>JAUMJL010000059.1:1200000-1800000 GCA_033558185.1 Dromococcyx pavoninus | reverse complement strand
GAGCAGCCTCGTCTGGTGGGAGGTGTCCCTGCCCATGGCAGGTGGGTTGGAACTGGATGATCTTTAAGGTCCCTTCCAACCCAAACTATTCTATGATTCTGTAAGTTCAAAATAAGAAGGGATGTTTTTAAAGCCAAAATAGACATAAATAAACCTACAAATAAGATTAAACATTCACAACCAAAAGAAACTAAATCCATCTATAGTATTAATACCAAAAAACGTGTCAGGTATTCAAAAGGGAAAAGTCAGCAGAAATTCCCAGCAGCGCTGCACTGTGTAGCTAAAATTTTAGTCCTACTGTAATCAGTGGCAAAATTACCTGCAATCTCAATGAGTCTGAAGTTTAGTGTACAGATGAAAACAGAGGAATCTTTAAAGTATTTCAACAGAAAATGCAATTTAGATCATTGTGTCCTCACTAAACTGCATCCAGTTTGTCTGACTCACTGTAATCCCTCTCTAGTTTGGAGAGCTACTAAACATGGGATAATTCATAACAATTTTCTTTTCATCAGTACATTCCACAATATCTCGTGCAATTGACAAATGACAGCAACACAGCATAGATTATCCAAAACAAAACTATATTCTTACATGTATTTCTAGGCAAATAACAGTTTTTTGAAAGTACTTCAGGTCATACAGGGCCTACTTCCGCAGCTATTCATACAGAATTCAAAGTTTAATTTTTAGACAGCAACTTGAATTTACTGTGCAGCAGATAAATCAGCACCGCTACATAAACTGTAAATAAAGAAGGGTCAAAAACATCTCCAAAAGGCATTGATCTAATGCATTGACTAGCAATTTTACAATGCACAAAGCAAATAAAAAAATTAGCATATTTGAAGTAGGCGTATCATATGAACTCCTGCTTTAGACAGCCAGAAGAAATGATAAAATTCTTACAAATCTCTTACCTGAACTCTTCCTGGCCACGGGCCCCAATTCCAAGACATGAAATCAATTACTCTTAGTCAAGGCATTCTGTTCATGGCAGGAATCACAGAAATCCTCTAATATACGTACATTTTCATTTTGTTAACTTATGGTATTGTCCATTTCCTTCTGAAGAATAAGTATCAATAAGAAATGTCAGTTTTCTTTCAGATTTAATTTGCCTCCCTATTTATCTTCTTCACTCTATCTTCCTCTAAAACAAAACAAAACAAAATAAACCAGAAAAAATTGTAGAGAGATAAGTTACTTACAAGAAGAAAGCTCATCGTAGGAAAAATACATACACAATATTTCAGTTCTGTTGATTGCCTTACTACACTGTACACTGATCTCAAAAAAATGAGGTAAAAACAGGGACTGGGAGCCAGGAAACTTAAATGCTCTTGACTGCTGACACACTTTGCTAATATATCTTTTTAATACATCAGTGAACTTCACTGTATGTATTTCTAAAGGATCTCTTATTTTTATCCATCTTTGAATAATATTTTCATCTCATGCCTTCAAAGCCAGTCCATAGAGAACTATGCTCTTATTTGTTACTAAAGCCAAAAAGATCATCAGATAGGGGCAGATAAATCCCGATATTCTATGAAAATATGTGACACTGTTTCCTAATTAAACCATTGGAACAAAGCACAATCATTAACATGAAATGATTCCAAGTTCACACTGTTCATTTGTGCTTCCCCAAACACAGCAAGTTAGGATTCTTTATGTTCATATACTTCACCAATTTAATAGAGCAAACTTTTTCAACACTGAGATGTAAAATACGTATGTTTAAGGTATATGATTATAAATATATACATCTTATAAAAAAATACAAAAATTGTTTTCCCTCCTCCAAAACTATCCAGCAGCCTTTCATTAATGCACATAATGCACAATGCTTACAGTCCTATGGAGTGTTCCCAACTAGTGCCATCCCAACAATCTTCTTTCCTTGGCCATGGGCCAACTCTTTAAAGCACACCTTTGCTGACTGAGGACAGACATACAAGTCTTCTCAAGAACATAATATTAAACATATTTGGTCTTCATGCAAAGTCAGCATATTTTCATCTTGTCTTCCATTCCACAAGTTAGTTCAATTTTCACATTGTAAGGACAAGCGATCATCCACAGATCCTTCAAACCACTCACACGGCTGCCTTGGATAGCACTTGCTATTTCTCTCTGTGTAGCCAAGTCTTGAGTGCATAGTTACACTGCACCTCATTACACATGAGTTGGCTTCGATACCTATAATCATTAGAAAAAGAGATTTGTCAGAACAAAAATCCTCACTACATCTTCTACGCGTTCTTTCATTTTTTATAGAAAACAAAGTTAAGAGCGAGTTCTAGATTTTCCAAATCTACCCTGCTGGCATCCCATCTGACTTGGTTAAGAGTTTCTGGGCTGAAAATATCTCCACTTCTCCCATTACTATTTATTTTAAGTTCAGTTTACCTCCATTTCTCAAAGTTCATTTTCTCCAAGTGCCTTCAGAATCTCAAATATCTAATATGTACACACTCAATTTCCTTTTACTTTGACATCTTTTCTGTTCCTTTATTTGTGTGCTGAAAATAAAATTCTCTTGCACGTACAAAGAAAAGCATTTATCGAAAATAGACAAGATGCATTTCATTTGTCCCCCTCTATCCACCCGTATCAGGTTGTTTGTCCATACTATAAAGTAACACCTAAATAATAATTAATTTTCCAAAGATGGGCCTCTTAGTCTTCCTGTTGAATATGCTGCATGAAAAAGCAGGAAAAAAACAAGCTGATTTCATGAATACTAAACTTCTTTCCACTAATCAAAAAATGGAGCATAGGTTATTTCTACCCAAATTCCTGTCAGAGGTGAGAAACAATTGGCATTTACTTTTCTCCAGTCAAGAGCAACAATAAATAGATGTAACATTGTGCTTTAGAAGGAATCTTGAACATGGATCCCATTTTGATCAATCTCCAAAACTTTAAAATACAGTTAATGAGCACTTATTTCTTCAAGTCAACGTCTGTTGCTCAAGACAGATCTTAATATTCAGTTTGCTGGACTCCACACTACAGACAGAAGGGACTATTTCTATGGCTTTGGCACAGCAGCACATTTAACCAAACTTTCCTATCTGCAAACAAAACGAAAATATCCTTCTTTAACTTCTTTTAGGCAACACTTTAAAAAGAGTCTCTAGATTACAGTCAAACTGCTAACTGAAAGAATGAACCCTACCTCTCATTTATATGAAAAGGGAGACAAATCCACCAGATCTAATCGCTGCTCACTAGCAGCAGATTAATATTCAATCAATATCCAATTAATATTGGATTAATATTCTCAGTAAAACATATTACAAAATAATTAGAAATCGTTTAAATTGTTTATGATACCAATCTAAATCAAAATGCTGGTATGTTAGAAGACCAATATTTTAAAATGAGAAACAAGTGTAAGCGGATTTATACAGATCCCAAAACAGGATGCTGAAGTTTTAATTTGTTTGGTGGTACAATTCACAAATACTTGGAAACTCAAGTAACGACATTCCTGGTTCACTTACCACAACTGTATTGATAATGGCCTTGGGCTCTGCATGGCACAGACATGTTCTTAGGTTTAACTGATACTTATTTCAGTCTGAGCAGTGATTTGATCAGAGTCCTTGCTGGATGTTCTCTGGGCACTCCCTTGACTCATAACAGGCCCAACTCCATTCTTTTTTCTACAAATGAGATCTGACCAAGCTCCACAACAAGTAGTAGAATTTTCTTAGTGATTTTTCTTATCCTCTTTAACATTAAAGAATTTTAATTTATAATTCTTTGCAAAGAATAAATGTCTTTATGAGTTTACTCATGCTGAAGTTCAGCACCTCCCATACCTTACAAAACGCAAGAAGAAATAATTATTATGCAATTCCAGTGATCCATCAGAAAATGGATCTATCGTGAGAGACTGAAACTAAATCCATGCTCCAAAGAGCTGACAAACTCATCCTTTGTCTGTTCACAAACAGGAACACAAGAAGAAATTACAGTGCAGGTCATAGTCATGAAGACAGAACTCCATAATTCTGATCTCTGCTCTAATGCTCTGCCAGCTCAATCACACTGAATCCCATTTTAAAGGAAAAAACCAACCAAACAAAAAACCTTCGCAAACAGCCTGCAAATAAATCAGCTCACTTCAGTTAAGCATTCAATACCAAAGTCTCTTCTAGTATTTTCTTATGAATAACAACACCATATAAAGCTTCAAGTTTCCCTGGCAATTCTGCCATTTAAAAAGAAGTGAAAAATGGGACAAAAGCCTCACCAATGCAAACCACACAGCTAGTGATCCTGACAAAGACCTACAGTTAACTGATAGTAACATAAACTCCTTATGACAGATTGTTTAAGCACAGAAGAAAGCACAAATGTACATAATTAAGCTCTGATGTTTGCTTTTTCCTCCAAACACAAATGCAATATTTGTGTTTGAGCACTGGCAGTAACAACTGTGAACTATGGTATTAATGTCTCATCCTTGTGGCAGGATCCTGTCTAGAAGAACAAAAATTAAAATTTATTCAGACAAAACAACAGTGAAAAGTGCATTAAGAAAATTAAAAGCTGTGATTACAAAAGAAAAGCATTTATTCTTCTCAGAAAGTTATCCACATCTAACTTTTCTTAAAATGCATCCAAATGCTCCCATTCTCAATAAAATCTAATTTTCTGAGAGGAAATATTTTTAAAGTATCTTTGTTATATTTAAATATAGCAAATCTTTGTTATATTTAAAGGGAGAGGATAGATAGCTTGGTACCACTTTTACCTATTTTCCCTGAGCATTTTTCAGGTTAAATAAATTGGTACTACGTGGGCTGAGGAGTCCAGCTGGATTGATGGGCTTCATTTATTAACTTGGGTTTAAGAATTCACATTTTAAAAACAGAACATAGAATTGGGACTTCTCCATTTCAGTAAGTGGTGCAATGAAATTGCTGGCAGTTTAGAGAAGCCGTTTGCTCCAGACTGACACTAGGCATTCATTTGCTAAACAGTCTACTAAATTAATTTCTGACTCTACATCAACATCTGGAGGTGCATCTTTTCACTGACTACCCACAGAATTTAGCAGCCTATTATAAGTGGCTAAAGTAGGACAATATGAATTTGTTTCCTTGCCTGTTCCTACTGAGACTGTTAAATTTAACAAAAAACTTCACACGATGGCACCAAATTCCTCTTGAAAAGCAACTAAACTGTTGCATCTGTAATCAATTATGTTGAGGGTCGTGGTTTTTGTTTGTTAGGTTCTGTTTGGTTTTTTGGGGGGTTAGTGTTTTTCTTTTTTTTGGGGGGGGGAGATGGGGTGGGGGGTGGTATCCCCCAGAAAAATAGAAATGGGTGAAATTGTACCAGCTAGAGACACTTGTGAATGTCAGCAGCTGTTCTGAAGATGGACTTTCATTCCCAATGCAGCTGAGGGAAGTCTGGCTATGAACTTCTAACAGAATAAAATAGAACCCTGAATATTATTACATACCCTTAGAGCAATGAGTGAAAGGATTAGGAAAGCTTTGTATCACAGATAGATTTAGCTTGAGGTCAATGTGGCCTGCAATGTTTCACATGTGTTTGCCTCCAGACACATCTACACCAACCCATCTGCTCAAAGCAGGGTCAGCTTGGGCAGATTGCTCAGGACCACGTCTAGTTGGACTTCTGACTTTCTCCAAGTATGGAGGTTCTGCAGCCTCTCTAGGCAATCTGTGCCAAATCACTCGCACAGAAAAAAGTTATTCCTTACACTTAAACATAGCTTCCTGTACTTCAGTAGGTGTCCATTGCCTCTTTTCTTGTCACTGGGCACGACTGAGATACTGGCTTTGTCTTCTATAGGCACTTTGTCAGGTATTTATATTTGTACACATTGACAACATCCCTCCTGAGCTTTCTCTTCTCTAGGCTAAACAGCTCTCTCGGCCTCTCTTTGTATAACAGATATTCCTGTCTCTTATTCATGTTTCCAGCTTTTCATTGGACTTGCTCACATATGGTCATGTCCCAAGTAGTGGACACAGCACTGCAGACACAGAATCAACAGTGCTGAGTAGAGGGGAAAAGACCACCTCCTCAACCTGCTGTCAACACTTTTCCTAACACTGCTGAAGGTGTCACTGGCTTTGACAACTGGCTCACGGTGAGTTTGGTGTCCACCAGGACCCACAGTCCCTTTTTTGCCAAGCTGCTTTCCAGCTGGACAGCCTCCTCTTGCATGGGTGCAAGACTCTGCATACTCCTTTTTTGAAGGCAAACAAAACACAGTGGTTTCAAGTGAATTGCACCTGGAGAATTTTCTTTCTTCCCTGTCCTTTTCCTCTCACCTCTCCCCCCCCCCATGTGTTTGTTTTCCAAACCCTAAATTTCAAAGCAAAGCTTGGGAGACAACCCAAATGCCAGCAGGTTTTACAGAATATTAGCATTAAGTCCTAGAGCATAACGATTGTCATGGGAGTTTTCAACCACCCTGCAGGAGCACAGGGCTCTTTCTCAAAAGCCATTCTAGAAACCAGAACTGTGGAAAGTTTTCTTCACATTAACTTTCAGTGTCATTATACAGGTTTGCATTTGATGAAGTGGCCTGAGTTTCTATTTCATGCTCACAAGTTGCATGTATACTGAACAATCATAAGACCAATGAAATCAGGTTCTCAGTAGTAGCAATGTCAGAAACCCTGATACCCTAGACATTCATTGGTACATTTCATAGTACTCTCCAATTTCATTCTTCTGCAGTGCTAGGTTCCAAATAAATTCAAAAGCTGATTAGTTTGGACATTTTTTATGCATTATCTTGATGATCAAAGAATATTCCAAATAAAAGCTTTAAAGTATTTGGGCATTTTTTCATTTATATAATTTACTAAAATTCAGCAGTAATTATTAAAGGATTTCTATCAAATGTCCACACAAAAAATATAAAACATCATAAAAGGTCAAGACTCAGAAAGCAGATCTTTTTTTTTGGATTGTGAAAAAATTAGAGAGAGGAAGAGACTGAAAATCCTGTATCTGCTGATAAATAGTTTAGATTCAATGCAAGTAAATATATTATCTATCACATAAACCAGATCCTATGGAATTCACTGCAGTATCAAACTTTACTGATACAGCTTCACTGTGAGTGAAGCAGTAACTCAAGTTTATAACAGGACCTTATAAAAGAACTACTCTGTCATCTTTGTTCATCACTTGCTTTCATTTGTAGCATTTTGGAATCCTAAACATGAAACCTATTTGATGAACTTTTGTCCTCTGATACAGCAATACAGCCTGATTTCTTATTTCCTTCTGTGAATACTGTCTGCGTGAACTGGTTTGTCATTTCCTTAGTTATTCTGTTTAACAAAAAGTTTACTGGTGTTTGTTATGGAATGAAAGCATGTTGTGTTCCTTCATGTTCCATTGCAAACACTAGACCTGAAGTATTGAAACACATCAGTTTAACAGACATTCACTGAATACTTCAGATCTGGAAATGAGGAACACTAATAATTCCACTTGTTTGTCATTAAAGTTCTAATGACAGCTAATTAAATACGTTCTGGACAAAGGTTTGCTTCTGGTTACATTTTAATATAAAAAAATAACTTTCTGTATGATTTCTATTTTACTCTGTTTGTGAGAAAGCATATCTGCATTTTCCATAAAGTATTCAGGATGAAATTATGAATCAGCAGATTCGCATAGAAATTTAAAATAAAAACAAACCCAACAGCAATGGTTTAGCCAAAATTCTCCCAATATTTGTATATGACCATGGGAAAATAATTTCAATGCTTAGAGAAGCCTCTCTCTATGTCTTCTCAGCAGCTGAGAAAATAGTGATGCCAGTCTTGAACAAGAATTTTCAATTCTAGGCAGATTTACTTGCAAAGCAGGGACTGATGCCTGCCTGCTCTCCTACGAAACATATAGAAGATCATGTTCCTTTTCCACAATGACTCAGCTATTAAATAAGCCGTTTCTCATAATTCAGACCGTGTTCTCACTTTACCTTCCTCCCAGAAGCCAAGACTTTTAAATTTGTTTAAAGACAAGTCCTTTGATAAAGCTGAACAGAAACATGTAAAAAAAGCTGAATTCTCCCCATCTTTCCTTCAGTAAGGTCATCAGTTCAAGTCACCCTCACCTATTCAGCAGGTTTCCCAGTACTCCCAGATTATTTGCTCTGCAACTGCTAATCTTAAAGTGGCCAATAAGACCATTGGAAAGGACTGACAAGCAGACAGACTGCATGATTACACAAAACCAATTTCCACAGAAAAATAGCACAAGAGAAAATGATGTTTTAAACAGTAGCAGGGGTTCTTAATTCTTTATATATCCTATGTTTTTCAGCAATGAGATCACATATCCTGTTATTTCAGTAGCTCCTCCACACAGCTGACAGAAAAAGAACATGGATTTATTTTTTATGCTGAAATGCTTTTTTGCTCACTTTCATACAACTCAGTAAATTGCCAAGAGAGTAATTTATTCTCCCTCATGCTTTTCCTGAATATCCATACACACACAAAAGATGGATGCTGGCAGGCAGAGCTGTCAGTAGGAATTTCAGCAAAAGTAAATTATTTAGTACTTATAATGGAGCATAATAGCTGTAATTTCATTTGAACTGTTGCCACTAATAAGCTAATAAAACTACAAGTCAAGACCTAGCCATTCATCACTCTGTAGCCGCTGGGAATTTCTCCGTGCGCACTTCACCAGAGACAGGTAACTCAGTCCTTTATGTGTTACTATATCCAAAAGGATGATGAGCCAGGCCTGGCACATTCTCTTAAAAGTGAAATACAGAGCTGCATACCAATTGCAAAGGAGCTTCCTACCAGTATTTAACAGGTGTTTTCACAGCTATTCCAATCTTCTGCAAAAATGCAAACATGCAATTTGAATGCATGTGCAGCTGAAAAATGTTTAAAAGGAAATTAAAGTATAAAATATAATATGTATACACACACATTGCACATTAGTTGGGCAGGAAGCATGTTTTTCCGAAGATCTCTGAAGCACCATGAAATATTGCAGTTGCATATATGAACAGATAGAAAGTCATAGATATTAGCTTCTTCGCTTGGCTAACGATATTATTGTCACATCACCAGCCAGTTGTTCTTCACCCATAATTTTGGTAATGCATCTATCAAAATGCTTTCATTTAAATAGTACGATTAAAACAAACTACAACATATTTTCCTGGTCTGAGAAAACACAACCAGAATTAGCTTGTATCCTGTGCTGTTTGCACATGCTCTGAATGAAAGCACAGGATTTGTATATGGGATATAAAAGCAATGAAACACAGCTGATTCCAGAAAAGGTGCTTTGATTGTAATAAAGATTACTTTTGCAGTGGTACCCTTCCTACTTAGAGACTGCAGATGAGTTGCCTCTGATAGATGACAATAATTAGTCCCTCTGCAGGGAGCCACAAAGGTCTTTATAGGAGCACAGTGAGACCTGAAGTGGTGAATGAGCCATTAGTACTCCCCAGAGGAATTAATTTTCATACGCATGTCTTTCATCAGTGCTAATCAACCATGATACACATTCTTTCCGCCAGTCCCCTCCAAGATACATGGGCAGACTTCTGCAAAGTCCTGAAAAAGACACTACACACTTTGCCTCCCTGCCCAAACTACAGCAGGCACCAAAGGTGAGCCGTGATCTGCACATTGCAGGTATGCAGGACAAGCCAGCAACTCAGTGACTGGCTCACGGCTGGTTCAGTACACAAAGACATTAAGGGCTGCATAGGGAAAGAAGAGCAGATGCGGCAAGAACGTAAACAGAAAATGTCTTTCCTTTTACAATGATAAAGAGCATCGTAAACAAAAACATATGAAGAATAAGAAAAAACAATAGAGGAATAAGGCATCACAGAACAGGACAAATGTGGAGGCTGAGAAAGGCCCCTCATAATGTAGTATTTTGTGTCTGTATTGGGTGATATTTGTAAGGATTGATTCACTCAAGTTTATTGAATCTACTTACATACTGCAGTAATCACATGACAAAGCTTAGACGCAAACTCAGAGCCATCACAGTACCATTAAAATGTATAGTATTCCATGGAAGATTTTTTCGTACCTTTTTGGAATCAGAAATAGGTTGGTGCTTTCTGTTTTAAGTGGGAACATGTTATGCATGCCATTATTTCCTATAACCAAAAGAGAACCCAACAATTACCGGTTATTTTAGTAATAGTGTGTATCTGAACTCTGGCTAAGATATGGACTACTTTTCACATTCTCCCATAAGGTTCATACAGTATTTGGGATGAAGATGGCAGCCGGTATACCAACAGATAATTAAAGCTGATACATAACAGTTGCATCATGAACACACTACATAAGGATTCCTGGGCAGAAGAACAAGCATCACTTTGGTTACCATAAATAACTGTCACTAGAATGTTAATAATGTCTGTAAACACTCCTGGACAAGCTAATCTCTCATCTGAAAAAAACAGAGGAGGGAATATAGGCAAGAAGAGGATAAAAGCACAGATTTTTTAAATGCTACTGGTAGTAATTAATCACGTTTCTCAAAAATAAATACTAAAATAGACACTTCCATTCTCCTAACCACTTCTGTTAAGTGGATCCTTATTGTTTCACCAGGTATCACTAAACATACAGAGTTCTGCCTGTATAAGCAAACTTTAGCAAGCAAAGTCCAAGTAACCAGGTTTTCAGAGCACAGACATTATTGTTTCCACAGTTCTGTGGGCAAGTTTTTAAAAACACCCACTTCATGTGAGAAAAGCAGACCACTTGTGCTTTTTCTTATGCTTATACATTTAACAGGTTTTACGTGCTAACACAGCACCTAATGAGGAACAGAAGTGATAGGGTTTCATTAGCCCTTCTAATTAAAAGTTTTAGCGTCAGCATGGACCAGAACTGCTCAAAATTGGATTAAGAAACTCTGCTTGCACGAACCGAAATAAACAGTTGTATGGAGGGAGCTATTTTTCCTCAATAATTTTACAGAAGCATTGTGAAAGTTTCCAGTAAGATTTTAGCCTTAAAGCATTCTACAACTATGCCCCAAAACCTCAAACCAGAAGGAGAATGAGGATTTGCTTGAGGAAATGCCAAAGTGAACACCTAGTGCTGGCCCTAGATACAATAAGTTGGACTCTCAACAAATGCAGGTGCCTCACAAGACTTTTAGGATCCTCCCCCTAACTTTTTTCCTAAACAAATCTTCCTTCCATACAGAGTCCCAGTAACTCCAGTGCAGCCCCATCTTCCTGCAGGCAATGCTGCACCACAGCCTGCGCAGAAGCAAGGGTGAAACAGGGTCCCACACCTACAAACATTACTTGTTACCTTTATTACCTACCTTTACTACTGCTCCTCCAGACAGTCAAGCCAAGTATGTTTCTGAGTATGTGACAGACAGATTTGGACCTTCATATTCAGATTTCTAACATATACAAGCAACATGTCAAATAATTTTTTCAGAGAATCAAAATACTGGTTTACGGGCTTAACTTCAGGAGCTAATTCAGCCATCCACTTTTACCCTTTTTCATCAAAACCAGCCCAAATTTTCAACAGAAATTGTTGTTAAGTTCTTATACCGCACTTGTTCTGTGGTTGTTAGTCCTGGTGGCTGTGTGAACAGATCAAACACGGAGACTTCTTAGATGATGCACGCTACAGGGAAGTGATACACTTGCAATACAAGTGATAAACATACAGGACAAAACATGTAATGTGCCCTTGTGCCAACACCAAGGGCTAACAGCAACACAGTCTGTGTAAGAAAAGGCTTCACCAGAGCTCAAAGAAGACGGTGCTTCCCCTCTACTCAAAGGCAGCATCACCACTGCTGCAGTGCTGTGTCCAGTTATGCACTTTTCACTTCAAAAACTTGGCCACACTGGAGCAAGTCCAGTGAAAAGCAGCCAATGTGATTAAGAGACAGGATCCTCTTTTATACAAGAAGAGGCCAAAACCTGGGACTGTTTAGCCTTAAATTGTTGAAAGCTCAGGGGGTGTTATCAATGTATATAAACTCTGATAACTGATGATGGAAGACAGGAGAGTCAGACTCTGCTCAGTGTTGTCCTTTGGCAGAACACGTAACAAAGGCTCAAGCTGAAATACAGGAAAGTTGAAATACAAGTTTAAACATCAACAAAACAGCTTTCTCCCTGTGAGAGTGATGGAACACTTGGAACAGGATATTAAAATGCCCAGGTAGGCATGGTCCTAAACAACCTGTCCTAGCTGACCCTGTTTTTAGCATGTAGACAAGAGTACCCTCTACCCAACAGGCCTCCTAAGAGCCTGAAGGTATTAATTTGTTTTATCCAACTGTCACTGGAAGAGCAAAAGACCCAGGGCTGATGTTTCCCTTTAGCATGAGAATGATGCTTCCTTTCTGGGAAAGAGAACAGACATAGCGCCTGGTCAGAAATGGAATTTGTAAATAGAAAAGACCATGAATGACTCCTGCCTGAAGAACTCACAAACGAGAACAATCCAGAATGTGACATAGGGTCTCACATTAGCCAAGTGTCAGGTCACAGTGATACAAGTAGCTGCAGGACGGAATTCCAGGCACACAACAGTCCCTATGAATATTTGTAGGTGATGTGACCAATTGTCATTGAGGTTTTTTTAGTTAGAACTTAAACACTTATAACCACTTAACAATCAGCATATAAATAATGTACATATATATATGTATATACATAACAAGGGACAATAAAAACTTGAGTTAGTAGCTATTTTCCTGGGAAACATCTGACAGAATCACAGGTGTGCAATTCTTTCCAACAAGACATTTTTTCTTGTTGGAGGAAGAGAGGTCCAGGCCCGTTGACCCGCCTGTCAGGTAAGGTGGTCATCTTTTCTTCCTCAAAGAAAGGATTTTAAGGGATCAATTTTATGCAATTTGAAAACCTTTTGGTGCCTATAGGTGAGGTGGGACTGAGTAAATTTGTATGTGTTGATTGGCTCTTGGCAAGGCCAATTGTAATGTCTTAAGCGGGGACTCGGCAGTTTGCCACAAGGTCTCCACAGCAGGAGAAATAACTCAGGGGTGTCTTTGCATGTTCTAAGGTCTCCAAGATACAGATTACGTGTCAAAAAATGGTAAAGAAGTAATAAGATAGGAAATAAACAGAAAGATATTTAAGTAAACATCAGTGAGATTGCTTTGTGATAAAAACGGAGGGGGTGGAAGACCAGTTTTCAGCTTAGAATTTATTGAATTTTTTTTAAGTTAGGGTTTTTTTTAAATATAAATTAAAGTAAGACAGCTCAAAAAGGAAAAAAAATTGCTGTCAGAATGGTCAAGACAAAGAGTTCAATATGCACTTTGGGGTTGTTTCTGCTCTTAACTGAAGCAACATCAGGCTGTGAGGCCTCTCTCACCCCAGGTTTTACTTAGTTGCTACGAGTGTGAGACCACCACTCAGCTGATCTCTTTTACCAGGTGCAGCTGTCCCCTGCCACTCGCTTCCCCTTGCCAACTGCTCTCTTTTGCAAAGCCAGGCTCTTTGCCATCCACAGGGCCCAGCAAGCTTGTGGTGCCACAGTCCACCCTGTGACCTCAGTGACATCTCGCCAAGAGGAATATCAGATGATTTCGATTCAGACAGCTTGGGGGGCTCATCCTTCTCCCTTGTAAGAGAAGCTACAAACATCAATATAAACCACAGGCTGGTGATAGTCCAGCTCTCCAATTTGTCCAGGTCCCTCTGCATGGCCTTTCTGCCCTCAAGAGTGTCAGCAGCACCCTCAGCTCTGTGTCATTCTCAAACTTAGTTGCTAAACCTTCAAGGCCTGCATCTAGGTCATTTCTGAAAGCGTGAATGCGCTGGCCCAAAGGTTGATCCCTGCAGAATCCTGCTGGGGTCACCAGCCCCACGTAACCCCATTTACTGTGACCCTCTAAGCCCAGCCCGTGCATTCTGTGCTGACAGAAAAATGGGACTCAAAGCTGCTGAAAGGGGCCACGAGGCATCCAAAGAAAAGCATCTGAGCATGCAGAAATGTTACTAACGCCACTGACTGACAGGGACATCTTTAACGTGTCAGGGCCGCTCTCCCGAGCTGGCACTGCCACCCGGGCCCGGGTAAGCAGAGCCCTTGCTCCCCCCTGCAGAAGGACATGGCTGCCTCACAAGCCCACCGCTCCAGGCCGTAGCAGCAGCGCCGGGCTCCGCGCTCTGCGACGCCGCCGCTCCAGGCGGGTCTCGGCAACGCCGCGCGGTGTCGAGGCGCGGGCCGCGGGCTGGCAGTGGAGCTGCGACCCCCACACACAGCAGCGGCGATACCGCGGCGCGGAGATGGGGGCGGCGGGAACGCCACCGCGGGCAGGGGCAGAGCTGAGGTGCGGCGCAGGCGCCGGCCAGGGCCGCTGCCGGCAGAAGGCGGGGCGGAGGGCAGGAGCGCTATGTGCTGCTGGGAGGAGACGCGCGGAGCTCTGCCCGGCACGGAGGAGCACGCCAAAAGCGGCCGGCGAGGCAATCGGGACGGGCACTGCCCGTGTCCCTGTGCCAGGAGCTGCTCTTTTCCTAGCGGCTGCTCCAGGAGCTGCCTGCGCAGCTCTGTGGCAATAACGTGCCCGGCATGGGCAGGGCCTGAGCCGCGATGCGGCTTCCGAACATCTGCGAGGAGGAGGGCCTTGTTTTGTGTTCCTCTGTCACAAACCGGGACTTTGGAAAAGCTCTCGAGCTGAGAAATTCCGTGGGGGAAAGAGCAGAGAGCACGTGAAAACTGGGGAGTGGAGAAAAAGGGCAGTCTTCCTTCTGGCGCTTATTTGACAGGGAATGGCTTTGTGAATGGATTGTTTGTGGGATGGGATTCCAAGAGTCTTGGTTACAGATGTGGTGTTCTGAGACAACCACTGTTCCTGACATGAATGGAAAAGCATAGTCCAATCTCGGAAGATGCAACAGAGCTATGAAGAGAGAGAGGAGATCTGCAAACGCTGCACCAGAGAGCAAGCGCTGCAAACAGGATGTCTCCAACCCTCATGACAGGTTAATAACTTTCTGACCTCTGCTGTCAGCAGTCAGATGTTTTCAGATTGTGTTTTTCTCATCAGGTCATCACAAATTCTGGACACTTGGTGGGGGACAGACCCTCTAAACAGAAATGTAAAGCTCTCGACACAAACCTCACCATTTTATACACTACAGATAGATAAATATTCGTGGGATTCCCAGAAAAGTCATGTATATTTATACATTTTCTGAGAAATGATAGTTATACTCTCTCCATCTTACTGCACGCACACCCAAAAGTCCTAAATGCACGATTCTACAGTCTTTGTGCAATCTCTAGTGGCTATTTCACAGTCCTTCACTGATGAACTTTTTGTTGCTTTCTCGACAGATCTTGCTAATAAGGTATTAAAATTAGACTATTAGTCCTTGTATTTCACAGTTCTCATATCCTTGCTTTGTTCATCCTCTTTACCAGAATGTATCCGATCTTCAGTTTGCCTTATGGTGCCAATTCAAGGTTGGTTTTGCTAAAAAGGCAGTATAATTAATCAAGTACCTCCCTTTCTCGTAACAAATTGGAGAAAGTGTCTGCTTTTCCCATGACAAGTTTACCGATAACCAGCCCACCTGCAATGCGACTTTTAGCTCCTTGTAAAAGCCTTTCGACTTTAAGGCCTTCCTGCAGTTTTAGGATTTCAAGGTCTGAGGAATTTTTTCAACAGTGCCTGGTCAGAAATCATAATGCTTTGATCATAATCATAACGGTCAGGCTATCATAATGCTTTAATTTGTACCAGAGCGTCCAAATTCCTGTTGCAATGCATGTGTTTTCCTGCTTTTGCAGTCACTGTGTCCAGATGTTGGAATGGTTTGAGTAGTCTGGACATCTCTGCATTGTTTTTGAGCTCCTGGGGCTCAGCACCTATGACCTTATGAGAAACAACTGCTTCCAGCCGTTCAGCCTGGACCACATTAGGCAGGTGGCATATCAGATCTGCACGTCTGTGAACTGCTCACCGCGACCCAACTAGCTTCTCTCTAGCAGGACACAGAGCTCCCAGGAGCAAGGCAGCCATCTCACCCGGCAGCTGGAACAGGGGATTGCTTCATGCTGGAAGCAGAGGAAGGCAGTCGCTGGGCAGGTGGACAACTCCATCTTATTTGGAGCAAGTGGTATGGACTGAGGCCTCACAGTGAGTCACCACACAAGCCACAGCCTCTTTCCTTAGAAGGCTTTGGGTACTTGAATTTGCCAACAGAACTGCCATCCATCTCGTTCACCATGTGGCGTCTGCTCCAACAGAGATCGCAAACCCAAGGGCTCTCAGGGATTTCATTGGGGAAGGCCTTAAATTTGACATGATTACAGTAGAAAATACAGGAGGCAGAGTAGAACAGAAAGGGCAAACGCATGTTGGAGTCCAATCTAGAATAGCTCCCATAAGCTGCTTCTAATGTGGTTTCAAAAACTAAACCCTGTATTTCAATAACTATAGAAAACAGTCAAAATAGATTGCCATGAGAGCCCTTATATCATGCTTGATACAGGGAGGTAGGATGTAAGAATCAGAAGGACACATGAGACATGACAGGTATCTACAGCTCCTGTTTGCTTTGCTGAGGTGAAGAGTTTCACACGTCAGTCACCTTCTTCAGCTTCAGACTCCAACTCTGGAATAGAGAGACCTTGTCAACAGGCTGCCAGCAGGTCAGCCCCCCCAGGCCCTGAGTTTGGCTGCTGTCCTGCACCCCAGCTAACAGCTGCTTTTGCATTACCGAGGGGACCTCCAAAGTCACTGGTAATGAAATACAGGTGCTGGAAGATTTAAAAGCATCGTATCTCAGCGTTAATTTGCTCACTTGCATCCCATCCCGTGTCACTTCAGAAATGTAATGAATGCAGACCAAGAAAACTGAACATCAAAATTGTAGACTTTGACAAAACCGTACAGAAGCAACAACAAGTAGCTACCAACTAGTTCTAGTTAGTGCTAATCGTGGTTCAATCGAAACCTTTAGCATACAGGCAGAAGTCATACTATTCAATATTGATTCCCCGATGTGATATATTAAGGCACGGACTCCAGTATCGTGAGTACCAAAGGCCTTTATCACAATCTAAGCAAGACATATACCCTTTTAGAGAGCCTCTGTATCTTTCCATACCACACATATCTTTCTCTTGTGACTTTCTCTTACACAAATATTTACAAGTCTAAGCACAATATTCGTTTCCTGTTTCTACACTGCTACTGTGTACTCAAAGCTTGGTCACCGTTTCCATGGCTTCTTCTTCATCAGCAGAAGGATGTCTGGATCTGCTGCAGTTGCTAATTCACTTACTGACCCCACGTTGTGACCTTAAGATTTGGCTTTTCAAAGGAAAGTCAAATGTGTTACCTTCCATGCATACAGATGCACTGGTCAATCACAGCCACGCCCCCATCTTTGTAGAGTTCCAGCTCCTCCCAGGAAGTTTCAAACCTCACCATCTCAGGCAGCAGTTTCTTGAGTAATTCAATCTCTGAAAAAGGGAAACACGAAAATTTATTTTTATGTTATAAAGAGCAACTCGCTGCTGCCATAAAAAGGAAATGTTTAAGGAAACCCCAGGTAAACATTTACGAAGCAGGCGAAACCAAACTCTACCTACAAATTTTGCAACACACTTGCCGAACATCAGAATATCACAGGCAGGGGCAAGGAGCCTATGATATACATAAATATATGTATTACCACCAGCCTGAACAGGGGAGATGTACAAAGAGGCCTTTCTTGACAGCAAACTTGGATAACCCTGCAGGGTTTTTCTAACATCACATACTGAAACAGATCCCGAGATACTACTGGGAGGGAGGTGCAGCCCTGGCATAAGGCCTGGGAGGGCAACCCCGTCCTTGGGAGTTTCTAAGCCTTGGCCACAGACAACCAGGCCTCCACCAGTCTGGTGTTGGGCACAGCCAAGGGGAAGGCTGTATGGAATACTTCAGAGGACCCTTCCCACCAGCATGTTCAAGAGTCTCTGAAACACTAAGAAAAAATGTGGGATGGAAGAAAGGAAAGGAGGAACAAGCAAATTCAATACCTAATTTCCCATTGTGGAGACCATCAGACCTCCTATGGGAAATACCAAGGGAACAGTTTGATACCAGTTATTCAAGCTGGAAGGAAACAGCTGCCCAATCCTGTTCAATTCCTCCTTCAGTGATGGAGGTGTATGAACTTGCAGGCATTTATAAAAACAAAGTGGTAATCACTACACTCCTTGTCAAATATGTCAATCCTAAACAGACTACAACCAGCCTACCCTCTGCAACAGCATCGGTGGCTACAAAAACTTCATCAGGCTTAAGCATATTCAAGGGGCTGCAGATTTTCTTTACTGTTCCTTGCAGGGAAGGCACATCCTCTCTGTGACCCCAAATGAAATCTTTCCTTCTGAGATGAACCCCAAGGTACGGATCACCCAGAGCTGTGCCCATCTTAACCTAAAGGAGAAAGATCGATAAAGTTTAAAACATGAGAGCATCACTACTCATTCACACTGAAAAGGCCTGGATGCGTCATCTCCTGATAAGGCATTGGATTACTCTAGCTGCAGAAAGTAATTTTAAGATATGGATTGGCACTATTTTGAGACCCTTATTGCAATGTTTTGATCTTGGGAAGTCCTGCATCTATGGGCATAAACTACAGCACGGAATCTTAGTAAGCAAAAATTGCTGTCCTTGACCAAATCCACAACTGGCAGTTTGCAGCTGAAATTTACACCCACAGATGATGCTGAATACGAGAAGAAACACAAGCTTCCTTTAGTGAAATGAACGGAGCAGAAATCTGGCACCCTGGACCAGTCAGGCACATCTCAACAGTTGACTCTGTCAACTCATGTCACACGGAGAGAAGAGGGTACAGTAGGAGCATGCGTGTCCACCTCGATCTGAGCAGAGAGAGCTAGACTCATATCTATCTTCCAAATCCCCTGCAGTGTACAGTCAGGACTACACAAATAAAATTTCTTACATTTGTTATGGGAAACAGACTGTTATAATTTTACCTTCATCTGTGTCCAGTCCTCCTTGTGATGAGTCCTGTCTGACTTATCTGAGGATTGAAGATACTTGTTTCTAAATGCATCTCCCACTGCACGGAGGTGTTTAGCAAACACCATGCTCCGACGGGTCTATTGGAATAACAGCAGATGCCAGGTGAGAAAGAGGGAGAGTTAAAAGGCACTGAATGGAAAGTTTCACATACACAAAGCTTCCAGGATGCAGTTACTTCTGATACATCCATGTAGTGCCACCAGCAGTAATTTCTAACCTTTCATCCAAGTTTTAACTGTTTATAACCGTTATACTTCTCTGACCCCCCAATACATAGGTGTACAAAGTAGACTCTCATTATTTACATAACAGAACACAAAATATACCAAATCAAACACTCTAGCATACCTCACCTTTGGAAAAAAAAAAGCTGGACAAAAACTTTAGTTTGCAAAACACCTGCAAGAATAAAACCTGCTTGAAAAAATTCTACATCTTGCCACAGACATTCCTATCAAAGTCAGTGGAAATGTGACAAAAAGGGAGATGTTTTCTTTCCTGTGTGTATAATAACTTCTGTCAAAGGTTTTGTGATGCAGGTACAGCCTTCTTATTAACAGGCACACACAAACCAAAGTTAAGAAATCCCATGTGACTTATACCTCTTACAAAGGGTGCTCAACAATTTGGGCTGACTCTTGATTTTATACCAGTCTAGACTGTTGTGTGATGGGCACCAAAGAAGGTGCAATGAAAACACTTCAATTTCCAACAGCCTCTCTTTTTTCAGCTTGGTAAAGCCTATGGCAGACAGAGTTCGCTACACAGTGGGGAAACCAGACAGAGCATTAGTGGTACCACAAGACACGGCCACACTGATAGTGCCTTTGCCTTGCTTTAGCAATGAGGCAGGAGCTTCAATATGCAGCCTTTTTTCACCTATTTCAGCTATTTCTCCTTATAAAAAACTCGTTGTGTTTAAACTGGTTCCTCCTCCAAACCGTTCAGTAAGACAGAGAACAATTTAGTCTTCTGTTAAGATTCATCACGCTGGTCCTTGTAGATTCAATCCCCTCTACATATTTAATGGAAGTACGAGCCTGCTATTCTAGAACCTTTAAAGAGCTCAGTATTGGCTTTCTAATCCCATCCCAAATCCTCCAGTAAAACGTTTATATTTAGGGCAGATGTATACCCAGCCTGCTGCAGAACTTACGCTGCTGTTGAGAGAGACATTGCCCTCCTTTTTGTAACATGTCAATACAACACAATCCTGTCGAGTCATTGGGGACCTTACCCAAGATGTGATGAACATGGTATGCTCAAGAGGCAGCAAACATGTACGCAATGTATGGCAGTGCAGAGGACAAAAACTGTCTTTGAATGCTATGCTTACGTCAAACGCTTCTAAAATTCATGCTCAAGGAGCACCAGATCAAGCTCTGGATCACAAACCTTGAGGTAGGCTGGCCGAGACACATAAATCCCCACATAAATTTTTCTGTGATTCGAAGTTTGGGAAACAAGCAGACAAACAAAATCATGCTCCCTTTCGAGTACATGAACTGAATTAATGGTACAGATCCTCTGATTCTTTGAGATTGTCCCCCCAAACAGTAAAAATAAATGCAAAACTGCTGGCTTTTTTAGAGTTCTTTCTAGGAACTTCCTGGTTTCATATAGATTGGAAAGCACTCACATAGTCTACGTGCTACATGGGTGTTCTTCAAGGGATTCAACAGTTGCTTCGAAACCACTTTCCTGCTTTGTAGTCATTCAACCACTAAGAATCCCAAAGCAAAAACTCTCAGCTTGCAGTGGTAGTGAAGCCTGGACAGAAATGGTGACAACAGTGACAGCAATGAGACTCAATATTAAATTCAAATATTTTGGACATCAAAAGACATAGATTGGTTGCAAAGGGAAGATGGCTTTTTACAATTTAAAATCTTCTTTGAGACAAGAGGGCATCTGTTAGCATGATTTATAAAGAGCTCCAGATGTTATTCAGTTATGAAGAAAAAAACAACAACCAGAGATCATGCAGGCAGTTAAAACTGAAACACAAGAAAGTAAATATTTCCCAGAAAGTTTTAAATAATTTTGATACAAACCTAAATTGTTGAGACAATGTTTGAGGTGCCATTGTTAAGAAATGTGTGTTATGTATCCATATGGATTTCATGTCTGCTTTCACGTGACTACAGGTCAGACTCAGAAATGACACGTGGGTTGTGTTTCTTTGTCTGGAAAGTCAATGTCAATGAAAAATTCATAGTTTGCAACCTACTGTTTGGTACCTTTCTGAAAAATACTCCATAGACCAAGTGAATAGCCCGATGTTTATATCTTGCAAGACTGAGATCTATGTAACATGTTTCATAATACCATGAGAGTCACTTTCTCTCTGAAATTTTAATTATATTGAGTACACTCCATAGTGTTCTGTTTCCCTGTGGCTAAATGTCTACCTTTTTCTTACAACTTTTCCCACAGCAGTTATTTTACCGTAGACCCTTAGATGGGGTCTCCCAGAGCGCTCAATGTTACCTTGAAACCTATGGGAATTTTGTCATGGAAGCCAGCAGGGAGACAGGACAATGCTGATTTCTTTTGAAAAGTCTAATGTTGAGGCTGACCAGGCAAGAAACTGCTCAAGGGCCGTTCCCTTCTGTTTACAGGTGGGCCGCACGGGGGAGCTCCTAAACGCCACACCTGCAGCACTGAGTCTTTGGGGTCAAGGACCAGGAAAAGTCCTGCATTACATTAATCCACAGCAGCTTGCAGACCATCTTTATCACACACTGCTGGAACTTACGGCACAGGTTACCGCCAACAAAAGAAAGAAAAGACCAACCCCACCCCTGACTCTCACTGGCCCCGCCCCTGCCACTGACCCCGCCTCTCCTCCCTGACCCTGCCCTACCTCTCACTGGCCTCGTCCCTCTCTAACCGTGTTTCCCCACCTCTGACTTCACCCCCACCAGGTACAGCCCCCCTCACCGCCCGTTCCCCCCCCCTCCCCCCCCCCCGCCAGGTAGAGCTCCTCTTCCCCCGCCCCCCCTCCCACCAGGTATGGCCCCTCTTTCGTCCTCCACGTAGAATCATAGAATCACAGAATTACCTGAGTCAGAAGGGACCCATGAGGATTATCGAGTCCAATTCCTGTCCTTGCACAGGACAAGCCCAGCATTCACACTATGTGTCTCGGAATGCATTGTCCAAATGCTGCTTGAATATTGTCAGGCTTGGCACCGTGACTGCTTCCCTGGGGAGCTATTCAGCGCTCCACCACCCTCTGGGTGAAGAACCTTTTCCTAATAGTCAACCTAAACCTCCCCTGGCACATTTAACTGCCATTCCCTTGGGTCCTGTCATTAGTCACCACAGAGAAGAGATCAGCAACAGAATCACAGAATGACCTGAGTAAAAAACACGGTTAGGTGCCATGAAGTAGCTGGCAGTGCCTTAACCATGTGTGTGTTGTGTAGGCCGCTAGGGCCTCTTCCATCCTTATCAAGAGGAGTGGTAGAGTGATAGCCTTCTCTCCTTTCATACAATGCACTTGGAGCTGCTGCCAAATCTGCCCAGGCTTGGGGAGTGGGCCTGAACATCTGTGATACCTCTGGGTGGTTGCACTTACCCGTGTAAGCACTCCAGGTTTGCCTTTTACCACAGAGATGGCTGGAGGGTCAAGTCTGGCTGCATCCCCTCCGTGGTGCTATATCCCAAAGTATGACGTGTGACAGGGTGATACAGAGCAGTGTTTCTCCCTGGGTTAGTTGGATCTCCTGATCTTCACAGTCCCCCCTGGCATCCCACTTTGCCCTGTCAAAGACAGTCTGGCTAATGCTGATACCTGGCTGATGGCTCTGCTGTCTCTCTACACATGACAGGCATGTGGAAGACAAATTGACGGTGTTTGGCACAGCAGTCAACTACATAGCCCTGAGGATCCTGGGGCTCGGAGCAGACGACCCCGACGTTGTGCGGGCCCGTGTCAACCTGCACAGCAAAGGTCAGCTCCGTTGTGCCCAGCACAGCAGCCATGGGCTGGTGCGCTGGTTGGAGAGGTCTGGCAGGACTCGAGGGCTCTGTAGAACGTGGGTGCCTACCAGGTAGTGGAGGACCTGTTGCTCTTGCTTGCCCTGGTTGGCACCTGCATTTTCAGTTAGTGGTGGGGAATTGTGTCGTGGTTTTGTACCATTACGTGCTTGCTTTTTCTCAGGACATGTGTCCCAGCCTGGGTAACAAGCTCCCAAGCATGGGAAAATTGGACGCTGCCACAGGGGAGAAAGGAGGGTTGCATTAACCCTGAAAGCTGATATTGCTTTCTGCAGGAGGTGCTGTGGGAATCCCTTCCTGGGGAAGTTTTGGCTGGCTGTCTTGAACGTTTACAGCTGGGAGGGAATGAACACACTTCTCCTGGAGGTGTGGTATGTGCTCCTCTTGATGTGGAGGTAGGGAGTTATTGTCAGTCCTGCCACCAGCCTTGACCCAGAGCTCTCCCAGGCTGTGGTGTTTGCTGGGATAATTCCAGCTGTGTCCTGGAACTGAGAGTGTCCTGACTGCTTGTCAGCTGGGAGACCAGCAAGGCCAGCCGGTGGGTAGATAGCACTGAACACTGTGCTGATGGGAGATGCCAGAACCCAGCCCTGTTAGCTTCATCTAGAAGGTCCCTGATGCATCCGTGTGCTCCCTGCCTGCTGCCACTGTCTTGTGCTCTTTTGGCCAGCCGGAACTGGGCCCTAGCAGGACAGGACACGAGTAAGGCTGCCAGCTCTAACCCTCACCCTCACCTGTACCCTCTCCAATTACTCAGAGAGCCGCTGGGAGTCAGAGAGGGAAGCTACATGACATTTTCCATGGGGGAAATCAGGGGCTTCACAGAACCAAGGGCTGCTGGTGCTTTGTCATCAAA
The DNA here is from genome assembly GCA_033558185.1 of Dromococcyx pavoninus. NCBI lineage: Eukaryota > Metazoa > Chordata > Aves > Cuculiformes > Neomorphidae > Dromococcyx > Dromococcyx pavoninus. The sequence continues at coordinate 1,776,047 of JAUMJL010000059.1, read as the reverse complement.
TGGATTTGACTTTCAGTCTGGGACCCTGCCTTCAAAGTCACGTGAGGAAGAAGCTTCTGAACTGACTTCTTTCCTCCCTCTTCCCTGAGCTCAGGATCCTGCCTGCCCTGTGTCAGCTGGGCCAGGAGTGGTGGTCTCTGATCCTGTTAGGGAGGATCTGAGCAGGGTCAGGATGCGTGGATAGTCCCTTCTTTTCTCCTGCAGCTGTCCCAGCTGAGATTAAAATGTCAGTACAAGCACTTTGTCTGAAATACAGTGTCCTAGTCACTGGAACTGATGGATCAGGAGAGAACCATTTCACATCTGACAAAGCAAAATGTAATTAGTATAAAAGTGGTGATAGGGCAGGTTGCCCCCAAATTTAAAAAGTCAAACCTAGTTAATTGTATCTCAGCTAATAACACCAGCAGTGATAAGACTGTTACAGATTGGTGAAAAATTAATGAAGTCTTTAATGAACTTTATGGCAAATTACATAAATCAGAGATAACTTAATAAAACACAGATGATTTTTAGTAGTGATCAGGTTTTTTCAATTACTGAAAGATAAAGAAAATAACTACTAAAATCTTCTGTTCTCTACTGGAAGATTCTGAAAGACATTAAAGTAGTGGAAATAGTGTCGATGAATGATAGGTTCAACACTGAGATAATTAAATAAGCTTAGGGTTTTGGTTTTAAGTGGTCATCTGCAGAGCTGACCACAGAATATTTTGAAAACTGTGTATCAAACAACAGATCTGAGTATGCTGTATAGACACAGACACATATAAAACAACTCATTTCATGCAGTTAAAGTTTTTACTGGACTTGCAGTAACCAATAAGGAGAGTTTGTTTGTAGAACTGTTTCAATAATTGTTTTTTTAATAAAAAACAAACACCAAAGAGGGATAAAAGACAAACTTAGTTTTCAACACAGACAAGTCAGATATCAAACACTTTAGTAAGATTAGGATCCCTCACAATACTACTGTGAGATAACTTGGCGTTAAATGTCCAACTGTTTGGATGCAGACACATTTGTAAATAGGTAAAAGTTCCAACAGGAAGATTTAGAAATAGGCATAGAGAGCACTTGGGGCCTGATACCCGTTACGTGTCAATATATTTAGAAACTTAGCTTTCATTCTTGCCTCTGAGACTGTACTTGCAATTTAACCATCAAGAATCATATGTTGAAAATTTATTTCACATTCGGAGAAAGCCCAGGCCTCGTACAGGTTTTTCTAATTTATGTTACTTATCAGGGACTAATAAGGGAGAAGGAAGGAAGAAGAAAAAAGATTGTGCCCCGTCTCCTAAACTATGCCAAGAAGCCTTGGCCCAAATTAGTCACGTGAGAATCACAAGCAAAGTCATTGAAAAGGATGTATTTTTTCTGGATGAAGTTGGTGAAAAGAAATAGTCCTCCCTCTTTTTCAGAGTTACAGAGCTGTATCACAGAGCCTTACACAAATGGAGAACTTCATTACAGGAGCTAAGGATATCATAAAAGGGTGAATGAAAAACGGGGTTTATGGCTTGCTTCCAGCAAGATGGATCTGAAGAACTGTAAGACAATCATATAATTTGTGAAGGTAACAACCTTCTCTTGCTGATTTATAAAAACATTCTCCTCCCTGCGCCTCTTCCCCCCAAATAAATTTTGCCACTCTATATCATCCACATTACTGGAAGTCACATCACAGCATCAGAGATCCCCTTTAAGCCTTACATATTCCCAGTAGCAACCCAGCAAACCTATGCTCTGGCTACCTGAACAGCTAGAACATTGCAGGTAGGCATAATGAAAACTTATTGAGTGATTCCATTCCTTATAGTTTGCTGGTGGTTGAATTCACCAATCAAAAGTTAAACAAAATATTTTCCCATAGTGCTGCAATCAGTTAATTTAATTAAGGATTGTGTAAGAGTTGCCACCTTAAGACTTCTTAACAAATTATATCCTGCCTTCCCCCCTCTCCCCTTTCCTTTTTTTAGTTTGGTTTCAATTTCTCCTTTGAATCATAAACCAAATTTTTAGGAAATTTCCTGTGTCAACCATATACTACAGCATGATGCCTTCATACAAACTAATCCTCACTATTTTAACATGACTTTATAGAAGACTTGTCAAGGCACTGACGACCATGAAGACTGTTTAATAAAAATTTAGATGGGTGTTTAGATTTTATCTTAAACATTGACACATCACCCAGTATGCACACTGACAAGCAAGAAGATCTTTTGAACTCTAGGTATTTTGTGAGATAAGATTATACAGGAGCTACCATTCTGTTCAGTAAGTGTGGTGGGCATTGATGCAGCCAGAGCAATCAAATGTGGCAGAATAATAAAGAAAAAAAAATTAATTTTCATAACCCTTCCTCAGCAGGATATCTGGCTACTTTGTAGACATTTGTCTTCACAGAAGGAGGCTTTTGAAACTACCTTTGGGCACTGCTACAGGAAAGGAAACTGGAGCAAGGGTTCTGCTGTTTGCGCTCCATACTGTGACCAAGACAGCAGAAAGTGGAAAGGAAGAGGCTTATTGCAGCCTTGGAGTGCAAAGCTGACAGAATGTCAGTAAGGTCTTTTTCCTAAGACAGATTGTACAAAAGTGTTTCATACCCCAGCCACACGAAGGAAAGAGTTTTCAAAGCGGCAGTACCATCTCCTGCACCCAAGGTTGTTGCCCAGGGAACCTGGGCCTTGAAGGCTTTCTAGAGCCAACTGGATAAAGACCAAAGAAACCCGGTCTTATCTGACAGCTGACTGCTTTGAGTAGGAGGTCCAATTAGAGATCTCCTGAGGTCCATCCCAACCTGAACTATCCAATGACTCTGAGTGCAGCTGGGCTGCACAAATATGGAACTTTCCTTTAAGACTATCCTCATAGCTCTCATTTCAAAAGAAGTTTAAAAAATGTGTTTAAACTATTTGTATATAAATGTGTAACAATTTGTGATGAAAATGTGCTCCATCTAAAACTGTGCTGTAACCATGGAAACTTCCATTGAGAGACATCCATTGTAAATCTGTAAGGATCTCATTTAGAGGAGATTTAGTTGTACTAGTCACCGATTTATGACTATTACAATCATGTAAAAAACACCCCAGCTTCTTACAGAATTGTTTTAAATAGTGCAGCTGTGTGAATAAAACTGCTATCAGAAGGATTTACATTGAACAGTTTCTAAATTTTCTGTTATGATGCTTCTGCAACTTCAATATTTTGAAGGCTAGATTGGAATCCTTTGGTGTAAAATCATTACAGGTTTACTTAGTTTGGCTTCTATTATTCCACTCTTCTTTGCCCTGTTGTATTTTTCATATATAGACAACTGGTAAATGTGTCTTTCTTTAAATACCTAGCTACTTGTGGAAGGGTAAATTCAGAAATAAAGGAATGTTCCCTCTCTTAGTACTTTGGCTATGAGCTCTCCTTAAAATCATTAATTATCTGTAGCCTCTCATCTAAGACAAAATGCTGAACCAATGTTTCGCAATGGTTTCTGTCCATCTTGTAACCTTTTTCAGTGGATTATTGACCTTCATTTCTCACTAACTTGTTGTAAATGCTTATTTGGTAGACTTGTTTCTAAGGTATCAAACTCAGTGTTGAAATTTGAGATAGTTGTTTTGTGCTCTCCTGAAGGCTGATTTACATACTTACAACCACAATTTAGGATACATAAGAATATACCCTTAGAGGAGAGATTAAAAATTTGCAGAGGAAATTGAATTTACAGTTTCTATATTTTTTTTATTGTTGGTTTACTAGTACAGTCAAATGCAGAAAGAGAATGAAGCCTGAATCACCCAAGCTCTCTGTGCTTTTCTCAATACTAGAGCAGAACAAATGCCATTCAAGGTACATTTCTTTGCATAGGAAGGCATCAGCCAGACATCAATAAAGTCGAAATATTTCAAATTGCATTTCAGAATTTCAGAGTAGCCTTCTCAAAAGAACACAGCTTTGGGGACAAAATAACAGTGGTGATGTTGGAAAACAGAGCATATTCGTGAATCAGGTATGCATGTAATATGGCTAAATATATTGTGTCTTTTTTTATACTGTTCCAATCTCTTTTACTTAGGTATTAAAAATGTCATCTAGAGAAATCCTTAGCCTTATAACACACTCTGCCTGATGATTAACTTGTGCAAAGTCGTGAGAGGCTTTGTGGACCTTCTGAATACACGTCTCCAAGCTCGTACAGACCACTTGTTTTTTGTACTGACAGCAAAATCTTTCAGATTTTAGGGGCTAGTAATATCTTTTCCTGAGAAAAATGGACATACTTCCTGAAGTAGTTTGGGTATAAGTCAGCATGTCTTTTACTAAAACTCATCTGAAACACCTTGTGTTTCAGGCTTGTCCTTTCACGTAGATATGCTTTAATATGTTAAGTTTTAATGCGTTCTTAAGGAAAAAAAAAGACTTCCACTACTCTTCTGTTAAATTTGCCTAATAGAAGAATACTTAACTGTTCCGAGTTGTTTAATTTTGCAGGACCTTTTATGAACAATACCAAGTATGAGTGTAATTACTCATTTCTACGCTTTTCTTCTCAAGAAGAAAAAACAAATACTGTTTGTACAGCTAGAACACTTAATTCAAACTGCCTTTTCATTACTCCAGCTCTGATACACCCAAGTATTTTTTCGTGTCTTGACCCCTTTTTTTAATCTTTTTAAAAATCAGATCAGTCTTAGGGAAGTTTCACTTTATCAGCAACACTGCGTCCTGCTGTACAGATAACACAGCTCTCATGTTAATATTACCTTTAGTCTACAATTCTGTTGGATACCTTCATGGAAAAGGAAGAAACATCATAAATTTTGGCTATTTTCTTCAGCTTGCCAGAAGGCTAAAAGCTATTAGTTGCTATTTTCTCATTTATCTCCCATTTAATGTAGTGGTTCAGGACTGTGATTTATAATTTATTTGACCTACACCTCATTTTTAAACTAAAACCAGTGCTCCCCCACTGTGACCCCACTCTTCTAAACAGGTCACTCTCTGCAACTTTGTGACATTGGGCAATTTTTTTTACCCCCCAAGTGCAAATAGGAAAGGGAAGGTGGATATTTAAAAAGTGTAACTGAGAAAGTGTATGCTCAGTCCAAAGAATTTCTGCATCCAAATGTACCTGTGGCTCTGGCTTCAGTCAGGGTCTCATTAAAGTGTGTAACAGCAAACTTTCAAAACTGTTCTTTAATTTTTGGCTGTCCCCATTTTGGAAACCACGTTTTTCCGCCTTACAGGTGCACCCGCCTTATGAGATGGATGGGTTGAAGAAGCTTTCATTTGAATGTAGTTACTGAGACATGCAGCAGTTATGAAGTTATGAACTAGGACTTCTTTGCATTCTATAAACTTGAATCTGAAGTTTCTAAAAGCAGCTTTTCTTCCACTGAGACAAGAACTATTTTGTTCTGACAGCGGTTCACAGCATTCACACGTGCAGCACTTCCTCATGGGAACCTCGGCTTTTGGGGTTTTTTTCAGAGGGCTAATAAAAGCCGGATCAAAAATACATGGTTGCTCTTTGTTGTGGAAAACACAACAGTGCTGCTGCAGCTGGTTAACTAAGCAGTAAAGCCTAGGGATGGGAATAATTCCCTGTGCTCTCCTTCTGTCACCTGACAAGACAAGGGAATACAAAACTATCTTGAAAAAGTTCTGAGCTGTACTTTTAAAAACTTTCCTTTGGTCAGGGTCCATCCTTTCAGTTTGAGTTCTACTTCCAATCTCTCTACATGAAAGTATTTAGATATGAATATCACCTTTGCTATACAGCACCAAACCACCATTTACCTGAGGTATCTCATAAGGCCAGACAGGGGAGGAGCTGATCTGATTGCACATAAGTTTCTTGTGGTTTCTCATTTGTAGAATGGAAGTAACTCTATCAGACTGCTGCACAAAATATTTAATTATCTTGACTGTTGTCAGAGCCAGATTAGGGGATAAGCAGAATATACCAAAGCCTTCAAAGTCAGCACCTACAGCCAGTAATGTGATTACATCAGAATCTCAGATTTGTTAATATGAAAGCAAGACAATATTTCTAGACCTGAATTATGAAAAAAAAGCCAGCAAGCCTGAAGGCATCTCCGCCATAGTACCAAAGTATGCTAAAACCCCCAGGTTGCCTTACTTCAGGCCCGGGAGTCAAGCCCATCTTTACTACCTAATTAATTGTAAAGAAGAGCTGCAGGAAGAACAATTATCTGTCTCTTCTGCTGAGTTTCAAGGGATTTGGCAAGGAGTTAGGCAAAATTTTGTATTTGCTAAGCAGGAAAATTGTCACTCATTATCATTTCAGGAAGCTAAATATATTTGCAAATTTGGCAAATAATTGCAGTTGAAGAAAGTAGGGAACTTTACAAGAAATGTTTCAATATTGAATATATCTTTGTACAAAATATCATTTTCAATATTAAAGCAGACTTTTTTAAAAAAAGACAAGAGATTTAGAACAATTTTTTTTTCAAATATAACAATATAACTTCTTTTTGTCCACAATATTCTGTTATTTGTTCTGCCAAAGACCCTGAAATATTTGTCTCTTTGCAATCAGAAATAATTTTCTCCATTCACACTTTTCATCTAGGCCACAGAATTCGTATCCCATTACCCACAAGTGCCCTGGGTGCCAGTGTGGCTCATTCCTGATACGATAGCCTCTCATATGTTAAAATGCAAACTCTAATGTGGACGCTCCCAAAATTCAAAGATGTTCAAATACAATCTTTTTCAGAACACCTTCCATGACAAGTATGCTTCAATTTCTAAGTAAAGGTTTTTAAAAGTAGTAAAGCCCCAGCACTTTAAACAGCACTGATGTTTGTTTTCAGCTCATGTTTCTAGGATGCTGCAGCAGTTGGCAGGTGATGGAGTGGTCCCTTCAGAGGAATGTTACCTTCAGCAGGAGGTTTCTGGTCATGCTCGAGCAGTCATGCAGAACCTGGCTGCGCAGGGTAGAGGCTTTTAGAAATGAGTTGCTGCTGTCCGAGTGTCAAACCTCTCTGAGACAGTGCTAACATTAGTCAGAAAAGCAACAAACTACAGTTGTTGAAATGGATTTACTTCTCTGGAAGGAATTTATATAATACAGTACTCACTGTGGAAAATAATGAAAGAGGTAAAAAAGCAGTGTATGATTTGTCAATTGGGGCCAAGATTTTAGGAAGTTTTGGAAAGGGTTTAATCTAAACACAAAACTTGCACAGGGAAAAAAGTAAGTAACTATTTACATGCTCACTGCAATGGCAATGTTGGTTTTGCTTGGATTGGAAGCAATTTGAAACTGAAAAGCAGCAGTAGTACATTGGCACATAAGAGCTAATCATGTAAGGAATCTAAGGAGCTTATCCACATGAGGACACCACTCCTGTGTAGATATCCCTTGTGAACTCTTATTGTACAGCTTAAAATACCTTATTCTTTACCCAGAGACTCTGAACTGGATTAAAAAGTACTATTATTTGATTGTAAGAATCCACAAAAAGAATTAATTACAAATAGCAATTCCACCTTAAATTTAAAAGCTGTTTGTACACAAATTAATGACTGTGTAGAAATATTCTAACTGAGCAGTCTAAGTCTAAGCTCTTCCTTTGAACTTGAGTTACAGGATAACAGAGGAATCATCCACCACAATTAGAAACTGGGAAAAAACAGTTAAGCCTTTGTACCAAGACCCTATGTCCAGACTTAGTTGTGCTAAATAACTAGGAGGGGTATGCCAAGAGAATTTTCACTGTACAGACTTGATGTTACTCGTGTGAAAAGTTGCAAAAAATACCAAAGATGTATAGACCTCAAGTCGAATTTAATAACCCAAACTAAAATTGAGTACAAACACAAGTGCAAAGCTGTTATCTTAATAATGAAATAATTTATGTCATTACATAAAACTAAGTTCCTAAAATGAAATCCAAAGCATTACTGTGAAGATCCTGAAAATTCTTTAATTCACTTAATACAAAATAGTGAGTAAATACAAACAAAAGAATAGCGGTGTTATTTACTTAAGTTTAAGTGATTGCTCTCAACAAACAAAACCATCTCTGAATTTTTAAAGTGTTCTTTACTTAGCCCCAGCAAGGGGAGTAAGCAAAACCAGAGATGGAAGCACTAGTGTTTTGAAGAAAAAGAAAGCACAACTTTTTAAGAGTTGAAATAATGTTACTCAGAAGCCATCTGTCTTCTTCACTGCTGTTTCTGTCCATACCTCCAAAAATGAATCATCTGCAATTTGTATTAATGGTTTTCTTACTGCATCACATATTTGATTTGAATTTCTACAATTGCTGGAGTGGCTTACTCTAGCCAGTCCTCAGTGCCTGAAAGTCTATGATCTTCCAATACATCTGTGCTCCCTGTCCTTTGTAAGTACTTGCAAAGTCACAATGAGGAAATGAGGAAAACTTCCTACTTTGGAGTTACAGCTGCCTTGGAATGTACTCTGTGCCTCATATTCCAACGGGAAGCTGCAGCAGTGAGACCACAGGCAATAGCAATTTGATTGTTCAGATCTCATCACTGTGTTAGTATAATAATTGGTGCTATACAAGAAAAAAAAAGGGTTGTACTTGTCTTGAATAGCACACCTTAAAAGTCCTAAAGTTTGGTGTATTTTATCGCTCCTACTTGCTGAGAAGGTCCTGCTGATCCTGTTGTTGTTGTGGAATGGACATGCACATTTTCCAAATTTGTAAATATTTCTGCTGTATGGTTGCTGTATAGTATATATATACTGAGCTCAAGGCAAAATAATATAATATAGACATAATCAATATTATGCTATTTTTTTCTTTTCCCTCCTTGTCCTTCTACTCTCAAAGTGAAAGGTCTTTGACACTAGATCATTACTCTAGAGTTTCGAGCAGGCTGTTGTAGCATATCATACAGCAATTAATATTCCCTGTGTCCATCACAGCTGCGATATAGCCCTATGAAAAAGGATTTGTGTGCCTGATGACAGTAAACAATGACTACATAGGCTACATAGGCAACCAAATATTTCTCAGTTGTGGGAAATGAGACAAAAGGACAAAATTTTTTCTTAATTCTGATATCTGAAACCAGCATTGTTTGTCCCTAATCTCTCTCCAAAGGAGCTTCTGTGAAGTGATCATATCTTCTGGTCTTTAACTGAATGTATAAGAAGTTTACAGGGACAAGGATGTAAATGATTTTAGATTACAGTGTTGTAATGTTTATTCATTTACTCAGTTTCAAGAATGCCTGACAATGCTGAGGGAAACATAACCCTAACGAAAGACTTACAGGATGCCACATAAAATCTAAATTAATCTCTGAGGATTTTTAGATATTCATTAAAGTATTTAAAAATGCAGAATGTTTTTCAACCACAAAGACAACCCTGTTACTGTGAATTTCATCAAAACTTTTCAGTGGTAATAATAATATATAATTTAATATAAAGTGATAAACCTTCTAATGGTATTTTGGCCTGATCTGCACAATTTAAGAGAACTTTGACAGACTTATATTCTAAAATACCAAAAAATCAAACAGAAAGAATGATGACTTGCATTTCAAGTTGAGGAAAGTACTGTTCACTAGTTCAAGATTTTCCAAAGTGTTTCTACTCCCTTTTCCATTAAAATTAACAGAAGAGTTCTGAGTGCGCTGAGCGAAGATTTTCCTTGAAGAAGCAAAACCATAAAAAAATTGAAGTTGTTCAAAGCATATTAAGTCTGGTTCTTCTATTCTGGGATGTAGGAATTTATTCAAATGTTTGTTCATTCAATTTTATATTTATGCCAGTCATCAAATTGGTCTCTCTTTTTATGAAAAATGCAAAGGACACCTTTACTGGATGTCCTGAAAAATAAAAGCAGAATTAAACAGGAGTAAAATAACCTACTTAGTATATGTGAAAAATGAAATAAAATTTGGTGAGCTCCTTATTTTTAAAATTAACAATCATTTTTCTGCTAAGAAGTTAAAGGATGGCCAATGCACAGACACACCACTGATTTTCAAGCCTTGAATGTGTAAGGAGCATGAGAAAACATGCAGCATCCACTTGTAAAGGTGGCAAGACTGTGTTGATTAGCTGTGCTTTTTAGTCTAGTGAGGAAGTAGACAACCTAGGAAAACATTGGCTTGGATTCTCCTGTTTTCTTATACAGGGCAGTTTAATTTGGTAGAAAAAGAAGTTAATATTTTTAGTTTTCAGTCCTTCATTAATGATTCTTTTTCCTCTCTCTCCCTTGTGAGTAGGGTACTGCTCTAATGTTAACATGCACAGCATGATGATTTCATTAAATGATTTGCTAAGACCTCATGCATAATCACCTCATTGAAAAATAATGAATAGTCATTTATGTCTTGTCAATTAGTAATGTGAAATAATAAGGGCTGATACTGGTTTAATCCTTACAACACCTGAGGTGTTGAATGCAACTGTTCAGAGCTGGAAAACGCAGTTAGTCTACCAACAGTGCACCTGGGGAAGACACTTTGGATATTGCTCCTTAGCTAGATAAAAATGTCTAACCGAGAATTTAGTCGTGTCACAAATTGGCTGTATATCATTAAGAGATACAAATTTAGGTTTAATTTTATTCATTGATGATATGAAATTGCCAGCAGGCTTTTATCTGCTAAGATGCTTTTAGGTTCCTTAAGACATTTCCCTTAAAGATCTTCTAAATTGGTTGATACAGAATTTCCTTGGAAAACTGTAAGAGTTTATTTATCCTTATGGGAGAGAGATGATAGTATTATGTTAGTACAGGAAGGATAGATTGTTTCTCCTTTGTATTGTATAATACTCTATTAAGATTATGGAAATGAGTCTTTAACAGATAAGTCGATAAAAAGCTTTGAAAACCTCAACAGGTAGTTTAAAATAAAGAGAAAGAAGAACAAAGGCAAATGGGAACTTCCTGTAGCTGAGGTTTAGCATTTCTGGTGATGCTTGGCTTAAGACAGAATACATCAGTACAGAAAAAATGAGACTAGGCCTTCACTAAGCAAAAGTATATTTCCTGACAGTGAAATAGGATAACAATCTTTGAAAATCCTGAAACACAAATAGTAACTTAGCTCGATCCAGCTACTTAACCCAAAGACCAGCTCACAACTCTTAGCTACAGAGTGAGAGACCACTTGTTATTGCTGCTTGCCTGCATTGGGGTTTAAGGACAACTCTTTCTCAGTTTAGTAAGAGCATACCCAAGGACGTACTCAATCTTTCATAAAACACCTGTACCAATACTATACAAACAGGACCTTACAGAGACTCTGAAAATATAAAAACCAAGAAGTCACAAAACTTCCCTTCAGCTAACAGTGACTTTTAAATTTTGCTGGAAAAAAATGGGTCTTGCCCATGGCTTTTGAAAGCACGAACTGTATAAAATCTTTCCTGAGATTTCCTTGAATGTCTGGTGCTCTACTACTCAAATACCAGGCACAAATATTAGAGTTGTCATGCGTCATAACCATTTTGCTGAGGTCAGTGGAGAGCTTATGAGAAATACACATTTGATTGGGTTTTAATTTTTTTAACACATAAGGCATTGAAAAAGTGACAGTCCTAAAGTGTTCTTGATAATACTGTAAAAATTCATGGTCACTTTTTTTAATGGTTGATTTGATTGGCACCTCAAAGCAGGTCAGTTAACATTAAACAGCTCTCAGCCCTTTCCTCTGTCAGGAGAGGAGAGATTCAAAATGCTTTTGGTGGATTCAGACTCCATTTCATATGATATTTTATTAACTTTTGCAAACTATATGAAAACAATTCAAAATATCTCTTAGATAAAACAGCTTAGCAAGAGCTAAACTGAATCCCACAATTAAGCAAGATCCCATGTGGTACCTGGTATGTCACAGAACCTGCCTGGATCTTGAAAATGAATGTGATTTTTTTTCCCTGTAGGATTTAAATCTTCATTACAACAAATCAAACACAAGTGTGCTCTCCTTCCTGGCTCTCCATCTTGGAAAAATGCTATTTTTTTGTTGTTCTATGCTTACAACACCATGAAATTTGTTTAGTACTTATCTTCCAATGACTACTGCTTGGGATCTTGGAACTCTCTTGATATTTGCAGACATGAACCACTTAAGAACTTGGCTTATTAACAATTTAAGTACATACATATCTTCTTCCTATGGTAAATGGAAATAAACGCCATCATCTCAAAGCACCTCCTGATAAAATCTCCAATGCGTGACCTAAGGCCCGAGATAGAGATTTCAAATGAAAGATTTGTGACAGACCTATTTTGCCATGGATTGACAACAACAATTTTTTCTTGCATTTATTTTATCCTTTGTGCTATCTGATGCCCTTTTGCTGAGGAAGTTCATAACATAGCTCTCAACTTGCTAAAGCATGAATGAGGAACAGCGAAACAGTTTTTGATGTGGGAAATGTGAAGCCATATGGAATTCCTTTTATAGCACAAGCAGCTCTTTTTACAGTCTGTCTTTGGAGATTTCTTATTATTTTCAACATTCACAATGAGACAACATCAAATCTCTATGGAAATCAGGCAATTCTGGCACTAAACCAAACCGCTGCTTCTCAAACAGTGACCATAGAGAAGAATGGCCAGAAATGGCTGTGTGTTTGCCATTACTGGCACCTGGCACTTAAAACAGTCATCTGATGCGCCAAAACATAAGGTTACACTATGGTATACTATCAAAAGTCACAAGTGAAGAGAAACACATTTATGAAGTGATCTCTTGCAGGTGGGGAGGAATTAACAAATGCCTTAATGCCCAGAATTTATACTTTTCATCTGAAACTCAAAAGTGCATGGCAAAAGCCTATGTGTAAAACGTTTTCTAGTTATAACTGAAAAAAAAAATCACGAAAGTGACTATTACAAAAAAAACCTTTGTTTTGTGTATTATAAAATTGGACTGATACTGATATCATGCAAAGATAATGGTTGCTGACCGATTAGTTGGATAAATGCAATACATGAAGAAGAGGTACTCACTGTTATCAGCTTATGATTTGCAAGAAACAAAAATGTAACAGCAATGCCCAAACACAGCATTTACAGAAACTCAAAAAAAAGATCTGTATGTTAAAATTCGGAAATCACCTGGATACATTCATACAAAATGGCTCTAGTCTCTTTATGATGATCCTGCTCTTAAGTTTCCACAAAACACAGAGTGATCCCTTGCAGTTTTTTCTCACTCCGTCCTGACACATCAGCAGTTGCATTACTTGAATTCTCACAACTCTACCAGCCAACTGTGTTTTGCACTACTAGTTTGTCAGACTGGCAAGAGAAGTGATAATTACTGAGATCACAAGGGCACCATCTAAAAACATTGTCACCCTCCAACTCAGTGACACCAATACACCTGTCCTAGAAGAACAGCGGAGTTTACTATCTGTGACAAAAAATGCTTACGGAAACACTTTCATGTCCACAGTTAAAGTGGTCGCAATGTTTTTGTGGAAATACTAGTTATTTAGCTATGATATTTTTAGAAAGCATAACAAATTGACCTAAGTAATTATTTCGTTATCGACAAATGTTTAACTGATCTGGCTTTGACATAATTTTAATGCAAGCAATTATGCAACTACGATTTTCCCTGTGGGTAGCAGGACTGGCCATTTACTCAGAGACTTTCCAATGGCTCCTATTGTAATGACTCCTGTTCTAGTGAACTAAAGTTCATCCGACGATCTCCACTATTATTCTTTCCAATGTTTCCTTTTTTAGGCTTACCTTTGGATAGGGACATCAGGATACTTGGTAAGATGGTCTGCATTGACTTAGTCCTCCTACTTCCCATGGAAAGCAACATCTCAGGCGAGTAAGATCTTTTCTTTCTGGAAGCACAATGATTACCTAATTTGAGAAAAATAGCTGTTCATAAGGCTACCAAGAATCATTTATTGATTGATAAAGGAGGGGACAACTATCATCAGAGCTGTTATTTTGCCGATTGTAATAATGAAACCATCTTTTAAACAGCTTTCTGGCAGTAGGCTGTAATTCAAAAGTTCTATCAATTCTGGGTTTCTCAGCAGTGTTGTAGGTGGGCTACTTAATACTACTCCTTCACAGAGCTCTGCTGAGGAAGAAAACAGTGGGACAGCTTGCCACTAGATACCTACCATTTAAAAAGAAGAGTAAGAGAAAGAAGTGTGCATTATTCTAGCATGACTAGATTTTTTTTGGCTTAAAGATCCCTTTCCCAAAAGCACATTTTGGTGCTGACAGTTTTTCTGTTCTACAGTCAAAGAATTGTAGTACAGCTGCTGTTTTCCTGTTTCTCTTCGAGAGCAGTGCGACATGTTTCTCAACACATACATCATTAAAACCTAGAAATTGCCTTATTCTGGAGAAAAGAAATATTACCCAAATAATTATTAGAAACAGAAAGAGTTGGAGCATATATCCAAGGATAATATTTGCTTATAAAACAAGTGAGAGATTGTGTGTGTGTGTATTTAAGGGGAAAAATATTCAGTGACATAATCAGGGCTATTTAGAAGAAAAACCAAGAGAGATGTTTCAAAATCAAAGATAAAGCAGAAAAATATTTTGGAAAGAAATCGCATAGGAATACACAGCTTAACCACTTGGTGTCACTCTTAACTCGTGCTTGAATCAGCTCAGGGCTTTCTACAACAACAGGAAACAGCTGAAATAAAGAATACTGACAGACTGGGGAGGATTTCACTAACTGTATTTTGGAAACAAAATTCAAATGTTCAGAGATTCAAATAGACTGACCCAAGTATTCTCTAGAGGTTGCATAGTGGAGACAAGTTTTGCAAGGACTTACTGTCTCTGAGATAGATAACAACCATTCACACTCCCTGTCACCTGCAAAACTTGATCTATTAAATGTGACTGTTTGATTTGATACTACCTTCTGTCTTGTTCTTAACAGGTATCACAAATAAAATAACCCCACAGTAGGTATCTTTGTGCATTGTTTCCAATAGAAATCAACTTGTTTAAAAAAATGTCACAGAGACCCTGTCTTAGTCACTCTGTTTTTCTTAATAACTGCACCTTATCTGCAGGATTGGGCTTCTTACATGAGCAAACTTGTGAACTTCCAATTTAAAACTTTTTAAGGTAGCCTTAAAAACTAAACTTTTAAACTGGTAGTTGACTTCACTTTTGTAGGGCGCATTGCTAAAGTAATCTGAATAGATCATGCTGATGCTGACAAGTGCAAACAGCACTCTATTTATTCCATGCCAACAAGTATCAGGCAAAACAGCTGCCCCAGTCATCTTGTACAGCCTTTGCACAGGATATTACCTTACAATGCGGTGAGGAGATCACTGATTCCCACCATGAATACATTTCCCCCAGCTTTATGTAAGCAACAACATTTGCTTTCATTACCATCACTGGGAGTTTTAGTGGGCGTGAAACGACTTTATTTCTCAGCAGAAATGTCACTGACATTACACCCTTCTGTTGGCTTTGCCAGTGGGATGAAGAGAAAATAAAGGGTGTCAAGGAAAGAGCAACACTGACTTGATCGCAAACTTCTTCAAAAAGGTAGCTAAGGAGACAAACACCACTATTGCATTGCAGCTTCTTAATTCTGCTTGTTTCCAGGGAACTGACTTTTGTATTTATTGTCCACAGAGAATTATAAAATATCATATTCATATTTATACTCTGGCTTATTAATTTCAGAAACAACATAACCCAGGATTTCCAATACTTGAGTACTAACAAGAAAAAAAAGAAGTCATGAAAAAGCACTAAAGGTGTCCTCTGCTGGCTTCCTGGCGTTACTGGCAATGCTCCTAGTATTGGTTATTTGGAAAGCATATCACAATATCCTAAGGTGGATGCAGAAAAAACCCCATAGACCTGCAGGAACTGTGTAACGCTTCTCTTTGTTTTTCATCAGAAGCTTACAAATATAACCCTGTTTTCAAAAAAGTATCAATGCAAAATTCCTTGAATTAGTCTTTGAAGAGGATACTGCTTTTCTAATTTCTTGGCACAGAAGAATTCCAGTGACCGCTCGAGAGGTTTTGTTGCCTGCGAGGCAGCAGCTTTGAATGTGGAACCTACTTTACTTGAACCCTTGCTGTTAGCTCATCATCTCTCTCAATACAACCTGCAAAATTTCTTTTTGTTAGTAAAATTTAAGTTCTTTCTACTCATTCTGCATCTTTTCTACTGCAAAACGTATTAGGAGAAAAGCAGCTTACCTCTCCTCTTTTCTTTCCCTATCCCACCATCTTTTTTAGTGCTTGATTCCATGTTTTTGCTACAGGGTGATTCTGGGCACAACATGTAGTCTTTCTTCCTGTACTAATAGCAGTGAACCAGAAAAGCATTACTGGTAACTCACTGATGAGATGTAGAGTAGCAAAGAACCTACTAATCCCTGCTCCAGGGGACACTTTTCCCCTCAAGAGCACCTCTGCTCTCAATTATCTGCAAAAGTTTGTAAACTCTCCTCTCTTGCTATCAGTCTTTCTCAATAATGCTTGAGTTAACATACGTTATCTTCAGATTTTATCTTGTGATCTTAGAATGTCATTCTATTTTCACAAAGGGGGATTACAGGGAAAATAGACTGATCTGTTCAATATTATACAAGAATTCTGTGGGTTAGAAAAGAAATTAACTGAAGCCTATGGAATGACAGACTACACTACAATATCCTTGGTATCCTCATTGTCTACCTTAAGTCCTATATGGATTTTCATTTTTCAGGTTCAGTTCTGATTCTGACCATGAACCTGGATTAAATCCAGTTGAGAGCTGTGGTCAAGAGCTCATCTTTCTGGAGTCAGCAAGGATGAAAGCAACAGTGACCAGGGGTTTGGCTTTGGGTTTTTTTCCTCATTGTGTTTTGTGAAGTTCACATCCAACACAGAGTTTGCGTTCCAGAGTTTTCCAGCCCTTCAGTTATAAATATGCCTCTATCAAGTCAACTGCTTAGTTCTTCCAATTAAGCTATTCAGATCAACAGCTCCCTGGCATCTGCAAAGCACGCAACTGCTGGACTGAACTAAACTTGAGATGTTAACAATACCTAGTTTGATATTCACACGTTACATCTGGCTGTACTGCAACATAATGTTACAGAAAGCTGGTCTGCAGCATAATGACATTAGCTCCAGATTGCAAAGGGCCCTGTCAATGCATTGTTGTCCATAGCTATGCTAAGCAGTTGTGCACAAGTGACCCCGGGCTCTGCCAGAAAAGTCATATGATCAGAAATGATATATCAAATCAGTTCTTCATTCACTCAGAGTATATCTGAATCAAACGAACACCTGTAAACATATATAAATTGGTTGTCAGGCACAGAAAGACAGGAGATCTTCAAGAAGGTTGCTAAGGGTCCATTCATAGAGTGATTGTTTGATTTTCGCTTCTGACTGCTCTCCCACAAAACCAGAATTTTGTGTTTTATTCCCAAGACTTGTGACACAGTCTATAAACCATCAGCTGAGAAAATATTACCATATTCCAGATCTTGGTCTTCCCATCACAGAGGCTTTCAGCCATTTCAACCTTTCCAGCCCAAATCACTGTATGATTCTATGAACATCCCATCAAAACCTAGGTATGATACACTGCAACCATCAAGGAGAGCTCTAACACACATGCTGGCTCGCACACTGTGGTTTGTCATCTACTGCCTGTCATCATCCTCTAAGATGAAGCTTTTCAGTTGCTCCATTCACAGCAGAGTTGTTTTTAGTAGGAAGTGAAATATGAGGATTTAAGTCAATCTACTAAGAAGCAGAATAAGTGCTCCCTGTTTTGTTGTCTCACCTACAGAAGTAACTTGAAGCTGCACAAGGGACTAAGGGAGGGTAGAAAGGAAAGAGAAACAAGCATCCAGTTTTGTAGTTCTGTGAAATAAATCCCGAGTGTCTAACATGAATGCAGTATTTAGGGTTTGGCTTAAATCTTGAAGCATGAAGCTTTTCTTTTACAGTATTTTTGAAGACCCTGGGTCATTTTTGAACCTGGGTCATTTTTAAAAAGTCTAAATATTCTGACTTTTATGGAATCTAAATAAGTTTCACTGTCATGTTAAAAATATTAACCAGTTATTCTAAAGACATAGATTTTTTAAAATTTTTTTTAAAATTGTAGCATTATAGCAAGAAGAAAAGTATTTTACACACTTCGAGTGTATTCAGAGATGTGAGGGAAAGTAAAGTCTTACAACTGTTTTGTCTAGATGTTGATATGAAAGCCCAGGTATGACTGAAAAAAAGTTTCTTTGGATAAAAACCCATGAGACCCACAGAAACTAATATGAGCCTTCCCTGTATTTTGTTTCTCTTTTTTTTTCTTTTTTCTTTTTTTTTCCTAGGGAGATGGTTACTATTAGCTGCTGATCCCTACTGAGATCCATGTAGCTCAAAGAGGGGAAATTTATATTTCCTCTCTTTGGTCTGAGTCATACACTGGATTTTATGTATTTTATGTCAATTATTAAGCATGACTGCAATTATGACACTTTTATGTGTTCAAGCTACGTCCCATTATTATTTTTTAATATTATTTTGTGATAGAATACTTGAAATCATTGATAGCTTTGTTCTACTCATGTAATTTCTTTTATTAAATTGGTTTCCTATATAATATAGAAGGTTCATTAAGAAAGCAGCAAGCTGAGGAATATTACTGAAAGTACATACTTAAAGGAAAACTACATAGTCAATAGAAACATATTAATTGGTGTAGACCACACAACAATCGTTCTTTCGCCAGTATGTTAAAGTTTTATGAACCATTTTCTTTCTGCTTATATGGAAAGGCATTAATATTCAGTCAGTTGAACCAGGGTACACCTACACTGTATGCCTGGTGTATAACTGCCATGTTCTGAAGATACTGGCAGAGCAGGAGGTCTTTATTGCTTTGCCTGCTGCAGACAACCAAATATTGCTTAAGTGACTTTAAAACAAGGAAAGATAGTAAGATTTATCATGAGGTTGAAAGTATAAAGAGAGAAAGGTACCATACATACTAGATATTGTCTCCTTTACAAAGGAAAGATGGATTGATAAAAACTATTAAAAACTTGAATTAATGCATATTTTATAGACTCTACAGCATTAAAGGGAAGATTAAACTTAAAACCAGCCATTTCAGGCTTTATGCGGCACTTTATAATTTTATTTTCATCCCTTCAAGTAATATGGGTGTTTCCAGAATGGAGTAACCATCTATAGCACCTTCACTTAAGATGCAAATCTGCAGAGGCACCTTCTCACTAGAATTCACTGTTTTGACTCCATACAGAAAATACTGTCTTTTTATAGGAGATACTTTTTTTTTGGCTTAAAAGTTTACTATTTCAGTAGATTTCAAGAAGCATTACAAATTCTCTAACAAAATATCATCAATTATGAGGGAATAACAGGATTAGTTACTATTTTAGTGGTGTGAATATGAAAGACTCAGAACATGATGCAAAAACTGTTGGAGATAAAAGAGATACACTATCTAGAAAAAGTAGCTTTATATAAAAATCACTCAAACTCACAGAACTAAAAACCTGTTGCTGTGCTTCTGAATCCTGAGTTCCCCCATGTTCTACATTTGAAAGTCAAATATGTTCGGGCAAGTAATTCAGAAACTAGAAAGAGTATTGGGAAGCCAAGAGGTATGGAGGGGCAGAAAGGCCAAGCCAGCCCCAAGATGCTTCCTGTAGCTGCAAAATTAAGGGCAGAGTGAAGGGAACAAAAATGAAGAAGAAAATGGAGGAGGAATTTTGTAAAGAATATCTCATTTATGTGATGAACAACAAATAGAACCACTCTTAAAAATACTGTAGCATGTTTGTGTTTGACACCCTTATTGGATCACACCAAGGAAAGCCAAGGTTTCTGATCTATCAGTTTTTAATTTCAGCAGGGAAGCTACATAAAAATGGATAAGTTTATTACAGAAGGAAACCTTCCATTTATTATGGAAACTTAATTCAAAAGGGTAAAGTAGTTTTAAGTGTACAAAGATTTGTTACAATGGTTACAATACTATAGACTTGGAGAAAATGCATATTAGATACTACAAGATTTTAGAAAGAAAACTAAGTTGGTATAATTAAAAAGTGAAGTAAATCACATTCTTTGAAAGGTGGTGTTTAGAATTTTTTCCTACATGAATATAGGCAAGACAGATATAAAATACAATAGGAAAACTAAATACATTATGGAAATTGCTCACAGCAGAAAACCTAAAACTAGATTCTTTCAAACACGCCAGAAGCAGGGATGCTGCCTGAGATTTTATAGGGCAAATACAGGTTTACAGTAAGAAATAAGTTTTTAAAGAAATCAAGAGAATGAATTGTTTCTGCTACACTCATGAAAATTAATTTGGTTAAGTTATACCAGAAACTTCCTTTATAATGGACATCTCAGACAGACCATCTCAAATCTAAATGTCAGAAGAATAGAACTGAATTAGGAACAAGTCAGTAAAATGAATAAGCATAAAATCCCCAAGATTGAGTGATATTCAGTATGATGTTTGAAGTCAGCCAGGTATAAAATTACTGTAACCTTGTGATATGTAACCTTTTGCTTACGGCTACCTTGGTGCTAGAAAAATAGAGGTGGCTAATGTGATACCAAGATTTGAAGCCAGTTCTTGGTGGGTTTGGAAAACTACAGACTAGTAAGCCAATGACAAGGAGTTTCAGAAGGATCTCATGACACTGAAGGATAAAGATGTAAAGGGCACTTAAAATTTAATGTAAAAAAATCTGAAGTGATATACATTGTAACTTTAGACATACGGTTAGGACTTTGAATTTGCATTGCATTTTTCATACATGTTTTAGCGAACATCTTTGAAAGCTCGTTTTGTTTCTGGTGTGAACTAAGCTTTTTGAAACCTCTGGTTTTTGAGAGATGAAACCGTAGGTTCCCAGCAAACTCTTATCAGTGCTGAATAAGAACCCAAATTTCAAAACAAAACTATACTTAAAGAGGTAACCTGTCCCAAAGAGAAATGCAGAAAACTGAAAGTATTTCTACTTCTATCGTTATTTACTTTCCAATAATTATTTAATCTATTTGACTAAGTTATATCCCTTGTAATTCAGCACCTTGTATTTTATTTCCTTTATTAAGAAAAAGGCACATCTTACTCATTTACGGTCTTTAATCTCAGTCTTTTTATACTGTATTCTGAACAAGCCAAATATGCAAAATTCATTTCCATCCCTGGATGCTACTTAGGGCCAGAACTGATTTAACTCTTCAGATTATTTACCAGTGAGCTAGTTCTTCCTTTTATTAATGAAATAATGGGGCACAGTTCTAGCGGGTAAGTAGACTTCTGTGTCAGCCCTCTCAGCCAGAAAACTTCCCTGGTAAGTTTTAAGCTCTAGAAATGATGGATGTGAACCACTTAAGTTGGTGAGAACGCTCAATACTCAGAAAAAAATTGTTACGCTAAATATATATCAGTGACATATACTTTCTTTATTTAAGGTGGAGGGAAGACTTGATTGCCTAAAACAGGGACTATTAGGTATTTTAAAGATATTTTATAAAAAATATTTTTAAAAACTATGTACTAGAGAGACTGACAGCAGAGAGTAGAGGTAGTTCTTTATGAAGACAAGTCTGTACATTGTCTCCTGCATGAATTTTCCTTATTTACAGAGGGCTTATACCGTGATATACTTTGATCCACACCAAAGAAGATTAAAAAAGGCAGCTTGGTCCAGTGAGTACACTGGGGTACCCTCCTAATGGTGAGTAAACCATTACACACTTTCTCATGTCTCTGCCCTGTGCACCTGACTGCAGCTTCGTGTGAGTTTACACTACAGCGTGGGGAACCTAATCTCAATGGGTGCCCCTGTACATCCATAAAACCCTTCTTGGCACTGTTATGAAATGAAAGGCATTGCCATAGTAATGGCCATAATAATAGTACTTGCATAACCATAATAACTAATGAGAAAATAAAGCAAATGTTAGCACAAGGAGCTAAAAAAATATTGACTTCATATGAAAATGTGCATTCACGTTACTCCTTTTTTATTTTTCAAAAAACCCCATAATATCTTCCCCAATGTGACAAGAACAGAGTGTTTTTTAGGAAGCATTTGAAGACAGAAGGCTCTCTCTATCTACAACAAATTGCCTTCCTCTCTGAAGGAAAGTGTAGTGATTAACAAGCACTAGCAACACGACACAGCTCTTTAGGACAGGAATTGAAGAACATAATCAGCAAATAATGCAAATTACTGCTAATCAAATAAATGAATTCATCTCTCATTGTTAGTAAAGAATTTAGTTCCATCTGCAAAGTGCTGTCTGTAGCGAATTCAGCCCAAAAACATGCAGCTTGATCAGTAAAGTTTGTAAATAACTTTGCAGCTGAAGTATGTTGTTTGACTAGTGAAGATGTAGTTCAGTTTCCAAAGTACTTCAAAATATCCACAGTTGAGATATGGAAGAGCTCAGCTAGAGAAACAGGTGCCTGGATTTGTGAAAAATTAAACTAAATCAGGAGTATTAATTTTCACTAACAGTACAGACAAACAGGAATTATAAATTATATCTCAGTTATTAAACTGTACAACTCAGTTAGCAAAACATACAACTACATGACTGGGAAAATGTACTGTTAAATTAATGAATGTATCTCAATCAAGATATGAAGGGAGTCTGGTCATTGACTTATTGCACTTGTGGATATGGTATTTGGAAATTCACTATAGGAGGCTGTGGCTGGAGAACAACACAGTTGCCAGAGAGTAATACTGAACTAGGAAAACATACAACTGCAATGCATTTTCCCTTCTACAGTTTCCTGCATTACTAACAGCAAGCAGGGTCCTCTACAGGATTGAGGTGTGATCTCCAGAGATGCATGGCATTGTGACTTGTGGTCTTTTAGGATAGCTCTGTTCTCTTTGGAGACAAGAGGTGGAATTGAAATATCATTTGTTGCACTATCTTGTGACATGGTACATTATCTTTGGATGTGAGCCACACCAACTGTGGTTATGGCAGGGATAGTTTCTGTTGTTTTCCTGTCCTGTGTCAGAGGATTCTTTGGTTCTTTCAACCAAACTAGAGTCCAGCTCTTGTTTACTGCTCAGCAACCTGAACATCTTTGGGAAGGGACAGCGGAAGGGCAGAAGCGTGTGGCAGGATTTGCTGACTCTTCTTCTGCAAGAGATGCATGAGACACTATGGTCTCACCAAATTTTGAGGATTTAAGAAGTCAAAGGTTGCATTCTTGGTTCTGTATAGATCTGCTCACAACAGCTGCAACTAGGGCTATGCCCGTAGATTAATAAAATTCCAAGTATTTCCACAGTAAATTTTGTTTGCGAGAGTCTTGTAAGGATGAAGCCTATATTGCTGTCTATTAAAACTTGTAGAGTAGAAACCAAGACAAAATGTTCAACCAGACTCTGTACGGTAGTTTACACATCGATTCCCACACTTCAGCTTTGAATTCTACCAAAAAATAAAAAGCAACAGTATTATAGAATACTTTTTCTAAGCTTCAAGTTTGCTCACTGTGTTACTATTTGAAATATTATTTAATGTCACACTTTGAATAAGCTGCATCAAAAATGTTTTCAGTAGTCTCTAATTATAGATGTTTAAATACACCTGAAAATATGATATGCTAGAAGACAACTGAAAGTTATAATACATATGCACATTACATCATGTGTAAATACTACTTGTTTTGATATAAGTAACACACAACTTCCTACCAGCTGAACAAACAATGATGTTAGAACTCAGTTAAAACTAATTTTCTATTAGTTCCTTTACACAATTCACTCAAAGTCTGGTATTGAAGTGAAATTTTGCTCTCTAAAGTGCTCTTATTAAAAGTTCCATTCCTATTTTGTTTCTTATTAATTTTTACACCCAATTGACTTTTTAGAATAAAAAGTTAGCACAGTAAATATAACCTGAATTATAGAAAGCAAATGATTCTTGCACAGCCTCTACTAAAAAAGATTTTTAACAAGTCAATTGATGACTCAGTCCTTCCGTTGTTAGCTCTTGTTTGCTAAGGACACAAGGGACAGTAGCTGGAAAACGTTTCTCTATCACAGAAAGCACTTAGGAAGCAAACTCCTAAAGATTAAGAAGGTCACAGGCATTCGCCCATCACTACGCTTTAATACCTCAATGAGCCAAGACACAGACGGTAAGAAAGGGTGGTACAAAAATCACAATTTTACAGAAGGAATGGCTTTTTAAGAAAAAAGAAAGGTCATCTTGGTTTTAAAGGGAAGAACAGCCCACATCAGAAAATCAAATGCCTGTCTCCTCCGGATTTTAGTTTCTTGGCTTTAGCAATTACTAGGGATTAGTAAAATGCTACGTTGTAAGTACAGACTAAAAGTACACATTTTGTAAGTTCTAACTCAAAACTTGTGGAATTTGGTAATATATGCAGGAAAGCATATATTTCATATTTGACCAAATACATGCATTTCATAGCTGAAGAAAGAGTGACTGTTATAAGCAGTTTAGTATTTGACTATCCCCTTTAATTCTGCACTGGATGACGAAAGGACTACTTCAGTGAGTCACAGAACAAAGCATGAGAGAAAGATGCACTCAGCTGTTTTTATAAATTTAGGGTAAGTAGACAATGAACTGAACATCCAGTAACCATTGAGGAAGGAGTGGCCTTAAGATTTGCTGGCTGCTGACTTGATAACCAGGTAATAGGACAGCAGGAAATATTTTGCTGTGAGTAATTTGCCTGAGACTTCCCAATCAAGAGTGCCGTCTTGGAATTTGCTTGTGAAGACAATTCAGCAACACCATAACCCATATTCAAGGTGTGTTGTAAAGCTACACCTCATGCATTTTAATATCATACTTCCTAGAACCATATATTTGTGTCTTTCCTCTATTCCAAACACGACAAATGTTGAACCTAATTGATCTTCCCTGTGTGCACTCAGTCCCAATCTCCACGCAATTTCTATCTCTTCAATTCCTTTGCACCTTGTAAAGCATGGAAGCCATAGCAAAGGCTTCCTCCTTTATGTTCTTCCTTTTGAACTCTTAGTTGTCAAGTTATTTCTCTGCCAAAACAAACATCCCTTAGAACTTTCTAAAAACAGGTGAGATTACCATATTTTGGGTTTTAAAATGTTGGAGCTCTAAAATGGCTGAAGAAACTTTTTCCTCCATTTCAAAATGCCAAAGCGAACTGTACCAAAGTAAATGAACCTCAAAAAACACTTCATCCACAAAAAAACCCCAGAACAACTCCAAATTAGTCCCAATTATTCTCTAAGAAAGCAGATCAAATAAATTTTAGCTATTGTGAAAAATCTACTTGGTGAAAATTGTGACATTATCATTAATCATGCTTGTTTTATGAGTTTGGTGGAACAAGGCCCCTGTTACTCAAATAGTAGAACAGCAATCACAACAAAGACCTGTAAATAAAAAGGTTACAATTCACCCATAAGAGATACAAAGAAATAGCTAGAGATTGATGGAGAGTGTTTTGTAGCTCGGATTCTGCAGCAAATTACATATTCACTAATCAAAACTGTTCTGTTGTCTGAACTATGACATTTTCTACTATTAAAGTTATAATCAAAATTTCAGTTTAATGAACTATTTTAACAAGCTTTGATAGATATTATGCTGCAAAGGTTTTATATCAGAATACACAATATTATATAGAACAGCTATATATTTAGCAATTAAACATATTGAACTGCTCACATAGTACTCACTAAGTGATACAGAGCCTGCAAGAAGAAAACACAAGAGATCTGGGCACGAAAGGGGATCCATATTATCATTTCTATTTACAATTGTGTAGAACAGTTTGACTTGAAACAGCTGGGATTGTCTATATAATTGATTCAAATGTACATTCAACTTGTTTAGATCATTAGGTTGATTATGTAAATGAAGTTTCTATGGAAGATGATGAGTATGCTTTTTTTTTCCCCTTGAGTTCTAGTATGGTGCAATGATGATAAAAAAATTGTCACCAGGAAAGCAGCAGCGGTGTTTAAGACAACCAGTTGCCTCTGATGGTGAAAAAGCATCTATGTGGAAGACTGTGTTCCTGTTTCCCAAATGAGCTACAGACAGTTTGATTTACACAGAACAAAAGGATTTTGAGGGTTTATAGACCTATCCAGTGTTGTCATAAAGAAACCAAACATACAAAACCCAAAAATGAAATGGTTTTCATACAGATAAGGTCCTGTAGAACCTTACTTACAAAATGATTATTCATTATATAGATTTATACCAAAGTGAAAGGCATGGGAAGTTGCCATGGTTTTGGGTGACAGTGAATCATGGGATGAAGCATGAATTGGTTTGCACCTTCACGGATTGCAAGAGTAATTTATGGCTGTAAATTTGGTTTAACATTTGGAGAAACTGGCGCTTAGTGACCTTGCAAGTGCTACAAAGCAGTTTTGGAAAGATTTCATATATCTTTCAGAGCTGTCAGTTTTCTTGAATAATTTCACAATTAATTTACTGGTCTTCTAGAATTAAGTGGATATCATCAAGGGAAAATAAAGACTTATTTCCAAATGAACAGATTAGCAATTCTATATAAAATTGTTTTGCAAATATTACATTGCTAAGCATGTTTGGTGCTGTTAGTCTTTGGACTGTGAACTTTCGGGTTGTTAGATAAATGACAGATACTAAACAGATTAACTTGTGAAAGATTAAAAACAGGAACGAAAATTAATATTGAAATGAGTTATTTTTATAGTCTCCTTCTTTTTTAATTACAATAAATATAAAATAAAAGCATATCTAGTACCTAATTACATACTTGATATTTATATTAGTATTTACACTTGAGTAAGTGGAAGCCAAATTTTTCCTGGAAAGGTAGTAGTTTTTTATTTTTTTGATTTTTATTTCAAGTTGCTGGATTCCAATATTAATTTCCCATCTTCAATGATTTTTTGTGTGAGTGCATGGGGTTTTTTTAACTATTTCAACACTCAAATAAAGTAGCTTAAAATAATTACATGTCATTTAAGGGATGGACATTGGTAACTAATTTAATGACTTTTTTTTAGACTAGGAATTGGCACCATTTCAATTACGAATTTTTCCATTTTCCATTTTATAAATCAGAATATTAAACTTAATTAAATATTGTCTTATTAGTGTTCCTAGCAGATTGTATTTCCAGAATTGTAGGGTGCAGTTAGCATAGCAAGCTGTGTATAAAGCAGTGACAGTGGGAGCTAAAAAATGAAGAGAATGCTCAGCTGACTGGCTGAGTTTATTGCCATTGACTTCTTTTTCTACTTTTAGACCAGAAAAAAAATTTAACCCTCTACTTTCAAATAATTTAACGTTTGCATAACATTTTTGTCACCATTGAGTCAAAATATCCTGATTTTTTTCTAGACATGGTTTTTTTTATTAAGATAAAAAGCAGTTTTGTTAAACAGAATAATTTAGCAATTTCTGAGGTAGACAACTTATTAACAAAGTAGCTTTCCTTTCAAATCACAGGAGCTTTCCTCCTCTTTGAACTTGTGCCTCTTTCTTCTGGAGTGCTAAAACACTTATCTTCCAAGCTGTCTTGGAAAAATCTCTGGTTGCAAGACAGTGAGGCAATGTGTTTACTACTTGCAGTATAATAAATCTTATCCTGGGACAATAAAAAGCAAAGATAATTGATAGAAGTTTATTTTTATAATTCTTTAATATATTAAAAGAATCATTATAAGAGACATAGAAAAATGTATTTACAAACATGAAGGCATACACAATTTGTGATTTCCAGTAAGAGGCACCTGTGGACTTACAAACACTGAGCCATTGAACCTATTTATCTGCCAAGTAGCCCTCATGGTTTGGTTGCTGCTAGGTATCCAGTGTATATTTCTGTGGATTATTCATTTTGCATGTTCACCCTTCACATAAGGCTTTAAACTTTTCACATGCTTGACATCTTACTTATTATTGCATCTCTGATAAACAGAATTCAGTCTTTTGAGGCATCTATAAGGTCATTTCCATTCGAAGCCATTACTCTTCAAGGGTGATAGTAACTTAGGGGGCCAGAGATCACTCGCTGCAAGCTCCATTGCTACTGAATCATGCCCGTCCTGAGTATTACAGATGTTTATTCTGTCAGCAGATGGAAACGTCATGGGTCATTTTTCCTCCTTCCCGAGGGTAAATTTCAGTTTATTTGAGACTTGAAGTCTTGCCTTATTGTCACCAGGTCAAAATTCTGACCTAATCAGTAACACCAGCATTTTAGGTTAGACATTAGGGAATCTTTTGACACATTAGCTGCTGACTCAAGCATATGTCCATGAAACTAGGGAAGTATTCCTTTCCCTTTTGAGACTTAGGTTCCGTCTTGCATGTGATATTAAGGCTGTGCAACGTGCAGTTATTTTTAGCAGATGTTATGTCATTTTTGCTTGTAAGAATAATTTTAAAGGGCCATGGATGAGCCATCTGAAAAAAAAAAAATTGACTCTATGCAACATAACATGAACAACTCTGCACTAACATATTCTTAAATTTAGAATAAAGTATTCATTAAATATGCTGAATAGAAATGTAAGAGCATTTCTCCTTTACTTTGTCAGTACAGTATTAAAATTTGGCAAGCATATTTCCGACAAGTTATTTTTTTCCTAATCTATGAGGATCGGGATGCTGATAGAAATCACAGCTCAGGGTTCAGAGATCAAATGACTGGCCAGTTGACTGTAAGTAAGCAAATGAAGTCACGTCTCAAGAATCTTCCCTTATTGAATATGCTGCCAGAATGGATTGGACATTGTGTGTTCAGTGCTACTTGTCACGTACACTGAGCGAGTTATGTACTGCATAAAAAGAAAGAAATGGATGAAGGGAGGTTTAAGGTCCACTTCCTCTGTTTTTCAGACTGCTCTGAAACTGAAAATACTAAAATTACCACACCATTGTCATGCCTCTGGTCTACTTGAAGCAGCCAGTTGTTTGAAATGAAATGTTCTTCTATATGCTTTTGCAGCCCATGGTTTCTCTCCAAAGCCACTAATGTTTAAAAAAAAAATTATTAAAATTATATTTTTTTAAAACAACTTATAAGAAAACCTCTCATAATTGATAGGTTTCTCTTACATATGTATCCTTCTGAACTGAAAGGGCAATGGAGATAAATTTAATCATGTCTTGGTTATTAGAATCACTATTTAAAAAACAAAACCAGCCCTGTATTCTCAGCCAGTTTGCAATTTCCAGTTTTGATTGTTGCTGCCATATATCCATTTTAGCACGGCACAATAACCTTAAAGTTAGTAAGAATTATAATCCTGTAAGTACTGGCCTGTGCAAATAAGATCCTTTGGAACAGAATCAAAGTTGGTTCCATATTTTTACCTTCCAACGGAAAAGCTGTATTTACAGTTACGGCTGTGCTGCATATTTGTTGCTGGATTACATGCCTTGCATAACAGCAAGGCTTTCTTCAACAGTCACCTGGATTTAGTAGGGACATTAGTTTTTTAATTTTACTGTAATTCCTGCCACTTGCCTGCTGTTGGATCTTGGAAAGTTACTCCCCTTATCTATACTTCATTTTCCCCGTTTCTGAAAATGGAATATCATCACTAATCAGTACAACATATTGGGATCCTACAGTTCATTGGCCAGGGGTGAAACAGCATTTTTACTATTACTATAAAGCCAAATATGTATTACTATGTGCCTGCTGCTTTACTGAATTTTCAAAAAAATCTGTCTTGTGATCACAAGCACTGTAACTTCCTGAAATACAAGTGAGAAATAAACTTGAGCCCAGTCCTAAACCCTTAATGTCCTCCTAATTAAAAAGACAGTATTTGTGTTATAAGAACTGTTCCTCAGGAGGAAAGGTTTATAGGACTAAGCTTTTATTGTAAGGAATAAAATGCTGAAAATGTGCTCCTAGTTCTTCATGCAGGTTGTTACTACTTATAATGCATTCGTACACATGCAAATATGTATATAGATTAAAAAATAACATTTCTGAGAACCAACTGTATAGTTGCCTGTAGGCTGTTTCAACTCTGCATGTTCAAGCTCCCGTATACATTCATCTCACCTAGAAATTGCAACAAATGCACACAGCTGGGTTGCTAAAATCTGAATATCAATGTATTTCGAAGTATTGCTTTAGAAATATTCTTACGCTCTTATGGGAAACTCTATCCTGTATTTAACAATGGAATATAATTTCATTTTCAAATATGTGAAGTCTAATAGTTTGCCTTTAGAGAACCTGACTCATTACAATTTCAATGAAAAATTTTATATTTTCTAGGATTTCTCCTCATATTATTATTTTTTTAAAACTCTGGGTTGCAGGGCCGTATTCTTATCTTTTTTTTTCTCTTAACATTATCCCTGAAGAAATCCAATTCCATTTTACTTCAGACTCCATAAAAACTGCAACTACTTATGTTACATTCTGAAGACAAATGTACCATCAATTTTCAGAAGAAGATACTTTTCAGAGGGCACTCAAGATTACAGATCTATCAGAACTGAAATCAAAGGCATGGTAAGTGATACTATCTGGAATCTTACACAGATTGTACAGAACTCAATAGAAGAGATTAACAAAGCGAAATGACTACATTTGTTTTTGGTTTTTGTTGAATATCAATGCATAAATTGAGTTCTAGCTCTTTTATTTTTCTGCCATAAAAATTGTAACTATAGAAAAGCTAATTATGGAATTTCCAGAATTATGATTTTCTTGTTTTAATATTTAGAAAATCCCTTGTGTAAATATACTCCCTACATTATCCTTTTTGTAATTAAGAGAACAACATATTTACTACAGTTTCTAAAATTCTACTGTATCAGCTTCTTTCAGTTTTGTCCAGAAAAACTTATCCAAAGTCTACAGGGATCACAGAAAATATGCAGAAAGTTCTTCAAGGGCTTTCCTGGCCCATGGAGTAAAATATATTAATAAAAACTGGAGCGGAGAAAAAATATGAACTATTGTGTAAGTTACTTTAGGAATTATATTAAAAATCAAAGAGAAAGACAAAACCTATTTAAAGGAAGAAATTGTGCTGGAATTTTTGAGTAGTTGCGAGACGTTGTAAGCAATCTGTTCATTAGAAGATAAGATGTTACCAGTCACAATATCCAGGATCTAGATCCCGAGATATAGTTCCTCAGGATTAATAATTTCTAATTACTGGGAAATCACATGAAAGGAAAATTAAATATTGGGTGGTCAGAAGAAATAGAGAAATCACAAAGACCAGATGATGATTCTTAGTTCCAGTACTACGTTGAATATTATGTATAATAAGGATTCATCAGTAAGGAACAGTCTCCCGCCTGGAGACAAAATGAGCCTGTGAAATGGTGAATATCATAAAGATTCTGTCTGGGGTCTAGGAGGGGGTGATATCCACTATCATAAATGTACTTGAAGTAATGAGAATGTTAAGACAGTGTATACACAAGCAGTAAAGTATAGTAGTCAAAAACATAGGGAACTGATTGACCCTTAAACTCAAGAAAATAGAATTCAAAAGGAAAAGAGTTAGATTATTTTCAATCAGTGCTGTTCTACTGGAATCAAATCATGTATGAGTGTAAGCTGATGGTAATCATTATGAATAGGAGTTAGAAGTTTTAGAAGAGCAGTAAAGAAAGCAAAAAATGTGGAAAGAAGTCTACAGAATTGGTGTGCGTAAGGCATGGTTTTTATATATATCAGAAAAACCCCAATTCTAACATTAACTCTGATCTACAGCTAAAAGCAAAAAATGCAAATAATAAAAGTGAAGAAATGTACATATCTGTGTCACAGGACAAAAATGAAATGTTTTCCATTCAGTAAATGAGACAGAACAAATTTTAAAATAGTACTAAAATTTTTCATTTTAACAGCAGATCTGTTTCTAATTTAAAGGGAAAAAATGTCCAAATTACAAATAATTTAAAATTTGTTTTCAAAGAAATGTTCAGAAGCAATAAGACTGGCTGGAACAGCTCTTTGAATAATGGGTAGTTGTCCTAGATGGTGATGTTATCTCTACCACTGGAAATCTGAAAACCAAAATGTGAAATCTTCCTTCAAGAACATGCTGTAGTTGCTAAGAGAATTCAGTTATTGAAGTCCTATTTGTATTATACGAAACTGAGAACAGATGATTAATTTGTCTCTTCTTTTCTTCATAAGATGAATTAGTCTGAGAGAAACATTTGTAACATTTTTTAACAGAATCAGAAGCCCAAGCTATGAGTCAAATCTCCATGTGAAAGAAATTTTAGGCTATCATGTTCAGATACCTGACAATAGGAGGAAAACATATGTGCTAAAAATCACTTTCAAGCAATCAGAGATTAAACACTTGGTAGGCCAGAACTTTATTTTGACTCCAAAGAATTCCAAATGTCAAAAATGTAAAAGCAGTTCATGGTGAAAAACCAAAAGTGCCTTTCCTCCTTCTCTGAGATTTGCTTTTAGAAGTCATGAGGAGCTATGAAACTGATGCACCCTGATATGATTTGAATGACTTACAGAAACTAGCACAGTGCTACAACAGCAAAAAAAAACAACCCCAATACTGAATGATAACATCCTCAGGAGAACATTGCTAGTACAAAGAGGAGAGGCAGGTGATTTACAGTTGAAGAAAACATTCCTTCTTTATATTTAATTTAAAGAAGGGTAGAAATTCAAGGCAATACAAATATTATGAAATAAGCATACTCTCCAGTACTAGAACAAAGAATACACTGCTCCCCTTTGCCATATCATTAACCCCCCACCCTGCAATTGATACATCAAAATTTAAATAGGGAATAAGTGCATAGATACCAGAACCTGCCAAATTAGACAGCAGTTGTTTGTTCTTCCATGATCTATGAATGAAAAAAAACGTATGTTCAGAGTTAAGTAGAGACTAAAACCAAAACCCCACTGAGGATGTGAAATTTCAGCACTCCCCTAATATTCTCTAAGACTGCAGAGGTGAAAAGGAAAGATTTAAGTGACGGGCAAAACTTGAAAATTATTTGTTTTGAATTGAACTGGCATTCCCACCCTGCAGCAGGAAAAATTCACTCCTGTTTTATCAGAGTAGTTCCTGCTGAATTCCTGAGGTGTTTATTTCTTGCCTGCAAGTTGAGTATGGCTTGCTTTCTCCTCTTTCTCACCAAGCTAGAATCAGTTATGATCTATACATGTTTTTGTGTGTATGTTTATTTTGATTTTACTCATTACATTAAATATTTTTCTTTTTTTTTTTCTTCAAAGAAGCTCTGAGTGTTTGCAGCAGAGAAGAAACATGTGCAGCCATTTTTGGCTATTTACACTCCTCTCATGTCTCATTTTTTCCCACTTGTTTAATAGAACCAGTATTTACAAGTATGAAGGAAACAGGCACTTGGCAAGTTTAATGGGAAATTGTTACACAGATGGGATGTCTTTACACACGTATGAAATTAATCAGGTGAAAAATATTAAGGCTTTTCTTAAAAATTTGCTTTTTCTTACATGAATTAATTATTGGTGCAATAACTGCACCCTGAAGAGTACTACTGATTTCCAGTTTTAAAAAGTGGTTCACCATATTTCATGTGTCTACTGGAATTAAATTAAGTTTACTGCTTTCATAGTCTTGTGAAAGATTTTAATTTCCAAAATGTTATAAAGAAAAAGTCATTCTACATGAAAATAAAAAGATTTATGGGATATTCAAAATCATTAAGCTTTTCCTTTTCTGGATATTTACTGAATTTATCATAATTCTTAGTATACTGCCCTGGTAAACTAACTGAACCATTTCTAGCAGGATTCTGAAGTCAGATAGAGATGAAAGCTTAAAATCTAAGTGTGTGTGCAAGAAAACAGAACTACAAAGGAAACTTCTAGCACTAAAAGATGAAACCAGTCACTTTAGGTAGAAATTAGATGGCTAGTTTATTTTTTATTTTATTTCATAGATGATATATTTCCATGATCAGGATTTTATTGAATTCTTAGCAGTACGGTCACTGTACTTCGTAAAGTTACCCCTGCTTAACAAAGTGTAGCAAGTTTTCACATCTGCTAAAATATTCTTCCTTTTGGATATTTGGATAGATGTTCTCCTTCTATAAACACTGTTCAATACTCCACCTGAAAATCATCTCATGATCAAAGATCAGTAAGAGGTGAGAAGAATAATGCTGTATGGGCTCAAGAAACATACATGTCAAATTTTCAGAAGCTTTACTGACTCCCATCCCAGAAATCTATCTTTCTTGGAGTTTTATAGTATATAACATGAGGGGCACATTGAGGTAAGCTTGGGATGGGTAAAAAATGAGGGTGAATGAGATACGCTTGTGTCTTAGAAAGTGTGAAGTACTAGCCTGTTAGCTGCTGTTTGAAGTTCAGATGAGAATGAGAATGAGAGGTGTTATCAAAGTTACTGACAATAATGTTGCTGTGTCAGATCCCATGAAAGCCTGAACATCTACTGGTCAACCCCAGGCAGCAGAGAGATCATTTGCCTGTCCATAATGACACAGTGTTTTGGACAGGGCAGCACAAGAAATTCCATAAAAGAAGATGCAGTCACAGCCCTGAAATAGGAATCACAGCACAGTACTGATGTAGTATATAAATTTTAGCAGATTAAGTGCAGTTTATAATCCATGAAGCATCTGGCAATATTCTACTCCAATGCTAGAGACAAAACAGTAAACACGTTTTTGGGGGAGAAACATGACAATGGTGTAAACAGGTAAACATATCCTTAGATGCAGAAAGTATTTAATTGTCAGCTTGTCATTTTGGATTCTACATGTTAAAACAGGTTATTCATTTTCCTTCTCAGCATGTATTTTCTCTTAATTTCTCATCAAGGCAAAGGAAAATTTATCTTTTGCTGCATATCAGTGAATTATGAATTTTATCCAGCATCACACTTACATTTTTAAGCAAGTGTGATGCTATAATAAGGCACTAACACGGCAGCATGCTCTGCATATCAATGACTACATTTCTTATGCAGGCTCTCTTCTGCCCAGAGGAACTGAGACTTCTACAAAAAAAAAGCAATGCAAATTATTGCATTTGCTGTTGAGTCATGTAACAGGATTCTACAG
Organism: Dromococcyx pavoninus; assembly: GCA_033558185.1. NCBI lineage: Eukaryota > Metazoa > Chordata > Aves > Cuculiformes > Neomorphidae > Dromococcyx > Dromococcyx pavoninus. The sequence continues at coordinate 1,740,943 of JAUMJL010000059.1, read as the reverse complement.
AAATGAACAAGGAAAACAAAGCTCTTTTCCTCAGCCTTTACAAAACTATCAGCATGCAACCTGAATTTTATTTCAGGTGCTGCAAACACCCAGGTCAGTGTAGCTTGTTAGAAGAGGATTCAGGATAGAGGACAGAGGATCCTTAGCTGAATGTGCCCTTCTCTTCTTGTGTTTAAATAGAGAATATTCTTAAGTCAAGAAAGGAATAAATCTTTGTTTTGTCTCAGTTCAATTCTGTCAGAGTCGAAGTAGCTGACTTGCTGCTTTGGTACACTCGTCCTAATAAGCTGTCTGTACAACAGCATAACTTTCCACTCACTTTGAATAGATTTAAAAACTAACACAAGGCAAATGTGATGACGTCTGTATGCACTACTTAATATGTCAAGATGCAACCCAAGCTCAGCTCCCCAAGGTCACATCTCATAAAACCAGTTAAACTCAGTTGTTAAATAATACCATGGAGTTAATGCAAACAGTCAGGCACCTGAGAAAAAGCCCTCACTTCTGTGCTCTGCTGGATGCCTCACACATGCCAACATCGGGCCTTGCATGGACGTCTCCTCTTCGTAGAAAACTGGCTAATGGAAAACAAATCTAGCCTTTCTTTTCCCATTTAAAGACATATGTTTCCTGTCATAGGACCAAGTATTGGGACTGAAGGATTCTTACTTGTAGAAGGGAGGTGGAGGATATCATCTGTCCTAGCTTCAAATCCCCTCTTCAGATTCAAGGTCTTGGATGCTGGGCAATGTAGATGACAGCATAACCGTTATACTTTAAAAGAGAACTTGGTTTAGAGGTGGTGGATTCACCATCCCTGAAGATTTTTAGAATAAGACTGGATGTGGCACTTAGTGCCATGATCTAGTAATCATGATAGTGTTGGATTAAGGGTTGGACTTGATGATCTTGGAGGTCTCTTCCAACCCAGATAATTCTATGATTCTATGATTTTGCAATGGCATCCTTTTATGACCAATGACTTGTACTCCTAAAAGTGTCTATAAGAAAAAGTAATAAAGGGCCTTGAGACTGTCATAAGATAAGAGTTCCCAGTGAGGTAAACATTTATATCTGAAAAAGCCTATGCATTAAAAGTGGCAAAATGATCTTTTACGTCCAACTAAACCCACGTTGTTTTCAATGGCATTCTCATTTATGGCAACAGCAACCCAGTGCAACATTTTCAAGGTTGGAGGTTAAATGTACCCAACTCAGTTCAGCTCAGATACAAGAATGTTGTTTACAAGCAGAATCATCAAAGCCATCCTAATAAGACTCTAGGGTGTAAATTAGAGATAAGAAGAAATATATCCCAATTAAAATTTTACTACAGGTTCAGGGCTTAAAGTCATTGTGCATTGTGGTCAGAACTGGATGCGAAACCAAAACAAAACCCCCAAACTCTCTTAGCTCTGATGAAGCCAAGAAAGAACAACAGCATGAATACATACAAAGTCAGACAGTCTATAAGCAATCTGTTCTAATAATAGCTACGTGTCTAGACTTAAGGCCAAGTTATAAGAAACTACTGCTGTTGGAATCAATGAGAAGTCTGCTGAGGATCAAGGAAAAAGGTGAGGAAAAAGGAAAAAAAGTATTTCAGCATTTGGTCATAATATATTAAACAACACAAACTCAGTAAACATGCACAAAAGGACACCAAATGAATCTCCTTTCAAGGATAAAAATAACTATTTCTGATTGACTTTTTAGTACGTGCTACGTGATATAGATTTGAGTCTTGCTTGTTATACTAATTTTTGTTTGGAAACATGCAAGATTTATACAATAAGTAAAGAAAAAATTTCAGTCTATCGAGAGAGGACAGTTTTAATCTTGGAAAATTCTGACAGTCATCTATAGAATCTGTCTGTATTTCTCGCCTGACTCATTGACAGGAGTACAAGTACTGGAACTGCTTCTGTGAGGACTGGATGCCCTCCAAAATTAGGTATAGTTTTGGCCATATTAGATCTACATTTCATATAGGGTATCATTTTGTCTAATAGCATGTAATGAAAAACGTGGAATGAGTTTCTGTATTTAATATATTTCGTATTCTGAACATGCAATAGATAGAGTGCCTAAGGGTGAGCTGAACAAATGCAAAACTTCTCAATTTCTATACCTCCCCAATTTTCAGGCTTTTATACAGCTCAAGTATTTTTGGGAGAGGAAGTTAACAGTTAAGCCTTATTAGAGTGTGGGAATAGGATTTATGGGTGCACAGAAGTTCAGATAATATCACGGGAATTTTAACCCACTCTAACGCCATCTGCAGAGTACTAAAATGAAGTTAATGAGAATGTCCAGGCACATTAATATTAACTCACCTATTCTTTTGCTCGCTTAAAAGATACACTGCTCTTCACTTTCAGATTCCCCTCAGTTCATGTATCTTCCACAACTTCCTCACTTATTTCCTCTATCTCCTAAGTCAAGAAGTAGTAGTAAGCCTTTCAACTTCTTTGAACTGCACTAATTCTTGTACTCCAATTTCTACAAAAGCCTTTCGAGATGTTCAGGAATTATCAGATTTTTTTTGTCATGAAATTGATTACTGTGGAAAAATAATGCTGAATTTTTAAATTGCTGTTGCCATATCTATATGGACAGCTTAACTTGCTATCAAACTCTCAAATGTACCTTTGAGAAATCCTCTAGCTCACTGAAAACCTAGCAGCCAGTCTTGAGCTCTGTCAGAAATAGAGGACTAGTGCTCTGGACCAGAATTCTGGCATTTCTCCACTTTCCAACTTGACGTGAAAATAATGAGGAGTCAGTTCCTAAAAGAAGTATTTTCTGTTCTTGTTACATGAACATAAGTAGCATAAGCCAAAGTTGTATCATCCCACCCCTTACCAACTTCCTAAAGTGAGTAATTTCCAACTTCTTCAAAATTCCTCATTTTCCTGATCTTTACTTTCAGTTTGCCCGTCCTTCACTTTACATATTGGCAAGGACCTGCCTTTTCCACAATCACTTCTTTAAAGAAAAACTAAAAATATCAGAGAGTAGGTCCTCATAAAACTCTCCTCTCCTAGTTGACAAATAGCTCTTTCTTCATTCTTATGAAACCAGCATGTAAATCTATAAAAGGTAACCAGGGAAACTGGAAGCTTGCTACCATCATAAATCTGCTTGAGTGCCTGCTGGAGGCATGGCATGCTCTCTTCACATTGTTACGCTTCCAATGATTACCATGAATACGACAAAAACAACAACAACAAAAATCATTGAGCAATAGGAAAGAAGAATATATTTTATGTTAATTTTGTCAAAAAATCCTCAGGTTTTATCATGTGTCAGGTGTTGTCAGGAAAGTTGAGGGAGAGAAATAGCCTCAAAATCTCTTTTATGAGGTGAAGGACAGTATTGCAGAGAACTCACCTGAGGCGGTTATTAACTTCACTTTGCCTGTCAGACAGGTCAGAACATCGAGTAAAAAAAAAAGAAAAGGAGGGTAGTTGTAGTGGGAGACTCCCTTCTGAAAGGGACGGAGGGACCTACATGTAGACCAGACCCAACTCATAGGGAAGTCTGCTGCCTTCCCCAAGCACGGGTAGGGGATATTGCTAAGAGACTCCCGGACCTAATTAAACAATCAGATTATTACCCGCTTCTGGTGGTCCAGGCTGGCGGTGATGAGCTAGGGAAAAGAGGGTCAAGGGTCGTTAAAAAGGAATTCCAGGAGGTGGGTCAGTCGATGGATAGGGCAGGAGAACAGGTGGTGTTCTGCTCAGTTCCTCTAGTGGCAGAGATGTATACAGAAAGGAATAAGAAAATCCATGCTCTTAATAAATGGCTTAGGGGCTGGTGCCGGCAAAGGAATTTTGGGTTCTATGATCATGGAGAAACGTTTACGGCACCTGGCCTGCTTGATCCAGATGGGTCTCGTGTAACTACAAAGGGTAAAAGGATTCTAGCCCAGGAGCTGGCAGGGCTTGTAGAGAGGGCTTTAAACTAGGTATGAAGGGGGAGGGGGCAGTAACTAGGCTCACCAGAGATGTTGCTGTGGAGGATGAGCCATCTCAAAGGGTGTCGTCAGTAACCCAGCTGAAGTGCATGTACACAAACGCACACAGTATGGGGAACAAACAGAAGGAGCTGGAAGTCCTGGTTCATCGGGAGAGCTGTGACATAGTTGCTATCACGGAAACGTGGTGGAATGACTCTCATAACTGGAGTGCTGCCATGGAAGGCTACAGGCTCTTCAGGAGAGACAGGCGCGAGAGGAGGGGTGGAGGGGTAGCCCTCTATACTAAGGAAACCCTGGATGCTGTTGAAGTCGAGATCGGTGATGACCAGATTGAGTGCCTAAGGGTAAGGGTCAGAGGGGCAGTCAAGTCTGACCTCCTGGTTGGAGTATGTTATAGACCGCCTGACCAGGAGAGGAGGTGGATCTTCTGTTGTTTAAACAGCTGGAGGCTGCCTCTAGATCGGCTGCCCTTGTTCTTTGAGGAGACTTTAATCTTCCGGATATCTGCTGGGAACTTAACACTGCTGAGAGGAGGCAGTCCAGGAGGTTCTTAGAGTGTATTGAGGATTGCTTTCTGTCACAGCTGGTGAGTGAGCCTACCAGGGGTGAGTTTGCTGTTTACAAATAAAGAAGGGCTGGTGGGTGATGTTGTGGTCGGAGGCTGTCTGGGGTGTAGTGATCATGAGATAATTGAGTTCCCTGTAAACAATGTAACAAGAAAAGCCAGGAACAGGACATTGATGCTGGACTTTCGGCGGGCAAATTTTGGATTATTTAAGGAACTAGTCAGGAAAGTACCCTGGGAAGTAGTTCTTAGTGGCAAGGGGGTCCAGGAAGGCTGGATACACTTCAAGAATGAAATCTTGAAGGCGCAGGAGTGGGCTGTCCCCATGTGTTGTAAGAAGACGGCCGGCCTGGATGAGTAGGGAGCTTCTGAAGGAGCTAAGTAAGAAAAAGAGGATGCATCACCGTTGGAAAGAAGGGGACGTAAGCCAGGTCATGTTCAAAGATGTTGTTAAGTCATGTAGAAAAATAATCAGGGAAGCAAAAGCCCAGCTGGAGCTTAAATTGGCCACTTCTGTTAAGGACAATAAGAAGAGTTTTTATAAATATTTCAATGGTAGAAAGAAGGGCGGCAGCGACCTCCACTCCTTGTTGGATGTGGAGGGAAATATAGTACCCAAAGATGCAGAGAAGGCTGAGGTACTTAATGCCTTCTTTGCCTCAGTTTTCAATGGTAAGGAAGTCTGTTCGCTAGACAGTTGGTCCTCTGAAGTGGTTGATGGGGGCAGGGTGAAATATGGCCCTCCTGCAATCCGTGAGGAGGAAGTTAGAGATCTGCTGAGCCACTTGGATCCTCATAAGTCTATGGGGCCGGATGGGATCCATCCTAGGGTGATGAGAGAGCTGGTGGACGAGCTTGCTAAGCTGCTCTCCATCTTTCAACAGTCCTGGCTCACCGGAGAGGACCTGAAACTCTGGAAGTTGGCCAATGTGATGCCCATCCACAAGAAGGGCCGTAAGGATGATCCAGGTAATTACAGACCTGTCAGCCTGACCTCAGTCCCAGGTAAAATTATGGAGCAGATAATACTGGGTGCAATCATGCGGCACCTGCAGAACGGTCAAGAGATCAGGCCCAGCCAGCATGGGTTTAGGAGGGGCAGGTCCTGCCTGACCAACCTGATCTCCTTTTATGACCATGTGACTCGCCTGGTGGATGAGAGGAAGGCTGTGGATGTGGTATACTTGGACTTCAGCAAGGCCTTTGACACTGTCTCCTACAGTAGACTCCTAGAGAAGCTGGCAGCCCGTGGCTTAGACAGGAGCACTCTGTGCTGGGTTAGGAATTGGTTGGATGGCCGAGCCCAGAGAGTGGTGGTGAATGGTGTCTCATCCAGTTGGTGGCTGGTCACCAGTGGTGTCCCCGAGGGATCGGTGTTGGGTCCGGTCCTGTTTAATATCTTTATTGATGATCTGGATGAGGGGATTGAGTCCATCATCAGCAAGATTGCAGACAATACCAAGCTGGGAGGAAGGGTTGATCTGTTAGAGGGTAGGATGGCCCTACAGAGGGACCTGGACAGACTGGAGAGTTGGGCTGATTCTAATGGGATGATGTTTAATAAGTCCAAATGTCGGGTACTTCATTTTGGCCACAACAATCCCATGCAGAGCTACAGACTGGGGACAGAGTGGCTGGAGAGTAGTCAGGCAGGAAGGGACCTGGGAATGTTGGTTAACAGGAAGCTCAACATAAGCCAGCAGTGTGCCCAGGTGGCCAAGAAGGCCAATGGCATCCTGACCTGCATCAGGAATAGTGTGGCGAGCAGGACCAGAGAAGTTATTGTCCTCCTGTACTTGGCACTGGTCAGGCCTCACCTTGAATACTGTGTGCAGTTCTGGGCCCCCCCAGTTTGGGAAAGATGTCAGGATGCTGGAGTGTGTCCAGAGGAGAGCAACGAAGATGGTGAAGGGGCTGGAGCACAAGCCCTACGAGGAGCGACTGAGGGAGCTGGGGCTGTTTAGTCTGAAGAAGAGGAGGCTCAGGGGATACCTCATTGCTCTCTACAACTACCTAAAAGGAGGTTGTAGTCAGCCAGGGGTTGGTCTCTTCTCTCAGGTGACCAGTGACAGAACTAGAGGGCATGTACTCAAGCTTCGTCAGGGGAGGTTTAGGCTTGATGTTAGGAAAAAGTTCTTCACTGAAAAGGTGATTGGCCATTGGAATGCGCTGCCCAGGGAGGGGGTGGAGTCGCCGACCCTGGAGGCGTTTAAGGGGAGACTAGATGAGGCACTGAGTGCTATGGTTTAGATGATGGGTTGGTGTTGTGTTGGGTTATAGGTTGGACTTGATGATCTCAGAGGTCCTTTCCAACCTTGTGATACTGTGATACTGTGATTATTGATGATGTTGCTTGGTTTGGCATCCTGTATGTGTCTGGCAGAACTCATGCCCTTGGCACTTTTTATTCCACTCCCTTTTCTTCCCTGTCAGTCAGCATCTTTGTTTACTTTTATTTGTATCAAACCAAAGATCCTCAGCGTCTACTGAAAGATTTCAATGGATTTCAGTGTGCCTTGGAAAGTCGTAAACTCTGCCAACAGTTTGTCTACTGCCTGCCTTCATACCTCTGTGCTGAGGCCTGACTGAGACTGCACTGCAATGCAGGGATCCATTTTATTATGCTTTCTCTCCTTCAATAATTTTGGAGGAGATTAAATGACGTACAAATTTTGGGGAACCCCTGAGCTCCGCAGACTCTTGTCATCACAATCTATCGGTCAAAACATCACACTGTCTCCCAAGAGCAGCCACTTCCACTTATTGCTTTTCTGAAAACTAGGATTTTCTATATGCAGTAAAACATATGCAGGCTTGGAATATTTCAGACGTCCACTTACAGAATACAGAGGGGTAACTGAAGTAAAAACTGGCCCGGATACTGAGAGTCCCAGGTGTCTCTGTAAGCCTTCCCAGGATAAATACAACATCACTGAAGACTGCAGTGTTCTGGCATCTACCTTTTTTATTGGTTATTGAGTTAGATATACTAAAGATATCTTGGATATGCTGGCAACTACATAATTTCTCTGTTGGCTCTCCTTTTCCTTAGGTATTTCAAGCCCCAGTTATGGTTTCCCTGACTAAAAATCATTAGTTTTCTCTGGGCTTCACTGAACGGCTTTGCTTAGAAAGGTAGGCAATAAAAGCACATCTTTAGAGAAGAAAATATAGGTGAGTTTTGTATTTTTTTTTCCTACAGTAGATACCTGACTAGTAGCTTTTGTGAAAAAAATAAAATTAAAATACTGTAAAAGGAAATGTAACAACTATAATATACACAAAAAGAATAACACTTAAAAAAAAATCCTTATTTCAATTCAGAAGTGATATTAGACAAAGCTTGTTTGTACTAAGTGAGGGTCTTCAATGTCAGAAAATTTCAATAGTTTAGTAAAAGTGATGTTCTGTAAAATTGCTTTACATTGTGACTTAGATGGTCTGTAAATACACATGTGAATCTTAGACATATGGGACCTAATCAAATCCCACTAATATAAGGCTGCAGTTATTAAAGCAAATATGACACAAAGCAATTACACAAAATATATTTTAAGGTTCTTTTTTATTTTGCTATTCTTCTAAATGTAAAATATATATATTTTAAATTATGATTTAAAGCCTTGACCAAATGGTGAATATTCCATTATGCTTGGCAATGAATTAATATAGAAACAGAAAGGTTGTGTTTCCAAATTTACATTATAAATGACATAAGAATTTAGATTGAATAGGGCCTAATTTTTAAATACTGTGTTAGTAAGTTACTATATTTTTTTATTCTGTCTGCCATTAAAGCTTCAAATATCATAAAAACAACCCACAGGAAAATAGATGACTAAAATAAAAGACCATGAGTTTCTCCCATCTGCCTTTTTATCTTCAATCATAATTCATATTTTATCACTAAAACACACCCGTATCTATGTGTTTAAAAGACCCAAAATAATACTTTTCGTGATTCTATATTTTGATGCTGCAAACATACAAGTTACTCTGTTGTAATACAAATATGAAAACATTCATGAAAAGCCGTTGACACCCACAAAAATTGTGAATCTGCTAAAAAATGACAAATTAGTGGTGGCTACTGTTATTTCAACAAACAATAAGTTAGAAAGGCAGTAGAGGTTGAGATAAGTAGAAGGGAAGAAAAGCAAGTACGAAAATATATTCTCTTCTCTTAAGTGCTAGTATAAATTTAGCACCTTTAAGAGCTCACTTGAAGTCAAATTTAAACCCTAGTAGGGGAGTTACAAACTCAGCAGCAATATACAGAAGGATTACTTTAAACATTGAAGAAACTTGTAATATTGGAAGAAAACTGATGAAGAAACTTGTTGAAGGAAATAATTGCCTCCAGTGTCTTTGGCATACGCAGATTTAGTTTCATGTTTAGCATATGGCCTCCACACAAATCCAAGGGATTTTAAATCAAGCTGTAGGGACTTAGAGTCAACCCCAACCACACTTGGATGAAAGTAAATGGTTCTGCTGAATAAATTGGAAGAATAACGGTCTATAGCATACGGGTGGAAATTGCTTGCAAGAGGATAGGCTGCACTTGGTATTGTCAATTTGTTTATACCATAGCTTCCAAATACAAAACACCTAAAGCTTGCACTCAGCTGACAGAAAGGTATGCTTTACAGACGTGGCATCAGAATACAAATAAATGGGATACCACTTAGAGACTTGAAAGCCATTAAAAAGCAGTGAGATGAAAGGCAAACCCCACTGAAAGTGACAGAAATATTTTCTTCCAGAGCACAAAAAATATAAAAGAGAGAACTCTTTAACAGAATAAAGAGAAAAGATGCTGTGTTTCAGTAATTGAGTACCATATCTCTTCATGGAATTCAAGTAAATACTTCAAAATAGGGCGCGTTGAACAGCACTGCATTCAAAAATTCCTCTCTATTGTTTCCTTGATATAATGTCTAATATACAAACATGAGAGAATCAAGCAATGAATTGTGGTGTAGGCAGCTTTATCTTCACCTGTGATTACCTTTTTGCCATAAAGTACTGAGAGATTAATATTTGATTGGAAACTACATTGTAAAATATTTCATTTTGCGTAACTGTACTTTATCTAATGTTTCCAAATGTCTCCTTTAATGAAACATTATTCCATGACACATTGCTATATTAAAATGTCTCATGACATTAGCTTTACATCAGATTTAGAATGCTGGAATTTCCCACATAGTACTCAGCCTGCGAACATTTTTACATAAATGCACACTTTTTAACCAATCAGGCATGTCTAGTTCATTTTTCAAAATATTATGGCATATTACACCTCAAAATAAGAGCTTAGACACTTGCTTTTCAGGCAGATGAGTTTCCAATTGTTAGCAGAAATATGGCTGCTAAAACAGGTGAACCAAATTTAGGTGATTTTTGGGAGATTATTGAATTACTTTTTACAAAACACATGAAAGCACGTGACAGTTATGTGTCTTTTGAAATAATTTTAAATGCTTTTTTTTCAAAACACTTCTATGCATTTCCTCTGCTGCATAAGAACTGCTAATAACAGACTGTCCTCTCTCTTTGCTGTGCAATAGGATGAACACAGGGGACAATTATGTTGTAACTACATAAGAAGTCAAACAGTGTTGTGGCTGGAAGCAGAGGGAAAATGAAGCATGTGGATCAAAATATAGATCAGAGATTTTGTCGGAAGTTACCCAGCATGCTGATTTTTCTCTGGGTGTTCTGTATAGGTGGAAAAGGATTGAAATTGAAGGCATAATACTATGATAAGAAAGTGCCTGGTTACACAGAAAGCGTGTTTAGAATGATGACGGATAATTGCTGGAATATATAAATACTGGGAAGTATAAAATTTAAAAATTACTATTGTTAGTTTTTATCTTACTCCTCTAATTGCAACTGCAACTTTAATCAGATACAGCGAACACAGATTTCAAGCAGTAAATTAATTAAAAAAAACCTTCAAAAAACAAATGTTCTACGTCTTATAGTAAAAAACACAAGTTACTTCCCATCAGTCTTTAGTAACAAAAAAATTGATACAAAATACAGTGTAAGACTATCATACGCTAGGGGGAAAAGAAAGGAAGCATCAACTACCCTGCTAACATCTTTATTTCCTGCAGCAGAAGGGAAATAATAGAATTTGTCAAATGAGCATTTCCAAAGCACAGTGCCTTCCTCTGCTGCTTCAGAGAAAATCATATTCCCTTGTCCAATTTGGCTATAGTTTCATACTGAGCACATGAGTACCTATCATGTGGGAACATTCAGAGAAACCTCAGTATCAAAATATGAAAAAGATGACTTGCAAATGCCACCCCACATTCTTTTCCAGTTGTGGCTGATTTCCAAAACTCTGTTCAGATACCTATAAATTATTTCAGTAAAGTAACAGACTTCATTAAAACCTGAACCAAATCATGCCAAAAGCATGCATGTCCCTATGAACATATTATATAATCACAGAAATACATCCATTCCTACTGTCCTCTCTTTCTTTGACATAAAACATTCACATATTCTGCTGACCTCTCGCTCCAATTTATTGCTGCTTTGAAACCTATATCTGAAAGTTATTCTGGGAAAACCCTGGACAAAACACAAAGTTTATGAAGAGTTTAATTTAAAACCCCCCAGAATTAGTTGAAATTCTGTGGAGACAAAAAGGAGAGAGGGTTTTTTTCTTTTTCTTCTTGGTAGATATAGACATGAAGAGTGTCTTAATAGTATTTATTGGGTTACTGAAGTGAAAGACTGTCTCTGGAGACGTTTTTTAGGCCTACAAAGCTGCGTGACGGTAGGCTCAGATCTTTGTAGCTGGTGGCAGCTGAACACTAGAACTATATAGAGCTTTCAGTGAGACCCACATGTGCAGACAAGGATTAGTGCTGACAGCATTTGCAAATCGGCTCTGCTTTGCTGGAGTAGATTTTATAACTACGAAACTGCAGATCAAGCTGGTGGTGTTAGGGGTTATTGTTCCTTATATTGTAGATCCCAATAAATATTATGAGCCTTAGATATCACAAAGCTGAGACAGATGAGTATTTCCAATAAATGTTTGAACTTTTAAGTGTTTTTACTCCAACCATGTTTTCACTGCTTTTGAATCTAGATCTGTGAACATTTGAAGCAATGAAATTTTGCTGGCACAAGTTTAAAAGCACATGCATGATATTCATTGTAACTACTCCTACTGGACCACAGAATATTTAGGACTGAAAGTGCCCACACTAACAAACACATCTTCTCATACCAGGGCTGCTCTTCCATTATGTTGGCTGGAATAAAAAAGGGCCATCTCAAATAACTGAACCTGTCAGCAACAAGAAAATAACACTGCTGTTTCTGCTTCTTCCTTTGCCTGTACCTCCAACTAGTAATGACAACAGCCAAGGCTTCAAGGTTCCCTCTTGCATGCTCATTGCCTAAAACTCAATTAAAATGAGAAGAGGAAATTAAATATACACTTCTCTTGACATTAATGCCGCATGGTCCAATCCTGTCAACATTTGCATGGATGATTAGCTCTTTTGACATATCCTTGTTCATAAGAGGAAGCAGATCTAAACAATATATACATGTAAACTCAATATTAGGGTTTTATTTTACTGGCTTTCCTTGCAAATAGAAGCAGTGAGGTCATGAATATGAAGACATGATCTTGAGATAAAAGCATATTCATAGTTTCATTCAGGTGTGCCATATGCAATGAGAAAGTATCATATATCTGTATATTACAGGTATAGAACAATTCCAGATGAACATGCTATTAGGCAGTAAACATAAGGATACTATAGCTGTTTTCCCTTTTGGGCTTGCCTTTACTACCAAACCACCAATGAAAAATGCTTCATTTCATCTGTTCTTAAACAAGAAAAAACCCAAACCCTGACAATTCAAAGTATGACTGACTTGAGGAGCTGTGAAAATCCAATTAGGCCTAGATGTAATTTCAGATTTGACGACTAGCCACACAGTAACATCATGCAAAAAAAACCATTATTAAACATATCCTTGTCTTAACGTACTGGTAGAACATAGGGAATGGCTCAATTAAGTACCTGTGCTACAGAATGCATATTAACTGCTTCTAAAGTTACACAGAGACCCTCTTTGTGAAATTAATCTCTCCAACCATAAAATGAGACCTTTACTTCTTTCTGCACTCTTATTAATTGCACGGCACTTCACTGGCTCTTGTTGATTGTCTTGGAGATTTAGGCTGCAAAAGGTCATTTGCTTTCCTTTCTGCATGCTAATTAACCAGATCTAAACAGCAGCTTGTGTCTAAAAGCAGACTGGTTTAGATGGTATGCAAGGAATTTCCATAGCTATGGAAACAGAAGCAGGATAAGATCAAATAAATAAAATAAAATAACTAAAGTAAAATAGAAGAACTATAGTATATTAAGAAACAAAACAGTAAACACACTTTGTTGGCTTTGTGCACGTGATCTTATCACTCATTAGTATAAGGAAAGGACCAAGAAATTTTATGTTTAGGGAGACTTTAAAATACTTCATACCCATTTTCTGCTCGCATAAATGACATTATAAAGGACAAAAGTGATCCATTCAGCATATATAATGTACAACCTTGTTTTGCAGGCTGCTTTGAGTTGAGTTCCTATCAAAAGACGATGCCTGTATTTTCAGTACATTCTACCAAAAAAGTGACATATACCAGTGTGAAATAGAATGACAGTACCTTGCAACACCTACAGCAAGTAGAAGTCTGTGTAATATGCCAGACTGTGGGGAAGACCAGGCCGTAGGATTTATTTTAGTTGCAGCTGTTGGTTGCAGAATCAGGAATATCACACTGAATTTGGGCAATAGCCCATTTAGTCTGGTACCTTAATTCTGATGGTCGCTAGCATTGAAGGCTTTGTAGGAAAGCCTTTTATGTATGCCACTACTTTCTTATACTCAGCAAAGAGAGACTGATATGGACATAGTTCAGAAACATACCACGGCTACCTACAATACAAAATACTGGAAAATTAACACCTTTTATTAAAGTAACTATAACACTGAGTAGTGCTTCATCACAGAAGCCAATTGCTTTCTAACCTTTGAGGTGTTCTATGTTTGCCCCGAAGCACATGGTCTAACAACCCTTTGTAAATTGTCCAAGACAACACAGAAGAGTGTATCTATTCAACTGGTACATTTCTATGTAGCAAGTCAAATGAGACTTCACTAAATAACAGACTCTCTTAAACCAAAAGATGAAAAAAGATAGAAATACTTTTTGCCTAACATGGATAAAGCATTTAACAGATTGCTGGCTTCCTGGTACTCACCCTCTGGGCTTATATGCCATGAATGAAATTGCTGCTGCAGCTGTCAGTGGGTTTTCATATTTGTTCCTTCCATACTAGGCAGTCAGATTTAACTGATGAAAAGAAATGACAGTGAGCTAAGAAACTGCAGAAGAGTTTGATTTAATGTTATATTAAAAAATAAAAAGCTAACCTTAAGCCCAAAACCTGCAGGGAATCTTTGTGCGGAGACAGGAAAAAATATGTATTTAAAATAAACTGCAATATATATGTATATAGTTTGTTTTCAGATGAGGACGGGGTATGACAAAGGCACCTTTCTGCTTTACAGATAATTAATTTTCAAGTATGTAAACTGTAAATGAAATAAACTAAAACAAAAAATAGGAAATACATTTTTGTACATTTTTCCTTATTAGGGTTCTCCTTTGTTTAGCCACTTCAAAACTTGGTTATAAGGTCATTAAATATTAGCAGATAATCTGCATTCAGCAGTTCTGCTCTCAGACATCAGATAAAAGAATGGCTTGCTTAGCCTCCAGAAAGCAGACCAACGTATGCTAATCCAGTTTAAAAAACCAAAACACACTGGGGACACTTCTGCAACCCCCTTCATTTCATGACATACATTGACCCAATGTTTGCTGCTGTTGAAAGTAACATTTCTCTTAAAATCCTGAAAATGCAAAGACAAGTCTAGGAATAAAACCAGGGTTTTTCACTGCTAGCTGCTTTTCACTAGGAGACCTACACATGGTCACTTATATCGAGCCCCTCCTTCTCACACATCTGAAAGTCCTGGTGGTTGAGAGACAGAAACTGGAAATGTTTCTGCTGGGCTATGGTGTCCTAAGCAGCCTCACCAGTAACGATCCTGAAGAAGGCAGAACTTCAACCTGTGGAGAGTATTCTGCACAACATGAATTATCTCCCAGGCAATCTGTTGGACTTTTCGCCCTCCGTTAAGACTCTGCTAGGCTGAGAAAACATTTGAAAAGTCTATGGGAGATTCTCCTCACACTGAGACACTGGTCAATCTACAAACATACTTACTCTCCCTCCTTCTACTTAACCTTTCTGCTTACACTTCACACGTGAAAATGAATTTCATTTCAAGTTCTAGTCATCTTACAGCACAGTGAAGTCTGTCGCGTTTGAACGGCAAAAATCTGTTCATACAGGAAACACAGGAAAAAAACACAGGAAGCTTAATACCACCTGTCACCAGTCTACATGGCTTTAAATAAAGTGATTATTCACTATTCTTAATATGAATTTCTACGATTGTAATTGCTTTACAAAGAGAACTTTAAGTTTTGGAGCGTGAAATAAAACTTTAAGAACACACCAGCTACAGTTATTTCCACAACTACTTTTTCTAAATCCCACCACTGTACTTTTCTGAGAGAAAATCTATTTGTGGAAAAATGCAAGCAAATTGTCACTGCTATTTTACCTACCAGTAATTTAACAGCCACATTCGATTCCCAAATGAAACCTGAAATAAAGCTACTACAGGTAGGTTAATCTGAGGGCTCACTATTTTCGCTTCAAAAGCTTTTTTTAACATTCGCTTGTCCTGAGGCATAAATGAAATATAGACAAGCTATATTAGATTTTAATTAGCTAAAAGTAGATTACAGGTCTTCTCCATAGAGACACTGAATATTCAGTTCTCACAGAAGCGAACTTTTTTCCTGCATAAAGACAGCAATAGCAAGTGTCTACTCGGAACTGCAAAGGAGCCGTTTTTCATAGGATTGTCCCTGTGAAATGCAAAGATTCTGTTTGGGCGCACAAAATACAACCAGTACAGAAAAATAAATTTAACAGAGCATTGAAATACAAGATAATTTTTTATTTGATCAGATGCTTGAATTCAGAAGAAAATTATTTACCCAATCAATACTTAGGCTGAAAAGACCTAAGCTCCCCCATGTAATCTTATTACTTTAGATGTTCATCTCTATTGAGTGACATCTTTCAAATCTGATCAACATGAAGGGCAGATGTACATATGACACAGAGAAGGGTCTCAAGGCCATTCTTGTTTTAAGTCACCGTCTTTAATCAGGTTAAAGGACAAGCTCCCTCCATATTAGGCTTTTAAGGCTAGTAACAATTGAATAGTGCAGAATCCTCTTCATGGAAGGAGGCTTTGAAACCAGAAATGTAAATTAATTAACCCTGGCTAGAAGTCTAGAAGATAAATAACAGATCTCAGACCTTCAAAGTTCTGGGCCCATACTCTTGTTTCCTGCTATTTGTTTCAATTACAAAGGACTTGTTCCAACTGAAATAAAACATGATGCCCAAAAGTCATCTCAGAATTGCCCCAGAGGTCAGTTTGTCTGAGGAAGAACAGGTAGGAAGAAATTTCTTTGCCTTCAGGGAGCATACAAGAGTGGCTTCCATGGGACCCTTCTAAAAGGAACTCTCTTGTTAGCTTACTTGCCTGGAAGGAGTTTTTCACGTTTGCTTTGAAACAGGAAAAAATCAGAGGAAAAAGGAATGAAGCAGTAGTCAGTCTGACTTGGAATATTCATGAAGCAGTTTACATACATCCTCCAGCTCTTTCTCCATTATTTTCTTCAGCCTTATGAAGACTTCCAGGGAATCTGGTAGAGATAAGATTCTCAAATCCCACATCTCTTTTACAGGGTTCTGGAGGACTGCTGGTGAAAGAGGCCAGATTTATTATTAAGTATCAACGGATTTCAAAATCTCTTACTCAGAATCCAAAAGTGTTTGCTTTCCCTTCATTCCAATGCCAAAGCAGTTTGAAACAAAACAAGTTTGTTCTGGAAAAAATGCTAATTTTACCTGAATCGCAAACAAGAAGTATTTATGTTTAGCTAGGAAAAAAAAAAACCAAACCATTTTCACATAACCAGTCTATTCACTGATATGTATCTTAGTGACAAAGTACTGAGTTTTATAGTGATTCTTGTGTTTTTTTATTATTTTTTGACTGATTTCTTGTGATTTTTTTCTTTTTTTAACTAATCTACTTGCTCTGAAATGCAATCTGTGAATTGCAGGGCACAGAAACACAAAGCTGTAAAGCAAAAAGTAGAAGTCTTCTCCTTAAAAACTGAGCTGTTTCCAATTTAGATTAATTCATAATTTTACTGTAGTATTCTCTCTGCTTCCCTGCAGCTATTATGGAGAACACCTGCTACATACACTGGGGTCATTATATGGTGATCCAAGGCAAATGGCAGGTTGCTAAGGGTAACCACCTTACAATCAGTTCCGGGAATCACATGTGATTCATGTAAAAACCTGATTAATAAAAAATTAAACAAGAAGCTGCTTCTATGAGTTCATAGGAGTGTCTTCAAAAACATCTCCCACAGGAGGGAGCAGAAAAAAAATCTCCTTTTTCTCTAGAAGAATTGTCTGCCTCTTTATCTTTCATCCATGTTTTCAGATTTAAAAGCCTGCACTCCAGCAGCTGCATATGAAGTAGTTCTCTCCTGTTGAAAGACTCTTCCTCACTGCCTTGCAGGGGGAGAAATCTAAAGGTTTTCCTTGTCATTCAAGGAACTGATGTTAGATATAGGCAAGATGCAAACTTGCATACCTGGTTAGTGGAAAAGCATGATGGAATCATATAGTAAAGCAATAAATGCTAAACTCAAAACGTACAAAATCCTGTAGAAAACCAATTGTAGATACAAGGAAAATCAGAATTAGATGAGAGGAGCAGCCCTCCCTAGCCAGCATGTCCTCTCAAGAACATCCTTGTTTTCAGTCTTAATTCCAGTCAACCAGTTGCTTTCTGCCTTGCAGCAACACTCTCTCTGACTCCAGGCATCTTCATGTCTCATTCCTGAAGTCAGCTGATTTGGTCTCTCTTCTGCTCAGCAGTTTCTCTTGAGCCTCTGTGAATTTCACTCTCATTCTGTGAGTCCTACGATACAGTCTGGAAAATTTTCTTCCCTAAATAACCCTCCACTTCCCATGTTTGCAAAAATACATGGGAAAAACAAGTCTTGCACTGAAAAATATGTATATGGAGAGATCAGATCTAGGACAAAGAAAGTCTACACTGAAGCAGTGTGATGATGTGTGACAGTCACTTTTTCTCTACACAGGATGCCATAAAATCTCTTCAGAGTTTCTTTCTTTTTTACACAAAAGATGTTCAGCTGCAGCCTTTTTCCAGCACCTACATGCAACTGAAACCATACATCTGTCTAAAAGCCTGAAGAAATTTCCAAAACTTTTATAAATTAAGTATTATTTAGATGGTCCACCAATTTTGGAGTTCTCAACACAGAAAGAAGATCCGTTGGAGTGAGTACAGAGGAGGGCCATGAAGATGATCAGATGGCTGGAACACTTCCCACACAAGGACAGGATGAGCGAGCTCGGCTTGTTCAGCCTAGAGAAGAGAAGGCTCCATTGAGAACTTACAGCAGCCTTCCAGTACTTAAAGAAGGCTACAGAAAAGCTGGGGAGGGGCTCTTTATCAGGGAGTACAGTAACAGAAGGAGGAGGAATGGTTTTACGCTGAAAGAGGGCAGATCTAGGTTAGACATTTTGAAAGACATTTTTTCCTGTGAGGGTGGTGAGGCACTGGAACAGGTTGCCCAGAGAAGTCACGGATGCCCCATCCTCAGAGGTGTTCAAGACCAGGCTGGATGAGGTTTTGAACAACCTGACGTAGTGGAAGGTGTTCCTGCCCATGGCAGAGGAATTGGAAATTCCAACCTAATCCATTCTGTGATCTTTTTTACTGACACAGGCGTAAGACTATGAGCATGCATAGATCACAGGCATTTTCAAGGACTTTTGGATAGAGCAGAGTTAGGTTAAAGTCTGCTTCAAATTACATAGTGAAAGGCATTTTAGTGCCTCATGCTGAAACACAGAAGGTCTGAGGATGGCATAAAGCCGTTGTATCATTGAAGTGTCACTAGGAAAACAATGTTGGAAGTTAGGATGGTATCTCCAGTTTATCCAAAGAATTCAAGTATACCTAGAAACTAGAAGATCATGCTGTACCCAGTTCTCATAGCAGAAGCACAGTAGACCTGTCAGACAACCGAAGTCCAAAAGACTGTGTTAAAAAGGAGGGATTTTTTCTCTAGCTTGTAGTACAGACAGGGATCTGGAACAAGCACTAGCTCTAGGAAGGCCAGTTGTGGAAGACACAGAAAGAAAGAACATCTGGATGGCTATATTTGCGTTTTTGCTTTTGAGGAAACGCATGCCATTAAGTATTACAGAAGCATCTTAGAGTGAAATACACTCACTTCAGCAGACTTTCGAGGTATTCTTTGTTGTTTGTCCTTAATATGAAATAGAGTTCTGCTGGAAACTACATTTTGTTCCTGGAGTATAGGAAAATACAACATCAAGAAAGTACGCCCTGAGAGAAAACACAAAATCACTCCAGGAAAAACACCATTTTTCCTGGCCCAGAAGCAAAGTGAGAGGTTATAACATTTAAGTTGTGCTTGTATATTTATTTCTCAATCACATTACTGTCACACTCATGGCTGGGTTCATTAAAATTCAGACATTTACTTCAAACACCTGAGTTACAGATCCAGTTATTCAAAAAAAGAAAAAAGGAAAGGCACCTACAGGAAATGCTTTGGACCTGAGGAAGGCTATAGCCCCAATCTTATAAGTTACTGTATTTTAGCAAGATAAAAATCAGCAACATGCTGCTGATACTCCACTAGCACATCCTATTCCACCTCTGTGTAAAGCTCCCTGATCTTATTTGAAAATTTGTTCCAAAGCCCAGTAAAGCTAAGGGGGATCACTCTTTTGATTTCATCAGTTTTATGATACAAGTGTAATCCTTGTATCACATTTTCTCTATAAAAAAAATGAACCAAATCCCCAAATATTCACCTGGGTAACTTCATGGAAAGTATTAACGAAAGGACTAAGGTTTTCAAAACTATGTAAAAGAGGTGGCCTCCCGTTACCTTAGCAGAAATTTAGTAGGAATTAGGCACTCCAATCCTGGAGTTCTCTGAAAATTCTGACCAAAATACCTGACTCACCAGTCTTCTCTTTTCATACTTGTTATACTTTTTTCATGTTTTTGTGCATTTCCATCTACTTGCACTAATAATCAGACAATAAAGCCAAGAAAAACAATTTCTTATTAACAGTGTGCACTGCATTTTCTACCTCTTTATTGCAGATCCCCAAGACTCTCCTAGCTGTCTGTTTAATATGAGTAAATTACTGAGGTCTGAAATAACTGTAAAATTAATTTAGCACTGGAAAAGAAAAACTGAGACAAGAGAGCTATCACCATGTAACAGCAGTAGGGGAAAGTTACTTGTTATTTACCTGTAATAATTTGCAAAATGCTTACAAGTTCTTTTGCAAGTTCACTGTTTTGCCTGAACATAAAATTGGTACCAATTATTACAGAGGATAAGAAAGTTAAAACTTTACAAGAACACTATATTTAATTTTAAAATTAATTTATTACAGGTGATGTGGCCACAAATATTAGGGTATTGTAGATTAGCCAGAACACAGAAGCATAAAGAGGAAATGATGCTGCAATTAAGTGAGTGTATGCTAAGAGACAAGACTGACACACTACATATTCTCCAGCATACTGGACATAAGAGAAAACTTCTAGATATTCTCTTAAATGTGCAAGTACAACAAGAAAAGAGTCCTTTGAAATCCAGATTATATACTTCATTCATGCTTAGAAGAGACTCTGTCAGTCAAAGCCCAGTCGCCTTGCAGCCATACTTCTGATATCCTTCCATGTAACAACCTTTCTTGGACCTCAAAGAAGGACTACTGAAGTGCTTTAATTAAATTCTTCCCTAGTTTGAGCCCAAGGCACTAATCTTTTTTCAGTCTTTCTCAGGACTGCTCCATCCACAGGCAGTACTTTTCCTAATGAGAACTCCCATGGCGCTGTCAGCTTTAAGGATACCACTTTCAGTTACATGAGCTATAGCTGTCTTTGCAGGATCAAACTAGTGACAAATGTGATAACTGACAGGGAAGCAATAGAACTTGAAGCAACTGCAGTTGTACACATTACCTTTCCGAAACAACCTAACTTTAATTAGCCAAGTAGGACGCATTAAGCTGAAACTAGGATTCTGCATAGCAAAACCAAACACTTGTATTGTCTGTCACATCTAGCAGAACAGATTCTTAAACTGCAAGTCAGGATACAGGGCATAAGTTCTTGCCTTGCCATGAGATCTTGGGCAAGTCATCTCCTTGTCTGTGCTATATTCTTTCTCCAACATTTTTCTGCTTTAACTATTTAGGTTATGAAGTCTTTGGGCAAGGAATCCCTTTCTATGCTTCACATGTCTCAAATAACTAACACAGCCTTAGTCTCAGATGGACCTTGCATACTTCACAGAAATAAAAAAAAAGGATGTTAAGGATGATTGAAAAAAAAGAAAACATGCTTGCTTTTCCACAAATTTTCAGCTCTATAGCTTGTTTGCTTCTTTAATGACTGGAATAAACTCTTCTGATCTGCACAGCCTGTTTACAGTTAATAGGACCCTGTGTTGGTGGGAGGGGCTGCTGGTGTTGATTTGCCTGCAGAAAGGGCAGTGGGAAGATGGCACTCAGGAATTTAAAACAACATAAGAAATAGATTAGAATGTGTATAATACACCCTGAATGCCAATATTTGACTGTCCATGCTTTTAATAAGCAGTTGTGAACTAGAAGTGCTATTTGAATATTAAATCAGATGGAAGATTTCTGAAAGAGGAAAGTACATTATACACCAGATAAACTTACTGAGCCTTTTGAGACAGTCCAATGTACATTGAAACTGGGAGAGGTGATGACAGCCTCCAAATTAAATGTCAAATGCTAAATGCTATTTATTTCCTTTATCAGTCAAAGTTAATCCAATTCCAGTTTCTATAAGCCAAGCTTGATTTGAATGGTGAGAAAATTTGCACTACAGAGTTCTAAGACAGTTTCAAGAGTCTGTTTTCCACCATTAGGTTTCTGAGTGTTAACAGAATATACTTATTTGACTTGTTAAACCATTGATTAATTTCAATGCTTGTTCCATTCTTTATATTTTCATCTAGACAAATAATGAGATCACAGATGCAAACAATGTTTTCTTATGTGTTCCATTATGATTAGATAAAAATAAATGAAAAATGCATAAAAAATAGCTTCTTCAATACATTAATAATTCTTGCTTATTTATTATTGATTCAAAGAAAGCACTCCTCTTTGTCATGACAGGTGTCTTGGCTCATTGGAGGGAAACAGCTGCAAATATTAGGAACAGATGAAATTCAAGATAATCTGCTGTTTCCTTTCAGTGCACAGGAATCTGTCACCTTACCAGGGGAGAGAGAATTAGCAAGAATGAAAAAGTTTTGATTTTTTTGTTGTTGTTGTTGTTTTGAAATTTTTTAAGGAAATCTTAGGGGAAAAAAATGAAACAGAAAAGTCTTAAATGACATATTGTAAGGAAATAACTGAGACATGTCCAGGAATAATTACGCAATACATCCAATAATAAGGCATTAAGTAGTCCTGTGAGGACTGAGGACTTGGACTCGATGACCCTTTATGGGTCTTTTCCAGCTTGAGATATTCTATGATATGCATTATTTAATATGAGCTTTATGTACTGAACCATACTTGCCTTTGACGTATATCATATCTTGTTACTGCCAGGGTACTCTGATGCACAAGCATTCTGATTTTTGGCACATAGGACTGCACAGAGGGCAACAGAGATTCAGGCTCATGACAAAGTGTCTATAATCACTTTTTTTTTTAGCAGAAAGTATTGTGTTTTTCTAAGTAGATAGTGGAATGAAACATTACGCTGAAATATAACTGTCATATATAATATCATAAGACTTTAGCTTTGCTGACTTTGTACACGCCAGTCCCTGTTTCTCAGTTCTTTTGTTCGTTTTTAGCACCGACTCTCTGACAGTAAGAAAGTTCAGCTTGGCAGCTGTAGTACTTCAGGAAAAATACTGATTCCTAAAGCATCTCAAACAGCTTATAATATACTTAGAGTTGCAGCTTCATGAGTTGTATGTTTATAGTGACTTAAAAATACTGGAAATAAATCAACACATCAGTTTTACCTGGGCTCCTGAAAGCTGTAAATCTTTTATTTCAGATAACAAACACAAGGGGGTGGTGGAGATTGCATCATGCCTTTTCTTGACACTCTGAGACAGCTCTAAGATCTTAACAATCCTCCTCCTATGCCAGCTCACAGTGTCTTCTGACTGTCTTTCCTTTGTAACAACATTACTCCAACTTCATTCATCTTAGGGGAAGTTTCAGAAAACTGGTATCCATAGAAGCCATCTGCTCCACCATTTTGTCAGATGAACACCTATTCCGTAACTGATGACTCCTAACACTGCAGATAAAATTTACTTACAAACTTAAAGACTCTGCCCGAAGGTCATTAGCAAAAGCCCAAAATAAAACACAATCAGAAGCCCACAGTCCAGTCATACAGCGAAACTGAAATTCAGGCTTCCTTTAACAACAGCTTCCCTGAAGCTTGACGACTGAAAATAAAAAGGCAATACGCTTTCATAATTCTGAGTTAATTATGGGTTACTAATGTGGCTAGAAGTGAAATTAACAGTATATGGACATAGTGAGTTAAAAATCTCCCTAAAATATGTATTCCTACATGTAACTATTATTAGGATTCTTTTTCCTAATACTGAAAGGAAGACAGAATATTTTATAATGTAGCACAATAACCTGATCAAAAAATTACCTATCTATTGGAGGCAGATGTCACGTTAATTTGCACAGACTTTGGGGATCTTTGACAGTGTTTGGCCCATAACCTTCCTGTTCTCCTATAATAAAAAGTTGGCCTATATTAACTCCAGCAAACTGTTTTTCATCTTTCAAGCATTTAGTTCATCGATATAAATATATATATATCAAAAATAAAAGGGAAGTGGTTCCATTTTTCAACATTATTTCAGATTATCGTACTAAAATGTGAAAGTAGTACACAAGTGGTAAAAGAAAGAACAGCAGATGGGAAATGCTTTTAGTAAAAAACATATTCAAAATGAATGGTAAAAAGCATAGCTGCTTCTGCAAAATAGAAGAGATGGCAGCAAAAGCAGTTTGTTCAAAGCAGTTGAGTTCCTTGAAAAATGTCTTTTGAGGTCACTACCTGTGTAGAAAATGCTCTGAGATATCTGTAAGATCTTATTTGCATTTTACATGGTGGTTGATTCACTGTCAGTAAAGGAACATATTAGACCAATAGAAAACCTCGCCAAAAGCCTTTCATGATGTGTGTGTGTGACTATCAGGTAGGTAACTGTAACAAAGAGCAACGGTAAACAGAATCTGCTGTTCAGGTAAATGGCTTCTTTCCTGAAAAAAAAGGTGTTTATAAGCATTCACTACAATGTATGCTACAAATGAGATATGGAATCAGTAAGATTTAAAGTTAATCTGGTTTTGATCAACTTTAGATTGTTTTGGAAACAACATTAGTTTTCGTTATTAAACAAATCCTGTCGCGTATGAAGGTTTGCCTTTATGCTAGGGCAGTGGAAAAGCCCTGCTGTGAGAAGATTCTATTTAAGTGCAAGTGCCATCACAAAATTTGTTTTTTGAACAACTATACAGAAAATAATGCTAGATACTCTGTATTACTAAGCATACAGAAAAAGAAATGAAACATTACATCCAAGTCTACTAATTTTTCTCAACTCAGCAACAGGGCACTGATGGCCTGCTACAGTTGAACCATCAGAGTCACATTACTAAACAGGATTAATTCACAGAATAATTGTCTTCAATACTGCATAAAAAGTACAGAACTATGCCTTTGAAACATACATTTAGTTATAGCCTGTTTAATAACACATTCAACATACAGTCTACCACAGTGCTGTCAGAGTAAAGACAACAAAGAAATATTTTCAGTGATAACATGAGGAATATTAAAGGGATTTTTGGATAAATTATCATTGAATTGTGGGATGTAAACCACAAGGGTTTGAAATAACACAATCTTTAGCATGTCACACTGTGCTTGGACACGATTTTATTACACAACTAAAGCTAATGAGTTTAGAATTTGCGTGCAACACTAAGATTTACTTCTGATTTGTTGATATATTTTTAATTGTAAAACAGCATGTCAGAGAATGAGAAAGTCTTATGCAAACTTTAATATATGTTTAAGAAAATTGGGGGGAAGGGGGGAGAAAATAAGATACTTATTGTTTTTTACCTTTGAACTTTTATTAGAAAAAGCTGAATGTTCCTCTTTATCCACTGAACTGGTCTGACTGGATATTCAATCTGTCTTTTACACTTCAGAGATTCACTAGTGAATGCCAGATTGATTCTCCTTTTGGCTCAGTGCAAAACACAGCTAAAATGGGTATTGAGGTTAGAACTCTCCTATGAGTGCTAAACACACGTAGATTGGGGTGGAGTGAAAAAAACAAACTTCAAAACAAAACAAAAAAACCCCAAGCAACTATTGTGGTTCTTTCCAGAACAGATGAAACTGTAAGTCTATCTAAATAATATGGTGCTACAAATACTACACGTAGAAGACATAACCTTACCACCAAGAAACAGCTTATGAAAGAATCATGATTTCCATCACTGCAGGAAGAAAGGAGTATCTTGCTGTTGGTCCTCAGCAGCTGTGTATCATGAGGTTGTTAACTCTACGCCCATTTGCTTTGAAAAAGTTGCCCCATACAGCCCTGCTTACTTGATCATGCAAGGATGAAAGGTTTGAGTAGCCGACACAAAGAAGCAGAAATAGTTCTTACACAGCCTTTTAACACTATATAGACCCTCAAGCCATATGTCATTGTTACTAACTTAATACTGGGCTTGTGATGAAGGGTACAAGGTTGAAAGTTTTTCCTTTCATTTATAATTTAAGAGATACAAAGCCTAAGAGGAATTTTAAATCTTTGGTTGTCTTCCACAATTTCAATAACTTGCAACAGGTCTATTTTTCTTCCTCATCAAGTATCTAAGTGTCATAGCAATACTAATTTCTCCTCCAAGTAACCATGTCTGCAAAATTGTGTTCGTTATTTATTCAGAAATGATGACACTTTAAAAAGCATACCCTTCTTCATTACATTTTCTACAGCAGTAAATTGTCACTCTAATATGAAAAAATACTGAGACTTTAAGCATGAGACACGTTTTGCGTTGGCTTAACTCCACTTTCTAACGATTTTTCAGTTCCGCTGAAAAGACAAAAATATTATGGTTTGCTACAGGTATTCTAATGTTTTTGTCTGCTGATATTTGCAGCTGTTTGTTATCATATACTTAAAGCCAAATATTTGGTTACTGATACTACCACCATGTGTTATCACTCTTAATCTTACATTGGTAAGCAATGGTGTGTCCCTTTACAGAACTGCTAGTCATGGAAGACACCTTCCTTTGCAATATGCCTGTGCCTTCCCACAATGAAGAGCTGTTAGGGAAAATATCACCCCCCACAATGGCATGCTGAAACAAAGATTTAAGAGTGACTGCTCATAGAAGGTGAGGGTGGAAAATCACATCCCAACAATTAAAGATCTGAACTGATAAAGATTGCATTGCATAAATCCTGTCTATGTCACAGATGGTTTGGTAATAACCAGTATTTTGCACAGAAGGTATTGCAGAGATGCCAGAACTTCAAACTACTAATTCAGTTCAGTAATTAAACTCAGGTCATATATTACCATACTGTTTAACAATATTTATTTTTGAGTGCACCTGCTGCTACACACATTAATATATACATAATAGTAACAATATTTAAGGCCAAATAACAGGTTAATAAAGCATCCAATCTCAAATTATGATACATTTACCAATTCAAATTTCAATAGTCTCAAGACTTCACAGCTTTTGAGTTTTAATAGTCACAACTTTAAGGGGAGAAGTTGCCAGTGCGGTTCTCCTTCTGCTGCATAGCAGAAGCACTGAACTCACCCAGCTTTCCCGTAGGAAGGTCATCACTCCTGGTTGAGTAAAAACAGGAGTGTTTTGCACTCCAAAAGACACCAATCTCTTCTCTACTGACACATCCCAGGGCATACCTTAGCCCACAGCCTTCCAACTGAACTGCCCCTCAACTGCTTGCTCACTGTGCCTTCCAGATCATTCCAGAGTCACCACCTCCTAGATACGTTCTCTTGTCACTAAGGGTGACCTACACTTTTCATATCGAGATACAGCACCTTCATTTGGCTGTATTAAAATGCAGGCCATTCAGATGAACTCAGGTCACCTTGCATTAGGCTGCCTTGTGTAACTGGCCTATTCTGACAGTTCCTGACTCTACAAAATATATGAACGTTCAATTCCGATTTTAAAGGATACTGATTATCATCTTACAGAGTAACAGGCAGCAACACAATACAGACAAATTACAAGACTGATATTTACCTCCCTTTCTCTTCAGGAGGTAGTAAGACTTACTTTAAAGGGGCTGTGACTCATCATCTTTCAACATAAAAATTTTGAGAACTGGTTTCTGTGGAGAAAGATTACCAAGAGCCTGAACCAAGCTGACCTCACTATCAAATGTTGATTTATATGTAGGTAGTGTATGTGTAAAAAACACCTGGAAAAAAACATTTAGGGGAAAATAATCATGCTTTCTGACAGCTGAAATCATACATTGTTTTCCATTTTCCCTTTTGCTCTGGGACTCTAATATGCTGAAGCCCTTCAAACTAAAAATACAGCATTTTTGCTCTTTCTCCTCACTTTCCCCGTCTCTACAGGAAACCCCCCCTGAAGTCCTTCTGTATCTGGCACCAACAAATGCAAAGTTACTCTTGACAACTCTGAAGAGGATAGATAACATCCTGCCTATGATCGCTCATCCTTCTCCTCACGTCCCTTGTCTGGCTTGAGTAAATGTGATATCAGTTGCCTTCTGTGTGATTTTTTTTTAAAACCTTTGGAAGAGGCACATCCTTGTTCTGTGTTTGTAAAACACTCAGTATGCTGCCCAGGACCTTTGGAAACATCTTCAGTGCACTTAAATTATTCCATACCCTACCACTGGTTTCTCTTCTGTTGCAGTGTGGGGAAAGTGCCTAAACACTGGACTGCCAGCATACAGCACCTGACAAAGCCACAAGAAACTTCCTCTTACAGGGGACCCAAGGAGTGTTTTGGAACATAACATAGCCCAGAATGCAAGAGGTACTGACATCCAGTGCAGAGTTCAGTAAGCCCACACTGTTAGAAGTCCCTAAATCTGGCGGAGCGTTTTGTTGTGGCACTTCAGCTGTGACATAGCTGTAAGTATCTCTACTATTTCA
The DNA here is from genome assembly GCA_033558185.1 of Dromococcyx pavoninus. NCBI lineage: Eukaryota > Metazoa > Chordata > Aves > Cuculiformes > Neomorphidae > Dromococcyx > Dromococcyx pavoninus. The sequence goes on along the minus strand of JAUMJL010000059.1, from coordinate 1,712,779 downwards.
TTGTATATTTCAGTTCACAAAGGGAACAATATGATCACTAAAGTTGTGCTTTTCCTATTTAAACTCCTTTTCCCTGAAGAACAAATAAAAATCAGAGAGCCTAGGGCAGGACAGTGATTCATTCACATTTACAATGTATTTTAATAACAAAAGGTATATTTATCTGCTTCACAGTCTATAGTAAGCACTGCAACTTTTGAAGAAGCTCCTGATTTTAAAAGTAATCCAACACCAAATATTAAAAGAACAAAATACATTGTGCTTGGCAACTCTAGATTGTTTTTCACTAGATCTCTGAGCCAGGCTAATGAGGAAATGCAAAGAAGGAATTCTCATTGCTCTTCCTTAGTTTTGGATATTCTTTGTTAGCATGGGCTATAAATTACAGACTGGTCTAACCTGCTTCTTCTGTCTGCATTGGCAACAGAGGAATGAACTGATCACACTACTTTCCCCAACCACCTATGAGAAATACTCAAAACAATGGATGTCCTCCAGGAGTCAGGTTCACCCTGGTTAGACCTTCTCTCATGAAGATCTGCCCACGTGCAAATATTATTCTTCTGTCATGACTGTTTTGAGTGAATAATCGTCAATATCATGTCAAATTACTACACCATCCTGGGCTGTTTTTACAAGTTAAAAAGTGGAAATTCCTTATTGTTACTGGAAAGACTTTTGCTTTGCATAAAAAGCCACAGAATGCTACTTTCTTACCAGGAAAGGAAAGACTGAAGAGCACTAGCTTCATCTTTTACCCAACTGAGTTTGAAGGTGGATCTGAAATTACAACACTACCACCACCGAATACGTTTAACTCAAGATTCATTCAACTTGAAATAAGTGAAGTTATTGTGCAGAATCTAGTTCAAAAAAGACTTAAAAAACCATAACCCAGCTTTTAATATTTTTGCACGTTAGTAGTGAGTTGTAACATGAATGTTAGCAGGCTTTTAGAAGTGTTTCTTGGAGATAAAATTTGAATAATCTATGTGGTTTAATTTAAATAACTTATGCATAAAGCACTGCAGAGTTCTAACTGTAATTATAATGTTCAACTCAGTAGCAACAAGGTGCATTTGAAGTTGGATACTGGTCGTGCTGGATATCTTATGTTCCGAATTTCATTTTGTTTTCAATAAATCTTTTTGAGCACAGGGAGATGGCTCAGAGCTTCACAAAAGTTCCTGAGTGAAGTTTTAGAGAGTTTCTTGCCTACACATTTTTTATTACTATTATTTAAAGTCTGAAAACCAATCGTCCATGCTTCTGTGTCGTGGTGATAAAGTAAAGGTGGCTGAAAAGTGCCCCTGGTCAGAGAAAGGGACTTTTTTACTCTTCTTGTGAGGAAGCAGCTGCTCCTATCAATAATTCCCTGAAGCAGTAGGCCTGGAGCATAAACAGTATTATATACGGATGGCAGTGGAACAGAGTATGTTATTTCGAAATTTTTTGCACTTCACTGCAGATAATGGATTAACCCTGTGTGTCATAAGGAGTTTGAATGTTATTTGCTGGAATTAAAGGGTTAAAATATTTTAGAGAGAGAGAATTTCTGCAACAGAACGTTGCCTTAGCGACTTGGTTCATAGAGAGGCAACATTGTGGCATTAGGAGCACTTCAGAAACTGCATCTTGAAGCCTGAACAGACACGAGGTTTGTTCCCACCATTCATATTAATACTGTTATTTCTGAACTTATAGAACATGCCTATAAAAGTATGCTAAGTGTTACAGGTAAATCCCTAATACAGCCATTCAGGATGCTGGGCAAGCATGAGGGGAATGGACAACAGATACTTGTATACTCTTCCTGATTAAAATCTCCTACTGCCAGTACGGAAGGTTGAAGGACTATTACTCTACTGCATTAGGGCATGCTTTCCTGCATTGTTTCCAGGAAGAACTAAATGGGTTACGTAATGCTCCATTTCAAGAGCTAATGATGGACTGAAAGATCACCAGGTCTTAAGTCCCTTGAGCAATCCTTCCAGAGGCCAAGCTGGAGGCAAGAAAACATACTTCCACTGCTTATGAGCAGGTCTTGTAAGAAGTATACACATATTCAGACAGGCTTCAGGCAGAGACAGTGAGCTCCAAAGGTTGAATAAACAACTGTAAAACTTTCATGGGTGAATTTGGAATGTGGGAATATGCTCCTCAATGTCAGGAAAAGGTAAAAGTTTCTTTCTGGATTTGTTTTCCGTGGAAAATATGCTGTTTCACACCATATAATTCTGCTTTGAAAAGTAGCTCTGGAAGATAATGACATGAATCACTGGCTTACACTCTCTGAGAGTTCTGTATTTTATACTTCCCACATTGTCCACTGTTACATGTGGTGATAGATATTCCCACTCATCCCTTGCCCACCCACATCTATAAGTAGTGCAAGATCATTATATCTTTCAAAAAAACGGATGAGTAGTCTCTAAGATCTTCTATCTTAAGACTATTTCATGTTAAAAAGGCAAGCAAAATCACCAAAGGAAAAAGCTTGAGAGGAAGAAAGGCAGCTACATTTATTTCAGTAGCCTCCTAACAAACGTACTTGAAAGTGTAAGAAATAGTTAAACCAGATGGCTCCAGAAGCTTAATATTTCAATTAAAGCATTAGGGGTTCACATATCTTTTAAGGCAGGAAAACAAAGTCAGTGCAAGTTTCTTCTACATTGCTATCGTAATATTCAGCCAGCATGCATTAATAAAGGAGTTGTCATTATCCCAGCTAACTCTAACTTTAGGTTTCTAATCAGAAATTAAAAATGCCCCAATTTTTCACTTCTCTAACAGCTACACAGTACTGTAACTGTTTTAAAACTGGAAGTCAATCCATTCTTTGCATTAAATGAGTTTTTTTAATATTATGTTTTAATCTGAGCTAGAAGAACCTTTTGGATTTTCCTTTATTTTGAATAACTGCATTTTCCTAGGGTGCTGTAGGAAAGGCATTTCATGTGTTCAGAACAGACCAAAAACCTCAAAAGCCTAATCTCCAGTCAAAAGCCTGAAACACTACTGAGATCAAATGATGCCACAAGACTATGAGAAGCAATTGCTCTTTTAGCACATTTTGCTTCTATCATAAGGAATCTCTCTGTCTCTCTGCTGAATAGCTATACTTCCCAAAAGCAAAGTCTGAGCCAGAAGCCATTTCTAACATATGCAACTAGACAGCCATTTAGGAAATAAACGAGTTTCCTTTCCCAGATTATCTCTGCTTGCCACCTCAATTTTCTAGTCAATGCTGCTGAAGCTGCAGAATCAGTTTGTAGAAGAGCAACTTCCATCCAAGAGGCTGAGAAGTAAGGCAAAAGGCAAGGGAAATGCAGTGCTATCACTATGAGCTGTGAAGACAATACAGTGGGGTCACAGTGAAGCCATAAGTAACAAAAATGAAGTTGCCAAATCATTATCATCTTTGTTTCCCAATAACAGGTCATGTAAAAGACTCATCTTGAGTTACTCAAGCTATGCCAGTGGTGATTACACACAGAAATTATGCTGTGTTTTGTCCAAGTTTATAGTACCTACTCATACTTCATACCGAGGCCAGTAAGTTGAACGTCACAGGGACTCATTGCGTTTAGCATCTTTATCGATGACTCTGAAGAGGTGACATAGTGATCTGTCAAGTTCACAGGTGCCATCACACTGGTGGCACCCTTTGACACAATTGAAGACAGGACTGCTATTTAGACCAACAGAAATCTGAGGAATGGGACAAAAGGGACCTTGCATAATTCAGCAAAGAATAAAGCAGAGTCGTGCACCTGGGAAGGAAGAGCTCCTTGCAAAAATACAGGCTGAGAACTGAGTGACTGAGAAGCAAATAATGTTCACAGCATCCCAAGCTGTATTAACAGGACTATAATAAATAGATTAGGGGAGAGACACCCTTTACCCATCACTTGTTAGAGCATTAGACTGACATTTGGGGGAAGGGAAGCAACCAAGTGGTTAAGCAGCAAGAATAAAAAATAATGTCATGTTTAAAAAGAAAGTAGTTGCTAAGTGTAACCTGTTATCCAAAATTAATGTATTGTGAAGATCCAGATAACAGAAAAGATAGACTCTCATTCCTGGAATTTAATAAATTGAAGTTGATAAATACTCTGCTTTTGATGTAAGATAAGCAGCTTTATCAAAGCAGCCAGTTTGATAAACAAGAAATCTGTGAGGAGTTAAAAAGAGATTAAGCAAGTGAAACATTCAGAAGCCATGCTTTTCTTCTTTAGTGGTCAAAATTACAGCTGCTCTAAGCTTTATAGCTTCAAGGTCCCTCCAAATCACTATGATCACACACAACAGGCATTAAACAGTCATTAAAAAAAAAAGCTCAATTTATAGATTAATTTTCGTTAAGACACCACCTAAGAGTTTCTTTATTCTAAAGAATCTCAGTACCAGTCTGCAAATACCAGCAAATTGTGCCACATCTAGAAATAAATATTGCCAGAGGGAAGAAAAAGATTTCTGCTGTTTCAAAAGCTGAATTCCTCAGCTTGGAGTTTAAATGGATCGGCACCACATTTCTCTGGCAATGGTTCAAGATGGATGGAGAGAGAATCTAGTAGTATCAAATTGGTGGGAAAAAATACTTTTTTTCCCCTAGATGCCACAGTTTAAATGTACAACTGTACTTTTCACAGCGGAGAAGTAGTTAAGATTTAGAATCTGAAGTTAAGGCAGAACAGGGTAGGTTAAAAACTAACTGAAAACAATTATATAGGATTCTGCACCACCAACTCAATTGATTTGTAACCTTATTTATATTTTAATCAACCATAAAACCAGTGTCTGGCAGGTCCAAATCATGACCTCTGATGCCAAAAAAAAAAAACCAAAACAAAAGAGCAGAGTATTCCCTCTCAAGACAATCACAGACTGTTTAAAAGAACAAAACAAAACACTCAATGGCCCCCCAACAACAAAACCAAAAATCCCTCCAGTAACATGAGGTAAAGCCCGAGACAACCTGACTACCTTCTCTGCAACAAAATCCAGCATCATACTGTCCAACAGAAGAGCTTGCATGAAGGGCAAAATATGCAAAATAAATCTCTAGAATGAAATATGCTTGATAATGTATGTAATTCCAAACTCCATTCTAGGTTTTCTTTCACTACTGTAAAACTAACATTGCTTTTGCAGTCCATGATGGTGCAAGGTTTCAGCAATTATACCACGATTCCATGAATCTGCCTGAAACAACACTCATGCTCTAAAAAAAAATCAACAACCAGAAAATCGTATCATACAACCCGGTTTTAATTGGTTGCAGTAACCCATGAACTTGAAACAGTCAAGACTGGACACAATTACACTGACATATTGAAATGTAAAATTAAAAAAAGAGAAGCAGAGAGCATGAATACAGAATTATCCTGGCACATCCTCTACACATGACAGAATGTCTGAAGCTCATCTAACTCATCTGAATATTTCTATACACCTGACCTAGGGTGTTATATATGCCAAAGATTTGAGGGGGGGAATATGACATGATTAAAAATTATACTACAGAACTTGACAACTGTGCACAGCATATGAATTCAAAGGTTCAGATTACCTGTAGCACAACCCTCAGAACAAAGACCCCTTTTTTAATAGTACATACCCTATGTTTCTCCCACAGTAGGCAGCTGTCTCTTGTAACTGATGTCTAAGGGAACATTGATTGATGCTGTTTCTCCAATCATTTCCCAAACCTTCCTGTTTAACAAGGTGAGCTGCACAATGACAGTTTATTTACCTGCTGGCAACTCTTTTCTTTGATGGGTCACTGCTCTTAATTATAGTGACACCTGCTTACTACTTTGCTTTTAGGTCTGTCAAAATTTCCACTAGAAACCCACTTTTAGATATTTATTCTGTAATACCCATCAAGTCCACTGTGGGTTGAAGCATGGCTTACAATGTCTTGGCAAGTATTCTTTGAAAGTGATCATAGCTCTCTTGCTCCACCCCAATAACTCAGGAATGCCTCTTTCTGCTACCTTTTGTGGGAAGTTTATACCTACTTTTTTTTATAAGGGAATTAAGATTCTCCTACCTGGAAAATGTTTAACAGAAAGAGTAATCAAATTAGACATAACACAATAATCTTGAAAGAAATACTTGCACTGAAAACTCCCAGAGTTTGGTGTTCTTGCATTTCTTGCATCTGTTGGAAGGAGTTATGCAGGGATAGGAGTCAGACTCAATTTGAGTCCCTTCCAACTCAGGTCGTTCTGTGATTCTGACTTGTTTCCCTGTCTTCACTCACCATAATCACTACATGATATTAACTTATTTTCTTCCTCACCTATCTTTCCTATTATTGCAGGCCTGTTGGCATTTCTTTCATCCTGATGTCTGGAGACAGTACTCTTACTGAAGAGATGCTATCAATGAAACATGCAGATTACCTACCTTGTGTTTCAGATTACATGTGTCTTTTAGCATTGAAGACAACAGAATGGAAGGTAGTCTGTATATGCTTTGTCTTGGGAACAAGAAGAGAACTCTCAAAGCTACTCACCTGTTGTTCAGTCATGGCAATATACACATAGGGAATAGATCAGATGGTTACCGTGATGGTGATGTGCTTGATCAGGTGGTACAAGTAGGAGGAAAACAAACAGATAAGCAGTGAACATCATCAGTTGTTTAACTGTGCAGACGCAGGAAAGTGATTAGGTATGCAGTGGTACCTGTGGTTGAGAAACAAGTGGCATATAAGAGGGACTCACAATTTTTTGTTGGAACATACACTAAGCTGCAAATTACAGTTCACGAGTGCATGCACTAATGACACAATGGAAACTTGCAGGACAACAAGTAGCAAGACCACAAGCCCAACGTGCTACACAGTGACAGGCAGTTTATCTATCAGGTTCATGAACCGTTATCAGTTGACAACCTCAGCTCACTAGGCTGTGAAACTGTTAACTACCTATCTGTCCCAACCTCTAACATGTACTGAAGCTCTTAAGGTAATAAAAACCCCCAAACAATAAGGCCACAGAAGAAATTGCTTCAGCATGGAGTCTCAACTCAGGATTTAGCTTTGTCATTAGGGTGGTAAATGTCCTGACAAGAGAAATTGTAGCTGCAAGAACTCTTTTTGCAAGTAATTGCTGGCTAAGTTTTCAGAGGAGAAGTGGGAAGGGAAGATAGAGTTTGTACCAGTGTTGACAGTTACAGCTTGTGCACGCTGCTTTCCTTTCACATCTCATGATTCTGAAATACAGAAGTATTTTTGCATTTTCTAATCTATTTCTAGTCATGCACTTTTAAATCCCTAATAATTCTCTGTTTTGATCACAGATAAGGGAAGGTAAAAGAGATAGGTTGTAGAAGATATGGGGCATTCCTTAGCACAGCTCTATAAAACCTTTTGCCTTAGCTCTGACCGTGTTTGAAAGAGTTACCCACTAGCTAGGAATAAAAATATGCTACGTTCAAAGTTTTTATCTTCTCCTGTATCCCTATCACTATGATCATCTGAATGACAGAATCTTCCTTCTGATCCAAAATGGGTAATTCAATAAATCATCCCTGTTCAAACAAGCAGACCTACAACAGCAGATTTAGAAGAACAATGACAAATACACAGGATTTCTGATCCTTTGAAAATCTCTTACAGTTAGTCCAGCTCTTCCTGCCATAAAGCAAGAGGTCAATGTCTTCTCATATGTAAATAAAGTTAAACTTTAGTGCTGCCCAGATACCAGAAACTTTATGGCTTGAAAAGTGGCTTCCTGATTAATATAGCTATAAATTAAGCAGAAATCTTATGATCTAATTACTGTTTGGACAGATATTATCTTCCTTTGGGGATTAGAATCTGTTTTTCTTCTTTGAATAATAAAAGTCAGAAGCTTGTGTTTCTTCAACTAAATAAAACTCTATAACTCATAAACATTCAAAAAAGCACTGCAAACTGACAACCACTAGGTTTTAGTCCATGGAGAACACCCCCCAACCTCCCTCCCATATAAGTACATATATCATTAAAAAATCAGGCTTACTGAAGAGGTACTATACATATCCCTTGGAAGGCTGCAGTCCTAGTCATATCTGAGAAATCAATGATATCCTGGTTTAAAGACAAACATGGTAGATATTGGACTGGTAGAAATTAGATGCCTCCACTCATATTCACTGTATAGCTAGGTCTGTCTAGAGGGATGGAGTTACTTGGAGTTACTTTGCAGAGGTGTGACATGCCATCGTATGTACTGGCAGAATCCCGTCTTCCACTCCAGACAGCTCTTGTTCCAGAAAGATATGCCCCAATGATTCAGCTTACTCCTTTAATCCTAGCTTTTAAAATTGAAGATATGCAGCAAAGTTAAATAAAGCCCTTTCTGTTTTATTGAAAACTCCTCAAACTTTAAAAAAACCCCTACAGAAATAATCACCTAAAACCACTATTTCCAGTTACCCAGCACCAACCATTACTACGAGTCTGAATGCCTTCCATGTTGCCAGTTTAAATGTTTTGTGTGGATTTAGTATCTTTTTATTTTAAAATTTCTTCTGCATGCATGTACTTATATATTATTATCAGTTAATTGAACACTGGTTTATACATAAGGGTATCAATTTCACACAACCACAAACTTTTGACCATGTAAAGAACTCAGGAAGCTTTTCCAGCTCTGGTTAAAAAAGCACGCACAATTAAGTATATCCGCATAAAAGAGGCAAACTATCTCCCAGGCCTAAGAAGCACCAGCACCCGGTTTTCACTTTCAGTAAAGCATTAAAAGTTACCAAAAGGATTTTCACCATGTTTAAAATGCCACAGAAACTATTTAATGCACAGAAAACTTTTTGGGGAATAGAGAATATCCTCTGCTCAAAACCGACACCGAAATTAACATAATAAAAATAGCTTTTTGATCTCATCATTTTAGATTTGCAACCAAAAACAAAGAAAAAGAAAGCAGTGGTTTCCTTTGATCTGAATTTTGCATTGCAGTCCCTTGTTATTTCATCTCATCTCAAGAATGAGACGACAACTTATTAATACCAAGTCTGAAATATAGATAGAAAAAGGTGAGCTAAGACAAGAGTCAATCACCAACAGGAAAAAGCTCTTCCAGATTTCTTCACCCAGGGTATCTAGATATGAGAATATGGATACCTCATACTGGGATAATATAAGATGTTACTGCTCTCAGCTGTCCAAGGGCAAAATTGCACTCACCCAAGACTCCCAGTCACTGAAATTCAGGGCATGATGTATTTATACGAACTGATACCAATTAGGTGTGAGACAAAGAGCTCTGAACTGTAGTGATTGAGATGCCACATAAACTGTTTCTCACAGCACTCCCATAGAAGACTGCCTCAAAGACTCTGGGAAGCTGGAGACACTGGATACATCATTCTGTACAATCACAGACTAACCACTCATTGTCACTATGGCCTTCAAACGTGGCTCTAATATGCCCATAAATTCAATACTACAATACACTCTTCCAGTTGCCTGTAAAGAGAGAAGGCTCCCTTAGTTTCTTCATATGTCGCTCTACTATACATTTATTTCATAGAATGATAGAATCATAGAATTATCTGGGTTGGAAGAGACCTCCAAGATCTTCAAGTCCAACCCTTAATCTAACACTATCATGATTACTAGATGTGCCACATCCAGTCTTATTTTAAAAACCTCCAGGGATGGTGAATTCACCACCTCTCTGGGCAGGCCATTCCAATGCCTGATTACTCGTTCTGTGAAAAGTAATGTTCTCTTTATGAAGAGAGTTCCCTGGCAGAGTCTAAGCTCGTGCCCTCTTGTTCTGTTGCTGGTTGCCTGGGAGAAGAGGCTGACACCCACCTGTCTACAACCTCCTTTCAGATAGTTGTAGAGAGCGATGAGGTCACCCCTGAGCCTCCTCTTCTCCAGGCTAAACAACCCCAGCTCCCTCAGTCTCTCTTCATAGGACTTATGCTCAAGTCCCTTCACCAGTTTTGTTGCTCTTCTCTGGACCCGTTCCAGCACCTCAATATCTTTCTTGAACTGAGGGGCCCAGAACTGAACACAACACTCAAGGTGTGGCCTCACCAACGCCGAGTACAGGGGAAGGATCACTTCCCTCATCCTGCTGGTCACACTATTCCTGATACAGGCCAGGATGCCATTGGCCTTCCTGACCACTTGGGCACACTGCTCGCTCATGTTTAGCCTCCTGTCAATCAGCACCCCCAGGTCCCTTTCCACCTGACTGCTCTCCAGCCACTCTGTCCTCAGCCTGTAGCGCTGCATGAGGTTGTTGTGGACAAAGTGCAGGACCCGGCCCTTGGTCTTGTTGAACTTCATCCTGTTGGACTCAGCCCATCTCTCCAGCCTATCAAGGTCCCTCTGCAGAGCCCTCCTGCCTTCCTGCAGGTCGACACTCCCTCCCAACTTGGTGTCATCTGCAAATTTGCTTATGATGGACTCAATCCCCTCATCTAAATCATTGATGAAGGTGTTAAACAGAACCGGACCCAACACTGATCCCTAAGGGACACCACTGGTGACCGTCCGCCAGCTGGACGCAGCCCCATTCACCAGCACTCTCTGGGCCTGGCCATCCAGCCAGTTCTTAACCCAGCTGAGAGTACACCTGTCCAAGCCATGGGCTACCAGTTTATCCAGGAGTATGCCAGTGTCAAAGGCTTTGCTCAAGTCCAGATAGACTACCTCCACAGGCTTCCCTTCATCCACCAGGCGGGTTACCTGATCATAAAAGGAAATCAGGTTGGTCAGACAGGACCTGCCCCTCATAAAGCTGTGCTGGCTCGGTCGGATCCCATGTCCATCCTGAAGGTGCTGTGTGATTGCACTCAGGATGATCTGTTCCCTCTGTTCCATATTTGACTACCTTGTTACCAATAATCACTGGGATTTTACAATAAAAGGAATATGCAAAAAAGATTGTAAATAGACTAAAACATACACCATTCTTCAGCATCCAATGTCTTTTTTGGAAGACATCTGAATGATATTTAACAGTTAAAAGAACAATGCTCAACCTTTCTGCCAGATACGTTATTTCACTTTAACACTTCAGAATCATTAATACTCCACACAGAACCTATGATTGGTTTATACATTCAATTGATTTTTGATATATTGCATAAGATTGTCTTTAAGAAGAATGTGAAATTTTTTTAGAAGAAAACAGTCTCCCTTTTGCAAGTATCTTTTCTTCTTTTTAAAACTACCTCTATTTCATTCTTTTATAAAGCCCTCAGTGATAAAGTCATTACAAAGCCTTGACTCTGACCCTGCTGTACCAAAAGCTTCTGCTGTAAAGAACTTTATACTTTGCCTATGCTGAAAATTAGGACAGATTTGTTACTGTTACATGCCTGTGTGTTTCACACTTGTTTTACATATTACAATACCAACTGATTATCTCGGTGTTGTTTTTCTGATGCTGGCACATATCATTTTAATGCTGGAGTTAGCTCTAACTGCCTATATGCTTAGTACCAGCTTGTGTTGTAAGAGGTGTAAAATACTCCAGAAAGCCAAAAAAAAAAAAATCAGACAGGGTAAAAGTCTTCATTTTTTCATTCTGTAGTTAAAGAGGTAACTGTATAGCTTTGAGACTGACGACTTCATACTTTTTCATAGCAGTACAGTTTAAAAATAAAATTTTACATGCACTTCACAATATAATCAAATACTGTGAGAAACTGACTGCAGATTTCCTACCTACTTCAAAGCTGAATCAAATCCTCTCATTATTTTTAAACTGGTTGCTGCAAAGTCCTTCATCGGGAGACTATTAATATGTGCAAACACAAACATTGCTACAATAACAAAAGTATCACCAAAAAGGTAGGTATGATTTAGAACTGCTGCAGTTCAAGGAAACTGGGCCAAGCACAACCTCCACAGTCACCTGTAGCATTATACTTCCAAAAGGCAGTTCAAAAAAATATTCATTTCGGATATGGTTACTCAAATCAGCAGGAAGAGGACACAGGCCAGCCTGGTAGTTACCTCCGAAACTGCTGTTTCCCCTCAGTCTACCACGTTGCTGTCTTTTTCATAGCCCACCTCCTCCCTTCACTGTTCTGAGGCGCCCACGCTCACCACCAGCCTCACTACTGCACCCACTCCTGCCACACAAGGACATCCTGCTGCTCCTGGGGCTCCCCTCAAATCCCATGACAGTTACCCACACACACACCCACTTGCTGGTGCAGCAGTGCTGCCCGTGGGTTGCACTGGCAGCCTGGCTCAGGCACCAGCCCCGTGACAGGACCTGCCTGCGCAGCCACCACATAGCAGAAAGGCTTCTCACCCCCAACGCTGGTCTTCACCAAAGAGAACAAGTCCTACGAGGAGTGGCTGAAGGTTATGAATTGGTTGGATGGCCGAGCCCAGAGAGTGGGCCCACAAACAAGCCCCACTCTCCTGGAGAAGGGCTTCCCCCACCCACCCACCCACCCAATCTAAAACAGCCACCCATCCCCTTCAGCCCCCTTTTAGAACCTTTGTCAGCCTCAGTCCAGCAGCTCTGAGGGTCTACTACCTCAAGTGTACCAGGAGGCACCTTCCTTTCCTAAATGATCAGAGCCCAGGAGGAGGGAATTAATGTAACAATCAAATTGCCCCAGACTGCAATTCCTCCATCTAGCCTGTAATGGTGTAAGTAATGACAGGTGCTCTCTCTGTAGATTAGAGGTGCTTTAGTCTATTTTGGCAGAGGAGGAACTGTGTTCCCTGACCTACACATCATGGGGATCATTTGTGGTGTTGATAGCTGCTAAGGCACTTTCATTGCTAGAGAAGAAGCAACTGGAGAAAAGGATTAGAAACCACATTAAAACTCCTTTTGGTTGCCTGAGGAAAGGTGTTGTCATTTCCTGACCAATTTACCTGCACCTTGCAAATCTTGGCTGATTTCAAGCATATGAGAGACACGGAAACATAAAAAAAAATTGAGTTCCTACAAGCATCATCAAAGTTGGAGCATTTTTATACCATTTATCATATATCAGTGTGTTTATAACCTGAACCAGCCATTGCGTGTTTTCTGACAGCCCCGGGACATTTACAGAGAGTGAGGCAGAGCATTGGTGCCATCGTTGTGGGACGGTATAGGGATGAAATTCCCATCTTCACTTCAAACCAGAGTAAATTTTACAGGAGAAATAACTTGTTCATTTATTCAGAATTAAAAAAAAATCATCTGGAAAACAAAGTCTTAGGGAATTGGTGCATTTGCATGGAAAGATATTGTCATGGAAGAATGATGCCATTCAGTTTGGAAGTGAGGATTGTGCTGTTTCCTCAAGCGCTTGGCAAACTTTCTGGAAGGAGATGCAAAATGTCTGTGAGACAAGCACTCTGTCAAGTCTGTTTTAACAGGGAGAGGGCCAAAATCTACAGTTCATTTACAGAGTGCCCTTGGTGGAAAACGTTTGCCTTCAAGATTTAGAGTAAGTATCAGGACTCTGCTTAGCAGAGACTGAATGCTTTGCTGAGTCATACTACGCACAATGAAAGCTTAATAAAATAGAATATATCTAGTCCATGAGGTCTCTTGATACCCTGTTGTAATTTAGTCCACCAACAGCCTTTATTTAAAGTTGGATTCTATGATTCTGTTATAATGAGCTAAAAAGTGCATGGATAAGCAGTTATTTCTGAAAATGTGTCTCCCTATCGATGTATATTTTGCACAGCCTGTATATCTTAATTGAATTGAAATGAGGATGGGACTCTAGGGTGTTTTTGGGTCTAGTGAGGCATTAAATACTCCAAAAAGCACAATAAAAATTGAAAAAACCCCACTTCTCCAAACTATTTAACTATGTTGCTTTAGCTCTGGGAACAGCACTCCTGCTATCTTCAAAAATACATGAAAATGTTGCTTACAGTTCTTCATAGTCTATACCAATAGCCTTCATGCCTATAAGCTTACTTATCACTTGCAGCTTTGATGCATCCATCTTTCTGTCTTAAGGGCTCCTATTGCCTGTTCCAGTTGCCTCACATGTGCTCAAATTTTTTTCTTCTTTTCTTTTTGAAGCCTCTCACTCGAGGTGTACTCCGACATTGGCTGAAAAAACCATAGTTTTGTCTGTAGTGACAAACAATTGTTCTCCGTGTTCAGAAGGGGCTCTATTTTACTTTTTTGTAGGGAAGGCTGCCTCCATTAGGGTTGGATTAAGATCATGTAATCATCTTTTTTTAAATTTTTGAATAATTTGTGTTGTGTACATGGCTGTATATATCAACATCAACAACAACACTAGCTGCTCTGTGTGTTAAATACACCACAAACAGAACCTGATATGGAAGAATGATGTAGCACAAATTAGATAAGAGTTAAACTCCTTTTCCAAAGTTAAACTTTTTAAAGATTAAGAGCTGCTAATTTCAAAGACTGTTCTTGTTCATTATTATACTTCCTGCCTTAGGATCATACCAAGTACCAGAGCAATCCTGAATAAGAGCGCCACTAATCAACCTATTTTTAGCTGAGATTTGGAGACCCCAATGGGTTAGGCAATTAGAATAGAGATCTTAAGTCTTGGATGCTTATCCAAATTGAGCTGAACCTCTGAATATTTTTGTTTGTCAGTCACTCTTGGATGATACTACTTACATTGCCACAGAGGGATTATTACTGATCACCTTCCACTACCATGACTGTTATAGTGTCAATCAAAAACAAGCAGCCTGATAACATTCAGATTCCAGCTGTACAAATATTTTCTTTTTCGGCTCATTAGTTTGCTCCAGCTGGCATCTTTTCAGCCAGATAAAAGCACTGGTGTTTTCCTTCAGAGCAAACAAAATTCTATGAAAATATTTTGCATAAACTTGAATCTTAATTAACCAAACATGATCTTAAAAAAATAATGAAAAGAACTTTGTTTAAGCATTAGAACTACAAGTGATACACTGTTAGGATGTGGGTTTTTTTGTTCTATATTTTGATATGCCAAACAAAGATCATTGGTAGTGGGTGAAAATGTCCAGACTACAGAACAGACTTGAAATCAAAGACTGATTTTTTTTTTTTATGCTAGAAGGAGTTGTTGTCTATAAATTAAGATATGATAATAATGCCAAGCAGTTACAATACATTGATGGATTTTAGCATAGGTCTGGACAAAGAAAGGAAGTTCTGCTACTGTTATCCATTACTAAATTCATTTCAGCTGTAAGGAAAAGAATATTGAATTCATTCATCTTAGTTGCTAGTATGACTAAAGGATAATTCAAATTCAGTGACATCAGCTGTACAGATGATGATACTGTAGCAGAGGAAGGCAAGAAAATGTGACCCAAGAATGACAAATATAATTTCACTGGAATAGATAAAGAACAGTCAGCCTGACTAAGATCTGTAGATTCAATTGCTCCTTAAGTCTATGATAACCTTTATATTGTCGATGGGGTTTAAACAGTGTTTGATTTTTCATTGTACTCGCACATAACCAGTACACACAGACCAAAAAGGCAGTAACATGGGGCACTGGCTTTTGATTCCTGCTGAAGTAAGCCGGGGGAAAATATATAAATCAAATGAGTTAATTTAGTAGTAATTACTTGGTGGAGCAGTACATAAGTATATAAATTATTTATATAGTTCAGCAATATGGACTTGATGATCTCAGAGGTCCTTTCCAACCTTGTCATACTGTGATACTGTGATACTGTGTGATATGGGCCTTATTCAAAATCATATTGAAAGAAATGAAAATATTTCTGAATCATATCAGTAAGTTTTGTATTAAGCTTCCATACCAAGGCGGAGTGAAGAGAAGATTTGAAATTTTATTTTTTGTGAAGAACACTTCAGTCTTGAGAGGTGAGTCTTTCCTTAACTTTTCTTAAAGTAAGATATTATCTTCTTATTTTTCCACAAAAGACTCAATGTGGGACAACTTAATCACATGAATCAACTTCTTGAAGTTAATGAGATGATCTGTGTGGTTAAAACTCAACATTTCTGTAAATTGTTGTCAAAATGACAAGGCACAAAATGGAGCTCTGGTATTTAGAGTCCCAATGTTTAAGATATGAACAAGAAGTATTCACTGTCCTTTACAATAGCAGTTAGAAAATAATTTGGGCTCTGATGATAATTATAATCTTCAATATCTCGGATTTTGTAACAAAACATTTAATTGCTTGATCTGTACCTACAATCAGTGACAACAAAGCAAATAAACCCTGATCTTGGTGAAAGCATCTTACAGCTCTTCCTATGTCGTGAGTCAAATTATAAGATAACTAGTTCATATTGATGTTGCAGCTGATATCCTTATCATTGTAACTGACTCAGATATTAAATCTTAGTTTAATATTTACAAAAATGCAAAGTAATTTAAACAATTAGCTTTATTAAAGAAAATATACAGAGTATAGCAGGAATGAGGGAATAGGAAAAAAACCACAGAAGGAAAAATGAACAGGAGGGAGAGCGAAAGCTAAGGGAAAGTGCATTACTGGTGGAATCTGCCAAAGAGTAGAAAGGCAGTTTCCATCCAAAGTTCTGTTTTTCTATTATTCAGAGCTGTGGCTGCAGTCACTCCATGCTAAACCAGAGTGGCAGCTGTGCAAACTCCACTTTAAAACCTGGTATTTCACATATTGACTTGGCATTTAAGCTCCATGAGGTTTCCCTTGAGTGAATTAATGCATACACCAAGCAGTTTTTTGAGAATGGTAGAGGTCCCATAAAGGTCAATCCTTATCTTCTAAAACATGATCAGATCAGAATTAAAATCTTTAAGTTAAAGCTGATAAAGTTAGCAAAACTAAAATGCCAGTTACTGCCCTCTTATTTTCACCACTTCCCTAAAAATTATGAAGAGATTTAGCATCTGCCAGAAGGGTCCTGATCATAATCATGTTTGTGGCAAATCCCCTCCTCCCTGAAGTATCTTCACTCCTAGAAATATGAAGGAAAAAAACCTGAAAAAGGAACAGTGTGACTTAAAAATGTTTTTTAGATCATACCTGCAAACATGTCGATTCTGACCACACTTTTTCTTCCCAAGTACATCCCTAGCAGCTTCAGCATATCTGAAGAGATTAGATTTTTTAAGTCTGATGATATTCTAAATGTTTTATTTGTTATCATCTTTTGATTGACCTCTCAAGTTGTGGAAACAGATTAATTAATAGCTTTAAATGATATTTCTAATTCTATATTTTAAACATAATTCTGTAAGTTACTGGTTTTCCATTATACTGAAGTCACTATGAGCTCAGCTGACTGACTCGTGATGTCCCTTCTTAAAGCATCTCTGTTGCTGCATCCTTCTATGAGACTGGCTATAGAGACTGCTTATTGTATGTCTATTATCAGACAGTTCTTGCACGTATTATCTTATAGATATCTCCAGCACTTCTGTTACAGTTTACTGAATTGCTTATCCTGGAAAAGCAAAAGTCACTGGGAGAAAGTATTTACTAAGACAATGCATATTAATTTAAGAAAGAGAGAGTCTCTGATTAACACTGCAGGACTGTGTTTTTTAATATTCTGTGTTCTGAAACCCAGTTAGCACAAATAGAGTTTCCAGTGCTGATTGAATCATGAAAAAGGCCTCTGTTGGCTTGCTAAGCAGGACCTGGGCAATCAGCCTGCAACTGTCATCCAGCTGAACTTGCTAGACACTGGCAAAAGACAAAGCCGGCTAAAGAAAGTTTCTCAAGCCCATGCAAGAGTAATTTCCTTTCCATCTGCCATTGTGGAACATGGTTTGCTTTTCCCAGCCAACAAACCTTTTCAATGCCTGCAAAAATTATGCCTCCATAGTATCACTTGGCCTATGGTGCTTCTGAGACCATTAACAGCACACTTTCTGGAGCATTTAGTTCATCCACTTTTCTCAGAAGTGCCACCATGCTATAATTTTAGTGCTGTTAGTTGTTCAGTGTAGAAAGAAAAAGCCAGTGTAGTTATGTAAAGCAGTTGACTGTGGTGTTAATTTTGGATGCTAATTTGCATTATAAAATTCATATGTTCATAGGCCACCCAGCCTAGACACCAGTGTGACTTCTTCATCAGTATGACCAGTTCTTTCTTACATCTTTGTTTCACCCTTCCTTTGCCTTCACAGCCAAAGAAGTGGTTGTATCAGTTGTTTGGTCAGTCCTCTATTTAGATAAGATTAACTGGATGGGAAACACGGTTGACTCGGGAATGTGTGATCTAGTCTAAACAAAATGGGAAGTTTAGCATTAAATATCTAATCTGTTTCAATTAAAAGAAAAAGCAAAACCACGAAAACTCTCCTTTTATTCCATTTTTGTTTTGTACTTTCATATGATCTGGAAGGGGAGAAATAATATATACATTTTTTTTAAATGCAGTCAAGTGAAAACTGAGTGGAGAATTGCTTCTGTTTATAGCTGCATCAGTGGATAAACACCAGGGAAACAGAATTGTTTCATTAGACAAAGACGATCTTTATAGAAGAGCAAATGGCCATGAACACATTCAGGATTGTGTTAAGAGAAGATTTATAATCTTCAGAGGGATCAGATGTGAGAACAGCTTTCTAATAAAGCTTTGTAATAAACCTAAGGTATTAAGCTTGATCAATTTATGATCATGGTTGATTACAGATCTGAGACTGACTTGATATTTTAGGGGGCCTCTTTCAGAACTGAATCCTGCATTGCCTTCTCTGTATTCTGAAGTCTTGGACAAAATGAAATTTCCAAGCAAAAATTTATGTGGGAAATCACATATGAAATCTGTTTTTTTGAATACATGCTCTTCTCCTTGGCAAACTCAAATATGCAGATGTCTATGCATATGCAAGCCATGTGTTGCTGTTCACATTTGACTATCTAAACTTGCAACAGAAATCAAGGCTAATTCTAGGCCTTCGTGGTACCCAACAAACATGACCAAACATGAGCTCTGAATCCTGCTCAAACATATCACCAAAACACCTTGCAATTAGATGAAAAGTACCAATTTTGTGCACCTTAGGTTTCTGTATTTCTATAATGCAGTTACAGCAGCCTTTGAGTTTAATACATTCAGGGTGGAGTCCTGGGAAAAAAAAGCTCTCTCTATATGTTCTTAACTACAGATGTAAACAATTGCAGGAAGATTCAGCACTAACAGATACATTACAACCAACAATGCCTTACTGCTGGGATTATTTATTGTGTTGATACAATGTCTGAGCTTTTTGCATTATGTTCCTCATTGCAATTTAATTTTCAGTTCTGTACCTGTTTAGGTAAGTATTTAGAAAAAATATAGGGCATTTAGCATGGTATTGCATTCACAAACAGATATATCTCCTTTGATTAATTTTAAGTTTTCCTGTGGAAAGCATTTGCTTAAGCAATCAATTGTGCTTATTTTGTCTTGTTCTGTTCGCATGCCATTGTGGCAATTGTTGTTTCTTGTTTTTAATTTCTATAGGACCTGGCACATCATCTTTCTTGGAATCAAGTTCACAAACTTTCTAATGGTAGTAAGAACAATAGTAGTAATAAAATTTAATAACTTTTTCTTAAGAGCATGAAAGATTTTACAAAATTCACTGTACTCCACATTTACAGTATACATGACAGTAAATTAGTTGAGATTTAATCACATATTCTTACTATGCTTAATAGTTAACATGTTTGAAAGTCCAGTCAATTTCCTAAGCTATATTAGCTTAATGAGGCATATATTGGCCTCCATAGTCTTTGCATTTATATGGCAATTTTGTGATTAATACTAATTAATGACACATCGATGCACATTTGAAATGAGTGATGAAAATTATCATCCAACACTAAAGTTAACATTTAAGAAAGGCTAGAGAGGGAGAATCAGTTTTCTGCTGTCATAAATTGAAATCAAACAATGTTTGTTCTTACATTGTAGAATTCCCCAAACAGATTTGATTTATTAGTTCTGCTTTCCTAGCTTGCTTTTTCTTCTCTTTTTTTTCTTTAAGCTACTTCTTCAGTGATGTATAAGAATGGAAGCTAGCAGTGAGTAAGAGTGCCAGAAAGATAGACAATGCAGATAATCACAGAATCCATCAGAAAAGGATGGTCTACATCTCTGCATAGATCGGAGGTTTAACAACATTAGAATATATTCAACCTTTCACTCTCTTCTCAAATTGATGATAATGGAATGATACAACAGATTTGGCAATATTCTTTTGGAGGGAAATGGTCAGGCATGCCATGTGAGACAGAAAACTTAGTAGTATTTTAGGAATAAAAGCTCCTCTTCCTCTGCCTTTTCTTTAGATGATTATTTGTGCCTGTTCTTGTACTGTGGCTTTGAATTGCGTTCATGTAAAAATAATAGATTCTGTAATGCTACTTTGTACTTCAGTGAAACTTTTCAGCCAAGGGCCTCAACGCACCATTTGAAATTACAAATTCTTTTCATGTGTTCAACTGAGTTGTTTACATAGGTATCAAGGTATCTGGGAGTCTATTTTACACAGCCTGTCCTTTGCTACAAATGCCTGTCTTCATTTTCATAGAAAGATAGGAGAGTATTTGTCAAATGTCTTGTTTTTGCACACGTAGGCTTTGTTATGCACATTATAGTTCAGGGTATGTGAACCATTAGAGGATATATGCCTAAAGCTGGTACCGCTAAATGGATTTCCTTTCCTTCTAAAGTGGGAAAAACCTATACTTCATGATACAGAAAACCTTGCTTCTACTTCTTGTTAAATAACCAGTGGTAGATAATGTTACTCTGCCTATACATTTCCTTTTCTCTGGCTCAGTGTGAGAAATGTCATGGGTCTTTATAAACACAGGGGGAACATGAGTCCTGATGTCAGTGACAGAGACTGACATTTTATATATCAGCAAGTGATGGGGAGAATGGACCGAAAATGGAAAGGAATATGCACGTTCTTACTGCTTAGCATTACAGATAACAGAGTGGGAAGATGCTATTGACAATGATAAATACAGTTACTTAGTTGGATGAACGGTCCCAAACTGGGGAAGTTCTGTAAAGTTTTCTAATAGGGTGGCACAATGCCTATACATAAAAAAAAAAAGGCAAACCTTAAGGGGGAAATCTTAGATACTTTGAAACCAGTACCAAACTCTCCTTAACTTCAATAGGCCGGGATTTCACTTTGAAAAGATTGTAGAATTGTTAGATAAAAGAAGAGGGTAGATTTGGGGAAAGAATAATTCCTTACACAAAAATTGAACAGACTGCAAAGTAGTTTCCTGTGAGAAATATCTGCAATGCTATTCCATGAGCTGATTAAAATTTTCTTGGACAAAGAACTCATGAATAAACTGCTACATGTTGGATAAAGTAATAGGCCTTTTTAATCTTTTAACTTTTACTACACTACTCTAATAAAAGACACAAAAATCAATTCTTTCCAGTGGTTCAAGGAGTTATTTCACTTTACAAATCTAGGAATGTGCCAGTTTGCTTGGTCATGTACCTTTAAGGTGGCATTCTAATAAAGTGTGTTCAATTATTACAAGTTTGAAAACTTTTTTCTATACTCAAATTATTTCACACAGTTTTGACACAGTTTCTTTTTTTTGTATCTTAGCTTGTAGACTGCCATAGTTTCTGGATTTCTTTCTGGCTTTCTTGCAGTATAATCACAGAGTATAGACATTGTGCACAAATTTAATTTTCTTTAATGTGATAATGTGTAATGATTGAGACAAGAACCTTGTTTTAGTAGAAGTATTTATTTTCTTCTACAATATAAATGGAGACTTATGCTATCTTCTGTTTCTGGTGAATGGAAATTCAAAATCAAATTCTTTCATAAAATTTTATTTTATATTAAATACGATTGGGCAACTCAGATGTTTAGCAGAGTATAAGTGGAAATGTGGCTTTACCTAAAAGAAAACACAAGAAAATGTCATCTCTCTACTATGAGTATAGGGGGAGATGACAAGTAAAGTATGAATGACCTCTATGCTGAATGAAGTCTTTACCTCAGCATAAGCAGGGTTTATAACACCATTATAAACTAGCATTTTCATAATTGAATTCAAAGGTGACTAGGAAATGGAATAAAATGTAGGTAGGGTTGTAGCAAAGTAACTTTGTACAAGTCTGGTAGTCTACACATTCATATTAAAAAAAAAAGATGTTTCATAGAATGATTTGGGTTGGAAGAGATCTGAAAGCCTATCCAGTTCCAATAACACTGCTGTGGGCAGAGACACCTCCCACCAGACCAGGCTGCTCAAGACCCCATCCAACCTGGCCTTGAATGCTTTCAGGGAGGGGGCAGGCACAACTTTCCTGGGAAACCTGTTTCAGTGTCTCACCGCCCTTGTTGTAAAGAATTTCTTCCTAATGTCTAATCTGAATCTTCCCCCTTCCAATTTAAAGCCACTCCCCCTTGTCCTATCACTCCAAGCTCTTTTAAGAAGTCCCTCTTCAGATTTCTTGTAGCCCCTTTCTGGTACTGGAAGGCTGCTGCAGGGTCTCCCCAGGGCCTTCTCTTCTCCAGGTTGGACAAGCTCAACTCTCTCAGCCTGTCCTCAGAGCAGAGGTCCTCCAGCCCTTTGATCATCTTCGTAGCCCTCCTCTGGACCTGCTCCAACAGTTCCATATCCTTCTTATGTTGGGGATTCCAGAACTGGACAGAGGACTCCAGATGAGGTCTCACAAGAAGCAGAGTAGAGGGGGAGAATCACCTCCCTCAACCAGGCCACACTTCTTTTGATGCAGCCCAGGGCACGATTGGCCTTGTGGATTGCAAGAGCACATTGCCAACCCATGTCCAGCTTTTTAGCAACTAGCACCTCGAGGTCCTTCTCTGCAGGGCTGCTCTCAATCACATCGCCCCCTCATCCTGTATTGAAACTGCTTATTGCCCCTACCCAGGTGCAGGATCTTGCACTTTGCCTTGTTGAACCTCTTGAGGTTCACGCAGGCCCACTTCTCCAGCTTGTCTAGGTCCCTCTGGATGACATTCCATCCTTCTGGTGAGACAGCTGCCCCACTCAGCTTAGTGTCATCCACAAACTTGTTGAGGATGCACTCGATCCCGTTGTCAATATCATCAATGAAAATATTAAACAGCACTGGCCCCAGTATGGACCCCTGAGGGACACCACTTTTCACTGATCTCCATCTGGACATCGAGCTGTTGACCACTATTCTCTGAAACTCTCTGCAGTGGAAAGAAGCGCAGTAAGCTAGTAAAACGGTCAGATGGAAGAGTAATGACTTTTTATGGCAGATACTGCCTGGTGTTGGATGTGTACTAAGCAGCCTTAGCGCAGTGGTGAATGGGGAATTCATATTCACAGACCTTGTCTGAATCTACGCATCTCAGACCTCAGGATTGCCTTGGTCATGCCTTGCTTTTGTCTGCATACTAAATGACCTTAGAAAATGCCTGAAAGGCTTAGCTTGCACAGCCTGATAAAATCACAGCTGAGGAGATGTGAATTGTGTCTCTAACTTATAAGGGGGTACTACTAATTTCAGGGGGATCTTAACACAAGAACTGGTATACACCTAAGCTGGATGAGAATTGTGCTCGAAAAGGTAACAGCGGCTTGATCTCTAATACACATATCTGGGAGAAACTGAGGGAAAGACAGAGAGACAATGGAACTGGTAGGCTAAGGGAAGGGGATGACTTAAGTCATAGATTTATTTTTAGACTTTGTGAATGTGAGTGCAAGGCTCTGTTACTATTGAGGTCTATTCTGGCACTTTGATTTTAAAAGACTGTGAACATGAAGAGTTAAGAGGGAAGGCTGGACAATGACTTGAGTGAAATCCTGACCCCACCAAAATCAGTTCAAACTGCTGATTTGACATGGCCGGGATTTTATCTTGAGTAAACTGCAGAGATTTTCCTGAGTGTTCATTTTGCCTTGCAGTGCAGAATATCTAGTAGCAGAAAGACATATTAAAACATCAAAACCTTGATTTGCTTTATGCCAGTTCAAAGCATATACTGCAGTTCTAAACACTTCAGCATAACTTTCCTCTTCTAGAGTCAGTGAAGGACTAGTAGCATTCTCTCTGAATGTAGTGTCATGCTGTCCTAAGTTGCTTGTTCTAGCAATAAAATAGGCATTTTCCTAGCACAAAGAAAAAGCCTAATTAAAGATTGATTATGAAAATAACATTTTTAAAGGAAGAAGTACTTGAGAAGGAAGAAGTACTTGAAAATGAAGAAGTACCTGGAAAGGAATGGTTTTTACTCGCAGTTTTTACTTTTTCTCCTTGACTGCCAAGAAAGAGCAGTTACATAAGCTCAGTTAAAACAAAATAATATTCTTCATTTTATACTTTATATATGAGAGAATAAATGTAGTGAGAGGGAGTAAAAGAAAGAACTGGAAGTATAAATGCCAATAAAACTTACAAGGCAATATACTACAGTGTGAGGTCTGATTTCTGCATGGTTAGGTCCTTGGTTTTTATGCTAACTCATGCTGAAGGACATACAGAGCTGCAGTATGTGCCTAAATCCTGATGGTTTCACTAGGCCACATACACAATCATAAAGCTAACAGGTGCCGTTAGGAATAAGTACGGACTAAATTAATGTTTTTGAGCATGTGAGTCATGTCACAGATATTGATATTCCCTGGAGGACAGCATACAATTCTCTCAGAGCAGACGACTGAGGAGTAGAGAAGACAGAATTCTATTCATACAGTTGTCTTGGGACTGCACACAGTATAAATTAAATTCAAGAATGTATTATAGAGATTTCGTTTTTAATCTATTGCAAACCCAGCCACATATGAAAAAGTACTGAACTTATGGCAGAAAAGCTACAAACAAACAAAAAGCTCTTTAACTTTTCTTCTCACCGCCACAAGAAAATAAATCCTTCTTTCCATGCCTCTAGGTCACTGTCATATTTAGCAGAGTTAAAGCCAATTTCTTATTACCATTTAGTTAATTCTTATACCAGATCTCCTGAACATACCTGTTTTTTTTACCTGAAGATAAAGTTCAAATGCCATGGACCAACAAAGGCAAATATGGCCAGTTCTCTGATGCTGTCTTGTGTGTCTCAAGCTCAATGTGGAAAGTCCATTACTGTGTCTTCAAAAGTAATTTCAAAATGCAAATACACTGGCTAACAGATTCTTGTCTCAGAAAGATAGGCAATTTCCTTGCCCTGTGCTCATTTATTTTTCAGAAAAAAATGAAATATAGGGCAGAGTTTTATTTGTTGACAGTTATCAGCAGTAACTCAGACTCAACACTGACCTAAATTCTTCCTACTCAGAAGCACTGAAGTAGAAAATAATGAAGGCAGTGTTGTTTCTCAAATGTAAAACTTGAAAGTGCCGGTATGCCTGCAAGTTCAAGGCCTCCAGTTTTACTGTTCAACTCACAGTAAATTCTGAAGCAGAAAAATCTACCTATTTGCTAGGTATTCCTGTACTGACCTAGATACCCTTATTTAATAGTCTCCTTTTTCTCCCCCCAAAAAACCCTTTTTATGAAAAGATTGTGGATATAATTTATGGAAGAGTAAGAATTCACACTTTTATACCCAGTTGTATATCTTTTATTTTTCATGTGCAGGTGGAATTTAGGGCTGAAGAACAGCATTATGGAGTACTTGCACGGAGCTGGATGTTGGTGATCTTTTCTGGTGTGTGACTTCAAAATTAATCATTTGGCCAAAGTAAATATTTGGAACTTCACTGTCTCAGCTTTCTGCTGCCTTCTTTATAAGGGTGCATGTTTTTATGAGAAAGAGGATTCTTGTTTGTGGTGTTTGGTAACTTCCTAATGATGCATTATTTTAAGGAATATTCCTTTGAGAAGTAACCAAACAACCTCATTAAAACCAGTGTTAGCATGTGTCAGTGCTCCTAACAAACATCACATCAGCAACAGCAGTCTTCATCAGTGACATTTTTATTTTACTAGAATAAATTACTCCAGTTAATCGTAATTAAATCTCTGTGTACAGCTTTGATGTCTCAGCAGGAAATCCCACCTTTCAGCTGAGAGGTTTCAGGGTAAGATACAGATAACTATATGACAACCTCCCAGTACCTATTTTACCCTCAGGTAGATTGGTAGGCAGCCAGTTATCTCATATACCATTTCTGAATCCCAATTTATGTCAAATGTCTTTCTTTTGCTGTTTCTCTTCCTTCATTGTATTTACTGCAGGTAGCCAACTACTGATTTCCCTCTGATATTAGGGTGGGGTTTTTTTACACACAAGGAGCTGTCTACCTGTCAAAGATTTCCTTTCAGTCCCCAGGGGTGTGAGAAGCTGAACAGAACAGCTGGAGAAAATAAATTGCTCAGGAGCATTCCCCACTGTGCTGAATCTAATAAAGAAATACAAATGAGAACAAATTGTGTAGCCAAAGACTGCCAGCACTGTGCTGCATGGAACACCTCTACACAAAAGTAGAAGGAAGATTGACCTCTCTGGCATATACAAAGACCAGGGACGACCTGTCCTGTCTGCTGTTATTGCTAATTTTTGGTACGCTATTGCATCTTGGAACCAAAAAATATGTGCTATACCTTTAGTTTTACTTCCTGGGGTATCTGAAGAAAATGGAAGATTATTTTTCTTTTTCCTTTTCAACACAGTGTTGGAGGATTTCAGAGGGCTGCAGATCAAGTAAAAGAACAACACTCTTTCTATTTGCAAAGGGCAATTTCACCTTGAAATTTGTCCAAACTTATTTATGTGAAGGCTTTTTGTTCCATGGGCACATTTGTATAGCTGATTCTACTGTGGTTCTTTAGACAAAAAGTAAGAGACAAAAAAGTAAGATATGTTAGGAAATAGCCTGTTACTGCTAGAGTCAATTATGGCCCCTTTGGTAGTGTGTGAGTGAGAGAGAAAGTCTGTGTTCCTTGGTCTAAAGGTCTGGTGATGTCATCCTGCTTCACAGAGCAAAAGTTACATTTTCTATATACCTTTGGTCTGAAAAATGGCCAATGAAGATCCTTTAGGATAACACACCAAATGTTGCTCCTGTTGAGTTCCCTGCTGTCCATAGCTAGGCTGGAGACAGATCTGAACATCTTTTTTTCTCCAAACAGCTACCATATATGAGGAAGCCATGCACGGCTTAGGTATGTCTCAGTGTGTCTATCACCAGTGCATATTTCATTCATATGCCTGTGCATATTTCATTTCCCATTGAGTTGCTGGTGTCAGCTTCAATAAAATGATGCTGTAACCCCAAGGGGTTCCCTTTGCCACTTTTCCCCTTGCACTGGTGCTACTCAAATATGATGCTGCTTAAGGGAGCTCTGGGCCCCACTGGAGCTCTTTGCAGAGAGTGTCTTTACAGCCACAATCTGCAGTCAACTGTAAAGAAAAAGAATGAAGGTGGAGGTCAGGCATTTTGATAACATGCCTTTTTATGCCTTTAAAGTATTCTTATTCACATGAAAACAGCTGCTTTACTCTAAGATGTATTTTAGTATAGTCTAATTTGGGAAATACAAAAAGGCATGGGCATGTTGCATAAAGTTGGTGGTTTCATATACTAGTAGGATATGCTACTAATAGAAAATGTCACTTAACTAATGTAATTTTCAATTATTCATGCTTGCATATTGAATTCTCACTTTTCATATTGCAATTTGTATTTGATCTCATTATTACACCTTCCTAGACTGTCATACCTCACTGGGGAGTTGTTAGGTTGGGTATTTGGTCTAGTTTTATTTCCTATTTCTTCTGTTCCTTTCAGAGGTGTCATTAAGCTGGGAATTTGATGTTCTATATTTTTAATTATTTGTATACCTTGGAGGGCTCATTAGACCTTGTTATTTGAAAGAGAATGTGTGTAAGTGTGTATGTAGAGCTTGATAGATAGATAGATAGATATACACATGCAAATATATTGTGGTTTATATTTGTATTTTTGAGAGGGGAAGATAATGAAGTGAAGGCCTGTGTGTAAAGCAAGAAACTTAATATTGCTTATTAATTGATGTCGAAATAAGAAGAAGCTTAGATCCGGGGTTCCTTTGAAAATCTGGCTACTCATATGCTTAGTTAAGCAGGGATTATGCTATTTATCTTCAGATTCTTATGCAGGAATGAACTATCCTTCTACATGTAGGTGTGCATGTATATTAAAGGTTGCATGAATGTATAAAAGTTTCCACTTTATAGTACATTGATAAAATACAAGGCCTATTCCAGGATGCCCTTGAATATTGAAAAAAAATGCCCCCAAAATAATGCAATTTATATTTTAAAATGTTGTCAGATATCAATATCAGACTATAGCATTTTTTTATGGTTGTTATTTTTTAATTATTTTTAATATGTCTGCAACACTTGGAAACCTGGGCTTCATTTGCAACCCAACCGAGCTGTCATTATTTCATCATTAAAATGATGAAATAAAAAAACATGAATTCCCCCCCCCTCAGAAGTTTCAATTTTTTCATATTCTCTCTAGGTAATAATTCTTGGCTGTTCTGTTTTCTGCTTTCCTTGATAATGCATAGGGCATACTTTTTAAGATTGACATCTGTACAGCAGTACCTCTCTTGTAGATCCTCTGCGTGCTTCAATCTTTTTCCTGCCATTTTTTTTTTAGGTTTATTTCCTTCCTCGTCGCTGCCATAGCAGAAGGTAACCTGAGTTCATTAAGCTCTTCCTTGTGGCTCTTTGTGCTGTCTCGTGGATGAGTTTTTTGTAGTTCTGTTTTCTTGTCAGGAAAACTTCCCTTAAGTCTGAAGTGAACCTGAGTTCTAATTACATGTGAAAAAGCAGAATTTTCAGTCATACAAAATTAATTCCATGGCAAATGACATTATACATAATTTTTCACTACAAGGGAAGTTCTTGTTATGATAAAAATGGCCCTTAAATGGCACAGTTTCCCTGTGAACAAAATGAGAGAGTTCTAAGGAGTAATTCTTATATGAAAATAGACCATTCATTTTAGACCCTCTGCAGGTGTGAAAGAAAGACAGCATCCAGTCAGGGTTGTAATCAATAAGCCTCAGAATTTGCGTGGAAGGCATTATTCCTGTTTCATGGATAAGTAAATGTGGGCAATCTGGTGTACTATGAACTTCTACTAAGATTGCTTCAGTCAGGTAGAAGTCACCTTCTCCAAGGATTGTTGTTCTTCTGCTCTACTTTTCTATTACTGGAAGAAAATGGGCAGATCAGTTCCCACCTATTTTTTTACCTTCCGCCATTGCATTTAGTATAGAAATGAAATTATGCAATTGGGAAATATAGTGTAATCAACACTGATTACAGTATGAGAGACATTTTCCTCCATCACTGAAAATATATTTATTGTGCAAGAAACTCAGATGGAACTCAAACGTAACACTAGATTCATTCTGTGAACTTCAGCATTAGCCAGACTACAGGTTTCTGTCATCTCTGCTTGCTCTCTGCTATAAAGACTCAGGTCTGTTCATTTGTGTCACAGAAGCAAACATGTTTTCACGTCCTTTGTAGACATCTTCTGATACTATTGGCATGAGTTTTCTTCCCCAGATTGCCTGTGGGCTTTTTATGAGTGCTCTCCTGCAGTTCCAAATGGCTGGATCTGTCTCCCCTGTTGTGGCATAGTATAATGTTCAGGACAACAAAATCAGGAAACACACAATGTTTGGAGATAATCTGAGATCAAAACACGATGACTGTTGCTCTCTGTGTGGGAATGTTAGCTCTGCAGCACTTCTGATACATAAGTGTTTGTCTCTCTATTGCCAGATGGGTATAATTCTGGGCTTTCAGGATCTGGAGTGCTAAATTTGTCAAGATGGCATTGTGAGAATATTAGCTGCTAGCTGCTAAACTCTCCATCCACCAAGAAGGCTGTTCTTGATGCTTCTTGATAAACTGTGTGAAGTTTGTCATTTTTACTTTTCTTTTTTTTCAAAGCTTCTTGCCAGTGTTTATTTTGCCTAGGATTTAAAACATTTGCTTTAAGCTATGTGAAGTAACACGCAAGTAAAGAACATAAAAATCAACTCTGTGATTTAAATAACAATTTTCACTAATTAATTCTCTTTCCACAGTTTCCCACTGCTATTATATATTTTTGAATATCTGTGGTCTCTTGAGAACAATCATATAAGTGTATTAACTGTTATTTCTGGTTCTTGAATATAAGATTTAGCTGTAAGCTTCCTGCAAAGTCAAACAAATACTCTCTACTGTGCTGCTTATGCCAGGATGTACAGTACTATCAGTGGGTTTATTACCTCTTGTTCTTTCCTAGCTTTTGATTGCAGTCATAAACCCCAAAAGGACTCATCAAGCTTTTTTTTCACTTTTATTTCCGTGTGCTTGGAACACTCTTAAAAGATAAGGTTTTAACCTAGGTAAAACTTCTTTGAACCCATTTTGAAAATCAGACGAGGTCCTAACTGAACAGAAAGAACTTGTGGTCTTTTAAGAGGTGCTTGTGTCTGCACAAAACATGTCATTAACTGTAGGCTCTCAGACCAAGGGAAAAGATGCAGCATTCAACAAACAAGAAAGGATAGCTCCTTGATTAGAATAGCACTAATGCTGCCTGATTTTGAATGGGAGCTGATGATGTTAAGTGTAGCTAGAAAATGAAACTAAAAACAAGACTTAAATTTGAAGATGTGATGCACGCTCTGGAGAAGTTTTGTGACATACAATAATTTGTGCAGATTTGAATATTTTGCAGGAAAAGAAGAAAAATATTACCTTAAATGCATTTTGCAAGACAACAAGAGTGTGCGATTGTGTTCCTTCTCTTTTACATCCCCTGCTGAAATATTTAGTGTTTCTTGGTGTTTTCTTGCTCACTAAACAATAGATATTTGGTCAGGAAGCCAGCCAGTGCAAACTAGAATAGCTCTATTGAAATGAAAGCATTTATGCTAATTTGTACCAGTTCAGGATTTTCTCATCTAGCAGTGCTATGCAGTCCTTTTAAAAATGACAGCAATGTTTTGTATAATAACAGAAGGCTGATCTTTGGGCTATGGAAAACAACTCAAGCTTCATACAACATTATGTTCAGTAAAAATGTTTGGCATGGAGAGTATGGTGTTGATTTGTCCCACCATGAAAGCAGT
The DNA here is from genome assembly GCA_033558185.1 of Dromococcyx pavoninus. Classification (NCBI taxonomy): domain Eukaryota; kingdom Metazoa; phylum Chordata; class Aves; order Cuculiformes; family Neomorphidae; genus Dromococcyx; species Dromococcyx pavoninus. The sequence goes on along the minus strand of JAUMJL010000059.1, from coordinate 1,681,766 downwards.
CTGACTTCTGTAACAGCTTAAATAAATTACTTGTTAACATTTACAGCTGTTAACTTACTCACTCCTCACAACGGATCAATGTCAGCAGGAGTGAAAATTGTGTTAAAGCAACTGGATTTAACAAGACAGAAAAAATTAGCTCTGGAAAGCCGAAACATTTAATTACATGCTGTTTCCTGGGAATGAGCCACTTTCCTTGGTGTAGCTGTCCAATGACTTTCCCAAGGCTCTCGGTGAGTACAGGGATCTGCCCTTATGATTTATGTCCAACAATAAGACTGTGGTGTAGAAAATGATCTTGGATGTGCATGCCCTGTCTGAAGAGGTGTGCAGACATCCTCGTCTCAGAGCTATCTTTTTATGCATGCATAGAATGCAAGCAACTCTAATGAAGGGCTGAAATATTGTTTCTGCTTCCTCTTTCTTAGAGTCTCTGCTTTGAACTTAAAACTGATGATAAACTGGAAGATTTTCCTCTAGTAATGTACACAAATTGGTTCAAATTCTTGCTTATTTTATTGCTAAAGTTTTACAGGTACATAAAAATTATTCATTTTACTGACCATTTAGGAGATAGCATGTTTAAAATCTAGCATATTCTGCCACATTGTATGTGTAATTCACTTCAGTAAGAATGGGTTTCAAATCCCACACTGTCTTCAGAAAAGGAAAGGCTCAATCTATGAACAACGCTCTAGTTAGTGTGATACATAATTTACTGATTTGTGGGTTCACCAGATAAAATGATCTTTGGATTAAAAAAAACCCCTCAAACATTAGAAGGTCTTTCTGTGGAGGTAGTTTGATTTTTTTATGATCATTTAATGAAAGGAGGGGAATTGAAAAAAAAAAATCATCTGGAAACTTGTAGCGGCCAAGCAGAAAATTCAATTCTGAAAACCCACCATCATCTCTTCTCCCAGGTCCAAGGCTTTTAGCTTAGACAGAATTTCCAGGTTGCCTATGCTTAATCCAAGGCTGTACCCCTACACCACGCATTGCTGCCTGTTGGCTGATAAAGGTATTTAAGAGAAAACATAAAGATCCATGTGGTGATGGAATTTCTTCCCACTCCCCCTTGTGCTGCTTTGCATAACCTTTTTGATGCATCTGAAAAGATACTTTCTCTCCCTTATTTGGGCTAATGTTTCATGCTGTGGAACACAGCCTTCATGGAGAAGAGAATTCCCATTGTACGGAGGCAGTCATCCAGAGTGCACCCCCTTGGCCTACCTGAAACTGCTATAATTGGGAAAGAAATTCCCTAATTATATGAAAAAGGGGACTGGTAACTGGTCCTCTTAACCACGCACATGGGGAAAGAAAATCCATTGTAACAAAGCAGTGATCCAGATCATTTGGGGACTCTCCTGGTGTTCTTGGGATTCTGTGTGCCAGGGAAGAGGCCACATCATCACCTGAGAGGGAGACTGACCATTGGTTATCACTTGCAAAAAAAGCTGCTACCTGAATTGTGACCCAGCTGAGGTGATCTGATGCAACTAATGGAACGTTCTGCTAGCATGACATCTTGCAAGTGCAGCCAAAGTGAATACTAAAACATCAAAATGAATATTCAAATATCTGATGAAAGTCAATAATCTTGAAACCCTATAAATATGCAGTTACACTGAAGGCCCTTCTTGCTCTTCTGGATCACAGCAGGGTGAGACCAGTGATGTCTCCTTGAGCTGCGACAGCTCTCAGGTGTAATACACAATCTCATTTGCTAACATAGCAAATGAAAAGGCCTTAGGTGAGCTTATTTCAGCTTGAGAGCCAATCATTGCCTGTCAGGAATGCTGGTCCATTTAATGTGAATATTGTCACTCTTCTCAAGAAATCTTCCAGGTTCCTTGAGACCCAACTATTGCCTGCTGGGAATCCTAGTGCATTATATGTGAGCATTCTCACCAAATCTCAAGATGGAATTTTTCAGACTAGGCTGTCTTTCTCTCTGTCATGACCTGTACTTCTCTGATGCTGAAATATTGTGTGTGTCTTTGTATGCTTACATATATCTATATTTCCGTGCTTCCATATATACTTAGCATACAGTGTAGTAAATAGGAGTGAATCTCCTTACTTTCAAATCTGAATAAGTCATGAATAATTTGATTGTAACAAACATATTGAAGATTTTAATCACTTTGCTAGTCAATACATAATTGCTTTTAATAGGAATTTTGCAATCTTAGCTTAATAAATTCTTAATTGCAGATAAACCAAAGTTTTGTAAATTCCTATCTGTGACAATCCATATATATATTATTCAATTTTTCTATGAAAATACAAGGCCAAATTTCTGTTTCTTCTCAGATTACATGATAGACGACATGCTGAGCTTTGATAGGATGGTATAGGGAGAGTACTGTAAATCAAAAAAATACTAATTTGGAAAAGAATTAAAAAAATAATAATCTGGAAATGTATTTAAAAAAATCATACTGTAACTAATCCATATTTTAACAACTGAGTCAAATAAAACAGAACTGGGCTTCTACACTATGAAGAAATCCTGATGTTTAGAATTCTAGCCAAGATGCTGGAAACACTGCCTTTTCTTCCAATTTCTTTGGATGAAACTAACAGATTTTTTTAAGTCAAGGGTTCTAAAAGAAGCCTCCCCATCTCTTGGAAGAGGTTCACACATATAGATCTGATATTGGGATGTCGGGGTCTGGCAGAATGTCTCAGTATTCTGAGCATAGGTCAGACACTAAAGAAAGCATTTTAAGAGGACTTTTATCACTGTGCTGTGTTTTAATTGGTATGAAATGCCTAGGATCTGCTAAAAATATATAAGTGAATATTTGATGATAATGCCAATGAAGTACAGTGCATTTGTAATCTGAAGTACCATTAACTGCTCACGTTATTGATTTTAATGGGAAACAAGAGAGAAAGACAGTATTCTCTATTGCTGATTCAATATTGTTCCTTTTTTTCTGAGATCTGCTTATATTAAAACTGTTCCAAATATAACAGGTGGTTCTACTGGTTTACCCAGAAACAGTTTGCAGGCTGCTTTATTAAAATAGGAAAAAAAGCAAACATGGCTTGAATTTTGTCAATGCAAATTAAAAATATTTTAAGATTAAAAACTCTGATGTTCGTAATGGCCTAATACAACAAGGTTATAAATAAATTGCTCATAGTTCTCATATATTTTTAGTAAACGGATTTGGGAATAGCACAACAAATCCCCAATGCCCAATTAAAGTCTCTTAACTAATTTAACAAATGCATTGTAAATGGGTAGCTGGAGATACTTTAAATAAACATACATTTCACAGAGGAACTTTAATAGCCAAACAAATGGCAAATCAGTTCAAATGCTTTAGCTTTCTCAATCGTCCTTAATAAATTAGTCATAAGAAAAACAAACACAATTAACAAGCATAAGCATCAGACATCTTTTTTTATTCAGATGACAGCATTTTGCTGTATGCATTTTTTAAGAATGTCTTAACTGAGAAGCAATTTATAAGGTGTTCAAAACCTCACTGGAGTTCTTTCTTTTTACTGGGAGTTGCAATTGTTTTGATGGCTTTGCTTGTTTAACTTTCAAATTCATTCCAAATGAATGGTGAAAAAAACAATTGACTTCAAAATCTGAAGCTGTTAACTTAGTAGTGAATTAACTCCGGGTTTGATTTAAGAAAAAGACACAGACCTCTCTTTTTCTCCCTTGGTAAAACCTTTCTAGCCAGCCAACTGATGAAATGAAACATCTGGCTTTCCAGTGAAGATTGGTCTGGCATTTTGCCTGCACAAATTTTGTCCTTGTGGAATCCCTGCAGAGTGCAAACTGTGCTTCAATTAAAGAATACTGAAGGGCACAAACAGCAGCTGAGCAGCGTGTGCTGGGATTGCGTTTGATGGGCTGATATCAAGCAGGAAGATCCAAGTGCAAAAAGAGACAGCTGTGGAAAATTTACTTGAGAGCAAGTATTTAACAAATTGAGAGAAAGAAAACATCAGTCCAGTGTGTCTTGATTTTCTGGAACACATAAGACTCAATAAGGTTATGGATGATCACTAAGTCTTTCCCTTTCCTTCCCTGGTGATTTTTTAGAAAAAATAATTTTAGAAATATCCTTATCAGCCCGAAGTCTTCCTTTCATGGTAAGCCACTCCAGCTCCATGAACATAAACTAAGGAACAGAGTTTTCTCCTTTCATTTTGATAACCTGTCAGACTGATTACTCACAGGAATACCCAGACATATCATCTGACTATCCAGGTATCAAAAAGTAGTAGTTAGGAGGGAATCATATTAGTCTACAGGTACATTTAGCATGTTCCAGAGTTCTGACTTGTGTCAGAAAAGAAAAACGTGACTACTTAATTCGGAGAAGATTGGTTTTATATGGCATTGGTGACTCAGACTCTGCAATACTCTATTGTGAGCAAGACTCCAGACTCATAAATTGTTAAAAAAAAGGAGAAAGAGCAAAAGCACTCTAAAAATGGTTCTGAAAATTATGGAAAATACCTTATTATGCCAATGACAAAAACTTCTTGAAGTGAGTTGATGAAAAGAATGAAAAATTGAAAAATCACTTGATGAAGTTCAAAGACAGACTATTCTGAACAATTTCACAATATAACTCAAAAGAATTAGACGTTGTAGGAAGAAGTACCTAATTCTTGTAACTTGAAAGTGAGATGTGACAGAAAGTGTATGGAAAAAAAATTAATTGTGCATGCATTTGGGCATAGCCATGTCCAAAGAGACTGGAATGTGAGACCCCCTACCAGAATTGTTGAAAGCCATATTCAGGTGCAGGTTTTTTGGCACTCAAGGAACATTGGTAGCTACAGTGAAGTCTGCTGGACCCTGTTTACATGTTAAGGTCAGATATAACAGCCAGTACTTCAGATTAATGCATTTGCATAGGTGAACTTCAAATACCTTCAAATAACTTCAAACTATATAAGAAAAAGCACTAAACATGGTATTTAATGGGTGAAGCAAATGTCACACTGCTCTACTGTCTTCTAAAATCTGTCCTTTTTATGTAGCTTATGCCTATCTAGAGTTACTGAAAATATTTCTTAATAGACATTGCTAAACTGGATTTGTTGATCAGGTGCTGAAGAAAAGATTCGCTTGAAAGAAATTGAAGCTGCTGTAACAGCAGCAAAATGTCATTTATTTTCAATACTGCTTTGAGCAAGTTATGAAGAATAAGACCAGCTACAAGGCTGAGCAGATGGGTTGCTGCTCCTTAAGAGTTCTCACGTTGTTATATCAACTTCCAAGGATATTTCCAAGGAAAGAGCTATACCACTGGCAATAAAGCTGAGTGAAAGCACCGTCCCTTCCACAGAAGTGGAAAAAGTCTCTGATTCTGAAAGGATACAATTAACAAAATAGTTGAGATTTTCAGCTGTCAAAAAATGCCTAGGAAGGGCTTATGTCACAAGTCTATATCTACAGTAGCTAATCCAACACCAAAGAGAAAGGATTGTGATAATTCAAGTCTAGAAATATGAACACATGAACGCAACCCATGAGATCATTTCCTAGTTCTTCCTCTTCAGTGATGTGATGAAGTGTGTTTTCCCAACACTACCTGAAAAGGTGCTTCTGGGTACCTGGTTTTACTCTTAGCTGTCAGGTCCATAACCTTCATAATCTTAAAATGGTGAGTCTGTTGCTAATTTTTTTTCAGTACCCATTAATGTTTAATTAATGGGAAAATCTAAAAAAATATAATCAAATTATTTCCATTAGCTTAACATTTTGGACTTTTCCTGGATCATCTTAATAAGGCAAACTTATTAAAGGAAATTTTACACTAGTTGAAACAGGACTGTAGACCAACAAAGAATGCTACTGTCCCCTTCCACCACATGATTATTTTCCCTTTCTGTTTTCCACACTCTTGTCATCCTGTGCAACTACAAGCAGCTCTGTGTAGGTAAATTTTGTCCTTTATTTAAAGCCAGAGAAAAAAGACTTCATTATATTCTCTATCTATTTCTGGTTGTGGGTTTTTTTTCCCTTTCATATAACTTCTTCATTAAATATAGTGCATTGGCTGCAGAGAATGAATTAATATATTTGAATGTGAGCAGGTTAGGAGGAAATGAAGCAAGTTTTCCCCTGCTACTTCTATTGTGACCTATAGGAATGACCATAAAATAATTCCATATTGAATTTTCTGGTCGTTTGTACTTCCTGAGGCTGTCAGCATGGGTACTAGTTTTTTCAGTTATGAAAGTATTTTCATAATATGGACCAGGTCAAATCTGACAGAACATACCCCAGGACACCATGAAAACCATACCTCTCCAAAATATTTATCTTACATGACTAATTCTTTAAAACATGGCCAACCAACCAATTTAACATGAATTGCTATTAGCAATCAATCACAAATGCCTTTCAGATGCCACTGAGCAGCGATGGGTTTGAAGTGCACTATTCTGTTTCCCCGTTGCTGTGCAGGGCTAAAATCAGGCTGCTCTTTTCCGTGCCTTGCAGGATAAAGCTTAATAATGTTGGATGTCTGCTTAATTAGTTTGGGGAATTTCTCTGAATCTCCTCTACAGCAAATCCAGCCACTGAGGGAGGAATTAAAGACTCTTGTGCCGTCCTCATGTGGCAAGCAATTCTACGGCGTCTACCACATCCTCATGCAGCAAACATTTGAATATTCCGTGCTTTCAAAAGATATACTCTGGCACAAAATTTCATAAAAAATAATAGATTAAGGTGTGTTATTTACTCCCCAGTTCGTCTGAGGACCAAAGCAAACCAAAATGAATGAGTTGATTTAGGCTGAGCCTTTAGACCTGAGATTTTTAATAGGAATTTGACATACAGTCTGTTGTTTGAGTAGATACGCTGTAGTATTTTGGATAATGCTTCTAACTTTAGATGTTAGACAATACACTCTGGATAGTGCAAAGAAAGTAGCACAGTGGGACTTTCACATCCTGTAGAACTACAACATACCTGATGCTTCCTGGAAGGCAGGGATCTGTAACGGAATGGAGTGTGGCTTTAGTAACAAGTACTTTTTAAAAGGAAAATCATGATAGCAGACAGTAATAAAATACTTCGAAAAACAAACTGTAGTTTATTTTGGTTTTCATTATGCTGAGTAATGGAAAATTTATATCGAGACAACACAGATGGCATCTTTACCTTTTGTACATCCATCACAGAAATTTTTAAATTTTGTATTTTTTAATATATTTTATATTTTTATATGCAATACGTGGTTTAGAGTAATATCTTCACTGGAAACGACATTGAATTTGACCCTTCTAACTTGTAGATAGATCATTCCTGGTTGAATTTTACAGAGGGAGGAAGGAAGGAACTAGATTTCTTGTTAATCTACCCAAAGAGTAACTGCTCTGCAATACTAAAACAACAGATGATTTTTAATTTGAACTTGCACTTGAATTTCATGTGACTTAGTCTGGTAGGATGAGAAAAACTTAGATATTCTCTTTGTCATACAAGGCATCTCCTGTGCATGTTAAAGAAATAGATATAATTTGAATTTAAGGAGCTCGCAAGATTTTAAAAATGGCCTTGAATGTTTGTTGCAGTTTCAGAGCATCTCATGCAAACCTGCAGGCTTTATGCTTGCCATAAAAGTGTGTATATAAGAGGATAATTGTATATAGGGAAAAATACAGTGCTTGCAAAGGGTGAACTGTGCCAACATACATCCTTGCCTGGAAGTATTACTTGGAAAAAAAGGAGGACCATTAACTTGCCCAGTATTTCTGAATTAGTACTAGTCATATTTCTTTTTTCATTCGAGGTCTTTCTCGCAAAGGCAAGTAGTGAGCAGCCTTTACTTGGACATATAAGGAAGCAAATAATTTTAATGTATTGGGAGTCTATAAACACAGAGAAATTCATCATTGTGATCCACAAGATATTTCTCTGCACTTCTTCACCTGCTGCTATAGTCAGCTACTCTTGCTCAAATTCACAGCCATTGATAGATACCTATTTCTCTCCCAGACAGGATCCTAAATTTGAAATACGTGTTTCGTTGGGATGGATATGCTTGGGAATCATGCCATGCTTTTTAATTCATCTTCAGAGTTACGTGGAAGTCATAGTAATAGTAGATTCATGGTTAGTAGGAAGGGAGGAGTAACGGGGGAAGAAAAAAGACAAACTTTCCTGACAATAAAGTTCAGCATTTCTCAGTGTTATGACATGGTTATCTGAGTGCTTTTCCCAGACTCCAGGTAGGAATCTCACAAGAAATGTGTGCCTATACATCCTGCTTCTTTTTAAGATGAAAATAGCAGTTCATTTCTTTATTTCAGCTCTGATAGGAGCATATCTCTGCCTAAAGACAGTTATGCATTTTTTCTTATCAGTTTCCATGTCTCTCCACTCCCATTTGAGAGAGGAGAAGAGCAAAGGAGAAAGAACTGGAGAAGACCTACGACATTTACTGGAGAAAAATCTCTTTAGCTATCTGAAACATCACAGAGAATCAGAGGATTTGGATACTGTTTTAAAACTGCTGTTTTAAAAATAAATAGATTTGGCTTTTGTCTATTTTAAACCCACTTTTCCCCTATACTTATCCCCATCATTGCTCTATTACTCTATCACTTAATGAAGTAAGAGATAAACTTATGTGAAAATATGGGGTTTTTTTTACCAGATTATCAAAGTTCTCAGGTTCACACAACAAAAGATTACTTTTGATTTTTCTATTGGTAGGGAGGAAGATTTTACATGATTCCAGTTCTTTCTGTTTCTCTTCCCTAATTTTCACGTGCTTGTGCTTTTGTTTATGTTGGGTTATTATGGAAGGTGCAATGGGAAATTGATATTAATCAAAAAAAAAGGCTTTAGAAATAGAAGGGTAATTGGCTAAAAATTACTGGAAGAGAAAGAACAAAATTATGTGAATGTTGTAGTGGTGAGGCAGAGCTGCCAGATTTCTATGACTGGCAGTATCAGGTGCTGTGCAGAGGGTCAAATCTTCATGCGTTATAATCATTCGCAGTCAAGGGAAGATCATATATTAATGATACCTGCACAAATTTCTCTACATCATCTGGCCTGAAGCTTTATTTCAGGCAAGTTTTAAGGCTCTTAGCAGTACCTGCTTAGGACTAGAGCACTGTGTGTTTGCTAAAGGCAGCCATCCTATCCCTGCTTCTGAGAGCACTCCTTTAGTACTTATTCTTTTCCTATTTTTTTCCTTTCTTTCTCCTTGCTCCCCTCTTCTTTTTTTTCATTCTTCTCCTTTATTCAAATTTTAAACTTCCTCATTCCCTCATTCTGCCTCCATATTTCTCTATTATTTCCTTTTCTTTATTTCTCTTCTGTGTCTCATTCCACAAGAGCTACCTTTGTGTTTCTTTTCCCTGTCCCTCCTGACTAACTGCCACACAAAGAAATACGCATCTCCCCAAAAGCAGTGCTTCTGAAGGCCCTGAATACATATCTGCTCTTTACAAACTTGTGAGAGAGACAGCAACAGGGAAATATTATGTAGAAAATTGTTAGCCATTTTCTCAACAGGAGACATTTCACAGCTGAGACTTAGTCCTTCTATTCTGACATACCCTCCCAAGAAGTGGGCACTAGGTCAAGATGTCAGAACCTGATATTACCATGTGCACTCTCTCCTGTAAAAGGGACACTGGAATAAGATTAGAACAACTCTTATCCAGCCAATGCTTTACACCATGTTAGAAGAGAACTATCTGTTCAGCACTGGCTTTCCACCATTTCCCAAATGTGTATGAAGAGAAGAATAAGTTATTTTGTATCAGCTGCTTTTCCTTTTCTGCAATACCACTGTGAAAATGAAGCTTTAATTGGAATAGGTCTACTGATCTGAGATCTGCTGCCGCTGTGTGTCTCTGGGAACATGAAGTAGTAAATCCTGTAAGAGGGAAAGCATTCAGGTGGGATTAAGTGACTGTAGATGGTAAAAGTCAGAAAAGAACAGAAAACAGCATGCCTTGAAGATCTTCTCAGCAAGCACCACAGTGAGCAGGGCTGGCATGAAAGCAGTATGCTCATCTGTTACAGGCTCCTGCTGTTTTAATGTATAAATCGCCATGTATGTCTGAACAGCTCTTGTTTTTATACACTATGCAGGTGTAAATCCATGTAAAAACAACGTAAGTACCACTGGCAATGCTGCCATTAAAAATTCACAAGGTAGTTGCTGTTTATCTGCACAGACCACTTGCTGGGCTCTGGGGAAGTCTGCAAGGCACTGCCCCTGCTTGCAGCTTGTCTTGAAAAGCATTCTGAAAGGAGAAGGGAGCATCATCACGGAGACTGCATCCTCCTATAAATATGGATTGCTGCTCATTGCGAAGGCTGCTCAGGGAAAGCAAAAACCCCAAGATGATATTGAAGTAAAGTGGATAGCTTTAGATATCTGGGACCTCCAGCTAATGCTTCTTCTTAATGTGTTAATTTTGAAACAACATACTGCAACCTAAAAGCATTTGTAAATCAGAGTGAAAATATTCTGTAATCCATTGTGTACTCTAAAGGCGATCTCAGTAGCATTGTACATTTCTCTGTCTATAATCTGGAGATGTGTCGATGAAATGTCTGTATACTGAGCATATTTAAATATTTTCTAATATTCTTGTGAATGAAGATACACAGTGAATAGCATTTGTCAAGGCTGATGCCTGGAAGGATGGAAACGGTTGAATCATCAATAACTCCTTGTGAAAAGATGCATAGAAACTTCTTATAAGGAGAAGAAAGAAGTGTGATTTATTTTTCTGGTCTGCCTGTTCATCTTCTGCTATTCAAGACTTACAAAAGTAGATCTATCTGCTAATCTATAACTATTTCTGGATTTGGCTTATATGGGATGTAAGAATTGGCCATGATAAGTAATAGCTGGACTTCATTGTATATCTTGTACACAAGCCTCAAAGTATTTTGCAAGCTGCCAGTATCAATGTCCCGCCTTTGCAGATAGAGAAACGAAATGATAAATAAATAAAATACCATGAAGAAGAGCACATGAAAACCAACTCAGTGGCAGAACTAGACCTATGGCTCTTTTGGCATGTCTTAAGCATACCATCTTCTTGCCTAGACTGTTGACAATTACAGTTCAGTGGAAAGACTTCAGAAGTGACGTCTGGCTAGGGAAGACTCAGATTTCAGCCCTATTAAATGAATTCTCAACTCTGAATTCTCAAGATATATTATAGCTTTGTATATAAAATTCTGTTTAAGCAATTGTCCAAGTAGTGAGAGTTATGAGTATTAATAAATCAGGACACATCAGCAATTATGAAGGTTAAAGCAATGACTATATTGATTCTTATTTGACAGTTTACGTCATCTGTGAATTGTTCCGGGATTTATTTTTCTTACTGGTTGATGAGAACTGAGTATGTAAACTAATGTTTGACAAGCAACATGTAGCAGAGTTGATTTTACTGCACTGAACTTCTGTCACTAATTATTCATTTTCATTTCAGTGTAACTGTTTATACTAGAATAAATCTGAGGCAGTCTGAAGAAAAATATCCAGCATATGTCTTGAAAATATGCCTTCACATTTTTCTTTTTGCATAATAAATATCATTACTGTATTAATATTGTGTTGAAGTAAATTGCTTGGGAAAGGTAATTGTAAACATTTTAGTGCTTTCATAGGCAGCAAGTGTTACCGTCATTATATTTCATTACAACTCCATTAAAATCTAAGATATCTCAATATACATCTTGGACAGGAATCTTGAGCTACCGTGTTGAAAATGCTGTTGCTAGTTAGCTACATTTCAGGAATTTTATAGTTGCTTACAATTGTATCAGGCAGCGTTTTGGCCCTTTAATTTTGGGCAGCAAAAATAATTTGCATTAGAACATTTATTTTCAAAGGAGCACTCTCTATTTCCAAAGGATCACACATTAAGACAAAACACACTTTATTGAGTTTGAGCACCAAAACCAAAAAAAACCCCTAGTTTTGGAAATGATGAGCCATTTAAAAGAATCTAGGCTTTTTCCTGGAGGTACCTCAGAATTGTTATTAGCACTTCAGGACTTGTGCATACAAATGCCACAAATTATACTGAAAGAAAAAAAAGTTATGATGAGAATTAAACTATGTTATTTGAATGATTCGAGCAATATTACGTAAGTTTTTTCTAATGAACGTCTTTTAGTGATGAGACTCCTCCTTTAAAATGTAATGAAAAAAGATAATGGAAACAAGCCAACAGCTAGAAGGTGGGAGTTAAATTTGGGAAATAATTCTGAATACATCCTCCTGCCACATCAGCATATAGTGCTGGTGATCATGGTGCAGATGTCCAGTCTGTATTTGATTCTGTAATAGTACTAATTTCTGAATAATAAGAAAATTAATATCCTACTGTTTTATAATTTGGTTTGCAAAGGAGCCTTCTGCCTCATTTAAGTCAAATCACATCAGATTTAGAGGGTAACAGAACCATGAAAATTTAGCAGTATTGACAACAATTCATGCTAGACAAATTGTGTGGCAGTTTTGGAAAAAAAAAGTCAATACATGAAAGAACTACAAGAGATATGTACTTAGATTTTAGGAAAAGACTTGATAGTGATTCCTATGAAAATAGACATGAAATATTGTTTTGCGTTAATTTGCTGTGTGGACCAAGGGAAACCCCATATAAAACATCACAATTGAAGGATAATAAGAAGAGTAGTACATGTCCTTGGAGAAGCTGCATCTTAACTAAAATCTTCATTAATGTTGTGGAAAGAGGAGTAGGCAACATGGAAAGGAATAGTAAATGGCAATAATTTATGAGTATTCAATAATAAATATAATTAATGTAATAAAAAAAGAAGAAAAAACCCACAAAAAAAATTACAAAGAGGAAGAGAGGATAAGAAAATAACACCCAGACTGGCAAATCTAAACTGAGAAATTTGTGAAAAATGCATATGGAAGAAGATATGCAACCAGGGCAAAACTGTCCAATCAATGCAGTGCAGGTTTTTAATGTCATAATGCAGTTGTAAAAATGAGATCTTTTGGGAAGTTTGTAAAAAACATGTCACATGGAGGCCCATTGCGATCCAGGACTTTTCCTTCTGTCTCAGCTGTGTTAAACACACAGTATTTAATTTTGAGCAGGGAAGTACTGGAAAGCTATAACTCAGAAAACTAAGAATCAGGTTGCTAGAGAAATTGATTCATCAGAAAACTTTGGATAATATAGTAAAATATGTCCAAAAGATTACATCTGGGAATCTGTTGATAGTCTGGAAACATTTGAAGCTATTCTGGGTTTGATGGAAATGGCTAGTATGTTACAGTTTGATGTGCTGGTCTAGGAGGCAGTTATGCCATAAAAAAAAAAATACAGATTTCACTACTGTTGATCAAGTACTTGCAGTAGTTAATAAGTGTTTTAGAAGTATTTTTCTCTTCTTTACATGTAGCTGAGTGTCATCAGGATTTGAAGTTATTTGAATAAAGTATCATCTTGCATGCCAGAACTCATGTAATATACAATGGATGAGGTTAAGTAGGATGGAAAACAAACAAAACTATGCCCTTCTTCCTAATTCTTGGTTTTGAGATCTTGGGATTTGAGTTTTACAATCATTGACAGAAGGGGGCAGCCAAGGCAGCTGGAGCACATCCTCTGGTGTAAATGGCTTTGACTAAGGAGGTGGGAGTTCCCTTTTGCATTCTGTGTAATCCCAGATATCCTCAAATTTAATGACAGTCACAGGCCAAAAGTGTGTGAACGAGTAGCAAAATATATTTCAACTCCACTTTTCAGAATTCTTTTTTTTTCTAGTCCCAATATCAATGACTGGTATCAATCTCCAACTGGAATGTTTATTTATGTAATAGAGAGAAGAAGGGAAATAAAATACTAGATTCTATTTTGGGGCAGATCTAGAACCAGTAAAAGAGATTAACTAATTATAACATAGGATTAGATGATGCCCTGGGAACTGCCCATCCTAAGATATCTAGCCAGGTAGAGGGATGTTTAGTTTTCCTGCAGTGAGAACATGTATCTTACCCCAGTGATTTTGCCTGACTTCATCATGAACGTAACTGAGAGATCATTTGATTCCTTGAACATCGTGAGTTTTCAACTGTGCAAAGCATAGAAATATTAATTGTACTATAAAAATAGAAAATCTTCAGTCTTTATGCATGTAAGGGTCAAATCCTCTCTTGGTGTTACACGTGCTCCACTACTGACGCTTACAGGGAAACGCACAGCACAAAGTTTCAGAATATTTATTAAGTGACAGGGTTCATATTCTCATAAAAAGATGCTGTCAGTTGCCACAGATGTGCCCACCTAGCAGGAGACTGCAAGTGTTAATAGATCTTTAGAAGTGCTTGTTTTTAAGTCCATGTGCAATTGTCATTTTTTGTGAGGTCCTTCAATGATTAATTCATCGGTACCTGAAGACATTGCTACAGTTATTTTACTTCTTTTGAAATTAGGTTTCTTGCCTTAGAAAATTTTGGGCTTCAACTCATAAAAAGTTTATATAATACATGGCCTTTTAAAATGAAGCCTTACTTGTTTTTTTAGTTATATCTCTTTCTTTCTGACAGGGTGCTGGCAATACAGATGCGATGGCACACAGTGTTTGATGTCACATGACTAAAGCACCTGCAGAATTCAGAAACTAGGCTAAATTAGGCTCACATTTTTTAATGAATTTTGAATTATGCAGTTAAGCTATTTGGGAGTTTTACAACTCTTTCATTGTGAAAGAAAAAAGGAAAGAAATGCAAACAGACAGTCAAAAAATGATATCTAGTTATTGGGCCACATGTGGTAGAATACTGAGATTTTATTTTCTTTTGGAACTACTACCTCTTATAAAGCACATCCATCATATGTAATGAGGGCTGTCAGGAATATTTAGCTGAGAAATAGCTACTTGATATGCTAATGGTGGTCCCTTAGTGAATTCATTTGGTTCTGCTGCCTGACATTAATGGTTTTCATAATCTAATGAATGATGTGTATAATAGAGCTAAGGCCACAGGGAATGACATTCCGAAACTAAGGAAAGTACTATGTATGTATTTTACAAACGTGCATTTTTTTATATATATGCACATACACACACATACATATATACACTCACAGAGAGAACACAAAGTTGCTTTTCCAAGCTAGATAAAATATACACCAAGAAAATCTTTGATATTGTATTTTAAACTCTAAATTTATAAATTCTAAAATACCTGTATTCCCAGGACTGCACAGAATAGCTAGGAATGTAATAAGCAGGAAGACGTCACTTACCTTCACTCTTATTTCAGAAACTGAGATCTTGTCCCCGAGCTCCTGCCAGGGACAGCCGCTCACTTTTTCCGGCAGGCTCCTGGTGGCTGGGAAGAATCAAGAATCCCCAATAAAGCCCTGCAAATCTGAATCAGACCAGTCCCCCTGCAGCAAGGCTGCTGGTTATACCCTCCAACCATCACGTTGAACTCACCATGCTGATCAATACTTAAAATTTCATAGTGCTGCACTATATTTGTTTCTCCTTTTTGTCTTGCCTTTGGAGGAGACACAGAATGACTCCTAATGCAACACCTGATGTTGAAGAGCTGAAAACATCCTTGTGTACTTATATTTTGTAGGATGTTTGTAGCCACAAACTTTTTTGGCTGTGTTTACTTGACTAAAAAGACAAGGAAAGTAGGTTCTAAGACTGACTTTTAGACACTGTTTCTGAAAAATTTGAACTGGAAACTCATTTGCTCCTTAGAGAGAAAGATTTATCAGGTAATGATACTCTAAATATCTCAGCTTTTAGATGTAATGGAGCTTTTGTTGCTTTGTGTGTTCCTCCATTTTTGCATGTTATTGCTGCCGAGGCTTACAGGATTGAAGCCATCATTTGCTCAACATCCTATCACTGCTTACATTTCTTCGCAGCCGAACTTTCTGCTGCCTTATGTCTGCAGAACACCTGAGTATGGTCTTGATCTTGTAACTGCCTCTGAATGCTAATAGTTACAGTGAATTTAAGACTCGCACCAGAACATCTCACACATAGCATACTCTCCCATACAGATATGGTCCTGTCTTCCTCTCAAGCAAACATCCCTCCATGAGAGTCTGAGTGGCCTAAGAGTGCTGTTTGAGGTGCAGCAGGTACAGCTGGTAGGGTCTCCTTTTCGTGATGCCAGAGAGTTTAGCAATGCAATTCACCTGTGGGAGGAGTTAGCCCACCTTTCCCCCATCACAATTAACAAAATGAGCACTGATGAAAGCTTTTAATGACCTAGACACATAATCAAGAAATGGCTCACAGAGGACAGACCTTGACACTCAAACTCCAGTGCTGTTCTTGCAAATGAGTTACAGCATTAGGCACTTGGGAAGAGCATGATGGGCGCAATATTGATTATATGAATTTTTCATGCACCTGAAAATATGCTCCTGAAGAAATTGGTTTGTGTATGGACATGAAAGATACATTGAAATCTGGAAGGATGAATCATTAGATTATGTAGTAACAGCGTACCAGCTA
Source organism: Dromococcyx pavoninus (assembly GCA_033558185.1). Taxonomy (NCBI): domain Eukaryota; kingdom Metazoa; phylum Chordata; class Aves; order Cuculiformes; family Neomorphidae; genus Dromococcyx; species Dromococcyx pavoninus. Next base: position 1,665,247 of record JAUMJL010000059.1, on the reverse strand, counting down.
CTACAAGAGTGTAAACTGTGTTTAATTTTATCTTATATTTGTGTTATTTGATATAATTATAAAAGGGCAAAAAATAAAATTAATGAAGTCCATAGATGACGTTAACTTGTGAAGAGTTCCAAATACCAGAGATCTAAACAAGCAAACAAAAAAGAACTTAAACTGTAGACCAAAAGTAATAGGCAAGCTTAGAAACTTTAGAGCCGTTGAAAATGGAAGATAAGTATATCTAGAAGAAATGAATACAAAAGGGAGTCAGTGGGAGGGAAAGACATAGTAAAACAGCATTACAAAAGCTGAGGGAGATAACAAATCAGAAATTAGACACAATTTTGCATAATAGCAGTGAATATTTAGGGAAGCATACAGAATCATTATGCTGTGGAACAGAAAAATAAGGTTCCTTTCTGTGTTTTTTTAGACACAGGAGTACCTTCACTGAAGATAAATACTTTGGTAAATTGAACAGAGTTCAAAGATGAACCATAGAATAATTATTATAGTTGGAGGGATTTACTTAAGATGAAGGATTAAAAGATAGAAATGTGGGTTTTTTTGGTAAACAAGAAGAAATGGTAGACTCTAGTAATACTGAATGTGCATGAACAAAATGGAAATGGATTGTCCTCAAAGGAATGTCAGGGCATGTGATTAAGGAAAAGTTGCTGAGTAAATCTATAGGACATTAAGATGCACTAGTTAGGAAGTAAAGGAATCAATGGAAACCTTAAATTAATGGACAACGCCAAAAATTTAAAATTCCTCAGAGAATATTTTACACTGCTTTGTACAATCTTGCTGAGGCAGGAAAGGGGCTATGTAAGAAATAGTCTGACTGGTCTTTCTGTCTCATCTTCTACCTGTTCTTATGAACTGTTTTTCTTGGTTTCTTCCCACAACTCTCTTTTTGGGGAACTTGTGCAGACTGCCTTGTTCATATTCTCTGAGGATTATTTTATCAAAGTGATGGTATGTTCTATTTTTAGCTATAGTGAACACACCTGATTTTTTAGGAAATTTTGTACAGCAAGATCCTGCTTACTTCCAAAAGTACCGTCCGTCCTTGGAACCCCCCCAAAGAACAGTCCTCTTTGCTTACATGACTTACAACCTCCCTTCTCCCTTTACTTTTAGATTTTTAGAGTTGAGAAACTTCTGTTTCACAGCACCTGCAAGGATTTCAGAGACGAAATAATATTTGGGCACCTATTGCCTCTTTAGGTTGAAATTAAGAAGATTAGGATCTTGGATAGCACTTCCCCAGGCTTCTAAATTTACTAAATAATGGAGGTTTCTTAAAATACTGTAGACTTGCTTAAGTGTTATTTGAGTTAATTAGATGACACATTCCACATTAAGTCTGCATCTTGAACATGAATAATGGCAACAGTATGTTCCTGCTTAAAAAAATTGTAACAATCTCCATAAATCTAATTTATTGAACATATTTAACTATTCCCTGAAAGATTATGAATGAACTTATTTGGTATGTCCTTCCATTTGACATATGGGACAGTACACATGGTTCTGCATCATAACATCAATATTTTTGTTAATTTGAATGAATGCTTTATTTATACATCATTTCTCCATCACAGTTTGTCCCTGTTGAGTTAATACTCAGGCTTATTATTTAATATAATTGTGCAAAAGAAAGAAACTGTCACAAGAGGGATGTCTACTATTATCCTCTTTATGATAAAGACAGTTTAACAGTTAATTTCTTAAGGAAAGGTCTGAATTAAACAGTTCCTTCACCATTAGAGGAAGGAGAGCCATAACTCTCTGCTGAAGGATCTGATTTTTGTAGTGAGTTGGCGTTTGTTGCTAGATTTTGATCTGACAAATAAAACCAGGACCCAGGTTTTTCTGTAGGCTAGAATAAATATTTCTCTTTTAGTAGTGAGTTAGAAGGAAGTCTTACATGACAGTGGAAGCATATGCTAAGGCTCTGCCACCTACTTGAAAAGATCTACTGGAGTGATGAGCAAAAGTACTTTGGAATAAAAAATATTCAATATGTCAACAGGCAGATTTAAAGCAGAACCTGCAGCAAAATCAGAGAGCTTGGAAGGTGAATAGCAATCCTCATAGAACCAGCTAATAAATACTATACTTCCCCAGGGAAGTTTTTCGTTTTTATTTAAAAAGCAATAAATATAATGCGGCAGTTCTTGCACACCATGTAAAGGATGCGCAATCAGGCCTCTTCAAATCCTTTAGCCTTGTGAATCCTCCTCATTAGCCTGGAGCTGAGCAATCACCAAGACAGTGCAGGGGTGGCCCTGGCTATCTGCTGTGCTAAAAATTGCTAAAGGGTCAGAACTGCAGTCATTTATACTCATATTGACTAATTATTTTGTTGACTGTTGTTTTCTTTCTCAAGACACTATCCACATTCTCTTTTAATTTGCCAGGAATGATTTCAACCGTAAGTCAGGGCTGAAGTTAATAGAAATATAGAGGTTTCTCTTCTGCTTGCTTTCTGTAAGAAAGGAAGAGAAGAAACCTGTTTGACCCGTCCCTTGATCTTTACTGGTCATATTCCATCCATTTTTCCAACCTTTTAACTGCTCACTCATCTCAGCCTCTGTCTCTAGATAATGCAAGCATGATTTTATTCTTACACTCTCCCACACAGCAAATCAAATCATTGTTGCCTTTTTGTCTAGATCTCCAGATACTGCTCTTTCTTCCTTCTCTTCCACATTGCATATCAGGAAGTACATTCATTCCTGATTCATCAGGTGCAAGGTCCTTAAGGCCAAGTGCCAGGTCCTAAGGCCAAGTGCCGGGTTCTGCACTTTGGCCACAACAACCCCATGCAGCGCTACAGGCTGAGGACAGAGTGGCTGGAGAGCAGTCAGGTGGAAAGGGGCCTGGGGGTGCTGATTGACAGGAGGCTAAACATGAGCCAGCAGTGTGCCCAGGTGGCCAAGAAGGCCAATGGCATCCTGGCCTGTATCAAGAATAGTGTGGCCAGCAGAACGAGGGAAATGATCCTTCCCCTGTACTCGGCATTGGTGAGGCCACACCTTGAGTGTTGTGTTCAGTTCTGGGCCCCTCAGTTCAAGAAAGATATTGAGGTGCTGGAGCGGGTCCAGAGAAGAGCAACAAAACTGGTGAAGGGATTTGAACAGTCCTATGAAGAGAGGCTGAGGGAGCTGGGGTTGTTTAGCCTGGAGAAGAGGAGGCTCAGGGGTGACCTCATCACTCTCTACAACTATCTGAAAGGAGGTTGTAGACAGGTGGGGGTTGGACTCTTCTCGCAGGCAACCAGCAACAGAACAAGAGGGCATGAGCTTAGACTCTGCAAGGGAAGGTTTAGGCTGGATATCAGAAAAAAGTTCTTCACAGAAAGAGTAATCAGGCATTGGAATGACCTGCCCAAAGAGGTGGTGAATTCACCATCCCTGGAGGTTTTTAAAATAAGACTGGATGTGGCACTTAGTGCCGTTATGTAGTAATCATGATAGTGTTGGATTAAGGGTTGGACTTGATGATCTTGGAGGTCTCTTCCAACCCAGATAATTCTATGATTCTATGATTCTAATTCAACGAATCTATATTTTGCCAACTCTCATTTACCCCAATGCAGATGCAAATATTTCTTCCTTATCTTGTCCCTTTGATAATGTCACTTTTTTTTTCTGTGTTGCATTTACCTTTGTTCTAACTCCCTTCTTTATTAAAATAGTGTTTGGTTGTCTTTCTCACAGGGCACTTTTTTTTACCTATCTCCATCCTACCAACTTTTTTTTGAGTACTTTAAAATGCTGTCTTAGCCTATGATGCCAGTCTTCCTTATCTTCTTGCTAAAATCTCAAACAAGTGCATTAGTATTTTGTGCCTGGCTACACCCCCAATTTGGAATGAATTTGCCATGAAAAATCAAGCATCTTGTATTCATCAGGTTTTCCCATTCTACGGTGCCTCCTAAAACCTGACATTAATTCTCCTGGTATGTTTGTCTTGCTGATTAAAACATTGATACAATGTTCACAGGTCCTCCTCCAAATCATTAATTCTCTTTTATATATTGATGGTTAGAATTAGGGACAGTGTTTGTCTCTTTCTGATTTTTGTTTGTGTACTAGGTCATCACAATGAGGTAACAGTCCAGAGCTCCCGTGAGAAAAATAGGTGCTTAGTTAAACTGTGGTGTAAAATGAATGGCTGTCATTTGACTTCATGTGAAATTGTAAGTGATAATTTTCCTTTGTGTACATTGAGCATAACTGAGCTACTTCTTTCAATAATTTCCAATATTTTCTTGCTAACTTCCTGGCCTTTCTATTGCCAAGTATAATGTAAGTAAAATGACCTCTTGGGTCCATTATTTGTTCTAGGATGTTGTTAACTGGTAAAGTACTATTTCCCCAAACATGTATAAAACAGACTCATACATGATAAAATTTAGCTGCAGTCTACAAAGGCATAGCTATTTCATGCTGTCATATATATTATGTGTCAGAGGGGAAAAAATGTAAGTTGTGTCGCTTGCTTTAAATTCAGATTATTACATAAAATACACAACAATTAATTACAGATGGCTTACACTGGCGAACAGCCCCCATTGTCATATATACTTTACATTTACAGAGCCAAAGTGTCACTTGTAAACAATTTAAGCAGTGAGTCCCATATGCTAAATTCATGAAATAATTCCCTAATGGAAGTTAAATAAAAAAACCTCATTAATACCCAGCCAGGCAGAGGTGCATGTGAAAGACTCCCACTGGTTGATTTACTGTGGCATCTGCCATGGGCATGGAAATAAATGAGAGGGTTATTTTCAAGTAGGTAAAAATCAGGATACTCTGCTATGTAGGGAAATGGATATTATGTTGGGGAAGTTACATGGGGAACTGCTAGCTGGAAGTAATACAGGGAGTTGACTCTGATACTTCAAAGACTCCCAGTCACTGGATTGGAAATCTCATTCATAGGATCTGGATAATCTGGATAACTATAATTTACAAAAATCTTTGCCATGCTTTATACTTTGAAGCACAGTAGGACAAAAAGAGCTGTTTCAGTGATCTTATGTATGACAATGTATTTTAGTTTAAGGTCTTCCTAATACTACATGTTAACTACCTGCTATATAGCAAACACAGTTTTTTGTTAATAACTCATTTGAAGTTACTCACCCTCTCTTTGTACTCACTTGAGTTTAATTGCATACATCTGAAAACTTACTTCAATGTGATGCTCAGATAGGTAACCAAGCGATGCTTTCCAACAGCAGGCGAATTGCCTGTAAAATTTACTTGCATTGATTTAAACTACACCCTTTGAATAAAGGAGGTAATGCTACTTCTTTTAAAGTAGGTTTTAGTACTCTGCTGTTGCTGTTTTTTTTATTTCACTGTTGGGTGTGCTCAAAGACTACTACATCCATTTCTAATAAAGGTAGATTTCATTCGATTGGGACAAAATCCTATATTGGTGTAAATCAGTGTGACTACTCATTAATTTCCACAAAGTTTGTTGTTTTATATTGATTTTGGATTTGGCTTATTGAATTCAGGAAGACACTTGTGTTTGTGATTGACCTGGATTTATCCCTATGAAGAGAAGTAAGGGAGTTTTACTTCATGCTCAATATGTTCCTTTACATACATGTTTAGTTTTCCTTCTGATATTTGTCACACTGGAAAAATTCATTACAAGGAAGTGGCCAACATATATCCAGCAAGTTGTCTACATGAGAAATGTCATGAGGTGCCAGAAAGCTTTCATAAAGGCTGCTGCAGTGCCAGCCCTCTCCTCATCACTCAGCAGGCTAAAATGTAAAGCTCCACTGAAGAGATGAGAAATAAGAGCTATACCTGATAGTAATAAGAACGAGAACTAGTCCAGACATGAACAAATTTTGACACATCTAGTGTGAAGAAAATACACTGTTACAAAATAAATGTCTTACATGGTTTCAGAAAGCAAACAAGCAAACAAAACTAACAGCACAGGATATGGATTTGTTATTGCATTCACAGCATTATTGTATGGCTTCCTAAACTAATTTGTTGTTACTTGATGAAGAGAGGGGGGAAAAAACCTCCTATCTCCAGCATGTCACCTTTCATTAAAACTGTGTTTGTCTGAGATTTTGTTATTTGCAGTTGCTCATCTGTTAAATTAGAAGTTTTACTTCTTCACAGTTTGTCATCTTTTTAATTCTGGTCTGTTGACACATACTTCTCTGCAAAGCAGAGAGGGTTGAAAATGAAATTTAAAAGAAAATTAGCTGAGAAGAGGATAACAAAGTGAAAGGTTGATTCTTTGCTTTTTCTCACTAAATGCAAGATGGATGTGGGAGTCTCAGGTAAATAGATACCAGTGGATGTTACCACCATGGCATTATACATGTTTCTGGGTAATGAATACTTTCTGCTTCAGGAAAACCCAGTGTCTTACATTTTGAAAGTTGAGAGTGTTGTAGATTTGGCTTAATTATGATGAAGAATAGGTCATTCTTTTAAATCTCCATTTATCTAAAGGAGTGAAGTTAATCTGAACTACACAGGGACAGGTACTGTTAGTCCCATTTGCCTTTCGGAGTACAGCGTGGCTCTGAGTACAAGTCAAAGGGAATTGCACCTCAGCTGCTTTTCTGTCTGCCAAGCACTCCCTGGAGCGAGCTGGCTGGTACAAAAGCCCATCTGCTTTACACAGCCTGGTGATTTCTCACCACTGTTCAGCAACACTGGGCATGGGCTGGACCTAAGGCTTAATTCCAGAACGTTGGATGAACTCTTCTTATTTTCCATGAAGGAAATATTTCATCGTTCTCTGAAAGTACAAATGTCTGCATCTACTGGAGTGAATGTACTTCTGTAATGTGTTTGGTCTGGTGAAAATTTAAGAGATTCTGTTGTCACCCTGCTCTTGGAGTTCTTGTTGCTGTTCTTGGGTCATTCAAGTCTGGTAAGGGTATGTGGGCTTTCGCACCTTATCCCAAGGGAGACCACTGGTGAGTGTGTAGGGGCACCAACTTCCTTACAGGGATTTGGGTAGAAGCATTACTAAAATAAATTCTTTCAAGATAATAGCCAAGCTTCCCAAAACAGGGGCATTGATTAGCTCTTGGCTGCCATTTTGATTTTATTTTTTTCAGCCCCAGAGGGAATAAATACAAATATGACTGAAGGATAAAAAGCCTTCCTTTGAGTTCCAAATGTTTTTCAAGCTATGAAAATGGTCTCTCATCCGTTAGGATGTGTCATGTTTAGAAATGTAGGCCTGCTAAATGAGTTTGTAGGTAACAGTGTTTCCAATAGAATTATTCCTGTAATATAGGCAAGTAGAAATACTATGTTTCTGCCAGATATCACACCAGATCAAAATGAATCTCCACAACCTTTTCCTTTAATGTGGACTATCTGTCTGCATTTTAGCATCTCATATTCTTCAAAATTTAATGACCTTATTGGCCAAATTCAACAGAACACTAACTCCTGATAAGGACTCGTTTCTGGAAGTCAGTCTAAAGCTGCTTCCTTGCATCTTTCCATTAAGGACAGGGAAAGAAAAATAATCCCAATTAAAAATGGGTTTCATCTACCTGGCTAACTATACGCATAGATGTGTGAAATAATTACTGAAAATGTAACTTCTGGGCATAAGTGAAAGTCTGATCTCATTGTCTACATAGCACTGTGTGCACAGGGCAAGAATGTGGTGCTGCTTCTAACTCTATGACATACATAGAGGGAAAGATGCGAGAAGAGAAAAAGGACTTATTTTTTTTTAAAGTTTTTGTAATGAACTGAGTCATACAGTGAGGAAATGGAAATTAAAGCTGCAGCACTTTATAGACTTCCACAATCCTATAGGCCCTTGTCCCTTATTCCTGGTGTATCTGTATCGAACAGAAAATTCTCATGGCAGCCACATTCTCCAAAGACAAAAATGACAGGTTAAAAAAAGAGAAATAAACTTGCTTAAACCAATTTAAAGAGGGGATGGTTTGCTCTGCCTAAACAGAGAACAACTCGATCTGTTTAAATTTCCATTGGGGATCTTATACCAATTCAACTAAACTGACTAACTCACTTTAGCTGTAAACCTTGAGCTGGTTTTATTTTCCGTGATTGACTGCAAATTATTTCTTTTTACTACACCTTAAACACAGATATGTAGTAGTCTGAAGGAAGACGTAGTGTAGTGATAAAAGCGTGTAAATAAAACAAGAAGGACATTACTGGTTTCGCTGTACAAGCACAATTCAAAATATTCATTCAGTGATCTATCTTGTAATCAAGGGAAAGTGTTAGTTGCATTTCCCATATGGTGGCCTGATTCCCTCCTTTACGCTCTTAGTAAACTTGTAGAGTGGCAATATACACTTTGCAGATAAATTTCATCATCTTATGCTTTCCTTAGTGTTTAAATAAAATCAGAGTCTTAATGTGTAGTTTCCTAAATTGGCAGAATATGTAATATATTTTAATTTTATTATGACTGTGGTTATGCCACATTGCTAATCAGATTAAGCGAGAAGCTTCTCCTATGGATCTTGTATTTATTTACTTATTTAGATGTAAAATAATAAATGATGCTTATCCAGGACCTTAGGCACCATAACACATCATTAGTATTACAATAAAATCTCAACAGTATTAAACTAATCACTCAGTCTGACAGACTCCTACACAGACTCCTTCTCATTCTCTCCTTGTGGGAAAAAACCTTCAACTCTGCACAAAACATTATCTAACAAAAATTTGAGTCACCCAAATTAGAGGTAATTCAAAGCGTGAGAAGGCAGTGATTCTAGAAACTGAACTTTTATAAAAATGACTTACTACATATTCCCCAGTTTTTATGGTAAGGAATAGCACATGCTGGGATCCATGTGTCCATTGTTTTCTTTTCAATTGGTGACATGCTGAACTAACTGGTCCAACGATGAGATTTGCTATAGCTATGATTGCTCATTTGTGAGCATCTGCTGTAAGTAGATGTTTTGTGGGAGTGCATCTGTAGCGTTCTCCTTATGTTTCAGTCAATCAGTGTGGAGGTGGTAACGACACTCTGTACCACAGGTGGTCACATGCATCCTCAAACTTAGCATATATTTTGGATAAATTTATTATTTGGATTTCATTATACAATTCAGTCAAAAGGAAAGGGTGAGTCATTTTGAGGGTGTTAAATCCCAGCTATGAGTTATGTATATGTCAGTTTTTGTGTTCTGAAAAGAGAGAAAAACACACTCAAAGATTAACAGAATTTCATACTGAAATTTGTTGAATGCTTGGAAAATATGTTCATGTGAAAAGAAAATGAAAGAGCATTTGCCTTTATTTTAGTGATCTATATGTATAGGGACTTTAATAAAAAAAGTTTGGCATGAAAGCTCAGTCTGTATTTTGTTGATTGTTTTAACTATTAAGCTGTGTAGGGGGAAGCACAGACAGCCTCACATCTGTTGATTCATTATAAGCATCTTTTGAATGACTTTTATTGCTATTATGTGAGTCCATCAGTTTAGCTGAAATTCCATCAGTGGTTGCTGCAACAAAGAAAATTATACCATAGGAATATGCAGATAGTATATTTTTTCTTAATTTTATACCGTAATGAAGACTCTGCTGACATAAGGATAGCGTTTGTGTACTGCTTTGCACAACTGAGGCACTCCAATTATGACAGTATTTGTTGCATATGTTGATATTCACGGAAGAGGGTTTCTTCCACACTTACACCCATTTTCCAGTAAGTTATCTGAATCAGAGATTAAAAGAATGGGGAAATGTATAAAAACAATTACAGAACCACGATTAGATTTCAGTTGTATTCCCTTAAGCTTGCCATCAGATTGCATTGCCCAGTGGGAACAATTTAAAGAGCTGCAAACGTGAAGAAGACAGGACAGAATGTCGGCTGCAGACAAGCTGGGTGTTCATTAGGGATAGCCTCAAGTACTGCAAAACCTCCTTTCTTTTCTGAATAGCTTTTTGGATGTCATTCAAGTCAGGAGGGCAGCAGGGTGAGTTTTTAGTATCAATCAGCCATATGAGAAAGGATTGGAGAAAATCCAGGAGGAAATGATGCTCTTCCTTCTGAGTTTGCCTGGCCATGTCCATTCCCATTTGACCCAAACAAGGAGGAAGCGGTCGAGGTAACCACAGGGTTGTGCTGGTTTTTCATTCTCGTTCCTTTCAATTCCTGTTACTGTTCCTTGCAGCATTTGATTCCTTTGGAGGCTGTCTCCTCACAGCATTGGCTAAGTCAGAGCTATTTTGTTAATCATAATCATCACTAATTTCCTTTCCTGCTGGTAGCTGCATGGTGGTTTTGCTGCTGTCACTCCACAGTAATGAAATGTCATTGCAGGTGGTACAAAATGTGGCAAAGTTAAACAGTTGGGAACAAATCGTGTTCTCAGTTACAGCAGTTTGATGGCATGGATTAATTTGAGATGCCCTCATTTGCTCAGGAAGTTTCCCTTTTGCTTGTGTTCGAAGGTTATGGCATAAATGATCTGTTAATTCTCACCAGCTTGGTCTTTCAGTGGAGGGTACAACATTTGTTCTGTGCTTGGCTTATATTTTCTTGCTAACATGCTCTTTTCTAGTCACTGAAATCCACTTCAAAAGAAGTGAAAGCAACCCAAGTCTGCTGACCAAACCAGGGCCAGCTGCACCTTGAGAACTTTGCAGCCCCATTTCTTCCCTATCTTATGGAAGTTAAGGGAGCACAGGAGGAGCTGCAGCCTGAGTCACAGTTACTTCCCAAATTATCTCCTTGTGTGCCAGAGCCCATATCTGCGCTGAGATCGACAGCTCCTTTCAGGGCTTGTAGGGTAATTTCAGTGAACCAATTAATTCAAGGGAGCCACAATCTGCTTGTGGAAAACCAGAGCCCAGAAAGGAAAGTATAAGCAAAAAAACCCTCAAAACCAAAACCAAAAAACCCCAAACCCCCAAACCAAACCCAACCAAATGAAGGAAAAAACCAGAAAGGAGATGAGGGGAAAATAAATGCGTAAAAACTGTGTGTCATGAAGTTAAAATACAACAGTTATTGTCTTAATATTTATTCTCCCATCTTGTGATTTCCCAAGGTATTTAATTTCTGAAGGAGTTGTTCATATGTCAGGCAATGTTTTAGGGGAGAAATTAACTACACTACTTTTATCATAGTCACCACAACCCATATTATTTCAACTGAATTTCAAGTGCTGGTTCATCATGGTAGCTGTGGGAATTAATATACCAGGGGACTGTATTTCCTCAGCAGCTCTGAGCAGAGAGAATGTGCTTCTAACAGTGCTGCAGAAGGCTCATAGGCTGCTTTATGGAGCCGTTGTGCTTGATCTGTGCTCAGAAAAATATTGCTTTCTTGCAAAGCAAATAAAACCAGGAAAAAGCTTATAGTGAGACAATATATCTTTCCCACCCCAGTCTTCTATGCAGATCAATACAAACAGTTCAAGTTGATTGAATGTTGTAATTCTTTGCATGCTTTGGATCAAAACCATAAAAAATAATGCACTGAGTCACCCAATCTTGTTTTGAATGTAAAACATTTTTCTCTTGTAATGCATTAATTAATCACACAATCTGGTTGGTAGGTAGGAATCATCATTTACATTCCTATTTGCAAAATGTGTGAGATCTTGTTAGATAAATTCACATCCTATAACTTTTTTGAAATTTCATTTTCATGGCAGCAGAGCTTGATAGTCCACTTTCTATATGCTTCAATCAGAGATTATATCCTCCTTAGAAAATATGTTCTGCACAGTAGTTGGGATCTGCATTAGTGTAGAACATGCTCTACAGAGCCCAGTAAGCACAGAACCTTGTCTTTAAAATATTGGTGAGAAGATGGGGTGGGGGAAAGTCATATTTGACAAGTGTCCTGCTTCCTCAGAAAATGTTCTCATTAAAATCTTAGTTAAAAGCCTCTATTAAAACCTTTTAGAAACGAATGTGCCTTGTGTGCCCCCCTGAAGCCTAATGAAGCACCCACCAGTGATTTGCAGCTCAAGGATGCATAAGAACCACAGTGGATGTTAATTGCCATCATGGCAAATCTATGCCTCTCCTTTTTTTCTTTTCTTTTTTTTTTTTTTACATGGTGTACATTTTATGGGCAATGAACCACAGGAAATAACTGCTACAGATAATAATGAAAATGCTGAAACCTCTTAAATTATGGCATCAGGCAGCAGCAGCACTGATGTAATTACCATGTTAATGATCAAGTACTATTTAAGTACTCCGTTGTGATTTTCTAGTATTTTTTAGTACTCATCTCTAATGTCCTGCAGAGGGTTTAAGAGCTGTTGCCATTCTCCTGCTGTGTTCCCACGCAGAGAGTTTGATAGTCGCCGCTAGCCCTGGTTAGGTCTCGCAGCAGGGACCAGGATTCCTGTTGCTACACTGCTCTTCTTCTCATGCCTCATGTTGAGGATTTGTCCACAATCACCTCTAAAAGCCCCTTAGATCCCATTGTAGGGGTCTAAAGAGGCACCAGCACTGTGATTAGGTTAGGATTTTTATAGGAGACTGAAAGTCTGTTACTACTCCCGTCTCTGAGTCCTTTTAATCTGAAAGCAGTGCTACAAGACAAAAGCCATGGAATCAGTAAGGCCACTTTTGCAACAGAAACATGGAATACATATACACCTACTTCTGAATTTTTGCTATGTTACATGCTGGTTTTGACAATTAGCAGCTGCTAATTTTTAATGTAGAGTCTTAATGTATCTAAGTATTTTTTGGGAGAAGAAAATAGAATGCAACTGTGATTGAGTCTGACAGCTAATTCTCCACTGTGCCTGCCGTAGGACTGCCTTTACACCAATTGCCCTTCACCCAGTTGACAACTTTGAGCTGGAGGCTAACAATTATTTACTGGGAAAGGAAGTGTTATAATGTCATTACTAAAACCTTCTAACATTTTTATTCCAAGACATTGATGAAAGTGGGAGGTTGCAAATTTTGTGTTCCTTTGTTCTAGGGTTTTTCCCTGCTTTTTAGTTTTTATTTAAAGAAGCTCTCTCCAGGTGTAGTGATACAGTATTAGGATTGCAAATCCCAAGAGTGAATCTACAATTAGCTCACAAGGTTAGGAAGTTTACCTTTAAATCAATGCTGTAAAGTCTTAGATCTAATTTTGTGTTTTTTTTTTTTTTCTTTTTTTTTTTCCCAATGCTGATGACCGGTAACGGATCCCTGTGCTAAGGTTAACAAGGTACCAAGGCTATAAGACCACAGTGATCATGAATAAAAACATTCTGCATTGATGAGAAATTTTGTTATTATTGGTCACTACCAATTCTTTTGCATTAGATCCCCAGCACAGAAAATGATCTATATTTCCACTGTGTTCTTATTTGACTGGAAAAACTAACCCTAAAATTTCCACATATAATATTTAATCCTTTCTGGTTTTTCTTGTGACTGTTCTACCTGGAGAAACTGCGTGAGTCAGAAATCTCATGTGTCTGGAGCTGAGAGTATTTTCTGTCACTTGAAGGCAGTGCTTGCTGAGGAGGTGGTGGTCCAGGATTCCTCTCTCTACCACCCACATGAATGTCACCCAAACAAGTCCTGTTTCTCAAGGATTGTGAAGCCATTCAGGGCTTGGCTTGCTGTGACTGTCCCTACAAAGATTAAAAGTAAGGTATGAGTGCTGTGACATATCATTGCTTTTCTATTTAGAAGGAGCAAACCACAGCCCTACTAAAGAATCCTGATACTTGGCAGAGCCTGATAGTCAGATTCTGGTAGAGCAATAGAAACACGGGGTGAAATAGCAATTCCTCTACAGTAGGAAAAAACAGACGGATTCAAAAAGGGGACATGCAACAAAGTGAACCAAGGAGTTTGTGAAAGAGGCAACAGTCTTGGAGTTTTCGCAGTTTAGTTGTTACTTACACAAAGCTGACAACACGGCAAGATCTTAAGGAACAAGCCAATAGCCTGTCCCTAGGCTGAGCAGTCTAGGGAGGTTCATGACTAATTAACATGAACTGGCAGTACTCTTCATAAGCTGCCCTGGAGTTCTTCTGCTCTCCTTCCGTGTCTGCAACTCTTCTGTCCCTGTTTGTAGAACCACAGCACGTACTGACACCCAGGGACACAACCTGAACAAGAAGGACCAAGACCCCTCCCCATGAGAAATAAGAAACAGAAGGCAGAGAGGTAAACAAAGTGACAGGATTACAGTGTGAGTCAGAAAGATCAATAACATTAACACCAACGTGAAAAAGATAGAAAGAATCAATAACAATAATATGCAGGCTTGAAGTTTAAGAGTGGAAAGAGGTTAACTGAGTAGTTTAGAGGCTTAGTGACAAAAGAATCTAACAACCTTTCTTAATGCCTTGCATCTGAGAAAAACTGAAAACTTGTACTTTAATAGTTCAGCAAGGCAGTTACTATGTGCCTAAGCCATAGGGCGGAGAATTTGTTCTGAGGCTGGGAACTGTCATTCAGATTTCTACTGCTCCTGCTCAGGTTCAGGAGATGAGCAGCTCCACCACATCTTGCTTTCTTTGTAGTACAAAGTTCTTGGAAAAGTCTCTGACTTATCATCTGTATGTCTGTCTACAGCTCTGCCTCCTTTTATCCAAATTCCTTCTGTGTATTGGACCAACCAGAATTTTGCTACACAGTTGACGTGCTACGTTACTCTCTGAGACTACATCTCTGGTTGTTCTCTTAACATATGACAGGTGTACAGAGCTTGGCAGGAATTTCGGAGGGGTGATATAAGCGCTGCTTATCTGTCCTCTGCAGACTATTGGAAGTACATGACGAAGAAAGAAGTATCTTCAAAAAAGAGGTAACCAACCATTAGATTGCATCCAAGATACTTGTGATGTTTTCTTGTAGGCAACTAGAAGTATTTTGAGGACAAATATTTGAAGATACTGAATGGTAAGCTGAATTAGTTTTGCTGTAGATAGTGATGAGTATCTATATTTCTCTAATAACAGGCAGCTATGTGGCGAATGACTTTTAGCATTAATAGATGTTTTCGCCATAAGTGCTGATTAAGCCATAGGATTCTTCACTATTTGTAAATGTGCATCAGTAATTTTGATTTTCAATCAGTAATCTCAGCCTGAGCATAGACAAAGGCATTCTGCACGCACTGAAATTCTAGAATCTTCTTGCTCTTTTTTCAATCCTTTACATTAAGCAGATTTTGTAAGCATTTGTTCAGTTTTGAAAGGAAACCTATTGTAAGTACTAATCTGAAAAAAGAATTTTCATTTTAACAACACTACAGTGGGTCCATAAGCATATTTCAAACAATATTTTAATAACTGATGCTTAAATACTTTTAAAGCAACACTGTAATTAGATGTGTCTCTGAACCTTTCAGTTAAGTAATTACATATAATACAAAGAGAAACAGCTTTGCACTAAACAGTTTTTGCATTCATCAGTTGAGATTAATACACTTAATAAGCAGTTGTTATTCAAATAAGCATTCAATAATGAGTTATTATAGCTATATTAAATTCTTGAGGCCAAGTGCTGCAGCTTGTACTCCTGCAAGTGGGCAAAGTTCTCATTGACTGAATGGGAGCTTTAACTCTATGTGAATTGTAGGGTTTCTCTCAAAACTAACTATCTCACAAAATAAAAAGTAAAAATTATACTGTACTGAAACTAACTGAATTTGAAACCAGACATTTCATTCCTTACCTATTGCTTTTGCCTTAAGCCATATAATTGCATTACATCTGCATGTATTTCTTGCACAATTCATCATCTTCACAACAACTAAAAAGGGGACGCCTAGTTCTAACTTAATGATATTCCAGAAAGTTGTATTTAGATGCCTATTTAACATAAGTAATTCTAAATAAGATACCTCAGCAGATCTTGCTAGCTATTCTTTTTTTTTTCATATGGTCTAGTTCTTCTCTCTGAGTACTACTCTGGTGTAAAAAAAAGGATTTTTAAATCACTTTGGAACAGAAAGAAAATCTGTTAAAGCCAGTGAAATACTAAGCTCAGCTGAGAGTTAAAAGAGAGTTTTGTAAAATTTGTCCTCTTACAGGACACAGGATCAATTTTTTAAATACTGATTTTTCTTCATTTTGAAGAATTAAAATTAGCATCTTGCTTTTTTGGGAGAACAAGAAATCTTTAAAACTGATTGTGCTAAAATGAAATATTTTAATTTCTAACACGAATATAAATGGATAAAAGTTCATTCATTAATGCAAAGTTATTCTGTAAAAAAATAGGAAACATTCTTCCATGTTGTGGACAATGCATTATTTTTCAATTTTGACTAGATTTTCAAATATGGGGAGGAGTCCAAAAGAGCTGCAAACACTTCCGCTGAAGTTTAACTAGAGCATTTTAACACACCTGGAAAAGTTATAATGACTGGACAAAAATATATCCATACTTGTGTGTCATTTCAGTTCACAAAGGTCTGCACCAGAGAACTTCGCTGGCCAGATGAACTATCTTTGTATTTAGTGGTTCAGGTTGCATCTTTAGTCCATGAAATCTGTTTGTTACACAATCCCAAATACTTTTATTTGATCAGTATTACATATAGGAGTTTTAGTTATGTTCTTGTCTTATAATTTTTGAGCCATTAAGGTGGTGTTTAGACATCCTCTATATCACTTGTTAGTAAGCATTAACTTTTCAGCTTTAAAGCACAAATATTGTACTTTCTGCTAAAGTTGAAGTGACAAGAATATGCATAGATTTATTATCCTTGTGAGAGTTGAAGTTAGTAATTTGAATTTGAAAAAAGTAGTCTGTCCCTTTTAAAGTTTAACACTTGTACTTAAGAACAATTTGGTACAGCAATAGTCCTTGAAATGTTCAAATGCTTTTGAGACTTGGTCCCTAAATTACCACTTCAAAAAAGGAATTACTTTTCTTTTTTTCTTCAAATAATGTTGTTTGGGAGTTCAGTCTGCACAATCCACAAATGCCTGTGTGGATCCCAAGTGGAGTTTGTGCCTGTTATTTAAATTAGTGTTTCTGAGCTTGTTATGTAGAGTGGCATTTGAGGCTCTCAGCCTAGAGCTCTGCGAGGTGAATGACTTGCACAAGTACTCAATGGTGTTCTTTTCAATTTACCTTCAATCTCCCTCAAGCCTTAAAAAAATCAGTTTCACTATAACAAGAGTTTAGCCTTTAACATGCAAAGCTCACAAGCCCTTAGTCTTCAAAAGGCCAATTTAACAGGAACAAAAGGAAAATCCACAACACATACTTGTTGTGTTCAGCCTGCAGGCACACTGCATAGTTAGTGGAAATTCTTGATTGTCCCCAAATCTGACATTGGATGTTTGTACCTAAAAGAAGGAAAGGTTAGATGTTTAGTGTCAATCGATATATTTATATATGAGATCCAGTCATGTCATGATGTCCTACGTTCTAGGAATGCCTAATGAGAGTGATTTGACTTTCAAACCATGAAGAGAATTAGAGGTCCCTTTCAGAGAAGGAAGGCGCCAACCACACTGAGTGGATACAAAAAGGAACTGCTGTGAGGCCTCCTGTGGTATTTTGTTTGGATTTATTTAGCAAGATTTCAAGAAATACTTGCCCTATAGTAAAATGCTTAAGAATAGTTTCCTAATATGTAACATCAATGGATCTCAAGGCACTTTTTGAATAATGCAGTTTGCATGTACTCTGTTACATAGCATCTGTGCAACAGAGGCCCTAGAGCTGTAGCAGTGCCCAAAGTTACAAAGCATGTTAGATCTGCTGTTCTTGTCCAGTGGTTCCTTGTCAGTCACTCTGTCTTAGTCAAGTCCACTGCTTAATTTAATCACTATTGCTTCTTTGTTAAGGACATAATGCTGGTGTACCTTTAAATAAGTGCTCTGTCAGTGTGCTACACTGGTACTAACTACACCTCTAAAAGAAACACCTGATTGTAAAGAAATGGTAGTAGATGAAAATGGTATTTCTCTCTAGTCTTCTGGTCTAAACTCACAAGCCAATATTTTTGCAGTACATTTGTTACCTTTAGGCACTGTAATTCAGTGATAATCTAAAATAACCCAAGACACTGTAATATAACTGTTCAAATCTGAATATATATCTACCTTTACACAACAGCTGTAGGACTTGCCAGAGCACAATAGCGGAAGAAACAGAACTCTGGTCATGCAGTTAAGGTGCCAGCTGGATTCAGTTGAGTGTGACTCAATATTGTATAAGGTTTAAAATAGTTTGAAGGAATGACTAATTAAACTCACAGAAACATAATTAATAAAGTACATCATTGATTCACCAAGGAGAGTGGTGGAAAAATACGCTACTGTCTCTCTTTGGTGAGAGAAATTGCACTGTGAGTTTAGAGACAATGGTAGACCTAATTTCTCTATATTCTACTAATGAAACTGGTAATGTATCTCATGAGATTGTGTGGGTAAAGCTGAAGAAATTCATGTGGATAGAAGGGAAGGTAAGCTTCTAGCTAATGGGAAGCTAATAATAAGTCATAAAAAGTGGGAATAATTAGGTTGCAGAGAGGTTATTAGTGGAGGGGTTGACCTTGTATTAGATATTAGCCAGTATTTTCATTAATTACATGACAGAAAATGAGAATGTGATGTTGAAATTGCTAATGATTTGAAGCTGGAAATGTTCATCAACACAGGAAACAAACATCAGGAAGGTAAGGAATGGATTTAGGAGGTCTGCTATTATGAGAGACATTTTTTTTCCACCCTGTAGTAAATTTTGCAAAATGATAGTCACATTCAGGATCACTCAATTTAGTGTTGTATTTGAGATTCATCTCAATGTTTCCAGAATCATAGATATCTAAAAAGTCTTTGGGTCTAGTATTTTAAAATACTATCTCATTTTAAAAGGTCATGGTTGTAACAATCTCTCTGGATCTGTAAGTGTATATATGCTACCACTGTAAGAATTAGCACATACTTCCAGGAACAGCACTACTAGCACACTACAGCAGTGAGTGAGGTTGAGCAGCTGAAGAGCAGCTTAGGTATTGCCTGGCTAATCGGAAGTATTTTGATTGGTCAGACATGGTGTATTTACAGGCAGGCTACACACTTAAGATCATACTAATTCATCCCAGCCTGCATTCCTAAGTAGCATAAAAACCTGCAACCTCACACAAAGTCTACTGAGCTGTACAGCTCAATCCTCCTTACATTAACTCTAACCAGCGAACCTTCCTTCAACAAAAAGAGTGAGCCATCCCTCTGCTCTCCTTTTTAAGGATACAAGCCTAATCAGGTTCAGGTCCAAATGATTATATTCCTGTGAGAAATCTTCAGCTGGAAATCTGAAACCTCTTGCAGTTCTCTAATATCTGCACCAACAGGCAAAATAGTACAGGCCGTGTAATAACTACCTTATAAAAGTGATTATAAATTCTAGTTATACTATCAAAATTATAAGATCCCAAAAGGTTATGTAATAAACCTGATGGAGTTCAACCATCGTGCTCTGTCATGTCCACCTGTGGATACTGGGGCTGAATGCGATCCATGCAGAGGCAGAAACAAGTGCCTCGAGAAATATTCAGGTAGAATTACAAACTCACCTTAAAGAATTATTATGTGTTTGTGTGTTGCAGTCTGAGCATAAGGCCAGGGTTCGTTAAAGTACTGTCAGACTGCTGCAAGAAAAGAGCAGAAAAGCACAGCTGTGTGAACATTCCCATTAAAAACAACACTTTGAAAATTTTCTGCGTTAATCCTGGCTGGTTTTAAGTTACATCATCAGCCATATCTAATATATTGAAAGGTTGGAAAGGGAACTAATAAAAGCCTGCTATTGATCATGCAAAGTGCTTTGTAATAAGAGTCTGGAATAATCTGAGTATCAATGGTAGTTTCTAAGAGAACTGCCACATACATAATGCCAGAGATTTCTAGTATTTTATGCTCCCTGTGGGAGGACAGACATATACTACTGGAATTTGCTGCATAATAATTCACAAGAAAGGCAGTTCATACTCCCAAATCAATTATTCTCTGTATTTTTAGGGTCAAGACTACATGTAATTAAACTTGAGAGTAAATATAAGTGTATGCGACTCCTACTCTTTAAAAATTTGCTAAAGGTCTTTAATATTATTTGTCCATGTTTTTATTCTTTCCCCTTAATATTTCCCTTTGTGTTTTATTCTTTCCTCTTTATGTTTAACACATGTTAAAAGTGTCATTCAGTTAATGAAATTTAAGAGGACCCTCTGAAAGAGAAATGGGTGTACTTTACTTTGCTGAGCCGCTGAGTACAGCTACACTAATGCACAGGTTAAGGTTTGCTCTCTCAGGTGGACCAATGTAAAACAAACTAGATTAAGCTGCTGAGGCTGATATCTCTGGAATAACAGAACAGCTACCACTCATTCCCAAAGACATCACCACCCCACATTATATATTCTGTTTCATTCATGAGAGTCCTCTTTTGCATAGATTTAGATTTCCACCGTGATCTTGTAAGCCCTGAAATGATGAAGAAATTAAATAAAAATAGATAAGTTGTAAATTTAACTATTAGATGGGCTATGTTTGCACTGCAGAGCTGATAAAAAACCTGTATGTACAATGAAGGCAGTGTACTAAATTAATGATCCAGCTACTGTACAACAGTAGCAATGTAGTTGAGTTACAGTATTTGTGATTGGCTGAATAAAATAGCTTTTTTACTTGTAAATAATAGAGGCAAAAACATTCTAAATGACTCATATAATGATCTTTCTTAAGAAAAGATGGGATATTCACTTCTGAATCTATTCATGGAGAAAAATTGATACAAGTATGACAAGAGTAAGTACATTTACTAACAAGATATCAGAATAATATTCTAATAAAATAATTAATATTCATAATAATGATAATATTCTTCTTTCAGACATTTTCCTGCAACATATTATTTGTGGTGTCTTTCCTATTATGGATGTTTTGGTGACTACTGCATAGACAAAATTCATTAACTTAACCTCCCATTGTGACTATATAATGCATTACCCCAAACTGACATCTTAGCCTTGATTTATCTGTTCCCTGAGGTATTACATTCACATGTTTATTGTACGATTACTATATATATCTGTATGGTATTTCCTCTGGTCAAGCTATATTTTGCCAAGCAGAAGTCACATTTTAACTTCTCAAGTAAAAAGTGTGTGTAGAATTATATACATGTCAATACATACATATTTAAAAAAAAAGATTTGAAATGAAAAGTTTCCACTTCAACTGAGAACTTATTTGCCAGAAAATACTCTGAACCTCAAATGTCAGGTTTCCTCAGTGTCTCACAACTGGAGAGGCAAATAAATGCATTAGAGTGCATAATTTTTATTCTGTTTTACAAGGTGGTTTTGCATAATTGCAAACTCCAGCTTTGTAAAAAAACTGCCAGGGAGGCAATACTCACAAACTGCCGTGCTTTTCACTGGAAGCAGGATCATGCTATTTAAGCTTAGCCCGTGATGGGGAACAGACCCAGTGGTTCCAGAGGGACCCAGAAAAACATTTTACACAACTGTGTTTTCGTGCTCATAGGGGTTAAAAACCTAAAACTGGACTTGCCGTGGGGTGAAGAATCTTGCAATCATCACCCCTGCTTTATAGCCTGGGTGCTTTGAGGTGTTTGTGTATGTATTAGGAGATGCTTGGAAGTGATTTTAGTTCTTTGACAAGCACCAGGAGATGGAGCTCCAGACTATGCAGCATCATTTCTTGGTCTTGAAGCAATGAAACATGTTATTTCTTCACCGTTAAATCTTCTTTCTTTTCAGCTCATCATTTACAGGATTTCTTTGAATCATCTCTGTACTTACGGGAATTAAATGCTCCCTCTTTGAAGCACTGTATGAACCCTGGGAGCAATTGTTAATGTTTTCCTTCATGGATCTGCAGCCTGAAGTTAAAAAAAAACAAACCCTCTGAATAGGGACAGATCAGAACAGAAATTTTTTTAGAATAGTTTTGGGGATAATTTTGGTAGTATACACTAACTGTAAATCTATCATCTTCTCACAGTTCTAATATGAGTATGTGGATATGCTTGGAAAAGTAAAATTCCTTGGAAAATATCTATATAGATAGTCTATCAGCTACGTACCTACTAACTCCCTTTAGAAAAAGAAATCACAGAATCCTTTGTATAAAAGCATAGTGGTTAGAAAGAGGATATAGTTTTAATATTCCTTCACTGGTGTTTCAAAATTAGCACATTTTGTGGGGTTTAATAATTTTAGTCCATATTTAATTACTCCCGTGAAAAAAAGGTTTCTATGGAGTTGTCTGAAAAATGACCAGCTAGGGAAGTCTAACCAGACAACTACTCTTGTATATGACCTGAAAACACCATGCTAATAAATCCCTTTAAAAGTGAACACTTCATGAAACAAAAATAGAGTTCTGGTTCAGCCTCCCACCTCATGAGAAGCCTGACACAGCAATTAACCTTGTTTTTAGCTGGTATTTAAGTTTAAAGTGTATGTGCATGCTTTGATCCCTAATCAAGTTTTTGATATTAATCAGAGAGATTGTGTCCAACATCCCAGAGCTGCAGGTTTCTCAGAGACTGCATTGCTATTAATGTTTTCTCAGTAAAATAGTTACATGTTGAGAATAAAACTTTTAAAAGATGTAAAGAAGCTTAAGAACGTAATTCATGCTGACTTTCACTTTTTGTGTACCTGTGAATATCTTTCTGTTAGATCCCATTAGTTTAAACTGATTTTTTGTTCAGCACTGTTCCATGTAAGAGTAGAACAAATAGTAAAAAACCCCTTGCTTTTATGCTATTGTGCTTCAAAACTGTGATATTAGTTCTGGCAAAAATTTACTACAGAAGAGCTTTATGCTTGTCATAAATTTTGACATAGGAAATATATGAAAGACCAATTACGGGCTGTTCAGAAATATCTCTTGACATTTTTAGAGTGCAATAGGAGAAAGGTTCACCTATTTAATTATGACTTTTTCAAACTGGGTGCTCCAACTCAATGGGAGTCACTGCACTTACTGTTGTAAGGAAAGATAATGTAAGATTTTTTAAGATGGAGAAAAAGGAAAGAACACGTCTTCGAACTGAAATGGTTATCAGTTTTAAGATCAATCACCCTTATGCACATTTTTCCATTGTTAGCAAGATATTAAGATATTTATAACCAACATATATCACATTGAATGGATTGTATAGAAGGAAGAAGGAAAAATGAGACCATACTCAACATACAGACTACAGCACTTTAAAAAAAGTCTAAAATAGGACAGCTACAAGAAACTTACCACCAACTGCCTCACCAAAGATTATAGCATGAAGTCCTGCTGTAAGCTTAATGTTTCTTTTTCATATATTTTAACCTGGACTTGCCAGTATCCAATCAAAATTTCATTTTCCTAAAACTGTTCCTCTGTACTTACAAATCAAAAGCAAGCAAAATATTAATAGCCTTGTTCTTGAAATTCATGGAATAAACTGGCCATTTTGGCTCTCAGAAAAGGAGCCTTATTGTGAAGAACACAGGTTGCCATCACATCTTTATTAAACATATTTTGGTTGAAATTTTCACATATAGTATTGAATGACATTATCACAAATTATCGACCTTATTTTCCACCTTAATAAATAAATGTTACATAATATTAGTAGTTATTATTATATATATAAAATAGAAGTGTAAAATTTTAAGTAAAAATCTGAATAGGTAGTGAATATTATTCCACCAAGACTGGCAAAGACAACCAATACAGAATTTATAACTTCAAGTGTTTGCTCTGGAAATGCAAAGCTTACTGCAGCAATCTCATCATCAAAAACCAGAAATATGCGATGTGACCTATCCCGGTAAGAAGACCAGAAAATCCAAAATCCCTGATAGGAAGTTCTTAAACCGGTGTATAAGGAGTGCACACTAAAATATTTCTTGAAGTACCTGCCCAAGGCTGCAAATAAAAAGAGAAGGAAATACAGAAAACTCACTCCAGATAGTTAATTCAGAACCCTGCCTGTGGTCTGACACCAACATAGGTACTGCCGGTCTTCTGGTTCAGCTGCTGGGTCCTTGCACCTCTGAAAAGCTCAATTTCCTCTTCTTCATACCAAATTATGAAAATCAGCTCAAGAATTGCCCCCCAAAAATCAGAAAATCTTACTTTAAATGTGTGCAAAGATTCCCAAATTTTGTTCTGTTGTAAGTGGTCCAACAAACATGATTACTCCCAGTTCTGTCTAGAGAGATGGTTAAATCAATAAAACATTTTCATAATTACACTACTTCAGCTGTATTATGCAGACATCTACAGAAAAAGCAGCTTCTGGCCTGCAGAATTGTAAATGCTCTGTATGTGAGATAAATCTCTGTAAAATAAAGTTAACAATGCAAAACTATGAGAATTCCTGTTTGAGTGTGATAACAGGATCACAGAAAGTGCTCTTGTTACTCCTGGAGAAGGTGGTGGGTATTTATAGAATATGCCGGGTAGTGGCTTCTATAATTAATGTTGAAAAGTAGTTAGCATTGTAACTCCCTGTTTTAAATCACTCATAACTTAATGAAACATCTCCCTTTTCTGCTGCAATCTTCATCCTGGATTTATGCCAACGTCAACATTTTTAAGTAGGAAGAAAATGTCTTCCCTATTCTCAAGAAGAGAAGACTGAAAATAAATGCTTATATGAGTAACTGCTCCGTGCAGTTTTGTGCTCCAAATGTGTATGTCTTGAACACTACAATTTACAAATGACTGGACCATGCCAATGCCCATGAATTTGTTCTAGGATTTGTTAATATACATAAAGAATACCAGGTACTAAATGAGCATAGATCAGGGAATTGATAAAGAGGGTTTCTTTTCTCAAAATTCCCCACAGGAATGGCTAAGGAAGCACAGGTAAAACTTAAGAGTTAGAAAGATCTGTGTTCAAACTCCCAAATTTCTCGTCCAACTAACAGTTACCTTATGTATCAGTAGCCTTAACTGCCTGCATCATGTTAGCAGGATACATTGACATTTGGAAAAAAACAAACACAAAGTTTTCATATCTGGAAACATTAAGTGTTATCCCAGATTACAGCAAAAAGAAAGGAAAAGATTTTTAGTGTGATTATGATTTTAATAAATGCTTACAAAGTGTAGAATTTTTGATTAGTCTGCAGCCACAAATATGTCTGTTAAGCATGCAGTTTTTAAAGATTGAGTAACATTCTTTGCATTTTGTAATTACAATCTTTGTTTTGTAAAGATGGTAACGTTTGGTTACCCTTAAAGTTAAGCATTTGTGGAATACAACATGATGAGAAAATTCCATGGGAGTCTAAAGATACCTTTTAACCCATGATAAAAGGAGAAATATTTTGCTTAGCAGGCTGACAGTACTCACATTTCTCCTTTTTTCAATTGTTGTAAACATTACAGAAGAATTTATTTTACCTATGCAATTATGAAAGTACTCTAAAAGGATCTGCAATGTTTGCTCCTTCCATGTTTGCCTTCTACACACTCAGCAAAGTTTAAGGCCATAGTTTCATGTATAATTTTAGTGATCTGCTAAGGTTTTTCTGCTGTGCTTCCCCTTCCCCTCCAGCATCTGTGCCACCCAGCAGAATCCAGGAAATGCTCTAGGTGATACAAGATATACTGCAGTATGGGCCACTCTTGGCTGTGCTGATCCATAGCTTATTACTTTTCATCCCAGTTTCCCTCCAGTCCTGTTCATGTCAGAAATGGAGGAGAGAAGCAGTGTAACTCCAAAACTATTATCTTCTACGGTGTAGTTTGGTATGTGAAAATGTGCCAATGGACCAGCAGTATCAACAGGTTCCCTGTTGTGATAGGAGCTGTACAAATAAAATACAAGCACATGTATAAAGGAGTGATTATCTTAGCTAATTATAAGAAAGAGCAAGCAGAAAATTCATCTTGACTAGCAGTAACTTTAACTTGATTTTGCAGAGAGAAGCAATGTACATAGTGGCCACAATAGGCAAATCCATCAATACTTTGTGCTTGAGAATAGGAAAATAAAGCTTTGCTAACTCAGTGATGCTTAATATTTTAAGAGTCAGTTTCCATTTTCAAACTTTTTTTTTAGAAACACAGTGCAAAATAGTGGCCAGATGCATAAGTAATGTGGGAATTTAGCAAAGTTGCTTTAAAAAGCCCCCCAGAAGATGAGGTGCTGAACTTCAGTAAAAGGGGCTGAGTTAATAATTTTTTTATGAATCAGAGAACCTTACACAAAGCTGTTGCCTGCAATGCAGGTGGCCAGACACCCTTGCGAATCTAACCCAGACCCCTTCTACAATTTTTATCTGACCATTCTTTCTTAAATAAAGAGATGTAATGTCAGAGTCTGCGTATTTTAGTTCCCACTCCCTTTTATTTTTTTTTAGTTTTACAATCTCTTACCTATTTTTAATAATAATTTTCTGGTGATCAGCTTAGTTGCTCAAATTTTATGTTAAATATACCCGATTCTGTGTGCAGCTACCCGCACTCGTGCGTCTCCTAGCCTGTTCTAGGGCTCCTTTAGCTGAGTCTGAGACATGCTATTGCAAATCTGAGATCTACTATTTCACAACAACAATAATTGCCTGAAACAGAGCAAAATTTTCTTCTTTTCTTGATTTTGTCTCATTGATATGGATTACTATTTCTGATAGCTTTTCTATTGTCTGACTTCTCAGGAGGCTCTTAATGATTTTTGCTATTTCGAGTTGGTACATTTAGCCCAGAAGAACTGGACAGGGGTCTTTTTGAGCTCATAGCGTAGCTTTTTACTTGGATAAAACAATTACCAAGAGAAGCAAAACTCAGTCTGTTGTCCTAATAAGTGGTATGAGTGTAAACCTGAAGAAATCATAAGAACAGAACCTCACAACTAAATAGTGGATCACAAAGGCCATTTGTTTAGTAACCTGTTCACATTCTCCGGGCAAAGAAAAACTTCTTTGGCAACATCAGAACAACAGAGCTTCAGAAAGTGAAATTTCCCATAATTTATACAGCATATCCCTGGTGATAGGAGACATGAATCTGTGGAATTAAGTGACAATGCTCAGAAAGATTACATTTCAGCTGTTTCAGATTGATTTTAGCCAGAGTTTAAGCCAAACTTGCCTTGAATGAGTAAGAAACCATGTGCATAAGGCTCATATTTGAGGTGTATAATTACTGTGGTTAGATCAGGTTGAATGCAGGACTATGTATGGTGGCTTTCTCTGACAGCTGTGAGAGAATGCTAGTGTTAAATTATCCCTTTTAAAATCCTTTTATGGTTATTGATCATCATTAGTACAAGAACCTTTCAGGGAGTACTCAAGAGGCTGCATAAGTGGATAAAAACACAAGAAGGGGCCTGATATGGCTTAGCATCAGACATTCAGTGGGCTATATCCTGATTCCAGTACTCAAATTGGATAATAGCTCATTATACAAGTGGTGGCCATTCAAATAGGGGGCTTCTGAACTGACCAAGGGTTGAGCAAGGTAACTGTGTTTTCACATATCTTCTTCAACCTAATTTAAGACTGTTGGTTAATACATGCAAACTTGTAAACATTTCTATTGTTTGAGGACAGGGGTATTGTTATTATTTGATACACCATATGGGATTGCCTGACAGTTCTACTTAAGCAGGAAATTTGAGATTTTTCTATTTTTTTTGGCTACCATGAGTAGCCAAATGATGACCAGCTGAACCGCAACAGCTTCAACCTTTTATTTGCTTCCAATGACTGAACTGCTTACTTCATTAAAATGTTAGTATACTTACAGAAGTATAGTTTCCACATGGAAGTAGAATGACATACTGGTGATTATAATGACAATTCAAGATATCCTTCTTAAATGAATTAATTGGTTATTATTCTTTCAATTATGTGCACAAAACAAGAGGGTAAATATTGTCAGGTAGTCATCACCTTTATATATGAGTATTAGACATTAGAGAAACGCTTATAATTATGATATTTGATTCCAAATATTGATAATGGTTTGCTGATGATACGGCCATTGGGCTGAATAACTCGCTTTCAAGATCCAATTCATGCTTCCAACACTATATTCTTTTATTCTGTGGCAGACATGCTCTAGCTACCTCAAAAGAGGGGAATGGGCTTTGATGAGAAAAAACTGCAGGTTTGGGCCTCCCAGGAGATGATAGAGTCTTATCTTTCTAACTAGACTCAGTTCCACAATACTGAATTGCAAATTTTGTATAAGCTATAGTACCACCTGGCAGACAAAATTTCTCATTCTATTAATTCTAGGAAATCAGCCTCATTTTAAAAAGTGGTGAGGTTTCTCCTCTGCAGCTCCATATCCACCAGAGGCTTTTTCTTGACTGATTTGGAATGATGGCTTCCAGTTGTTCAAAAGTACGTCTTTTGCCAACATTGTACATGGCTTATTGAGTTTTATAACGTGGTTTGCAAGTGATTTGTGTGAGATATGCATTATAGCTTGCACTTCATGTGCATTTCCAAATTAATTTATCTCATATAAGTGTTTTATAAAAGTCAGGAACTAAAAATACAACTAGAAGTAGTTTTCAGAAGTCTATTACTACAAGATCTGCTATGGAGAAATAAAGTTTAAATACCTGCTCATTGTCAATAGTTTCTTTTGATTCAATTATAACTTCTTTACCTAACATTACGCAAGACTGATTTAGAGATACCTGTCCAGATTGATTTGACAAGAAATGCATTAAAACATTTATATTATTACAATATACACAAAATGCATTAAATAATGACAGCAGCCTGACAGAAATGCACAAAATCAAAGACTTTCAGAGGGGAGGTTGAAATGCCGTTTTTAACACACCCAACAGAGAGATTACAGCTTTTGTAGAAGATGAAATTACAAGCTTTTTTGACACTGCCTAATAAAGAATCAATCAGACACATTGTAATGGTTTCAAAATTATACGTTATTTTAATCCTTTGCATTAGTCTTTGTATTATTTAAGTTAGATTTCTACCAACATTTCAATACCCTATCTTAGTCAAACTATTAACTTTTCATTCCTAGGAATAGCAGTATTTGGTATAAACTATCTCAGTTCTAGAGACACTTCTGTTTGGGGAAACTAATGGGATTTTTATATAAGCTTTGTTTCTAGATCAACACTAAAGTATCTTTAGTAATGTTATCAAAAGACTGAAAATTAGCTCTTAAAAACTAAAGTCAGCTGAATGACTGTTGGTAAGAGTACAAAAACTTAATTACTCCAAATAGTGGTGGAAGGTGTGGATTGTTAGCGCAGCTCTCACCAAGACAACTCCACTCTCATTTATAATTGTTGATTATTTTGTTAAAACTTCATAGGCCTGTATTTCATACTAATTATTAAATTGTTGGAAAAGATATCAGTATTTCACTTGTGTGTAAAAATATATACAGTAAAATAACTGACACAAATTGATCTTCCCAAGGTATTCATTGAGGCCAAGCTGGCTTATGTCACAGTGTTATCAAACAAAATGCAACTCAAAACAGGTGAGGTCAATCACTTTCTTTGGTGAAGTGGAAATGGTGATAGATCCTCACTGGTACAGGTACCAACATCCATGGAGAACTCCTGGTATAAGGCTTTCAAATAGAAATGACTATTTAATTCCTCTAAATACAAAAACAGACTAATGTATGTAACGTAGACCTCTGCACCAGTGACTTTATTCAAAACTTTTCAGATTTTCCTTGCAGAGCAGTGTCCCAGCAACAAAATCCTTGGTAAGTTTTGTAGTTACAGCAGGAGTACTATTCAGTACTCAGCATGAGCTATCTTACCTGTTGATGAACTAAGAAGTTTTTCCTGTCAAAGCAATGTTGAGGGATAAGGTGAAGGTCTAATAAATAGAGTGGGTGAAGTGGGAGATATGTGTATTAAATATCAAGGACAAACCTGAGCATTTACATTTTTCTCAAATGCATTTTTTTATGTTCATAACGCTTTGCATTGTACTATATTTACTTTCTGAACTAAGAACTGTGTGTCAGAGTAAATGTGAGGGATAAAGTGAAAGTCTAATAAATAAAGTAGATGACCTGAAAGATGAGAGTATTAAACATCAAGGACAAAAAAAATAGGTTTACATGTTGCACTAAAGCCTTCTTTGTATTCAGTCTATTTCACTATTTTCTTATTCTGTCTTTTGGTAAACTCTGCAGGCAGTCAATTATGAATGAATGCCTGAAAGTTTATAAAAATTATAAAAGCACAAACTAACTTTACAAATGAACAAAAGTGCTAAAAATTTATTTTGAGATAAGCCAGATTCCAGAAACATTTGGAGCTTTTTTTTCTGGTGTAGACAGATGAGTTTCTGGTCTATTCTGGGGTTCATTTTCTACGCTGTAGGAGTAAGTTATAGTTTAAGAGATGCTAACCCCTTCTTATTTGCCCTACTATTAAATAGCAACCTCAGTGAAAGAGTCCATTTTTACGATCATTTCTGTGCAACTTGAAGAAAGCACAATCAGCTCCTTCCTGATGCCTGGCAGGCTGGGAAAAATGAACATTTTGTTGAGCTCTTTGACAATTGTAGCATGTTGTCTGGGAGATCAGGCCCACACTCTTTAACATCGTCACTGAAAATCCAACACCTTATATGGCAGCAGTGCAACATGGTTACTTCTACTTGATAGGCCTCTCAGAGATGGCAGACCCTGCTTTCCAGGAAGGACACCACATTCTGACAATACTCAGTTGCATCCAGTGGTCGTTCCCAGGAAAAACAGCTTTAACCGCATCAGAGGCTATGTCTATATTTCCATATTAGCATAGGTCTCAAATGCATTTCTCCTGGTGTGCCTTAAACATTACTGTAAAGATAGCTCACTCTTTGGTTCTTGCTCTAGATGAGAAAAGCTCCAGACAGGGAAACTCGGGTTTGGTATTTTGTGCTTTCCTCTGAGGTTGTGTGCAACCGGCTTGCACAATTTGATACTAGAAACTTGAGCTTTGTCCTGAGCATTGTTAGTGAAGGCAGTGTGAATGAAGAAATACTTGTGAAAAAAAAATCATATACAGCATGAATTAAGCCATGGCTCAGAATGATGCATTTGAATTTTAAAAAGCTTTCTTAATGCTCAATAGCTGCAGAGATGTTGTTGTGTCTCCCCAAAAGAAGATACTTTGCTTCTAAAACATACTCAGTTCTTGAGGAATCATTTACCATATGAGCAGCACAGACTATGAAGGACTATAGTTTAAAATAACTGCTGATGAAGAAACTTCTGTGGGAAACTTGCCAGGCTTATAAAAGAAAAAGATAGCAGAATATAAAAACAGATAAATAATAAATTGCAGCTTTGTCTGGAGCTGTGGACTGTGCTAGTATTTATGGATCTGAAAGGTTTTATGGAGAAAATGTTTTATTTTTTATGTTTTGAAATATATAGCAACATAAAAATGTAATGGTTGGCTTAACCTATAAAGAGTTTTCTAATCAGTAAGTTCCTGACAGAAGGTGGAATTTGTATCTCAGTGCAGAATTTATTTATTTTTTTCTTTTCCTTTTAATTTTCGAAGTCTACGATGCCTTGAAGTTGCTTGATGTTATAGGATAAATTTTCAAAGCTGTGCAGGAGAGATGCCAACACGAAAACCACCAAGTAAACACTAAGTTATGTTAGTGCATCTCCTGTGTTGTTTTTTGATAATTTCTCCCATATATCTGCATAAAGATAGGGTTTGCAAATAGAGTGAAATTATAGATGGAGCTGGTTATTTCCCTTCTTCCATGTTATGTGGAAATTAATAAAGTAATTAAATATTACATTTACTGTTCATTGGATTACTTGGTTGTTTGGTAATTATTAGTGTGATTACAAAGTGACATAAATAACCATGTGGCTCAAATGTGCAATTATGTTCAATATATGCTGAGCTGACACACATGGAACGTATTTCACAGATTTTGCAGGCAATTAATATGGGCTCCTGCAAAGTGGCTTGTGCAAAGAGCTGTAAATAATGCAAGAGAGTCCAATTTTGTTCAGCTTGCCCTTGTGCTTGCACTGAAGCACATCGCTAGTGAAGTCAAACAAAGACAATTTAACTTGTTCTTTGCAAAATGTAATTTAAGCGAAGGATAAATGTAATTCTGTGTACGAATAGCTTACTGTCTTGCTATGTCCTGCTGGGACACCTGTATGCACTGTCACACTGTACTAAGGTGGTGTTAATACTGGATTTCTGGAGATTTTGAAGATTTATGTGATTCTGGCAATTGGCCCTGATTTCTCTCATAATGTTGCTGTGATTCTGACAAAGAGAAGTTGTCTGTGTTACCACACAGGAACACTCATGCTATTCTTTCCTACTCTGTGGTCTTTTTACTGTAAAATAAGACTATGTGTGACTGTTACTACTGTCTCCTTGTGCTGATTGTAAAGGGAGACAGTGTTCTTCCATTTCCTGAAATAATTTTTGAAAAAACAGCAGTTGTTCATCAAAAATGAATGAAGTCACGACTCACAAGATTGAACCATATCTAACCCATAAACCATAGCCATGTAGTATTCTGTAAGAGAGGTCAGCCACAACTAAATACTTTCATACCAGTTATTTGTCATGTTGTATCATTGCAAGTAACAAATAATCATGCATGTGTCTTCTTTAAGTATCTGACTGTGAACACTGAGACTATCTCAGCTCTGCTCCATTTCTTTAACTGCATAGGCATTGAACTTAATTTTGCTGACAGAGGTTTATATTAGAGAGCTACTTTGAGTAGAAAAGGTGTCAGGAGGACACGCTGCCTTCTTTGGTCATTCTAATTATGCAGAATAAAATGGGCCATCGTGATACATAATTTCCTCTCCTTTTCTTTTTTTCTTCTCATTTTCCTTCTTACAGCTGCTCTGCACTGTGCTGAGGTTTTATTATTTTAACTGCAGTGAAGAGTTTGGCAGTTTAAGGCTGCGCATAATCCATTCATATATCTTGATGCACTAGTTATTGTCACTAGGCTGGTAGGGAGATAAAGAGGAGCAGCATAAAACTAGGATCGTACGTGTATGTATCAAATGCTTTTTTTCCTGAAAACTCTGGAACCTTTGGGATCAACTGACCTTGAAGAAAAATCTTCCACCAGTGCCACAGCACAGTAAGTTTGATTCGCTCTAGGCTGATGTCTTCAGCTATGTTTTCTGCATTGGCTCAGTAACACCTATAAATCTTGCACATTTTGCTGCTAGTGCAGGTCCAGGTGCTACTGCGGCTTTTGGTGTCACTATAGTTATTGCTGTTTCTTTGGTCCCTTTGGCACTTTGAGTTATTTCCTGAAGAACTTGAGAAGACTGATTTATGAGGGTTCTTGGCTTATGCAGAGAAACAAAGGAGGATGAAAAAAAGGAAGAAGAAGCTGGGTTATGTGGCCTGCATAGCTCTCTATAAGAAAAGAATGAATGTAGTTCCAGGGAAAATACCCCGATCCCAGGTCTTTCTTGTTAATGTAAATTAAACTATAGTTCAAAATTTGTTAGGATGATCATTGTACTTTTAACCTACAGAATTCTGTAGCTTTTTAGGTTTTTAAAGTCACTGCTTCTGCTATATGCCTCCTGAGCCCTGCCTGAGTCTCCATCTGCAACACCATCATCAGTGAGTGGATAGCCAACAATGTAATTTGGCATGTTGATTCCATTAATATTAGCAGCAGTTACCCTAGATAGTGGCCCTGACTGGGAGACCATCGCACATCAAGGAGACAATGATCCACAATAGAGCTCACCAGAGTGGACATTGGTCTGTGCTGTGTTGCACAAACCCTTCAGGTGGGGGATAAACTCACCCACATCAGGGGAGCCTGTGGCATGTCTCACTTGGTAGCACAACTGCCCTGCCTGTGAGGCCTTGCCTTTACTTAGGAGTGCAGCAAGAATCATTGTGTGAACACCCTTTCTGTCCCAAAGTGGTGAACAGAGTTTTTTCTTGTAAGAAAATCATATAGTAAGTCAAATAACTGAAAGAAAAGAATCTTATTTAAGGACAGGGCCTGCATGGTGTAGTGCATGTAGATCAGAGGCCTATTTGATGCTACACCAGTTGGGGTTCCCACCATCTGAAGGGACATAAGATTATCTATGTTACTCTCTTCTCATAATATTAGCTCTAATAAATAACACTGTGAATTGTACTTTAGAAAACCTGAGTGGCTTTTTACTGCAATTATATCAGACTAGAACTGCCTGATGCAAAACACCCTCACACTGTGGGATCAAGAGCAAGAAAATGGTGTTCAAATGGGATACTTTGAATATCTATATATATATGTCTTGTATGAACCACTAAACTGCACCATGACTTTATTGACACAATAAGCCCTAGGTGAAGATATGTCCTGTGTATTATCAATAGCTACAAGAGAACAAGTATAGTGGACCAAGCCCAGTTTTATTGAGTCCTGATTCATTAAGAGGCAAAGATGCAGATAGGCTAAAGCAAGGAAGTAGGATAAGCCGTGCTAGGTGTAATGTTCAAATTTAATGCCAGGAAGAAGTTTCTGTGACGATGAAAAGACAACACTCATCCTTGCATTTCTCTCATGGCAGCCTATGCTTTTGGAGGCAGAAAATGGGTTGTCTGAACGGAGAGGGTCTAATAGAAAGGGCCTCTGCTACTGCCCTGCTTTGCCCTGCTGGTATGCACAATGTGGCATTGTGTATTAAACCCTCCTAAGTTCATGGCTTTTCTTGCAGGCTTTTAAAATTTTATGCACAGTAATGGTGTTGAGCAATACAATAGTTCTGCTTATTACAATAGTTATGTGAAGTAATTTGGAGTCAACCAATTAAACCAGGGCTGTGGATGAGATTTAAATAATGTTTTGTCTCTCAATACTGAGAGGGACAGAGGAGAAACTTCTCAAGAAGGAAAACAATGTTATACCAACCCAGTTTCTGGATTCATTTTCTAAGTGCCAAGTTCTTGCTTGTAAAATGCTTGGAAAACGCAGAAACAAAATTCAGTGTTTGCTTTTCTTTCACCCACTGCCTTGTTTTATTTTCTCATCACTACAGTGTGACACTTCCTGTCTGATAGCCAGAGACAGGAACGAAAGCCCTCTGGTCTAGCTGTTACTCAAACACAGCAACCACATCCACTCCTTGAGAGTGAGTGTGCTCCATTCTGATATAGGAAAACCCTTCCAGCATTTGGGTGATGTCTGTGTGAAACTTTCCTTAGTTCTTTCCTGTGGACCCCAACAAAGTTATCCCTTGCACTCTTAGAAGTTCAAATTCTTCATACTGAAAATCAGCCCTATAGACCTTTACCTCCATCCCAGGTGAGCTTTCCTTTCAAGTGGTCTATATGTCTTTTTCTGTTATGGAGTTATTCTTCTCTTCATTTTGCTGAATATTTGCAAATATTCTGCCCTGTGGCAGGCTAGTAGAAAAGCAGGGCTTAACACGTGCTTTGTACACTGACCGTATCTCTTTCTGGACATCTTTCTTTTTAAAAAAAGATGGTTAGCAGATATGGAAAGATGGATGTGGAAGAAGGATAAAATTATATCAGTGGCATGATGATGTCACTTCATGCTGTTGGGTTTTTAGTAGATAAAACAATATGGTGTCACCTTTAGATGGTTCTTTGTACTAAACACCACCTTCTTCCGTTAATTTCTGTGGGAACAAAGTGCATTCAATGTAATATAGGTTTGGCTTTGGAGTCAGTGGGAATGATTTTTTTGACCTCAGTTTGCTCTGGACTGGGTCCATGGTGTCCAGCAGTGGATTTACAGTGCCGTCTAAGCCCTGCAGAGTGTACATGAGTCATCTCCAAGGTACTGAGGCAATCTCAGTAAATAAGAAGAGACAGCTTCCTTCTCAACAGGTGAACTAAATCGCCAAAGTAAATTCTTTTTTCCCAAGGAAGCAAAAGGTTAATTTGAAGTGCTCATGGCCTTCCATGAATCAAATGAAGTAATCCCATGCCTGAGTTTTAAAAGCATCCATAAATTAGAAGGGTGTAGTGTGCAGATCAAAAAGAGGGTTATCAAAGACTGATAAAAAGTGAGAGAGGAGAAAGAGGAAGAGAGACTCTGTTAGAAACTCTCTCACAACTTCAGCTAACCCGGAGAGTACAATTTACTTATTTGGGGTCCAGTTAGCACACACTGTACCATAAACCCCAGGGCGATAACAAAAAAATGTCAGGAGGGAGACATGTGGATAATAAAGTCTGTGACAAATAACATGTTGAATATAGGAGAATATATGGAGAACAAAAAAGTAAAAATTTAGCAAAAAACCCCTCCCAATCAAACCTTGGCTATTTTTTAATGCCAGCTCTATCTGAAAGGGAAATCATATAATGAAAAAAAGTGCCAGTGGAAAAACAGGATTGTTCTGAAAAAGATATTCATTAGGTGAATGAAAAACTGATTTCTCAGGAAAAATACTGGTCATGCAAAGGAAAAAGCTTGTATCGCAGAAGGAGTAGTCAAAACCGTGAAAGAACATAGTTTTGTGTTTTAAAATGGTGTTAGAAATTTCCCCAGGCCATATTAAATCGCCATGAATATACAGGAGGCTGTTTATGCCTCACAATTTTTAGCAGTTAACTAATGTCCTTTACCCCCCCCATGCTTAGTATTAAATGGTGTGAATTAGTTCATAACACACCACGCAGGGGACTGAATGGTATTTAGGAGATAGTGTGTAAAGTGAGCAATGAATAATGTCTTTTCACAATGGAGATGCTACAATAGTCCCCAGATCAAAAAGGCTTTAATCTTGCAAATTCTTGCATATGCCTTGTTTGGTCCATCTGAACAGAAGCCACGTTCTTTCAGCAAGATGGAATATTTCAGCCATAATAAAAAACCATAACAAACCCACAATTATTCTAAAATACTACATTTCAATTAGATTGCATGCTTTGCCTCTGGTTAAAATTCTTTTGAATTGAGCAATCTTTGGGAACTCATATTTTGCTCAGTAACCTGTGTTGCTAAGCAGCAGTTGGGAGAGCAGGAGAAGATGGAGCAGAAAACCAAAAGACTACATAAAAGCAATTTGAAAACAGTACAAAAAGGTGAGAAAAAGCTGATACCTAAGTCATCGTTTTCTCGTGGATAATTATTTATGATTGAAAAGCATGGGGAGAAAACATTAACATTTGAGTTGGAACAAGCAGATTGAAACTTGCATCTCACAGTGCCTGTAAAAGTGCTGACCTGCCAAGACTCCAGCTGCATCAGGGTCTTGGACAGATTGGGGGAGTGTCCGCAGCACTTAGCCCTCAGCTGCTATGCATAATGCCATGCCAAGGTGGAGCAGTTGTGTACTAAACATGAAATCTCTATATTTCACATTGCCACAAATGGGAGCAGAACAGTTTCATAGGAGAGGGAATAGGTGGCAAGGGGCTCCATAAACTAAGCTCTGCATAGTCCATGGAGTCTCATTTTCAGTGCGAGTCCCAGTGCATAACACTCTGATGCATCTTCTTACTGAGACTTTGGCTGTAACATGATTTTGAGCTGTTTTATTGCATACAGCAAATGCTTTTTCAAGGGTCTGATTTAACAAGCAGATAAAGGCCCTGACCCTGCCAAGAGTCTTATGCATAAGCTCTCATTTCTGGTACCCACTAGCAGCAGGAACTTCTGGTCCATGGGTTCCTGCAACACTGCAAGACCCTCACCCACTCTTGTCTTTTATTGCGGCTTATCTGAGCTCTACTGGTTTGTCTGATCCTCTGGGGTCAGAGCATAATTGTTCATCTCCTATTACCACTTAATTTCTGTAGAAAACTAGGCAAGCAGTATTTCTAATACTATGCAGAACCTCTGTCTGTATAGACTGCGATTAATGTTGTGTTTGTGTGTATAGCACAAGCCAGTCAATAACTTATCAGCAGTGAGATTAGTCCCTGCAATAACGCTGACAGTTTTCGGCAGAGGTTGCAAGGGATGCATGCAAGCCAGCAAATATCCAGCCTAGTAGTTTTGCTTTGTTTTCAGTGTATTTTATAATATCACAGACTAAAACCATGCCATGATCCTTATTGTCCCTCACTGGAAGTTCTTTCAGTGATCAAGAAAAGGATTGCTTCACCCCCCTTCAGATACATTAGTAAAGACCTGGTCTAGTGCCTGTACAAGTGCCTTAATGAGGACTGAACTGGATACTGTAAGGAGAGCTAACCTCATCTCAGACAGCAGTCTGTTTAGGCATCTTTCCTTGTTTGCTGGTGAGCTTGCACGCAAACTTTTGGAAAACCTAGGCTGTTTAGTTCAACAGTCATAACAGTGCAGACTGAAGTTATGATGGTGAGTCATCAACTTGATTAGTGAATACATTCAGATTGTTTCCCTCTAATATGATGATAATTTATTGGTGAAGAATTATATCTAATTGTTTTATGTGTTTATAATTAAAAATAGTGATTTGAGTACGAGACCTTGTGATTCAGTTAGAAAACTTCATTAGTAGCTGGGGAAAATATAAGTATAATGCAGCACAATGGAGTTAACAGGTTAATAATTTCAAAAAATGTCCAAAAACATGGTGAATAGCAAATCAAACAAATTGTGCCTTATTATTCCTATCAAATTAAATTAAAGTGTAAGACAAATCTTCATGGCTATTCTCAAGGCTTTGAAAACTTCTGTATTTCAATACTCCCATTCATATTCTTCAGCTTCTAGAAATTCTTCAGTTTCTGAAAACAGCCCAGAATTAAAACATAAGCCATTCTCAACTTTGTGTCCCAAGAAAAAAACATTTCAAAGTTTTATCTGTCAGTTAAATATCTAAATAGGCCAACACTGAGATATTACTGCTGGTATTTTGAATCTGCAGTTAAGTCACCCTTCGCTCTGCTTCCTTAAGCCAAATATTAATCCTATTTTCTGCAGCAATTCATGTTCCAAATTTCTTCTGAGCCTGCACTGAAGTGATGTCCAGCATGGTATTAGAGGTCATGCTGTTACAGCCCAGATGTCAGAGCACGAAACCATTCCTCCTGTATTTTGGATATGATAAAATAGCGAGATTCCACCTGCTGGAAAATATTTATTTGTACAACAATGGTTCTGTTTATTTTTAGCCCAGATTTTTCCTTGTTCCTAAACTTCTATTGATTTTTTTTTCTCAGTGCTGTGTTTTGGTTGCATAAATATATGCAAAACTCCACATGCATCTGGAGAGGAGTATTTGTTATTCACGCTGCACGTGATCACCAATCTAATCATAAAACTTCAGTCATTCAACCAGGGAGCAGGAACAGTCTCTCACAAGCTAGATGCCCATTTACACAATATGCTTCATGCACAAACAAAGTGAGAACTCTCTAAATGGGCAAAGGCTGGATTATGCCTTAAAGTACTTTGTACTCCTACAGAAGATGCATTAACCATAAGCACCAGAGTTGTAAGGGGATTGTTCTTCGAAACAGTCATTTCTGTCCATCCTACTTCCCTCACACCTGATTTTCCCAGCTGAATTGTCCAACAGTTACTGCTCATACAACATCTGTCTTGAAGGTAGGTTTGGGACAAGAAAATCATCTGGCAGTGCATAGGTCATTTGACACATTTTGCAAAGGTAAAGATGCCAATGTCAGTGACCTAAAAATGCCCAGTAATGTTGGGGTAATGTTTTTGAAAGAACGTTAATGTCATGAGAGCAGAAATTACATTAGTATGCAATAGGATTATATAATTTTTGAAAATATGGCTTTTGTGTTCAGGTATTTAAACAATGTGTGTGGGATGCCAGGCTGCGATGTCATTTTACCTAAAACTTTACCTACATGCAAATAAAAGTTTAGTTCAGTTCTGCTTATAATTATGTTTGGAAATTACATATAAGGGCCCTTGAGATTTTTACTTCACAAATCAAGCTAGTTTACAAACCAAATTATCATCTTTGGAAGTGTCATTGGGGCCTTTTGTACAGGAAGTGCTTCTTTTTGTTGCTGTTGTGATAACAACAAAAAGGAAATTGAGCAGGTGTGGTACAGTCTTGTTTTGACATCCTTAAACAGTCTCAATCAACAGGAGCATCCAGCATCTTGCAGAATAACCTAATGCTTCCTAGTGCAAGTATTGATGAATAACAGCTCACAAATCTGGAGTGACACATCTACACTCTGATTACAATTGCCACTGACTACCTTCGCAAAGTGAAGACCATGTGCCTATGATTTGGCACACCTGCTAAAGCAATCCAGGTTCTCAACAGTGGCCGAAGTGTTTATCTGCACAGCTGAAGCTCTTTAATTAAAGAGAGTTTAAATAGTTCCCCACTCCACGGTCTAAAGGGTTAGTGAATGAGAATTGCTGGGTAGGTTAAAATTCACCTAGTTTTGTTGACTGTGTTAATCCTCCCTGTCTTCACGTATAAGGATAACAGTAAGGATGTGCGTGTAATAATTTTCTAATATGAAATAATTTAAAAGCATAAGTGAAAAAAATCAGGAACAAGCAGGTGTTTTTACCTCTGGAGTGGCTCTCTATCTCTAGTTAACATACACTGCATGCTTTTGTGTAGACTAATTCTCTATTTAATGTGTGGTGTCTAGGTTGATGACACCTTTTTCGATGAATGAACTAAGCACAAAGAGTTATGCTGTTCTCCTATTCACCTTAGAAACACATGTAAAATCCTGAGAGCCTTTAATGCTGAGTTTAGCACTGTTTAATAAAGGTGGCTGTGAACTTCATTTTAGTTTGAATGAAACACAGATTAGGTTAAACAGACAATTGGTCACGATCTAGGTCTAATGAATTACCATTGAAGGTATTTGGATTTTTCAGGCATGGAGTGAAATCAAATTGGCTGAAATGAGTTCATAGTTAGAAGAATGGCTGTGTGGGGTAACAGCACGGGGGTTATTTTCTTGGAATTATTTTGACAATAAAACTGTGAAATTCACTTTTTATTTTTTTTTAATTTTAACTCCTGGAAAGGCTTCTTTGAATTCAAACCCACACTTGTATGTTATTATCAGCTACATTAATCCTATGTTTAGAGTTAAACCCTATTTTTTATGATGAGCTGGAATAGAGTTCAGTATATGCTTTCATATCATTAATAACTTTTCATTTTAAGAGTTAATATTTCCAGTTAGGAGTTTGCTTTGGGCTGAACATGAACAAAACCAGAATATTCTGAAATTAACTAAAAAAATGACAAGAGAAAGTAATTGAATCCTCAAAATGCTTCATTGTTTTGTGTCCTCGTGATTGAAGTTTGTCTCTCCTTTTGAAGCTTTTGCTGCATATTCTAATATAGAGTAAAATATAACATTTTTGAAAGGTTAAAATAAAGGTTGATGAAGAATAAAAACATATACTGCTTATAAAGTCAAAACATTGCCATTCAATAGCGGTAAGAGTTTTATATCTATCCTGAGCAAAGATACTAGAAAGTAAGTTAGAGTGGGTGAATAATTTGAACAAGATTATGGAGAAATCAGTCATTTTACCCAACATGACCATTCCATACCCTGATTCAAAGACTGTTCATTTAACCTAGAAAACTTGCCATGGTTGAGTATGTGAGTTATGCTGGATAACAGTTATTAATTTTGTTTCCTCTGGAAAAGAAAACAGGAGTAAATTAATACTTATTCTATCTTAATAAACCCAGCAATAAATCTATTAACTTCTCTTTATGCGTATACCAAGAATATTGAAATTTAAAGACAATTTTCTGTAAATTGCGCAAACGTGACTTATCCCCTGGTGTTGTGCAGCTGAAATGTTTGGTCTTACTTCACAACTATAAACCCAGAGATA
Source organism: Dromococcyx pavoninus (assembly GCA_033558185.1). Taxonomy (NCBI): domain Eukaryota; kingdom Metazoa; phylum Chordata; class Aves; order Cuculiformes; family Neomorphidae; genus Dromococcyx; species Dromococcyx pavoninus. The sequence continues at coordinate 1,623,514 of JAUMJL010000059.1, read as the reverse complement.
TCCCTTTTGCTATCATTTGCTCTTTCAACAGAAATAATTGGTTACATATTAATCTTCAGCAAATTGCCTAACTATCATAGGATGAGTTCTTCCAAATTATGTGCACATGTAGGTTTGGAAAGGTTTATGATGATTTATGTGGGGCATAGTTTGTGCATCAATAAGCTGAGATTGCTATATGTGATTGTTTTATTACAATTATCGCAGATAATTTTAAGGACTGCTCTTTGTTTTTCTTGTGAAATCTGTGCTGGAAAAAGAAGTAGCAGACTTTTAAGCAGACCTTATTATTACAACTAAACTATCTTTTCAGTGATACTTACACCTTACACACACTTAGCTTGCACCTGTTTCTCTCAGGAGACGCTAGTCTTTCTATGCTCTATTTTCTTTCCTTCTTTTCCAATCCCTGATCCCCTTTTCAAGGTACGGAATCATCTGAAGCAGAGAGACCACACAGACTTTCTGGGCTACAAAGGGGACTCATCCTGTTTACCCTCTGATGGTGCCCCACAGGCTCTTACTTGGAATCACTCTTTCGGTTCCTAGTCGTGCCCTGCCAGAAATATTTAGTTTGTGCGTCTGTATCTTTTCTTTCAGGATAATTGCACACTTGTCACAAGACTGTTACACCTGTCTCAAAGGAAAACGTTGCCCTCCAGAGCAGGATTATCTCCTGAGTTCACCAGCTTGTATTTTGAAAGGGTGAGTCATTCCCATGCTGGCTCTGGCCACAGGATGTCAAGCTTGCTTTAGCATTTGCAGGGAAAGCAGATTCTTGTACAGCACTAGACTTCCATGAAAAGGCTTGTTTTGTCTGTTTATTTCTTATCAGCTTGGTGGGTTTAAAAGAAAAGATTTTGTAATCGTCTTTTTTTATGAATTCTTATAGACATACATTGTCTCTGCGATCCTCCAAGCTATTACAGTTTAGCTAGACACTACTTTGCTGCAGGCAGTCTCTTCGAAGGGTCCTAAGCAGCACTGGCCCAGACACTGGTGGCCCCTCAGTTCTCCTGGAAATCAAATCTGCACTCTTAACCTGATTGTTCAAAATCAGAGGTAGATCAAAAACCTTATCCATATAATTCTACTTGAGCTTCAGACGAAAGTGTCAATTGAGTCAGTGGGGGCAAGATGGGGGCTCAATATTTGCCCATTCTGAAAACAAAATCGACGCCTGTAGGGCTGGTCAGTAGAATATTCCCACGTTAAGTGGTTTTCCTACTGTGTGCGCATGCAAAACACACATCTCTTGAGTAAAAAAGAGACTACCTTATTTATTTTATGCTTGGAGAGCAAGCCAACCTGCTGACTACCTGAGATGTCCATTACATTTATGCCTTCCTCCAGTAATTAATGAAACTTCAGGAATTATGATGAATAATATGGAGTGATTTATAAATGTCCATCACAGTCATTTTGCTTGCTGAACAGGTTTCAAGGGTTTATGAAGGTACTTTTGCAGGTTCATTGCCTCTTATATATGAACAATAAATGTCGTGTTTTGTCTTGGAAAAAATGGCTTGATTAAAAAACTAAAAGAAACATCATGAGGAATATATTTATAAGTAACTTCCATGTAAAGCTGTTGTATTGGTTATTCAGAAAAAAAAAAGAGACTGCCACACTGGAGAGAGAGTAGTCCTTCATAGAACAGTGATATATAATGTGGTCTGGAAAGTTTCTACTTGACCCTACTTGCTATAAAGCTTCATCCCTCAGTATCTGATCTCTCACACTTGAAGTCAGTGGGAGTTTCTTGATCCTACAGTGAAGGGTATTGCAGAACTTTGGTGGAACTAATCTTTGTTTCTGTGTGTCAAATTAAGTGCATGTGTAAAGGATTGTGAAAGAGTGACAACAGAGAACCCTGAGCCCACTTGAATTAAAACATTCAACAGTGAATCATGGAATGGAACAGCCCTTGTGTTATTTGCATTTGCTGAGAGATGGATGGCTTTTCTAAGCTCAGTAACTTTTTTTATCTCCAGGTAAACATTCAGGAATTGCAGTTATGTTTGCATTGTTATATGGTCCTTGACAATTCCTACCATCCTCACTTTCACACAATTCATTTTCCCCTAATTTAATGGGTCTGAGATTTTGATCCTTTTCTGAGAACTAATCCTAGAAGAAACATCTTGTTGGCTAGGTTTCTAGTGATGATTCCTGCCCTATCTAATTATATATTCTGATATATTTTTATGTGTGAAAAATATTTTCCAGATGCAAGCCAAATATACATGCGCTAAATACTGTCCCAGTATTTCCTGTGCTGTTTGGCAGAGATGGTGGTGTCGCTTCTTTCATTACTATGTCTCTAAATCCTCTGTGAGAGTTACCACCTACCTGTGACCTGGCAGATTCCCACTGACTTGCTCTGTGATCATCCTCATCTACAAATATGTTTCTGAACTGTTTGTCTAATCTACCATATTTCTAAACAAAGCATTTGAAGTGCACAGGAATATTAGTGCCCTCATTCATATTTGGATTGCAGACATTATCACAAAAAAGATATATGAGGCAAACTGTAATGAAAATACTGGTCTACTTCTCATGCTTTTTTGCTTCCTTTTGACATAATAGGGGATCACAGTCTGAGTTGGTCTGGGTAGCATATCTCCCTAAAATATTGTACTGATTACTCTTGCAAAGGAAAATGAGGCTTTCTGAGAAACCATTCTGCTTTTTATGATAGATCTTTTGGCACTGTATATTAAGTCTTTGAAACAGGAATTTGCATAAGGGCAGATTTAGAAAATAACCCTGTGTTTTGAATTTCCTCTCAGTTTAATGTCCCTGGGGAAATGGAACACATTTTTAATTGTTCAGTATTTGTATAAGGAGGGATCTGGAGGCTTTGAAAATATTTACTACTCAGAATAGACATCCTCAAAACACTGTTCTTGGGAGGGGCAGGGGAAGAGGATGGCTGATGCCTTCCCACTTTGGTGCCTCTTCTTAGACAGCTTATGGCATTTCTAATACCAAAGTGGTCAAATCACATACAGCCTATGTGCCTGCTTGGTCGGTTTCTGCAAGATTATATTCTTTGTAACCTGTTTATGCAATTAGCTGTTGTTATCCAAGGAAAATTAATAAATGCTTAGTGACTACATCTGTGTCCTTGTTCCTTTAACTCAGTGATTCTTGAAATACATTTCTCTGAATTTTATATTACTTAACATGAAATACTTCAATACCTAGGTCCTGCTTTCTAGCATAAGGGTTTTTCAGTCTTTAGATCAGTTAGAATAAGGAAAGTGGATATTCATAAAAGCTTTCTTTGATTAAAATATTGTGTGGAATTGAGATATAATGTGAGTAGGATCAAATTAGAAAAAACCCTCCAATAACTCTTTTTCTGTCATAAGATTCTACAGCTCTGTGGCCTCTGTTTTTGCTCCAAACTCTAGATTGTGTATAGGACACTAAGTCAATGAGGCTTAGAAAGGATTTTTTAGATGAAAAAGTCATCTTTAATTTTAGTTATAGTGGCTGTTGATCATCAGAACAAATATTAACTTCTCTAGAGATGCCATAGATTTATGAGCAGAAAAGCTCTTCTAAATTACATTATATACTCCCATAGTCCTTAATAAGATGGCATGAAAAGCTAGATATGAATAGCAGCAGAGATATAGACTCTGGTATTCATACCAGATCTGTACACTTTTAATTTTTGCAGTGTTTATGGCTATGTGGTATTCCATGAGTTGGAGGACTGACTACTTCTGGGTGTGGAGACCTGTGAATTATTAAGCTGTCTGGTAAGGTCTCTGCACCTTTGCAGCCTGGAAAAAACTCAAATACGATTTAGATCCATTTGGGGGTTTAGGAATCCCTACAAAACAAGGCCCTCTTTCAGGAGTTGTACAGCTCAGCCTAGATCCGGATGGGGTGTAACTTGATGTAACAAGGGTGGGTGTATTTTGTAAGTGAGAATGCTTCTATTAGTTTAGTTCCTGTTCTTAAATGCAAGACTGCCAAATTCATCAGAGCAAATTTGTACTGTCTGTATTTTTGTCACTTTCTTTGTTTTCTTCCATTTTGAGGTTTCATCATCTTTAAATGAAGAAATATTTTCCTTACTGCTGTTGAGCAACAGTGTGAATTATGGTGAGGTATGTTTTGTAAACTATCGAATAAGATGAGAGAAGCCTTTTTCTGTCTTAAGAAAACTGGTTTTGGGGACATAACAGCTGTAGTTTGTGTTGTAGTAATGTGCAACGGACTGACTAAAGACTTCTCCTTTTAACTTCTTTGGTCTTGCAATTTGTGATCTTTGTGACCAGTCAGTCACTGGAGCTGAAATTCAGACTTTGCTCCGACAGATAATTATGTAGGTGAATTTGTTATTTTCTTATTCACTCTCTCACATGCAGACAGGAGATCTTATTGTTGTTATTACTCTATAGGTTTCCATATTTGAAATAAATGTGTTGCATGCTGTCAGATGCGGACTTTATTTTATAGAGAAATGTATAATCAAAGCTACTGTGACTGAAAAGCACAGGGGCAAGCCAAACTTCTCAGTAGCAGAAGCAAATTAAAGATGTGCTTATGTTGCCCTGTTCTGCTTTTGTGAGTAGATGCCACTTGGTGAGGTTTCCCATGCCTAAGATTTACTAAACTATTTTTTAGCTATGAATTATTGAATTACTTTTTCAAAAGATAACAACATACTGGCCTGAAAAGAAGGCCTAAGCCTAAAGTGCCTGCATGACATTTTAAACTTAGTGTATATATAGCATTTAGTAAAATTACCTGAAAAAAATAGCCTTGGAGTGTAAGTTGAAGTAATTTCACTGATGCCAAGAGATCTCTGCTAATTTGCTTTGGCCCTGAATTATGAATCTGTGTATATATCTAAAAGAAAGGTGCACTGCACAGGCTGAGGCGTGTACAGCAGATGCACTGTGCTACATAGGCTGTGGCGTGTGTACAGCACGTGCTCTGTCAGCGCACAGCCAGGCAAATTGCAGATCTTGAAATGGCAGCCTGGCCTTTGCCTTTGGGGGGACTTCTGGGTGGACAAGGAAGACGTGGCTGAGGCTGTAGTTTGCTTTCATTCATTTTTTCTTTAGCAGATTATAACAAGGTGCTGGAAAAGCCCACTGGCAGGGTTACTCAGATGATAGACAATCTGAGGCGTTCTCAGACAATTGTTTCCCAACAGTAGCAAAGTTTCTTTCTTAGGGATTTCAGAAAAAAACCCAAAACCTTATCCTCTTTAAGATTAGATTCTATTTTACTATATATACCATGTTGCTTAAAATTACATCTCTTTTTTATGGGGCTTTAGTAAAAGCAGGTCTACAGAGTGTGCTTTGCCTGGGACTCTGCCTTCTCAAGGCAATTGTTTGTGATTTTTAAGACTTAAAAAGTGAATGTAAACTGGTGTACTTTAATAGGAAGCCTTGTTCTCTCACTTTCCATATCCCTCATTTCTTAGTGATGTGCCCCAAGATCTGCAATCCTGTAAATTTCGTATCAGAGGCCTAAACTGCATGTACACAGGAAGGAAGTAGATAAAACAACATGAATGTGACACACAATGCAAACTTTCTGTCAAAGGGCAATGAGATTAAGCTGATTTAGTCAAGAAAGCCTTCATGGTAGCTAATAGGTGTATTTACAGATTCATCGTGTATAACCCTCCATGGGCCAATAAGGGCTATTTCTAGCTCTCATTTGTGCAAAGGGCAGTTATTCATTATTGTATAACTTGCACAAGAGGAAAAAGCTTTACCTGGGGCTCTGCTGGAAATGATGGTAACACCGTCCTCTCCCTCTGAGATGTTTCTATTACCCAGCACATTTATTTAAAAAGCCAAGGCCCTTGCTGTAGAGGTAAGGAAATTCATGAACCCTACCCTGAAATGTTTGTAATCTGAAGACAGGACTGACAAAGCCTTAAAGAAAAAAGTATAACATACGTATTTTCCCATCCCATATTTGGGTCCTCTTTAAAAAGAGCTTGGGCTCTAGGCATAGCAGAAAAACAATCCTGACAGTCAAATGACCTCAAGACCAATGACCTCAAGTCAAATGACCTCAATGACCAAAAGACCTTATCTGTGTTTCCATGACCACAATTTAACTGTGTCTAAGTGCACACTAAAGGGACGTCTCTGTGTCCCTGATCTCTCCTTTGTGCTGGCATTAATGGTTGAATGGCTATGCAGGCAACCACCCCATGGAGCCAACATTGAAAACTATCTGGTAAGTTTTTGTCAGATTGCTTTTTCAACTAGACCACTTCCATGATCCAACTTTTTCCATTATCACAGTGTCTGCTCTAGAGATTGAGTAGCAAGTGGCAGGGTAGAATTTCCTTCTTAGTAGCAACCTATACATAAATGAGATTATTCTGATCATAAATACAGAGCTGAAAACTCCACATCTTACATATAGGTGGTATTCAACATGCCACAAATACACAATATTATCATGGAGATCATGGAGGTGTTTTTGGCAGAGGTGCAGGGAGGAGTATTCCTTGGCTAATTTTGCAGTGCAGTGAAGGTCAGAGAAGTTGACACCCCCTGGAATGGCCATCTAACGTCACCCATGGTCCCTGGGATTCTGATGTCAAGGCATTTTGTGACATTAGAAGCCCACTATAAGGAAATGTGAAACAACACAAGTGTAGAAAAAGACAAACTAAATCCATTGCAGATAGGAGTTCAGATGTGTAATGCTGGTGTTCCTCAAAGACTCAGAAGCCTTCTTGTAGTGGTGTTCAGGTACAAATATGACCAATGCTTTTTCTTTAAAAAAAAAATTCCTGCTTTTTTAAAGTCAGACCTTTCGTGCTTGGTATCCTGATTTACGGTTTATGGATACTTAGGTTGGCAGCAAAGTAAAAGACAGTCTCTAATTTGATTTAAAAAAAGAACAAAAGCAAAAAAATTGCTTATGTCTTGCCTCTATAGTTTGCATTCCTGCCTAAATAAAACTGCAAATCCTGAGCTACCTTCCCAACTCCTTCTCCGCTTTGACTCAGCAGTGTCAGGAACTTTGTATTCCCACCCCTGTAATATGAGTATCTCCCAGCTGGGGTCTGCATCTCTGCCTTCCAAGACCCCGCACCTTGCAGAAGGGTGTGAGATCCTCATCGACCATCACATGTGGCTGACAACAGCCTTATGGACAGATGGAGGAGATCTGAGCTTTCTTTGTCAGTAGTCAGTATATTTTCCTTCATTCAGGATGATGATAAGCAGAGTGATATATTTCCCCCCTCTATTTTTTACCAACTGCTGTTACAGACTTTTTTATCTGTTGTCATTAAATAGGCAACCATTCGTCAGGCAAATCTGGTGCTTCTCAAAATACCATTAAAGCTAAAGGAAAAAAGGCGTAGGAAGATATATGTAGCTGTTTGTTTAGTTGATCTTTATGTCCAAAGTGACTAATTGATTTTAAGTGATATTTTATAGAAATAGTTGATATCCAAAGCAAAAACCTCATGTAACAAATTTCAGCACAGATGGTATTTTGGTTGCAATTAAAAAAAGTGCCATACAGTAAATGAGAAGTAGCGAAGGTTTAAAATCCGATATAGGAAGCCTTGAAAGATGGTTGAAAAAAAACAACATTTTATATGTTCAGAAATTAAAAAGTTGGCTTCTGGTAGAAATGAGACAAAACTTGGCCTAAAGTGTTTAAATGTACCAAAAATGAACTAGAGAGACAGGGTAGATTTGGGAGTGAACCTTATGTAGGTGAGGACAGGTAATAGACTCTTTTCCGAGTAATAAAAGTCATCCCCTTAGTCTGTATGTAAGAATATTTTTCTTATTCTGCATGTTATGGAATGTTTCTCTTGAAGAACAATATTGTGATGCTGACCATGTTGATTTTCTGGGTAAAGGGTAATGCCTGGGCTGCCTTTATGTCATGGAACAAAATTTTTCATGCGGTTGAAGCGACAGGGCCTCATCAACAGGCCTAAAACAAAATAGGTGACCCATGGATGCTTTGCTTTGCATTGCTATGTGTACTGTTTAATCTGTAACTTCTCACATTGTTATTATCAATAGAATTGTTCTGTGCCATTTTTAATATATAGAGTGTGAGAAATATATAGAGTGTGAGAAAACGAGTCATAGTTTCATTATCAGTAGAATTCGGCCATGCCACCTTCAAAGGGTAAAAAAGAGTAACAATCCCTGGCTGACCAATTATCTTGAGTTTGAACACTGCATGAAAAGAGAACAATGTAGGAATGCTGTAGCTCGACAGGTCCAGTAGCTCAAAGATAAGTGATATCCAGCTGTTTCCTTATCTCCTTTCTTGAGCCTTGGCCATGCTTCGAGGTGGGGGTGGGGGGGTGAAATGGGTGGCTAAAAACAGAGATTCTGCATTTTCAAAATGATGTAAGTTGTTTATTTAACAATATAAAAGCTGAACCCTCTTGTAGCGACTTTGGAGACCTCACCTATGAGTGAATGCACTGCTTAGGATCTCACAGTTGTCTGGGAAGGCTCTCCAAATCTTTGCTGCAAAAGGGGCTCCCTGGTGACTGCGGGTCTGGATGGTAATAGGGCAATTGTTGATGCATCTTATTTACTGTGCTTATTCGCTTGTAGTAATGATTAGACACATTGCCTTTAAAGTTGTTACTGTTAACTTGTTGTTAATCACTACTAATCATCTGTCACCTTTCTTGTTTTAATAAGTTAAGTAAAATTTGATTTCACATAGTATTCAAGAGTTTGGGCTGTTATGCTGATTGCACTCTAGTTATTACAGTGTGATAAAACAGTGGTACAACAGGGTCACTTCCAATAACAATTCTGAATTAGTATTCTAGTCTCTCATAGTTCATAAAATACAAAACCAAGAACCAACTTAATAGAGCAGATATGCGTGAATGAAAATACGCTATTTAGAGAAAAGGATATGACAAGGAAGAGTGGTACAGAATTAGAGATGAATACTGTAATGGTTAAATAGTTAAATAGACACAACTGGAAAATCTGCATAGACAGAACTGTCAACTCTTGTGCAGAGAGGGTAGATAGGATTGGTCTTCAAGTAATGTTCTGGGTGAAAAGTAATACTGGAAGGTGAAGGTTTTCATGGCTGAAGGGGAAACTGGACATGCTGTGGGAAGGGATATCCAGTGGAGGTGACTAAAAGCAATGAAACCACACACAGCTCCAGCAGTCCCTGGGCTGAAGATGATTGGCAGCTGAGGGACTGTTAGGGGAAGTGTCAGCCTTTGTGCAGTAGTCTGCAGCTTTCCCCCAGCCATCTGCCTTCAGCTGCTGCTGGAAACAGGTTACTGGGTTGGACAGATCTTTGGTTTGACCTAAGTCCACATGTTGTCCTTTTCAGTGACAGGAGATGAGCATTGTGAAAGTACTTAACAGCAACAATATATTTGGTGAAATAGTTTGGTGTTGTTCTGAGAGGTGGACAAGGTTGATGTTTCACATAATTGTGAAGATGTGTGCAAACTATCAGGAAATCAATTGAATAGTTAACAAATTTAAAAAGCAATTTTTACCTTTCATTACTAAATAGAAGCTTGTTCAGTTTTGGCCTTGGTAGGCATCTACTTTGTGCACATATGTATGATTGAAAGAATAAGGTTTTGATGGAGAGAAATAGATTCAAGTTCATTGACTCTAGCTTTAACGGTGACATTCTATCAAAATGTATTCACATTTTATACTGAGCTTCCATTAATAGTTCATCTTTTACCTATTCCACTGCTGCTGAGGAATATATTATTTTCTGCAAGAATTTTACAGGCACAAACAAGCATGTGCAATGGGGAAATCCTTCACTTCTTGTTATCTCTATGTTTTGTTAGCTCTTCTAAACTAAATCTTAGGACAGCCTGAGATTCAGATTTCATCCTTATTTTATATGGATTCTGAAAATGAGATGACAAAATAGTGTCTCTAATGCTAGGGTTACTGATCTTGAGAAGACAGCATTCGTTTTGGTTTCAGGATCATTTACCACTTCCATGATAATGAATCTGACACCTAAAGTAATTATTCTCCAAATGAATAATTGAACTGAGTAAAGCAGGGTAATTTTAACTATTTATATGAGGTGTCCCAAAAGACACTAACAGCAATGATTTTTTCCTTTAAGAAAATGGGGTTACAGAATTTCTGCAAGATATTACAAAGGATGAAGAAAACAAGCAGGGGAGTGTCCTGTGCTTTCAACTAGCAGTCTTGAAATGCCATTCAATGTTTTTTCTGCAGTTTGGCAATGTCCAAACCTTTTCAAGTGACTTCTGCTACTTATGGAGAGAAAATTTTCACCCCTTTCATTAAAGACTACAGATTGCTAACTGGTAAGCAATTTTGGTTAGTGTTGTACCTTACACTAGCCTCCATTTGTATCTATCCAAATTAAAATATTTGATTACTTTTAACACCTATAAACTTCTGAGACTAATGCTCCATGCTTGACAGTATGTAGAGTTGTGGCAGGAGCTCAGGTATTTAATATATCTCTATGTATTTGAGGCAGTTATCCAAGGATCTCTCAATCACCATCAAAAATCTAGTTGATATCATTGGTAGAAGTCAGGATACGATATACCTGAGCAAATGTAAATGTCTATTTTATGTTAAGATAGCCTGTGCTCTAGATTCATTTACTGGATCTTCACTGAATGAAATCCAGGATGAGGACCTTAAATGTAGATACATATAGTAGGAATGCAGAAAATATGGTGAACTGATTCACTGAAGTAAAACGAAGATAAGCTTTTAAGATGACCAAGTCAGTTTTGTAAGAACAGTCATTTGGATTTTGGCTTACGTGTGTAGAAGAAATGCACAGACATCTTAGAATAAGTGTAATATAAAATGTACAAGCATGTTCAAGTCTCGTGTAGTAAATGACTTACAGAATGCTGTAAGCTGCAATATTTGCAATCCTTCCTTATTACATGAAAATTCCAGTTTCAGTCTCTGGGAAGGGGAACTGTTTTTTGTTATAGACAGTATAGTGGTGCTGTGGGCACTGGTAAGAGGGCAAATAAGAGTAAAGGCTTCATCGTCAGGATCTTTAACTTTTGTTGTCTGTTAGTACCATAGGGAACTTCAGAGAAAGTCTGCTAGCCTTTGCTTTCTTAATTTCCTTAGGTAAACCATTGCTCATTAAAGATAATTAATGTTAAGCAGAAGGAGAGAAGTCCTTTTAGTAAACCCAGTGTCCTCTTATTTAATTGTGAACACTTTGCCAAGAGTTTCTCCTGAATTACAGCATCTGAGGTTTCAAATTAAATCTGACATCTAACCTAGCATTTGAGACACTAAATGCATGACTTTCTCTAGAGAGGAACTCTCTGTTCAGTTAAAGTGCTACTGCACCAGTGGTGACCTACTAGGAGAAGGAAAACTCCTTGGTGGATGGCCATGTTGCAAGGTTGCTTTTTGTAGCATTTGAAAAACAGAAAGTTGTTGATCCAGGGAAATGGTTTCAAACTGCTGTTAAAAATTACAAGACCTGGCAGTGTGGCTCAAAGATTTCCTTGTTTCATATACAGAGCTCCCATTATCTCCTGGCCATTGGAGTGAATGGTGGGAATGTAACAATCAGACGTATTCTGCGAAAGGCTCCAGTCCACTAACCCGTGAAATCATGAGAAGTATCTCCTGTGTGCATTGCACTGCTGCCTACAGCAGAATCTGGATTCAAGGATAGTTTGTGGTAAGGGAAAGAAAGGGAATCAGCCCTTACATTCCCTGAACATTTTAACATTCATAGCAAAATCTATGCAGAGAAATAACACTCTTACAGACATAAAGGCCTTCCCTCAAAGTCCTAGTTAAATGCTAAGCATGGCTGTTGAGTTTTGCATTCTTTTGTCATATGCCAGTGATGGTCTGAGTCAGAGACATTCACTGCCTATGGTACTGGTACATGGTAGTTCTCCTGGCAAAGAGCTTGCAGACAGAGATTCAGAACGTGCTAGGATGGCAAGGAAACACATAAAAAAGGGGTTTTTTTTTAAGGCACACAAGGAGAAACGTATGTTTTTTCTATTAGCCAGCTCACCCCCAGTGCTGCAGGACCATCCCAGACCTGCTCACACATGCCGCACTTGGCAAGTACAAAATTAGGATGATAATGTGTGGCCTCCCACATGCACAGGGCCTGCATGAGACTGACCTGGCCTCCATTTCAAAGTTTTGCAAGTTAATTTGAAGCTGAAAGGCTCAATTTGCTTTTGAGGAATGCTGTAAAAAGCAGCAGCCACACAGATAGGCAGAGCTTTGCATTTACAGTCTTTTCCCCTCTTGTGGATGATTTATAAGCAGTTTAACTATTAGGGGTCAGTTATTACTCCCACCTCGCTTCTTTTGCAGGTAAGATCATAGTTTTGGGCTAGCAGTTCTCTTTTTTGACTTATTTTATCAGAACTGGTTAATTAGAGCCAAAGTTTGCCTCCTTTTACTATGTAATGTAATTCTGTTATCAGTGCAACCACATTCTACCCTAGGTGATTTCCACTTTGGCTTTAATCCTTTTTTTTTTTTTTAATCCCATGAAATAAAGAGTATTTTCTTACTTGGGTAAGCTGGATAGCCCTTTGGTCTAAATAGAGTTCTTTCATTCTGACATTTCTGATATGCTAAACCTCTGTGAAAGTTTGATAAAAGGTAACTTTGAGGTTTTTAATTAATTATGTACAATAAGTTGACAGTACTCTACTGGGAGGTGTTCCTAATAATCCATGCATGTAATATAGTGGGAACATTGTTTATAAATATAAATGAATTGAAAGGTTTGTAACCTTGGAACAAAAGAAGATGAGAAATCAAATCACGACTGGCAACCTCACAATTAAATGTTCTAAGATTAAATGACCTACTTGAAAGTTACAATTTTATCTTTGTTTTCCAGTAAGTAGAGGAAAAATAATCCTTGTAACAGCTCCTTTAAGCTCTTACTGGGAGTGAAGCGGGGAAATGTTGGTTTTAATATTTCATATCTCCCACAAATGAATAGACACACTCTTACAGTTCAGCCTAGCTGGAAAACGCATAACTCGTGTCAGGCTGAAAAGGAGGGGAGAGAGGGGGAAAGAGAAAGAAGATCTCAGTAAATTAGGTACAGAGCAGAGGTAAAAGGAAATTGAAAGTCAGGGGTAAGCAAACGAAAAGGGGTCACAAAGTTGGAAAAGAAGGGCTTTCTCCATGGAAAGGGTTAAGAATATTAATAAAGCAAAATGAATCCAAAGGAATAAAGGAAAGACCAATCCACAGATCGAATTAACTTCTGTCATAGCATTTGGTGGATTAAGAATCCTATTACCATCGGGCAGCTTGGATTAACAACTCCCTCCCACCACCACCTTATCATCATCAGTATTGCTTCTAGCTTTCTTATGCTTAGCAGTAGCAGAACAGCTGCCTTCTGGGAAAGGTATGCCATATCAACAGTATGGAATCAGGTCACTTATAACCCCTCGTTTGCAGCAACTGCTTCAGCTCTAATCTGCTGGCATCATTAAATCGAGCATCTGCAACCTGAAAATCACACTTCTGTCTGTTCTTATTAAGCTTAAAAAGCAGCACTTCGAGATTCTTGGAGTCAAAGAAAATGGGAAAAAATCTCCTTTTTACTTTCTTTCTCTCAATGTCTGACTGTTTCAATGAGAGGCTCAAATTCTTTGCAAGGTTACTGCAGTAATAAAGGATTATACATGACACAAAGTGCCTCGAGATCATTGCAGGGAGAAAATTTGACTGAGGAAATCACACTTTTCTCCTTGCTGCCCTTTGTTGGGCAAAGAGAGTGCATGTTGGCAAATGCCATGAAATGGCAGAATTCTCTCTTCACTGGCATGCGCAGCACAGCTGATATGATTTCAAAAATCCTCCAGACAGACACATTGCTGGGAGTTATGTTGTGGTGTTTGCTGCTGCCTTTGACCAATGGACCAGTAGAACTGCGAAAATGTTACCCTGCTTTGCAAGAACACCAAATAAAGAATGAAAAATAACTCCATAGCTAACACTTTCATATTTGTTTTCAGTATGTCAGATGGAAATGCTCATTCAATAAAGAGATGATTTTATGTTTGATTTTTAAAGTAAAGTTCTGTTTGGGATCCATTTCCTCATTTTCATATGAGTCACAATAAGATGCAAAGCATGAGAAGCACACAGTGGACGGAAAACAGCAGGCGCCGAGTTAATCTCCAGCTTGTGGCTCCTTTTGCTACTGTGCTTGTTGCTCCCAAGAGAGTTTTAACCGGGCAGGCATTACAGCAAATGCTTCAGAGATACGGAGAAATATGTACAGACAGTGGGCTTTGAAGCTCTTTATGTTTATCTAACTGCTGATAGTTATTTATTTATTTGATTTTTTTTTTAATGATGCAAATCCCTGAAGAAGAGTGCCTTGTTTGAGTTTTCTGCTTTGGAAACCCAGAAAAAAAAAGGTGGGGGCTGTTTCATGACTGTATTTTTAACCTTCACACAGGAAAACCGAGAGGCAAATTTGCACTTCAAACTATAGCTGGAACCAAACCACCCACATACAGAGATAATAAAACATCAAAAGGCCTGTGAAATATGCTGGCACATGTATATATTTTTATCAAGGGAAAAAATGAAGAAATTGGGAATGCACAACTAAAATTCTTCTATACTTGGAGTATTAGTTATAATAAGCAAAGCACACAATTTTGGTAGTCTTTAACCCAAGATCAGCTGAAGTGGTAAAGAAGAATGCTTATTGTAGTATTCAGATTGCTGAACATAAACATATCTTCTCACAGTAAAAGGAATATTGAAAGGTGCAAATGCTCCCCAGCCTCATTAATCCTATTTGGCCTAAAAATTGTTGTCATGTGCACTGGAAAATATATTGAGATACTAAAGTAAAAGTTCTGAAAATGCATAATGCAAGGATTAGTACTACATTACTCATGATCTTGAGGCTCAGCTCTCTTTTGTTGGACAGAGCACAAGTTTATTGTCAAATTCTGCTGGGGTAATGTGGCTGCAGGAGCAGTTCAATACACATGATTCCCTCTCATTTTGTCATGGCAGCATAATAGCAGAAATTAAAATTCTTCAGGAAGAGCTGGCAGAGAGGTCTCAGTTCAGAGATACCACAGGACTGGAGGAGGCATCCCTGCACTACCTCACCTTCTTGGTCAACCACAAAGATTCCTGGAGAGGGTGGGCCAGCACAGCTAAATATTTCGAGGTTTAGAGACCAAAGTGCTGCCCTTGGGACAGCTCAGGTTAGATTGCTGCTGCTGCAAAAAAAAAAAAATCCAGAAGCTTTTATGCACCAATGCCACTTTTCTCTTCTGTGAGGTGGCACTTTCTGTTTTTCCTGGGTTTCTCTCCAAGCTGGACCGAAGCCCTGGGCATCCTGGGCTGTTGGAAGCAGCACAGTCCCATCCCCACCCTCCCATCGCATCAAGTAGTGCTGTCCCAGCGCAGAGCACAGCATCCCAGGGATTGTTCTTTTTAACATAAGGCCACTGCTGAAATACATTGCTGAAAATGGAAACTTTGACCTGAGTTTCTTTTTTTAACTTTCCATTTGCTAGGGTTTTGTTTTATTTTATTTTGAAGTGGGTAGAAGTATAGAGTCTTAAAATAAAGGCTGGGAGTGTTGGTAAAATCCTGTACAGTAAGCTGTGCCCTAGCGCCTGATCTCTCATTTCAAGGCAGATCTGTTATCAGACATGAAATTGGAAATACCAGCCCTCACTTGATGGGCTTTTCTTTGGTTAAGGAACAAAGGTACTGTACATCTGTAGCTGATATCATTGCTATTTTTATATCAAAGCTTCCTTATCTACTTGGGAAGTGATTCAGGGATTTTCTCTCTCTCCTAAGTGTCCCAGCAATGTGTTTGTTGTAATCTCTTACATATCCTCATTACACATTTTTCTCCACATTAATAAGAAACGAAGAAGCCAGGTTGCGTTAGTTATCTTATCTCAGCCAGCTCTTTTCAGAATTCCTGCCCAAAAAGTTAAATGCCCTATTTTCACTCAATTTTTTTGTTTCCCTTTCCTACGAGGTTTTCTCTTCCACTCTGTGCTCACTGAATCTCTGGTCTGTGACCTGCTGTGACCTCTAAAGCTTTTAACAAAATGATTAAATAAGCTATTGTGAGATTTCATATGTGCATGCATACATAAGCATTATTCTTATGTGTATAAATATATTCTGCTTAGCTTTTAATCCTTTTCTTACTGTTACTTCTTCCTCCCTCTCCACCTTTTTGTGCAAGTAGGTTTGCTTTATCTGTGCCAGCAGATGATGTGAGCTGTGATGGTCTCTTGTTAGCACTTCCAGCAGTATCTGCCGGCTGCAGTCAGATCTATTCTGCTTTCCTGCAAAGGCCAGCTCCGATGCCTCCTTTTGGCTCTGCTGTTGAATATTATCTCAGCCACTGAAGACTCCAAACTCATAAGAAACAGAGATAGGCAGAAGCTGTGATATTTGGATTTGGACTCAGATTTTAAGTCCTACAAAGTTCAGGCTGTCTTGGATCTCCCTGCTATAGTGATAAATGTTGCAAGTAAAACAGGATTTTAGGTAACTATTGTTTCTAAGGATTACAAAGCTCAGAAACCTTTAGATAGGCACCAGCTTCTTTTCTAAGAAACAACTTGATTTCCAATTGACCATTTATCAATCTTTGTGTTACTGGTTAACAAACCCCAGCTTTTGTTATGAGATGGGGGACACTGCTGAGAGCTGTGTGACTCCCTTGTAAAATTTTAACACAGTTCCTTTTCAGCCCCCAAAGAAAAAAAAAAAGTATTGGTATGTTTTTCCGTATTATACAAGAGACTTTCTAGGTGTTTCTGACACAATCTCAGAAAATGTGTTACCAAAAGGGAAAAATAGCACCTTTGCTGCAGCTGGATGTGTCAGGCATATCCACTGGACACCAGGGTCTTCTGTGGGAGGCAGCCAGATTGTATGGGCGCAAACAGATCAGTGGTGGCCATGCCTTATCAGGATGGATGTCCTATAAGGTCTTTGAAGCACCTCAGCATTCATTGTTGTATCACGTCACGGACACCAGGGAGACTTGGTAAGGTGTTGATGCAAAATATGATGGGATGGCTACAGTAACTTCCGTTCTCCTTGCTTACAGTACTGCTCTTTGAGTCATATTTTACAAGCCCAAAAGCTGATGTAGCTAATGCTGTAATCCCCACTGTCTGTATAAAAAGGCTGTCATAACAGAAAAGGAACAACTTGTTTCCCTTCTCCAAAGAAAATTCTACAATCCATGATCCCACAGGTGCCTGAGATGCCAGAAAACCACAGGGTAAGGGTGCAAAGCAACTCAGCTGAGAGCAGGAACTCTAAGAGATCTAGAGGAAATGGAGATGCTGCTCAGAGTATGAACTGAATATCCTTTCATCAGCTGACATTAGAGATACCAGCCTGCAAGTGAAAAAGGCACCTTGACAACTGTGTTTTCAATTTTTTTTTTCAATTCGTCCAAAATGGAGGGTTCCTGGGTTCATTTTTATTAGTTCTGTTATCAGTTCTCTGGATATGTTCCCTGCACCTCATGACCAGGAAAAGGTGAGAATATAAACCTAACTGCTGTTCTGAGTCTGCCTTTAGTTTACCAAGTTTTTACATGAGCTTTCTGCCTATTCACTTTCAGGTCTCTTTGGAAAATATATTTTGCTAACTCACACTAAAATATTTTCTCCTGCGTTGCTGATGCTTTGACATAGCCTCCAGCCTCCTGTAGTGAATTGTGTCTGATGCGGCTTCGATCGACAATATATCTCCTATCTCGCTTCAGCTGCTCTCCATTTTCTTTTAAATGGCAAGTCAATAATCACCATTCCTGAAAGGATTTTCGTTTTTATGTATGCTAGAAGTATGCTTTTAAACAGGGACTTCTGCCCACATGTGCTGTGAAAGACAGTTAAAAAGGAGAGAGTGCTTGCAGCATGGTGAAAATCTTTGCTCTTTCAAGCCCTGCAGGAATGTCCTGTTTTGGAGGGACAGTGCTACCTAGTGCTAGACTGTTGGGTTGAAGAGTGTGCAGGTATGAAGGGTGTGCATTTGTTCTTGTGTGCCTGTATGTAAAGAAAAATGCTAAATGGGAAGAATGCAGCCTGCTGCTTCGTCCCCTCAGTGCCAAGAGACGCCAGAAAGCATCAGGCTTGGGAAGGGAGCTGATGACCAGAGCACCACAGCTCTCACTTTGCCAGAGCCCTGTGCCACCACCAGCCCTTCCTCTGCTCATGTCCTGGTCAGAGGGTTCTGCTGTGTGGAGCTGCCAACAGATCGTCTTCTTGTCCTGAGAGAAACTGATCACTGGTCCTTGCTCTCCCCAAGCACTATAACTGCAGGGTTTGTTTTGGATTTTTGTTTGTTTATTTGTTTTGGTTTTGGTTTTTTGGGGGGGTTGTTTGTTTTGTTTTGTTTGGGGTTTTTTTGTTATTTAGTTAGTTTGTTTGTTTGTTTGTTTTTTCATATGCAACTTCCACTTTTGTGCATTAGCTGGGAGAGAATTGGAGAATTGGATATAACATGCTTCCTGCTATGCTTATATATGTTAACTCCATTCTGACTTTCATTTCTAACCATTATCTATGTAGACTGCTCCTCCATTACAATTTTAGTAGTTGTTTTAAGATGCATAAACATGATGTAATCTCACTTAAGTCCCCACAGGTTACCCATGTCTACTGCTTCTAAAGACACTACTGTTGTCTTTTAATGTATCATAAAACTGCATTTATATTAAAATAGAAACTTAATTTTTGTTCTACCCCATCTTTGCAGGTGTTTAAATCAGTGCTTTAAATACCAATCCAGCACATATTGCAAAGTCTGCCATTCCTAAATAGCATGTTATGAGAATTATAAGCCACATGCAGGATTTTTTTTGTTTGTGCCAAAGGAAGAAAATAGGCAAAACAATTAATTTGAAGGATTTGGGATTATTAGTACTGTGTTGAGGTTGTTAGGCCATTTCCTTCTGATGTAAATATAAAACTTGATGGTAAATGGAAAAGTCTCTCAGAACAGCAGATCAGGAACTTAAACTGTTATCTCTTTTGCTTCTTGTCTCCTTTCTCCAACAGCCAAGGAAGCGCCATATCATGGATGAGAAAAAAGTAAATGTCAAGTAAAGGGAGAAAAATGAGTGAATGAATATTTGTATAGGTACAGGAGAGGAAATCTTGGGCAATCTTCTTATGGCATTTCTTTGCCTTGAGATGAGTTTTAAATAACAGGAAGCAATTCCTTCTTGGGCTTTCCATAAATGATGATTTATATTTTTCTGCTTCAAGTTAATTCCTGTGATATATAGATGAATATGTATCAATATTTGTGCAGATACATCCACTATAGATGATTCATGGTTTATTTATTAAAAATGGATTTTTGTGTAACTGTTTTCTAAAAGTTGTCGTGTTCCCCATTCATCTCCCACTGCTTCATCCAGTTTTCCCCCGCTTAACAAGCTGTTTTATTAAAAGAAAATATGTTTGCAAACATTCTGAGGATTTTTGTTAAATAGTTAAGAGATAGCAATACATTAATGTGTTTTTATATAATTTCAATTTCAATGCCTGGATGCAGTTCTGAAGTCTAAGTCAGTTCCAAAGGTAGCAACAAGTCAGGCATGAGATTTTAACGTACGAATGACTTGCACAAATAAATCAGTCCAAGTAAGACACAATTACACTGTCTTCTGGAATATACCAAGTGCCAAATGTGGATTTTCCTTCATTGGTGTGGTTTGTGAGAAAGAAGAGTGAATAAAATTATGCTTTACATGAAATGTTTTCAATTAAGCATCAAATTAAGACGTGAACTGAAGACTGTTTGAGAGCCTCATACCTATTGTGGTAGGTATAATATTTACATGAATGCATACTTCTTATTCTTATCCATCTTTATATTTGAAGAGTTGAGAGATACTCAGGTGGGTGGTGTGGGGGTGGAACTAAGAAATGTTGGAAGATGAACTCAGCAGTACTTTGTTCTTCACAATATAATCCCTCTTCTTAATGACTGGTGACAGAAGACTGGTCAGAGTTGGTGAGCTCGCTATTTTGCCCTTCAGATGGATGGCAGGCATCACAACTAGACTTTTTAAAATAGGATGCAACTGTATGCCAAATATGGAGTTTAACTGCCAAAAGCATGTATATGTCATACCTAAGAGGACAGACTAGAAATCTGTGAGAAGGTTTTTTTTCTCATTGCAAGGAGACATGAACCAAATTCACTATGGAAGACTACAAGATATGAGGGCTGGATTTATCCAGTAATATTTAGCCGCCTGATTTTTAACTATGCTATGTAGCTTACAGATTTATGATAGGGAAAATTAAAAAAGAAAAAAAGAAAAAGGAATTTAACAAATCTGCCCCTTTTTACTGCAAAATCCAAATGCTTATTTTAAACTGTTAAATACAACTGGTCCCTGGAAATATTTTGGTTGCCTTCTGCTTTGCTTTTCACATTTCTTAGCTTGACATTTTACATTTGATATCGTCTGTGCACAAATAAGTTGCACATGTTTATTCATTTCATCCTGTGAACACAGTGACAGAATTGATAGAATAGCTTTCTGGTATTGGCATGAAATTAGCTTGCCAATTTAATTTCTTTCAGAGGCTAAATCAAGTAATCCAATTAATGGCATGCTCTTCAAATAAGTACTAGCCGCCACCACCACCAATAAGTGGGAGACAAAAAGAAAGACTTTGTGCATTTCTGGAAATACAGTTAAACATTTTGCAGACTAATGAAGTGCAAATAACATAGCTGGTACTGGTTGCAATTGGTCGTAGTTCTGTGTCTCAGGCATCACAGGAATGCTCATTATAAAAATAAATGCAAAGATAAAGTGTGTATTTTTGTGAGAACTCTGATATTGCTATCATGAGAAAAGAATCTTGTTAGAAGAATGAGATGGAGAATTGGCTTGAGTTCATTAATGGGATGATGGGAAAGCAATCATGCTCATAACATATTGTGCCTATTGCTGCTTACCACTTCAGTGAGTCTGTGCTCCTGGACAGTTTGGAGGCAAAGACACTGTTACTCTTTTGTGTGGGATATGCAGTGTTTTACAAGAGCCTTGCAGGAATCAGTGAATATACTCGTAATGTTCTAAATATGAGGAACACAGTCTTCAACTCCACAGCTAAATATAGAATCATGGAATTACCCGAGTTGGAAGGGACCCAAAAGGATCATCGAGTCCAACTCCTACCCCTACACAGGACACTCCCAACATTCACACCATGTGACTGAGAGCATTGTCCAATAATAAAGGAAAGATTATCAAGGGCTGCCATTTAGATATTTGTTTATAATTTTTGCCATCGTTCTTGAAGAGTATTCTTGTATCTTTTGAATTCCTTTATATTTTAAAATTAAATAGAAACATATTTTGTCATCATTCAGGTTAAGGAAAGAAAATCACAAGCAGACTTTGATAAAAGAATAATAACATCCTAATGATTTCTCACACTCATAGCACTTTTCTCAAATTAATGTGTAACTTAAACAGATGAGTTTAAAATACCTTGAACTATTTGGTTACAAGAGGCTGGACTCTTCCATTGAAAAATCTCTACCACCAAAAATCTCTTCAATTGAAAAATTCCCACCATGAGGGGTCAGAACTTCAGACTGTATTGTACATATAGGTGAGATGGAGCAATCCTTGGCTCTATATTACACCCTAGAGCTGTCTGTTCATGCAACACATGAGCCTTAAAACCCCATGTGTCTGTCATCGGGGTTTTCTTTTAGAGTTTCACAGCAAAATAAATGAGAAAAATAAATTTATTTCTAGGACATATAAATTCGACATTCAGCCAGAGGCTGGACTATCATAACTTTTATAGAGAATGACACATTGATAAGAACTGATAACACTGGTAGAAATAAAGCAAAGCAGCATTAAACCATTCTGAACTTCCACTTCTTTTCAGTCTTGCTAATGGGTAGCTTAGTCACTATGACTTGTTACTCTGACAGTAAAGTAAGTGAGGGTCATTCTACCTCCTTCCCAGCTGTGCTGCAGGACTGGAGACAGGCTGCAGACTGCTCCTGGCCAGCTGTGGGCGTAAGGACCAAAAGACTGTGCTCTGCTCCTTGATCCTGGGCTGTCCATCAGAGGGTGTCTGTAGTGAGCAGAGCTGCAAAGTGTTTTGGGAAGGAGTCATTAAAAGGAGGAGGACATTCAGTTTTCAAAGGATCGTCTTTTTTTTGGCTTGGGAAGTTTCTCACTACTTCTGACAATCAAAACCTAATTTTTAGTTTCTTTTCTTCTAAAGGTAACAAAGGAAGAGCTAAAATATAGTAGTAATTGAAGTAAAGAATAGGTATCCAGATATTTTGTAGGATAGGTATTGCTGTTGTCCATGAGGTAGAATGCACTGTACTTTCATTTTTCTTGTTACATGAGCCTTCAATGATGAGCAGATATACATCTTAAAAATGTTGCATTTGCTTCAGTAAAGCTGGACGTAGTGACACCTGAAACATACACTGCAGGTTGTTGAAGAAATTCTTCATTGAAACTGGCAATCACATTGGGAACCAGCTGCTGGCTTCAGGTAGATCATTTTCAAGTATTTTAAAGAAAGCTAGAGGATAATTCTAAATTTCCATAGCACAAGCCAAGATAATTCCCTAAGTAGTCTAACCAAGAAAATTGTACAAGTCCTTGACACTGTACTACCAGATGTGATGCAGCTTTTGTGTGTGATCCCTTGTACTAGAGAATTAAAGGAAATGTAATGAATTCTGAGTGTGGGTATTGTAATCAGTACTCAGGATGTGAAAGAAAAAAAAAATATGTTCAGTTACACTCTCAGGAAATAATAAAACCTCCCTGGTTTATGTCTGTCTGTTAAGGTGCTCTATTCCAGCTGGCCATTGTAATGATAAAATAAGTTCTATGTGATCATGGGCAAATTCTCCTGGTGTGTTGAGCTTCTACTTGTTGATACAGTTGTATTTACCTCCCTAAAAGGCTGTTAGGAGAATTTAGTCTTTGTATGATTTTGAGGTTTTGTTGCAGAAAGACAAAATGTTATGCAATCGAAGAATAGAACCTAACTTCTCTCTCCCTGGGTATTACTATCTCAGAGAACTTTACCCAGGTGAATGACATTGGGGTGATGTGAACACAATTTAGCTGATAGAGTATACAAGCTACCAGCTTTGTGGTTTGAGAAGTATTTAAACCAGTAAAGTGCCTGCTTCTCCTCTTCCAGTCAGTTTAATGTGAAAGCTCAATCTGCTCTCCACGTTTCAGGTCAGCCAATGTGTGTTTCAAGTAAGAACTCTTCACATTTTTGGCAAATAAAATTAAGAAGTCCCTAAATTCACATGAAACATATTCTACAGTTTTTGGCTCAATAATTAAAAACAAACAACTCAATGAATACTGTGGTAGAATAAACAACAGTAGCTCCCCACAGGCTGCTGTACCTGTGGAGAATTGTCCCTTCCCAGGACAGACATGCCTCCAGAAGGCCAGGATTTTTCTAAATACTACACATGACACAAAGCCTAGAGCGGCAGATAAACACCTTGCTGGTAGATGGTACTTGGCTCAAGAACTTGCTGGGGCTTGTAGCATTAACCACAGTATTCCCTCTATGTTGAAACCAAGGACCGCAAGAGGGTCTTCAACACCAAGAGTTGACTCTCATTTTTAAGAGCATCCATATTGTATCCTAACAATGTTCCAATAACGACAAAATCCAAAATAATTAGCTACCCTGCAGATTGTCACACACTAACTGTGAATTACAGAGCGGAAGAGACGAGTGCAGTACTTCAAAGTGAAGAGAATTTTGTCTGCTTTTCTTTTTATTTGGACACAAGAATATAAAAATACTAGTGGCCATAATTACGTACTTCCTACATCTGCCCCAATAAGTCCCTAAAACAAAATACTGGTTTCTTTCTTATTCAGTTCCACAATCAATTCCTGTGCATGAGACTGTCCTTGATGCATAAATATATAGGCATCCATTTTACAATACTTACATGGCTTTCAAGAATAAGGACAAATGAGCTCTACAATGTTTAAATTCTTTTATTGAGGTGTTGGGAGCTAAAGAGCTTTTTTACATCAGAAGGAGATAACCTCAGATAATAACTTAAAAATTGCCAGTCTCAAAGTGGGGTCTGCCTTTACTGCCTCCCTTGAGGCAATAAACAGATAATTGCAGACATTTTTTAAAATATGACTTCTTTTTTTGGCTGATTCCCTACAACCTGTCACTCTCCTGTTCTCCTACGTGACGTCTGTAGGAGGGAGAGGAAATAAGGGGTAAGCCATTTACATGAGGTATTTTCTCTGTCTCCTCCCACCTTGGTGCTTGCTTGTAGGTGCAGCTGGAGAGCCCCATCAGGGAGCACCACTGAGCTTGAGCACCTGGGTCTTCTGAGCACAGTTGTTTGTGGTGTGTGCAAGGACGGAAATGTTTCCTCTCACTGAGGCACATATCTTCAAATTTAATTGCAGATTTTAAGAAATAATTTGGGGAAATGACATCTGAAATAGAAGTATGTGAATGAAGAGCAACTGATGGATAAATCTACATGTGGGTCAGCAGATGTCAGCAGGTCATTTCTACTGCAGACTTGTATCATTCTGTCCAGGTAGGACTATCCTTGCCTAGACCTAAACAACCCATATTTGCAATTCAGTTTAAAATAAAAGTATAAATAATACAATGTTTCAGTCACTTTTAGCAGACTTATAGTGCTTTGTTATTGCTCTTTTATCCCAGGACTGCAATTTCCTTCTAACATAGGCAAGAGGCATTATGCTGCAACCAAGCGAAATAAAACACGACAGGTTTCTGAACTTGAAGTATTTCCAGTGTCCCACTTTCACTCTTCCCTCCCCCAGCCTTATTCCTCTCAAAGATAGCTCCAAAAACTAGTTACTAGTTTCAAGCTAAGCATTGGGTAAGTATTATGGTTATTCTGCTACTCATAAACCAGTTGGATCCTGCACTGAGTATTTCCTTAGAAACCCCATGGGTTAGATGCAGTTAGGAGGGGCACACCACTTTTCTGCCCCTTCCTCAGGAAGATAATCTCAAGCCCATTTTAGGAACACTCTGCTACTCGCTGATTCAAAACACTGTGATGACATGTTTTACAAACCTCTTAGTCAAGTTTTTTGATGGGTGTGATAGCATTTCCTAGAGCAGCTGAGAAGGTTTTCTTTGCCCTCTGCCCTTAAAAGTGTCATATTGCAGTGAGACAGGGAGGGAGGTGACTCCATTCCCAGAAGTTAGTGGACACCCTATGTAAGACACCATCCTGATTTTCAGCACAGGACTCCATCTTCAAAGCCTTTTCAGGAAGCTCAAACTGACAGCACTGGAATCTTATTTCAGGTCATTTGCCCTAACCAGTGGCAGGCAGTGATTTTTATGCAGATGCAGATGATCATTGCTCTCTAGATTTAATGAAATCTGGTTATTTTACTTAATCCTGAGTCAAATGAATGAGGTTTTTTTTGACTTGTCAGCTTGAGGGGAGATGACCTAAATCTGAAGGGACTAAGTACTGCAAAATATACTCCAACAAGGATCATTCACCAAAAGAGTTAGGGAATTGTTTGTTTTAAGACATAGTCTAAGTGAATACTAATCTTATTATTAGAAAGCTTGTTTATTTAAACAGGCTTTCTCACAGAAGTCTAATGTTTGTACATGACTAGGACATAATATCCTCAAAATTTAATAAAAATTATCTCTATGGTTTTGAAGAATAAATTAGGAAGTATGGTACATATAATAAAAGTAGTCTTCATTTGCATGTGCTAATTAATTTCTACTTTATCCCATCAACATCTGGGAGTAGTGTCCTTATTAGCAGTAACGAATTTGCTTACAGTCTGAAACTAAACACTGAGAAAACTTGGTGAAGGTCACCCTTTTTCTGTTCAATTATCAAGGTTAATTATAAAATTAATTAGGTCAATTTGTAACTTTGATTAGGAGAATTTACCTCCTTTTGGCTTTGACACAGAATCTGGATCTGCAGTAGAGGATTTTACCTTCTGTTGTAAGCTCAGTAGTTTTGAGACATCCTTCTTAAAAACATTTCCAGGTTTTTGCTACTCAGGTGACGTCAGATTAATGAACTCGAAGTGGAGACTGTGTATTTGTTTTATCTTGTAATTATCCTTTTCCTGGTCTAATTCAATAGTGAAATATGGTTTTATAAAATAGTTTAACAGTTTACCAAGAAACAGATAAAAAATTAATTGGTTTGCGTCCTTCTCGCGTACTCTGTTATAGTTGTAATCTAGAGCATTGACATCAGTCATCGGTAGAATATTACTTTATTTCTGGTTCAATAGTCTCGCTTCTTCCCCTCATTGTCCTAAATTTTGTTCTTTGGCTCTTCCAAATAATGAGGAATACCTGAGGACATCTATTTTGCCTAATTTTCTTTTGCTGTCTGACACATACTAAAAGCGTTACTATGTCTTGATCTCAAATCACGTTAAGGCCCCAACATCATAGATGTGTGCAGGCTAAGTACAGACGTTCTCCTCAATAACTTGCAGTCTAAGTAAACATGGGTTAATTGGTAAATACAAAAAGGTCTGGAGAGCAAATAATTATCCTATTTACTGGTGGGTAACAGAAATTTTAATTGATTTGCCCTCTGTGACAAATGTGTGCCTGGATCAAGAATTTAATCTTAGTCTGAAATTCAATGCCTTAATGAGAAGAACATCTTATTTCAACTGTACTATGACCCTTTCCTGATTAAACAGACTGAGAAAGTATTGGTAGTTAACTTCTACAACCTTCTGCCTCTTAGCAATTAGCAGAGGGAGTGATTCTGAAAGGTAGGCAAGTCTTTCTGGGTGGCAGCAAATATTTCTCTTTCCTTTCATGGCTGATGAGTTTGAGGTTTTGATGATACTAAAAAACAGTTCTGATGTATTGTCTGCTTAAATGTAAGAAATGAAAATGCCAGGTCAAATAGGCAAGGACTGGTAGTAGTTTGCATCCAGATCATAAAAGGTAATTAAGCAGTTGGCCCCACTTTGTCTTTGGAAGGTAAAAGACATCCTGAAGTGATAGTTTCTAAAGGAAATTTCTGGTTGGTCTCTATTTAATCTGATGATCACACTTGATTCCTCTGCTAACATGTTATTTCTTTTCATTATTATTTAAGGCATAGCCTTCCTTGTCTTCTCTGTAAACACTTTCTCTTCTCTCAGAACGCTTTAAATCATCTCTGACAGCAGTATATCAATAAGGAAGGTGCTACCTTTCTCTTCTCTGCAGATCCAGTAGTCTTCAGGGCCTGACTGATGCTTTACTGCAGTTGTGGTCATCAACCTGAAAGGAGTGCATGCCACTTTGCAATGCTGTATATACAAGTCTCCTCTCTGGACCTTTAATGAGCAGGCTGATTAGCCCCCTAAACTGGCAACTAGTTCTGAAAAGGAAAATGGACTTCATTCTCCTAGCAAAATTGGGAGTACCTAATACTCCAAAACCTGATGTATTGTCTCCTTGCCAAGCTGTACGTTAGTGAATAAATTCTCTTGTTTAATCTGTCATATCCATTATAAGAGCATCTGGCTTTTTTCATTTTAGCCTGTCTGACAGGCAGCTAGTGTGCTCATCAACCTCAATGAACTCAGTGCTTCTATGTGAAGATCCATTTAAGAGCAACCATGAACCCTTTCAGTGTAACAAAAGTCACTAAACTATTTAATATTCTCCCTTAAGCAGGAGAGGTAACTAGAGGGCATCAACATTTCTTCTAGGCTATTTGATTAATAGAAGATTAAAGCAACTAAATTTAGATTTTTTCCTTATCTTAAGGCTATCAGAGATAGGGATCTTCAGTTATAATAAATACCATATCAGCAGTTTTTGAATTTTAAATATAAGGTTTATATAATAAAAAAGCAAAATTACAAAAAAAGAATTTTAAGTAGACGTCTTAAAATTTCCTTTCTCTTTTCTCACCAACTTTTGCCATATGCGGAGACTTTTTTTAATTAAGAGATCATCAGTTGTCTTCCCCACTCAAATTATCATATTTTAGCTAGTCTTTAGCTATTGAACAGTCCTCCATCTGCTAGCTTGCTCCTTCTCATTATTTGCTGCTTTCATGTCATCCTTCTATATTTGCATTCCTGTGCCTTCCTGTGGTTTTTCAACTGTCATATCTTCAACACATAAAAATCCAATGACTTCCACCATTTTTATTAGAAACTATCTATGCTATTTTCTTTCAGTATTAGAAGCAGGAATGTAATAAAAGTCAAATATTTGTTACTTCATCTGATATGAAGACCAAACAGATACCTCTGTGAGTATGACCTTACGCTTCATTGCCAGTGGCTGTTGGAAGTAATGACAGAACAAGTTGTTTTCTTTTGTAAGCAATAGTCAAGAATGTCATGGTCATTGAAATGCAGCAAATTGACAGGTACTTGCTTGAAATTTGGTTGGGAAGTGTCTCAGATCTACCTTTCTTTATACTATGGCAAAGCTTGTATTATCTGTGCCTGAAGCTCACCTAATCTGCGAGTGTCATGTCAGGAATTCAAGCGGAGGAGACTACACACTGCTTTGGTCCTAATTGTTCTGCTGACCTGTTTCCTTTTGCTGGTGGAGATTAGGGTGTGCTGGCACACCATGTAATCACAGGACACAGTCTGTGCAGTACATGCAGCAGAAAAGAAGCTTACATTTTTCTTTTAATAAGTGAAACTTGTTTAAGCATGTGCACTCCTGGCTTGACAGCTCCCTGCTGTTGTGGCTTAGCTTTCTTGCCTTGCCTTGTCCTCAGATGAGTCCTGAAGGTCACTAGCCTACACACCAAGCCAATGTTTTAAGTGTTTTTTAGCAGAATGGGTACCCTTCTGCTAAACTGTTGAATAACCCTCAAAAATATAGCTAGGGGTGTTCAAATAAGAATAATTTCAGTCATTGCTTTAACTTCACACTGATTATTTAGCAAGATCTATTAGGCTTGGAAATACTTTTGCTGTGGTCAAAATGCTTCTGAATGGAGTAAACATAGCACTTCTAAAAGCATTCTGAAAAATCCAGCAAAAGCGAATTGGGTGTATTCTGTTTTCCCCACCTACAGCTGCAGAGAGTCGTGATCACAGTAATACTGCTGGTGGTGAAATACATACGTAATGAGAAGAGAAAAGGAGCCTCCAGCATCAATTTACAGTGTAAAAACTGAGAACAGATTAGGGCTTGACTAGGGGTGAATATAAATGAGATGTCTTTGTTTAGCTGTGGCTGGGCACCACTATATGCCTCTGTGATATTGGTCACTTTTCAAACATGACTGAATTAATGTGCGAGGGGTTTCTACAACCAGTGGTCATTGGACAACACTGTGAATGAACAGTCAACCTCCCAATAACATTCAACTTAGTTTTTCCTGTAATTAAGCCGTTGCTTTATAGTTTATTAAGTTGCTGTGCCCACAGAGAAGTGCATTTGAAGGAAAAGCCACCAAAAATTACAGATGTCCAGCTAGAGTGCGTTTTTTTTTTGTTAATTCAAATCAAGGTCACTTTGCACATGGGCAGTGCCTTCACATTGCAATTTTAAACACCTTTTTTGTGGGGTTGACACCTTGAGCAGAGCTAACACCTCCATTCATTTATGATTTAACCTTGGATGTTGCAGCTTAGCATTGAAGAATAGAAGACATCCATGCAGTAACTGTGGCAATTATTACAATATTTATTGTGCTTCATGTGAACAAGTTGATTTATACAGTCTGCAAGTGGCCTGAAGGAATTAGCCTACTAAATTTCCTTCTCCTTGATGAAAATTCTGGATAAATGTAGCAGAAAAAAATGGAGCTCTGCTATCCCAGTGTCTTGCATTCATTCCTTGGGCAGCTTGAAACTCAAGTTTGCTTCAGCTTACCAAAGAGCTGGTTGCAGATACTGCATTAAAACATCAGTCTCCCACAATTCAGTCAGCCAGTTCCTGGTTTACTAGGTTTTGCTGAGAAATGATGACGAATGAGCTCAGAAGTCGCAATTAAGATTTCCTCTGTACGGTGAATATTCCCACTTCTTTGTAATCTGTATTTCAAAGTCAGAAGTTAATAGGAAACTTTACAGTGTTTTCCCTAAATTATCATGTCTTAAAACCTGTAAGAATTTTTCTCCATGTAAGATACATTGCAAAAATACAGACATTTGCATGACATTCAGTGTCCTTTTTACTATCTCCTCTTGGCTGGCTGCCTTTAGCTGCTTTTCTTTATGACTGCTAGATCTCTCCTGGCTGGTAGGATATACCCACCACACCTCATGACCTCATCCTTCTACTCAGTGAAAGGGAGGCTGTAGAAAACTCCACTAACACACAAGTTCAGCTTGAAAGAGTTTTGAGATTTTGTTAGTTTGGATCTTTTTGTTTTAAAATGCAACCCAAAGCATGGCCACCTGTTTTGAAGGGGTGTGAGAAATCAAATGCAGTATGTTTGTCAATTATCTTCCCTTGGAGCAATAGGCAGTAACCTCCTTGTTTATTGGTATCTTGATAGTTTTTTTGAGGAACCTTAATCAAGATGATGGCCTCATTTCTTTGTGCAAACACACTCAAGAAAGTAAGTTATATTGCAAATACAGTAGATATTGACACAACATGAATGAAAAGAAGCCCTGACAACCTGATTCTGTGGGCTGGAGGGGGGGAAGGTAAAGTGATAAACCCCAAACCAGCCTGTGGAAAGCTGACTATAAGCATAGTCTAGACAAGATCAGACCAATCTATGCATCTTTTGGCAAGTATGTGGGTTAAAATTTAATGTACTTAATCTAAAAAGTATGAGATTTCATTTGTTTAGGAGAACTGGGTGTGTTCAACAGGAAAGAAAAACATACCCTAAAACACTTAATGGGCACACCAAGAGGGAGGAATTACAAAATATGTCTGACTAACTTATCTGTATATTGAAAAGAATTTGTATTCTGCAGCACAGGACAGTTTGTGTTACTTTCTTGTAATAAAACACCATAAAGAAACAAATGATAATTATGTGCACTTCCTTTATACGCAGCTGAGAGATACCTTTAAGTACTGTGACAGCTTGCTAATGTACCACTGTATTTGAATAAATACCTGAAGTAAATAGGTTTATGAATCCTCTCACAAACTTCCAGGTGTATAAGGGGCTATTATGGAAGTACCATTACTTGCTCACTTTTCTCTTCGAATGAGCTGTTCCTGAGTGGATCTATAGATGACTGATGCAGAGAGCAGAGGCAGACAGAGCATTTCAAGGAAAGGGCACTTACTATCATAATACAAATTCACCTAGGCTGCACAGAATATGAAAACCAAACACCCTTAGATAAATACCTGTGAGCTGCAGTTTAATTTTCTGTAATTAACCTGGGTCTACTAAAATCATAAGCTTCCTCATCAGTTGTCTTGGAGGTCATTTGGAGGCCAGTTATAAGTACTATCTGCTTCTACCTCAAACATCAAAATCTGAAAATCTTACCACTCAGTTTTACATGATTATATATTTTAAAATACATTGCTATCAATTGCATAAATTTCATAATTTTTTTTTAAATATAAAGTCCCAGGATTAGATCTCTGCTTTTTTCTTGTAATGGTCTGTACTAATTCTCAGGGCAAACAGCATGTTACAGCCAGGCTACTCTGTATTTTTCCTCTTCCTCTCAAAAGGGCTTTTCAGAAATTCAAAAATGATCCAATCTGAATCTCACCCCCTCCCTTGAATATTGTAGCATTCTTAAAATTTGATGTTTTAAAATCTCATTACTGTTCTGAGAGAGTGTCTATTTTCCAATTTCATGGTAGCTCACAAGGCAGATTGTTTGTTCAGAGCAGACTGTGTGAGGTCAGGCTCTCGACCTCAGCTGGGCAATGTGGTTAGGTACCTCTGTCAGTGACAGGGTGGCTGAATGAGCGAGAGCCACAAGTCAGCACAACTTCTCCACCTCCTAATGTGCTGTCTCCAAGGTCTCTTCCCACAGGACCAGTCCCAGCACTCTAAAGCTAGGACAATAGTCAAAATATTAGGCAGATTTTCCTTCAGAGTTGTCTGTTTTCCATTCCTCATCTGCTGATTAGACTTTTTATTTCTGTACCATTTTGTGTTCAAAACACTTTATCCTGGCACGAGGCATTTTTTGCTGTCTAAATGACAGAGGGTCTGTGGATACTCTCAAAAAAAGTCACCTTTAAGCATATATGCAACACCTGTAGGAAACAACTGGGAAACATATCAGGTGTTTCTTCAAGTAAAAGTGCAATGTAATGTTCCTGCAAAACACTTTTTCAAACCTCTTCTCTTCCCACTGTGCAGCACACAGCAGAGCTATTCATTAAAAGCTGAAAAAAATTTCCTCTATTGAGCTTATTCTAATACAGAGAATATAAAGTTGCTCAGCTTCTCACAGGTGAAATTGGTAGTGCAAAAAAAAAAAGGACCAATGAACTTTTTACTACTGCTGTTAGCTTTCAAGCACTCATTTGCTAAACAGCCTCCTTTTTAACATCCATTTTTCTCCCTGTTAAACATGTGCTACTACAATGAGTCTTCCTGACTAATCATTCCTCAAGTATTTACATACATTTGCTAATTAGTTTGCAGAGGTTAAAGTGAGTGGTTGGTAAACCTCAGATAGTGCTGGAAAATATTCAGAGGTTCTGATGATTATCCAAAATTTATGCAAACCCATCTCAGCCTCCTCTGGCTAAAACTAGACTGCACTTAAAAAGGATTGCCTTTTTCCCTTGTTTCAAGTTGGCCATAAAAGCTGCAGGTCTTTTGCTCATACTACTGCCTTTGTTTGCCTTCAGATGCTTTCTATATAGACAAATTTTTCTTATATACGTTTCAGATTTTGCGGATAAACAATCTACCTAAGTGGATAACAGATTCAGAAGGAATTTTGTCCCCAAGTTTAGGGCCTGGCATTCTAGACTGGCTTACACAGCAATGTTATGTGGCCATGACAAGGCCCCCATAGCTGGGCACACTGTCATGAGTTTCTGATCCCTTCAGTGCATACATTTTGTGCTGGTGCCTGGGTTTATAGTTTTATCTTGTAGGACATATGACCTCGTGACATATGACCTCTACATGGACACTACAACAAATCAGTCACAGGCAAAGGGAAAGCACTATAGGTCTGCACAAAAGAACATCCCTGACCTTCTCCAGCCTCTCTTTCCTCTGGTACATTCCTTTGGCTGGGCTGAAAAACCAATAGGTTGTTCAAAATAATGATTTGTTTTCCGAGGCAATCCTCTCTTCTTGCCTTACAAGGGGCTTTAACCTTGGCTAGCATTACAGTAAAAATGAGCCCTGTTTCCTAGCTACAAAGATATTTCTCTTGCTCTCTGTGGCTTTTTGTATGCTCTCTGCACCTTTGTTTTGCTTGGACATTTGGGTCACTGTGGATGAGCAGCCCCTTCTTCCCCTTTCTGCATGGCAGCTTCTGATGCTGCTGGGCTGTTGCCAGGCTGCCTGACTCATGAAGAAATGTGTGGGTTTTCTGGGGGCCACTTAACCACTGACGTGTCCCTGAACCAGGTCTGTCTCAGTGAAATCCTTGTTGGAGCAAGAACAGGAGAAGGTGTAATCTTGTTTGCTACGCTATGTAAACATGCCATAAAGCAGAGAGCCCAGGTCGCTTACTCAGCTCGTCAGACTTGCATACTTTGCACTTGCAGCTAAAGTGAGGGTAAAAGATAGAGAACGATTTGACTGTCACGTTTAGAAATACATGAACTCTCTCCCCTCTTCCCCTGTCCCTGAACTCTAGGATTGTATTTCATCACTACCTGAGTGATCATAGAAAGTTTAACCTGCCAAATTATGTGCTGTAAATGACAACCATTTTCCTCTCAAGGTGAAAGAGTTGGAGACAGAGGAAGAGGGAGAAAAAGAGGCCTAGTTTCCATGGCAACCCTCTGAAACTTATATGCCATAGGAAAATGTCATTTTCTGAAAAAGACAAAACTTCATGGACAAGTAGTACAGTACATCAGAAAAGGAAATTGCAGTTTTAAAATGAAAAGCTCATTTGCATTTATGGTTTTGAGTTTCATTTTCTAGTTACAAGATCCAATTGTGCACAATTTAGTGAAGAAAATTATTTTCAACATTTCAGGTGAATAATGTAGATTAAGATCAAGTTCTTCCAGAAGTTCATTGTGATAGACTCTGGTTCGGAGAACACAAAGGTGAATGGATTCTTCTTCAGCTGAGTTAATGCTGCTGCATCAGAGAAGTTGGCTGGCATTTTACACCCTCCAATAGGCTGTGAAAAGACAGAATGTGTCCCTAACTGTTGAGATTCCTGCCACAGCTTGAAATTTCAGCATGTAAAGTTATATCTTCTAGATTCCATGTTACCTTTGATACCATCAATCATCATCCATTGTAAGCTGCATTGCATAGGAGAGCGTTTTATGATGAGCATTAGCGTTGTAATATAGCAAAGAGCATTGTTAATGAAGCATGGAAAAAGAATAAATTCAGCTAATGGGTATATGTGTCAAATTTCAATTAGGGATATGTTGGAAAGTGAAAGAGAGAGAGGAAGCATACAAATTAAACCTTTGACCTTCAAAGTAAAGGGAGAAAAAAAATGAGAGAAAAGAGGTATGTTCAGAGATATTTTCCCTGTGGAATAAGAAAAGTCTGAGCAGAAACTTGGAAGTACTTGTTTTCTCTTTAGTTACCACTATATAAGGACTGACTCAAAAAAATCCACAGGTTTGATTCAGCTGGTTTATTGACTGCTTTATTACTGTTTGTGCTATTTACTGCATGGAGGAGGTAGAAATATATGGAAGACAAAATCTCACCTATGTGATGTCTAGGCAGAGGATATTGAAACTTGTCTTTCCCTGCCTGTGAAATGCTACTGGAAAGAACCTCTTTCTTGCTCCTTTTAGGCTTTCAAATAGGTCTCAGTTAATTCAAAGTGTGCTTTAACATATAATCTGGTGATCATGATTTTTGAATGCAAATAAACAGTAGTGGGAGAAGTTGCAGCAGGAGCAGAGCTGAGAAAGATGCAAGGTTCAGACACAGTCCAAGGCATCTGGGAATTTCTGGTTTACATTTGCTTTGATACTAAATTTTGGTTTGGGTGCATACAGGTGCTGTTGCACTGCTGCACGCACGTGAATTAATATCAGTTACACTATTAAAATAATGTCGGCTGAATTCAGCTTGAGTTTAAAAGGGCAAAGTTGCTATTAAAGGCATATATGTCAGGGTTTAATTTAGTTAATTTGTCTGCATGAGGATTAAGGATCCCTTTCCCAGAGCACTGTGTCTTGGGGGAAACTGAAGAGACCTGAACCCAGGCAAGAGTCATCCTCCAAGAAAGAGCTGAGTCTTAAGTAACATTGCCTTCGCAAAATCTAATGTGTTGGTGCCTTTCTGACCTGTTGTCTGCTAGAGGAAGGTGCTTCCCTGGATGCTTGTCCCAAGAAGTTTAGCTGCTCTCCATACCCATAAGCCCCATGAGTACCTGCTCATTCCTTGCTTTCAACCCAGGGGGACACCTCAAAGTCCCTTGCCCTGGACACAGTGTCTGGGGCAAGGCATGGGGATATTCCCTGGCTTGCATGATGGCAGTGGGTCAAAACCACCAAGTAGATACTTTAAAATGTTTCTGTGATCGGGGTGAGTTTGTGTTTCAGTTGTAGTCTTGGTGTAACTATTCTGCATGGTATGCACCTGAGGGCAGTGCTAGGAGAGCCACAGCTGCATATGCCCCATTAGATTCAAATGCCAGGTAGCAAGTCACAACTCATTGCCAGCCTAGCAAGGAAATAAAATCCATTTGTATTATTTTCTCCACAATCACTTAATGCTTCTAAGTGCCAAAAATATTTAAACATTTGGCCAGGAGACCAAACCTTTCTAGATCTCAAGGCACATTCTTGAGTTGTTGCCATAGGTTTTCTTTTCCCGCAGAAGTTATCCATCATGAGGATCTCCCTTACCTTTATTTTGCCTTCCCTGATCACAAGAGGATCTGGATCTTTGATGGTGCAAGGCATCATCTCTGTCTCCAGACGTCCCTCCAGTCATCCCAAGATGACTAACCACTCTATGGGTGGTCCATATTTAAACATGGTATAGTGCCCTGGTCTGAGTCAAATTCAATGCAGGAGGCAAGATTATACATCTGCTGCACAGCAAAATCTTGAAAGTGATGAGGGAAAGGAATCTCTATGTCTTGAGGCTCATTGGGAGGAGCCCATGCCGACCTGGAAAGACCTTGATGCCCTCTGGTCAGGTCTTTCACCTGTAGGATTTGATTTACATCTACAGATATAAAGCATGTTTTTCAAATATCTCAATCCCTGTAGGTCAAATACTGGATTTGTAGTGAGTATATACAAATGATTGTTATCAAAAGGATATATTACATAGAAAATTGTGTTGCTCTTTTTCAAAAGCTTGTGAAAATACTAGAGAAATGCTGAATTTAGCCTTCATTCAGCATTACTAAGATTTTTCTTAGTAAATTTTTCCCTGCAGGAGTTAGCTCAGAAATATTGGCATGATTATTCTTAGCATTAGATAATGGAATTATAGAAAGCAGATTATCCTGTTAAGACACGATATCACTTCTGTGATAATGTATGTCCATGTAAGGAGGCAACACAGGAGTGTTTTTAAATGACAAAATCTGCTTTGACAAATCCCGCAACAGCAAAACTTAAATTCTCCTTTTTCTTTTATGGTAGTGCATATTTAAAACTTTTTTTCCCCTTCTTTTGTGTTCGCTTTTATTCAGTGGTTAGAAAGGAAGTATTTTCAATAGAGTAGATTTTCTGGTATAACAAACATATACAAGTTTATTTCCAACTATATTGATTGGTTTTAATGGCATAAATAGGTCACGTTATTGTAATTGGATAAATATTATACCATAGAAGTGTATTTCCAGTGTTAATATTCTCATTTACACTTTGGAGAAGAAATAATGTTCTGTGAACCACCTCCAGTATTTATATTCAGCTTCTGTTTATGTGAACACTCTTGCCAGAAAACTTGTTCCATAGCACATTCAGAGAAAGCAAATACAACAGGAAAGTTACAACACTGAATTACATTTCTTCATCAGGCAAAAATTCATCAAATTCTACGTGAGAAATTAAGGAAGTCAGAATTTATCCGTATAACTGCTTTCAGGAGGATATAGTCACAGTCAAATCAGTTTTACCAATCAATATTAAAAATAAAATCATTATATTTATTGAGATTTCATTCATCATTTTAATCAAGTATCTTATTTTTAAATTCACAGTACATTTTAGAGTTTTTATTTGCTTTAGTGATTTTGAATCGTAGGAAATGTGTAGTCATATTTTTTAACTTTTAAGACCAATCCCACAACTAATAGAGGCTTTCTTAAAGCCAAAACTCACATAAGCTGAGATTCTCCAGGCACTGCTATGCTCAATACCGAAAAAGAGCTCTGATATATCTGTGGCAAGATACAGCAGGTTTGTACCAGGAAATTAGGTCCTCCAGGTCCTCATCTGGCTTATATCATCAGGCGATGATACAGCACTGCATTAACTCAGACTTTTCTGAGTGGCTCCTTGGGAGGCAGGTACCACAGAGTGTATAATGCCCTGGCCCCTCCACATCCCCTCTATTCTTCCTGCATTTTTGTTTCCAAATGAAGAGTTCTTTTCTGTTCAGTCAGGTTCTTTCCAAATAGGTTTAAACTTCAGATAACTCTTTTTCCTTTCCACTATCAGCAGAGATGATCAACTGAGTACTAGAGGCTTAGTCCTGTCAGGCAAAGAGTTCACAATTGCAATACTTTCTGTTAAAATCTGTGAGGGATGTCTTGATCCAAAGCTACATCTCGTTTCTCTCCTGCTAGTGTGAATGGAGCTTTGCCCTTCTTGCCAGCTATGGATTTCCTTGCAGATTAGAAACAATATCTAAGCAATATAAATCTGACATTGGGGTGGTGTCACCAGATATCAAGACATTCCTCAGTACATTAGAAGGAGGAGTTGGGTGAGTCAGAGAAGAAATTAGCCTGCTTTAATTTAGGTCTGGATATGCACACCACACAATGAGTTCAGTATGCTCAGAGAGTCAAATAGATCAGATGCAGTAATTTGTTGCCAAGACAAAGGATTTAAGCACAGTGGATACATGTTTACATTTTAAATCCCCAAACTTGCCTCTGTTGTGCAGATTTTAAAATTACATCAATGAGAAGAAGACTAGTATGGCTATCTTCAGGTATAAGATGGAGGGTTTATTATATCTAAAAGACAGAAAAAGTGAAAAGTATGAAGAGTCCTCCTACAACTCAAGGAATTTTTCAGGACATTTTTGGTATTTGATGCAATATGGATTTCTACAATGCAATGTTAGAAAAGTGTCGTAAAACAAATGAATGATTGCATTTTCATCCTTTTGATGTGCCATTTCATGAAGAATTTGCTCTTTCATACTTGACTTCAAAAAGACAACTGCTGGAACTCTTCGCATATACATTAAATGAGTTTTTGTGTTAATAGTTATAATCATCTTAGCAAAGGAATGCTGCTTTTATAT
Source organism: Dromococcyx pavoninus (assembly GCA_033558185.1). Taxonomy (NCBI): domain Eukaryota; kingdom Metazoa; phylum Chordata; class Aves; order Cuculiformes; family Neomorphidae; genus Dromococcyx; species Dromococcyx pavoninus. The sequence goes on along the minus strand of JAUMJL010000059.1, from coordinate 1,584,884 downwards.
CAACTGGTTTGCAGCTGAATTGTTATAGACTATATAGCACCAGTTTTTACTCACTAGAGCAAAATAGAAAATGTATCTGGAAGTTCTGCAGCCCCTGTCCATTCTACTTCCCAATTCCAAATGAAAGAGAACATGATCTCCCTTTCTGGAAGCTAGATTAAATTTGTAATTTAAAGAATAAATGCCTAGCTGTCTCTGGTGCCAGTGAAGGGCAGTAACTAAAGGTGGTGTAGTTTGTACGTTAAAGCTAATGAAAACAGTGTTAAAGTCAAGCCTATCCATTCACCACTCTGACAACAATAGTATTTCTGTAGCCTTGAAGCACATAAAGGAGAGAAGCTGATCCTGGACAATTGGAGAAAGCAACATGGACTAACTGCTTAGTCCACTGCTTCCGCTCCTCTGAGCTTTTCCATTCCCTGTGACCTCCCAAGTGACAATTAAGCATGATTTATTGATGAGACATGAAGTAGGATGTATCTTGTTTGTCAACATGTGGACACAGCAATGTTAAACATCTCATATTTGAACATTCAGAAATGTTACAGTTATTCTTATCCATTATTTGGCTATTAAATTAAATATGCTCTGTGCAGGAAGTAGCACTGCTTGGGAGAATGGCTGCACTTTAAAATATTTAAGGGCTAGACATTGAAAAACTTCATGGCTAGCAGTCACCATCATAGACTAACAGGTCCAAAGCAAATCTTCATGATATCAAAGCACTCTGGTTTAACTTTTCAGCATTTATAGATTTGATTTTAATCACTGTCCACCTCTTTAAAGGGTCCTACTTTTAACAGTTCAAACTTTTATGATTGTGTCTATACAGTGAATGCAATTACTCTGAAAACACTTAGCACAAACTTGTTAGTTGGTATGTTGAAAGGACGTTCAACTTTTCATTAAAGCCGATTTGCTTCTGCAGGCAACTATCATTTTAAAATAAGAGATACCCCACAGCTATCTTGAACAAGTTTTGACTTGCAGAACAAATTACCTCCTAGAAAGACCAGAACATTATCTGGCTCTGCTGTTAAAATTGTTTCATTTCACTTGAAAAACCATGAACATATTGGTACCTCAGTTCACACAAATTTTGCAACCGTTATCATTGATTATGACCTTATACTGGTGCAGACAGGAACCAGTGTTGGGAGAACATGGAGAAACTTCCTTCCTTTGAAATCTTTGTCCCTGTTACCTTCAAGCAACAATTTTAACTGTTGGTTAGCTACAAGTGCAAGGTCATTGAGCTTTTCATTTTTACTGTACAACTTAATGGCTTTCCTTCGTAGGGCTAAGTTATTCATCATCTGGCTACTGTCTTTGACTTCTTACCAAGTTTGCTGCCATGGAGGTGTTAATCTCTGCCATTTCTGTGAGATTAAATGTAGTTTGAGCAGGTGTCCCAGCAGATAGCAGTGTTGCCTAAAGTGTTGGGAATTTGTACAAAGAAAGCTTTCTACTATGTATTCCTGAAATTCACGTTATATCTTAAGACATTTAATTCAAACACAAAATGAACAAATTGCCAGATGCCTTCCAAAATATGAGCTGTAATAACTATGGATTTTGACATTCATTCCTACGTATTTCTGCATTTTATCAACCTGATCTTCTCTGTGCCACCCAGTCATTTAGTGTTTGAAGTCTAAAGACATTTTAGAAGACCTGTGGAATTATTATTTTTAATTTTTAAAAATAACTAATGAGAGAGAAAGCTCTGGTTTATGACCAAAAAATATCTTTTGAACCACGTTTATAAGTAAGGTAGATGATTGTGTAGTTATCACTTGGATATATGTTGGCCAATTTTCTTAAGTCTGATTTCACCAAGTCCTCTTCCCACGACAGTATGCTTTATGTTTTTATATATATATAAATTTTAATGTAAGAAATTCTTTAATTGTAAGCTGAAAACTGATGCTAGTCACAGTGTTCAAAGCTTCGAACTAGAAGCCTATTCCTTCCATGGACCTTAGACTGACAGGTGGTTTTTCAAAACTTTTTAAATATATCTTTGAAGATTTAAAAATAGTTTTATACCAGAAGGCAAATATACAGTAGCTTCTTCTGTGAAGCTTATCTTTCAATTGGCAATAAATAGTGTATGGCTCAGGGATTTTTGATATAGTTTGGCCTATTTATTCTGTTATACTTGAATGGATTGCTTTAATATACTATTGAGATGAGCTGCCACTCTGGAAGGTCATTATATGGTAATGAGTTATCATCTTTTCTTGTCCTAGATACTGAAGCATGGCTTTCTCAGTTTTGCAGTGTTATCAATAGGGGTCTAGGCCAAGAGGTCAGCGGAGGAAGCGTTTCAGGCGAGGGGCTGTAATCTTTGAGGCACGGGCAGCTAGTGGACCTTTCCTTTTATCATCAAGGCAGTTATCTCCTGGGAGGTTTTCACGTCTTTATCACACAGTAGGCTTTAAAACATATCTTTTTCCTGTGACTTTCTACTGTTAACTTCATTGGGAAAGGTGACATTTAAAGCTTCACAGAATTTTCTATAATTTTGTTCGAGATATTTTTCTCTTTCTTTCCTCCACTTTATTTATTTATTTTTTAATAAGCACTCTATATGAATATTCTCTGGGACAAAGCAGATTTGAGAGAAAAGCATAGTTTTTCCTTTTTTTCCTGGAAAACTATATCATATAACAACCATCTAGAATTATAATGACCTCTAATTGAAAACTTTTTTTAACCTATGATTCACTTTTAAAGTACATAAGAATACTAGGTAAGTATGATGTCTAGCTTGAATTGAATTGAAAATTAAGGTGAATCTCGGGAACCAGGTCCTTACATTGTGTATTGATTGAAGTTTGTCATTATTCAATGTAGTTAAAATAGCTTTTATTCAATGTGTCCTGAAAAATACAGTCTGTGATATTAAGAAATGCTAACTAATACATAGATAACTGAAGGTGAATTGTTTGTGATTTCCTCTTACACAAATGCTTCAGATGCCGTCACTAACACAATAATTCTGATGAATAAGCCAAAGAGCAATTACGGAGGAGTGGGATGGTTAGCTACCACCTGAAGACATAATTCTATAAGACAAAGGCACATGGACTTAAACAACTGACAAGACGGCAATCTACACAGAATAAAACCCTTGCCTTCTTACTTATTTATTGTAAAGTTACTTACTTATTATCAGTCATCTTTTCTTTAATATGGAAAAAAATAGTTCTAATGGAGGTAAAATACCTTAGAAATTACCTGAAATTTCTTTTTAATATGTAAAAACTCTTTGTCCTTATAGTATACTTCTGTACAAAATTCTCCCTGTCTGAGAGATGAGCCACGTCCCACCTGATCCATAGGGCTCAGTTTTCAAGGAGAAGACCAAAGGAAATTTCTGTAGGTGATCTGCCTTATATTGTGAAAAGACAAAAACTCAGCTGGTCTTGACAAAATTAAAATTCATCAGCTTTCTTCTGTTGTGATTTAAGATCCTGTATCTGATTTAGGAAATATGCTGGGAGGGGGGGCGGAAATTCACGTTCAGCCCATTTAGATATCATCTATAGTTAGTTTTATACAGGTTAAACATGGTTGTAAGGTGGCAGGAGAGCAGATGATGCATAAAACAGGCCTTCCAGAAAATAATTCTACAGTAAATTGTACTTTTGCTCATAATAAAGTTATATATAAACTAGACAATGTCATGCATATATTGAACTGTTGAGTAATGTGCCAAACCTGCTATTATTACTTTGTTATTCTTGATTCCGTTCTTTCCTACATAATTCTATTGTTTGCCACTTTAAAAATATGCTATTTTCTGTATTAAAAAAAATCAGGAAGATCAAGAGAAGTATGCTGCATATAAACTGAATTATTTGTATTGTCCTTCCAATCTTACAGAATAAAAGCAAAATCAAGTTTAAACACCCATGGACGGTTCCCAGAGCACACATGAGAGCATTGGTATGAAAAACATAGTATAGTGTGTCGTCTACATTTTAAGATCTGCTTCCTCTTTGGTGGTGTTAAGTTTTAAAGATTTTGAGTTTGGGATTTATTATATAATCTAAGGAGGTGCATGGATTGACATTCTGAACTTTCATTCCGTCTTATTGCATGAGAAAGAGTGAGATCTTAAAGTGTGGCTGCAGAGGTGAAAAGGCTGGTCACTGCAACCCCTTTGCAATTATTCCTGTTAAGCTCTGTGCATCCTGGCAGATAGAAGATTGCTTTTCATACTGTCATGTGGCCATTTACGTAACAAAGATTAAAGGTACATTTAAACAGACATTTGGTTTCTAAACTTGCTTATTAAAAGGAAACAATACTTTTTTTTCCCAGGTGATATTTAATATTATGGAAATCATCAGAACGAGCAATCATTTTTGAGCAGATGCTTAGCATCATTACCCTGTATTAGGAAATTTAAAGACATGATATATAAAAATGTATCTCTAGTGTCACGCACTCTCTAGTAAATTAAAAATAATTTCATTCCTGTTAGTTGAGCTTAACCAGCATTAAATTACTGCAAATGAGATCAGAATCAGGCCCTGATTCTATGCAATACATTGAAGAAGAGGTAGTGATGTGTATTATCTATCACTAAATTAAAATTCCCAAACTACTGTTAGTGGCATCAAGAAGATTGAATGTATTTTAAATATAAATATCAAAATGCAAACCTGGGTAAACTTCATCTGTGTTAAAGTTAAAACTCGTTTTCACTGCTAGCAGTTGCATTAGCAAGGTATTTAAATAAAGGAAAAAATTATGATAGAATTACTAAAGAAAACTGTAGCAAAATATACACAGCTAGAAGATCTTGCATTCAGGAAACAGTGTACAACATTATCATACATTGAAAATCCTTTCCCATTGTTGTACTTAGACCAATGTGCACTCTGCAGTGATCAAATCATACTCTTGAAGACCAAACCCAATTTTTTTCTTGGAGAATGAAATCCAAACACAGCAATCCTTAGAATAATTTTTAAGTAAAAACGTAGTCATACAGAAGCTTATACTCTTAGATTTGGTCTCAGTCTCATTGTGCCTGTGTGAATATTCTTGATAATTGCTTGTTTAATTGAAGATTTGTATTTGATATGTGTACTTATTCAAAATATTTACAGTTTTCATTTATAAATAGTTTCTTAGTGTCACAGACTCTAACAATCCTTGAAAGAACTCTGGTCTAAAACCACTAGCTGTGCAGTTTATTATTTTTCTGTGGTATCTGGAAGTCTCAATAAATTTTACTGCTTTTAATCAGAAACTGTTTCCAAATTTAGGATTCTGTCTCAGACTTTCGTTCTGTGCATTGTGCTCCCCAAGAAATTAATTTTAATAGAAAACAATCAAGTAAATATATGTGTGCTCTGAAATCCATGTGGATTAGAAGTTAAGGTGGTACTTCATGTTAAAAGCTGTACTCCAGATTAGTTTGACACAAATTGCTTGAGCAAGATGGTGTTGACTGAACAACTTTTCTCTCAAAATTGGGTTTTGACTGTGTAGGTACTAGTGCAGACTCACACGAGGTTGATTTTTCCTCATACTCTCATGACAAGGTGCTAGATTAATTGCTGTAATTAGGAATTCAACACATTCTAATTTTGGAAAGCAAATAGCATTCTTAGCACAAACCCTTACTTGGGAAAAACCTCCCACATTAAGCTATAACTCCCAGAAATTTTTGAGAGACTATTTTAAATGTGGCGGAGTTGAGATAAAGGCAAAGAAAACACTTCGAAAGCATGTTTCAAGCAAACTGTTTCAAAGTGCCAAAGCACTCTTAAACTAAAGCAAAAAAGCCAATAAACACTTCTATTACCCATTACTTCATAACTGTAAACCCATGCAACCTTTTTTTTCTTTTAAAGACACCCTCCCCCCCGCCTCTGATGAGTCATGGCCCAAGCAGTCCCAATAGTAGCTTCTGGGATTCAAGAGTTTAGGTGAAGACGCTTGAGCAATGTCCTGCCTTGAACAAGAAGGGGAAAAGTCACAGAGATGAGCTCAGGTAGGTTCTAGTTCCCAGTGTTATAACTGGCAAGACAAAGTTAACTACGTCTTGGGTTTTGAGCCATTGGTGAAGGGAAGAAAACTCAGCACAATATACGTACCTCTTGCTAATCAGAGGGGAGAAGATATCTGAAAATATGAGAAAGAAAGGCTAAAGAACAGCCTGGAGTAAAGAGTTTTCATTAAGGACTTTTGAAAAAATTCAAATCCCGTTTTGTCCTCAAATGCTGTGCAGTATTTGGCAAAATGTTCTAAGATCAGTCAGCAATACAGAAATTACTGCTTGCAAGGAAAGCAAGGTACAAGTCTCAGTTTATCGATCTTAGGTGTTGCTGTATTGAGTGAAACATCTCTAAAATCCAACTGAGATGGTTTTAATTTCCTTATTTCCCCAAATAGAAGACGCACTTTACCAAGACTATTTGTTGTGGGGAAACATACTTAATCAATGGAAATGCTGGATACTAGGAAAGGACTTCTAGGTCTAGTGCTTGTTGTTGGTTGCTGGGAAATGGGGAGAAACACCCTCTCAAAGGGAAAACAAGGAACACTCAGGATGAAATCACTTCGGACTTTTTGCCTCAAGGTTGTTTTTAGGTGAAGGCAACAGCACAGGTAAATTTCCTCCTAGAGGCAGAAGTAGCTTGATGAAGGGAATTATTGATTACTAATGAAATATTAATACCAGAGTAAATGTAATTTAATTGAGAGGTGGGTATGCCATTAATAAATAGGAACATTATTTTACCTGAAATTTATAGGAAAATGTAAAAACTAAAGCTCATACTCAGGATGATTTTAAAAGGTATTTGAAGACAATTTTTAGTTGAAATAGTGGCCTAAAATTCTGGAATTCCATTTTTAATATTGTGTTGTTATGAAGCCTGTATTTGGTCAAAAAAATATAGGAAAGAACTTGCATCATGAAGAGATTGTTAACTGATGTAGCTACTGCAGAAGTGGGGCCATGGAATGCAGGGCCATCCGCACAGCCTGGGGCAGGGCTTCAGTTCATTCCCCGAGTTAGCCCTGGGATGGGACTGGGAACCCAACAATAGCCCCAGGACGTGAGCTGTGTGAACGGGAACAGGGAGTAAGTCAGCATCGAAAGGGAAAGAAGAGCAGCTGACTTGTTGGCAATGTGTTTCTTGGGGGAATTTGTGTGTTTTGTGAGAACCATAAAACAGTCAAATGGAACTCAAAAAGGTCGAAGAACTTGAGGCAGCAAATACAAGATGGTAATGGAAATTTTTCAAATGACTTTTACCTTTCTGAAAATAGAGGCTGGTAATGAATCTGTGCACATGAGTTTAATGATCCTAGCGTGAAAGGGCTACTATAAAATGATTTCTCCTTTTGTTGGCTGCTTATATCAAACACTTTAGAAACACGAACTATTTACAGCAACAAAGGGCTTCCCCCCACCCCCCGACCCAAATGTATTGTTTGCTGCATTTAGTTTATTGTCCTCCTTTGAGGGGAAAAAATAAAAAATCAATGATACAAAGCACATGCAGAGCCAAAGGATTTAAGTGACAGATGGTAACTGAATGACCACACAAAGTCATAACAAGGGAGATCCTGAAAAGGGCTTTGAAACTGGAAATGAGTAGCAAGACGCGGTTTCCAAAACTTAAGTAGGTACTTTTGAAACATAACTCTAACACCACTCTGAAGTATTTTTAAACCTCCTCAATAATTGTGCCTGTGGGGGAAGCTTTTTTTCTGTTGGCTGTGAGTTCAGGAATGAATTTTGGCAAGCTCATCTGAATTCCCTCACTGCAGTGTACATGGTAGTGTTCATTATAATTATATCAAATACTATCCGTTTTTCATAGAGTTAAATTTGATCTAATTTTGAAATGAACTCAAATTCCTTAATACCCAGGTGCATTCTGGAACCAGATTTTTCTTGGTAATTAGTCCACCACTCCTTGATGGTTAATTTTTAAAATTTTGTACAAAACTCTTACTGCATTTTACATTACTGTCTTTCAAATAGCAGGACAATAAATGGGTTTTTTTAAATTATTTTTTTATTAGAGGCCAGGAAACCACAACAATGGACCACAAAGATCCCTGAGCTTTCTCAGTGTTCCTGAAGAAGCAGAATATCTTTCCAATCTCCAAAGCTGAAGCCCTGGAGAGTTTCGAGTGTTAAAATTTTCTAATCTTTTATTCTGCTTTACTTATCAGGCAATACATATTCATGAGGAAGGTCATTATAGCAGCACCCAGTAGTGTGGCTCCAGTTTTGAGCAGTGGCACTCAACGCTTAACAGCCAAACTCACAGAAGAGCATTGCAGAAATGAACACCAAAGTAGTTAGAAGAAAGCAATTTTCTGAAACCTAATGAAACCAAAAAAGTTTTCACTTACATTATGGGGTTACCAGGGGAAAAGAGATTTCTAACTTATTTGAGTCTGTCTTCCTGCAGATTTTAAAATGCCATTTTGCCTTGAGAGTGCTCTGACAGGATGCTGCATAATGTATTTTTCAGATGCGAGAAAAATGCTGCACAGGGTGAGCGAGGATGGTAGGCTGAACATCACAGATTCAAATAGCCTGGTCACCTAATTTCAGTGAAGAGTGGACTGGAAAACAGTGCAAGAACCAGGTTTGTTCTGCCACAGCTGTAGTTTGTGACTACCCGAGAGATGCCAGACTTGATGACACTAAAAATGTTTTGGTGTAAATCAAACTAATTACCAAGTAAAATTTGGATTGCAATTAGATGCAGAACTAAGAATTGAGGAGAAGCTTCTCAGGTCTTGCTCATGCCTGAGCTTGAAGGAGCTCTGCAGGTCCTGGAATTGTTCCAAACCTGTCCAAAGGTTTCAAATCCTAGCACATACAAACTTAATGTTAGGGCATCACTCCTGCAAACTACGTTTCTCAAACAGATTACATAAAGAATAATCTATGCTAGATAAAATTTTGCTGGCGTTCAAATATTTATATTTGTTAATATTCCCCAAATCAAGCGTTTAATTCAAATTACTGCCTATATCAATGTCAACACATTTCAATGTATGTAACTGTGCATGTGTTTGGTTGAAAGGGTGGCAGTAAGTATAATATATAAACAATGTATTTCTATTTCATAAACTGGATATTACTTTCTTATAAACTATGTTTTGCCCCAGCATTGGTTTGACTCATTGTATTCAAGTCCTTATACATGTTTAAGCAGCAAAGAATAACACAGCAAGATGAAGTGAAACATCCCTATCCCCCAGCTGAATCTACTCTTCTTTCTTTAGTCTTTGCTTACTAACTCTATTTCCTTTTCTTTTTCACGGTCTGCAGGTGGGACCTTGATTGCAACCTGCAGCACGGAGAGGGAAGGCCATTTTCACCCATTCTTACATATTTATGCCTTGGCAGGATGAATACGAGATCTTCATGCAAGAAGTTGGTGCCATAATGCATTTTCCACAGGTAACTATAGAAAGAAAATAAAAAATATTTCAAAGCAACTGTGTTCACCTTGTATGCACTCTGGGCCTGCTAAGGTCTAAACAGAGATCTTTCTCCCACAGCCCTTCTAGGACATGGTGCCTTTTGGAAGACCTCTGCCTCCTGTGGGTACCCATCTGTCTTTTTGGTATGGGAAAAATCAAATCTGGGTCCCAAGTGTTTCTCCCTTTCTTTAGTATCTGTTTTTGTCTTTACTATTCTGTGGGATTGGCTGTCTCCACACTACAGTCAGAGTCCTCCACATTTTTATTTCAATGACAACAAAGCAAGATTTCATTGCACTTTTACTATTGCTGTGATACTGAAGGTGACTTCTGTACCTTCACTGCACTTATCTGTATTCTTCAATGATATTGATCTGAAAAAATATTTCTTCTCCTCTCAATGTCACCTTCCCTGAGCTTGAGTCTGTGCCAAGTTACTGTGTCTGACACATCCTCTCGGCCTCCCTGCCTGACCCTGGCATCGGCCAGCTCACTGCAGGGATAAATGAAGTGCATTTAGAGGTCTTGCACCAGCACCATGAAGCTGTGTCCATGCTGCAAAACCCACACTTGCCCCTGACAAACTTTGGGCTGACCTCCACACAACCCTAGTGTTGCTGCTGAGCCTGAGGAGCTCCTTCAGGTGATACAGAAGGAGATTTTACATTCCTGCTATTTGCAGTACTTCTCTGGCCAGAAAGTGGCCTTCTCTTTCCAATGGTTTTAAAATGGCAACTTAGTTTTAGGGTTGGTTTTGAAGGAAAAATTATTTTTTTTCCATGACCGTGACAGCTTTTATCAGAACAGTCTTAATATTAAACAATGATGGCATTCATTGAGTTAAACCTGCCACTCTCTAGAGGCTATTAAAAATTCAGTAACCTTGGCAACAAAATAAAAAGTGATACTGGTTTCGTTGTTTAAAATGAGGAACATATACCCTTATGTGTGGGAACACATTGTTAACAGATTGGTTTGGGTTGTTTTTATTTTCCTAATCATATGGCTCGATCCCACATTTCCTCCTCTCGTTTCCTTAAACATTCCAATATTAGAAAATGCCATGTTTTCTTTGTATAAAACCTGTCCTACATCACAGAACAACATCTCGGGGGGGGGGGGGGGGGAATATCTCTGAAACAGAATGAGAAATTTTCCGGAAAGTGGCTCAGGATCTTATGGACAGTCTTGTCAACTGACAACAAACGGTAAATAAAAATATGCACTCAAGCAAACTGAATAGTCACTCATGGTTGTTTTAATATGGAATCTTTCACAGAGTTTATAAACTTTCTTTGTCCCAGTTGGTGCTTTTCGGAAGTCTAGATTTGCATTTTAAAATCTAATAAAGTTCATGAAGAGGTAGACAGCATGGATTTTAGGTTAGGCATCAAGAATACAAATATTACCTTCAAGGCTGAAGTCTGGTATCACCCCAGAAGCTGAGCTGTACATTAAGAGACAAGTTGGTGTGTTTGGACACTGTGCCTAAACATGGAGCTATCTGGGAATAGGGAGAAAAGACTGGATGGATGTGTGCCACATCATCCAGCATCACCAAGGTCACTGGTGCTCTACACCTCTGCAAGGCTTCACAATTGAAAGTTGCTCTTGTATTTGGCTGCCTGGTATTTGTGCATTTGCTTTTGCAAATTGCAGCAAAGTTATCTCCTCATTCATTTAAGAGATTTTGAGGCATTAAGTTTAGGCCATCTAACAGCAAACTACAAAAAGTGCTGTATGTTTCCTTTTTTTAAGTTTGTGAAATAATTTGTTTCCCCAAGCTAGTGATAATATGGATTTGAAGAGCAGCTTTTCCAGATTTATATAATAAAAGGTTACAATTTTTCTTCTAGAAGAAGTAAGCAGAGGAAAGAAAGCTATTCTCTTCAGCACAATGGAAGGTAGGATTATAGAATAAACACAAGGGAGATAAGAAAGGTGAATCAATTTAAATGACCTTTATTCAAGCTTCATTTAAACAAATGAATAAGAGGATTTATCCCCCAGAAAATACAGCGGAAATAAGAAAATAATGACTAAATAGCAAACTAAAGGAAAAAAATCTAATTATAATGAAATATATTTGCCTTTTTTTAGTTTAAAATTAAAAATAACTAGGAGTATGTTAAAACATGTATAAATTAAAGCTGAGCAAACATAATAAAACCACTTGGATAGCTAAGCTGGGAGGAGGATATAACGCAGTGTTTGCAGCTGAGAAATGGCATTGCCTGTTTGCACCATTAACCTTCTAAAATTTAGTCCCCCTACCTTATGGATCAAGTGTTTTAGAGATTAATTGGCTCTTTAATCCTGTGAAATCCTGCTTTTTATTACTCACCTAGGACAGGACCCTAAATATTCTGTTGCATACCCAGGCAAAAAAAGTCAGTAAGTGAGGGTTTAATGGAGTCACAAACAACAGGCATGGGGCTCAATATTTCAAGGGTCAGGTAACTCTTTTTACGGTGAATAGGGTCCTCCATCTGATGTCTGATTGTCCCAAGGCAGAGGCATCCCTGAGGCAAGTATGAAGTATACAAATACCTGTTCCTCAGCCCAGGAGGACAGCTGGCAGTGAGAGCCTGGTCACACCAAGCAGCTTCTGGGCACATACCTGGAGCGTTTACTGCTTTGCAGGCTCCTGGCCAGTTGGACCCTGCTTCTGAGTGTGCTGAACATCATCTGTCCTGCAACAAGAGGCAGAATTTTACATGGTTTTTTTTCCAATAATAATTTTTTTCATATGTCTTAAAAAACCACCCTTAATTTAATAAACGGTGCATGCAGTTCTTCTTCTGGTGATTTTTTGTTTGTTTGTTTGTTGAGCTTAAAACATAACTTCTCTTCTTTTTGATGTGGCAATCAACCAACTAAAACCATCAATTACATGGTGATAAATTTCTGCCAGTGCACAGATCCTAGGGTAATAGATTTAAGCGAAGTGATGGAATTTGGCAGCTTTCCTTTCCTGGCAAGATTGTGTCAGTTGCTTCTAAATCCATCGATCCAGTGACACAGTAATTAGTTAATTTAATGAGAAACAAAGGATTTTAGCCTGTAGAATTTACAGTACTAACAAGACAGGTTATTATTAGAAGCTATTTCCAATAAAAACACTTCAATCAGCCAACAGGAATATTATCCCTTGATTAAAAAAATGGAGTATTGTTTATTGCTATCACCACGGGGCTAGAGTAATGCTAAAAAATACCCTGTGCTTACAGTAGTGTAGCTACAGAGTGCCTGCTTTCTTTTACGAGCATTTATATGAATCACCTTTGTGAATAACTTTGTAGGGTGTAACCACATGCATGAATGCTTTTGGTTCTTCTTGTTAATTATTTCCCTGTCAGTGAGGAAATTTCAGCTGGTGCCAGATAGCTGCCAGAGGCAATGTGGTGGGCAGGGGAAACAAGGCTTTGAACTGGAAAAAGCAGATTTACTTCTCAGCAAATTGTGCCCAAGAAACATTGGTTTCAGCTGAAGGGTTCAGCACAAGCTGAACATAGAGGAAAAATGTGTTGAACTTTTTACATGATACTGGAGACTGTCTTTGCCATATCTCCAAATACAATTCTTTGTTCTGAAGAAGCATCCTGAGTCTGGCATTTAATTTAAATCTATAGCCATAACAATTCTGGCAGCAGAAACAAAACTATGTTTCAGCAAAAGAGAGGATCAAATAAGGCCAACTAGGAGCCAGCTAAATGAACAATGCAGCCCACGAGCCTCTGCTCCTTCACTTGTGCTGCACAGGGGCAAGTATGAAAGTATCTGAGACAGACAGACACAGATGCACAACACTTGCCCAGATTTTGCACGCACAAGTGACCTCTCGTGAGCAAACGTATTCTGTGGTGAAGTGTCTCCTAGTTCCAGGAAGTCAGAGCTGTAGCCAGGAGGTATCAGGTAGTCTCCACACTATTTGAATTTTTGGAAATGCACACTGAGTAGCTCTGTCCTCTGCTTTTGTAAACTCTGGTTGAAGTATGTTTTAACCAAGAGGTATCAGCAAAGATTTTATGACAAGTGGTAATATTGCTCATCTCTGGAATTGTTGCTAATTCTGCCTTTCACCAAAAACTTCATGGCTCCTTCTGCAGCTGCTATTGCTTATTCTTCAGCATCCATTTTACAAATACTCTGAACACTTCAGATGGTTTTAAATAAGTAAAGTGAAGTTGAGAAATATTTTGTGGCAAAACTTTATAATATAAATATTTAGAAGGGAATGAACTTCCTGAGGTATTTATTTAAAAGCATCTTCAATTTACAGTCACCTCCAGAATTACTACATAATATCCCCCTCATACAAGCAGTAAGTCAGTTTACACATAAATAAGACAAGTTTGTTTCTTGTATTTCTCTTTGCTTACACAAAATAGATATTTGAATGTAAAAATATTGTGATTAATTTGGGAATTAGTTGTCTGAATAGTTAAACAATTCCCCTACCAGAAAATTAAGAACTATTTCGCTGAAAGAAGAGTCAATGTCTTCTCTAAGGATGCTTTAAAAGATTATTTAATGTTATAAATATTTAAAGGCATGCATAGAAACTAATGGATTTTAAGGAAAAACAAAACAGTGTGATAATGAGAAACAGCATCTTATCTTCTACTAAACCAATTAAATAAAAGAGTAAATCCTATGTTGTGACCGTGTTTTGAAAATTACCTCCATTGAACTAGATTGTATCTCTGTTGAGGTGTAGTTGGGATTTTGTTGAAAATAATATGGACATATCTCATCGTAAACAGGTAAAGTTGCCACTATAGGAGCATCACATAGCCTTAAGGAACCGATGCGAAGATACATAGTTCTCATCTTTCTTTCTGCTGCAAATAAAAGGCTCCAGCCAGTATCTAATTCCTGCACACAACTTGAAGTGTAGTTTGCCTGAAGAAAGCACCTTCATTGAGAGCAGCACTGCTGAGAAGGACTTGGGGGCACTGGTGGATGAAAAGCTGGACATGAGCCAACAATGCCAGCTCACAGCCCAAAAAGCCAACCATATCCTGGGCTGCATCAAAAGAACAGCCAGCAGGATGAGGGAGGTGTTTCTACTCCACTCTGGTGAGGCCTCACCTGCAAGTACTGCACCTAGCTCTGGAGTCCTCAACACAAGAAAACTGTGGACCTGTTGGATTGAGTCCAGAGGAGCGGAACATCTCTCCTGTGATGAAATGATGAGAGATCTGGGGTTGTTCAGCCTGGAGAAAGCTCTGGGGAGTACTTTCAGAGGGCCTACAAGAATGATGTGGACAGTGATGTGGACTCACTTGGCAAGGAGCACAGCTGCCGCACCACTAAATCCCGCGGATTGCGCACGTGGCGAGGGGGAAAAAAGGGCTTCCCGAGCCAGGGAAAACCGCAGCACCATCGAGAGAACAGCTGGGAACCGCCAGTCCCTGCTGCTGACGGGAAGGGGGCGTTCCCGGAAGGAGCCGCGGGAGATTTAAACAACCCCCTAGGGAGCACCGCGACTCAGAGCGCCGCGAACAGGGGCGTGGCTCGGCAGTTCGCGAAGGCAGGGCGAGCAAGGGCTGGGCACTGTACCTCGAACAGTAAAACCACAGCACCATGGTGTCCACCCGTCAGAAGAATAAGAAATCTAGCAGCTCTGCTCCAGCCATGACTGCAGCAGCCTGCCAGACTGAACCCCAGTGGGTACATGCGACCACCCAGGTACCGAGTTGCAGGATGTGCCCCCCTCCTGCGCTGGTATCGGATGCCAGTGGTGACGCGGTGTGTTGGAGCTGTGCTCAGGTAGAGGAACTCCTCCGTTTGGTCGCTGAACTCAGGGAGGAGGTAATAAGGCTGAGGACTATCAGGGAGTGTGAGAGAGATATTGACTACTGGAGTGATTTACTATGCCCCCGTCACAGCCTCAACGGGCAGACGAGTCTAGCACGAAAGACAACCCACCATCCCACAACCACTCAACTAAGGTAAGTAAAGTGGAAGATAGAGCAGAATAGCAACAGGTTTCTGCTTGTCACAAGTGGCGTCATAATCAACGCATATCCCCTGTAATTAACGAGGCCCTGCAGGTTCCACTGCAGAACAAATATGAAGGCCTGCAAGTGGAACCGACTCCAAGGGCCAACAACTCTCACAGCCTGGAAATACCCCCCGGGTTAAGCAGACCAAAGCCACCAATTAAGATGGCTTCTGTAAAGAAGAAGAGGAGGGTTGTCGTCATTGGTGACTCCCTCCTGAAAGGTACAGAGGGTCCAATTTGCAGACTGGACCCATTGCATAGGGAAGTCTGTTGCCTACCTGGGACCTCAGTTGGTGAAGTGGCGAGACAACTTCCTAAACTTGTCAAGTCCACAGATTATTACCCACTACTTGTTTTCCAGGTGGGTAATAATGAGAAACTGACTAGAAGCCTCAAAACAATCAAAAAGGACTTTAGGGCCTTAGGTCATATGGTAAAAGGAGCAGGAGCGCAGGTCGTATTCTCCTCTGTAATAGGGAATGGTGAGAAAAGGAGTGGGAAGAACCAGGAATTGAATGACTGGCTCCGAACATGGTGCGAAGAACAAAACTTTGGGTTCTTCAACAATAGGTTGGCCTACATACCAGGCCTGCTGGCAAATGACGGGGTACACTTGTCCCATAAGGGCACAAGGATACTCTCTAAAAACTTGGCTGGACTAATCAAGAGGGCTTTAAACTAGATTGGAAGGGGGAGGGGGACGTCACTAGGCTCAATAGATTAAATCATGGGAATGGCACCTCAAGCTCTGAGGGATAGTCTGGTGGTGAGAGCACCTGGTCTGCCACCTCAGTGGAAGTGGAGAACAGCACTCCAGGTGGCAACCAAAATTCAAAGGTTATCGGTGGGATAAAACCACCGGTAGTAGACAGTCAGGACTAAAGCCTAGTCTACTTAGGAAAGGGGTGGAAATAACAGCCCAGCTGAAGTGCCTTTACACGAATGCACGCAGTATGGGCAACAAACAAGGGGAACTGGAAGCCATTGTGAGGCAAGAAAACTATGATATAATCGCCATCACAAAAACATGGTGGGATGATTTGCACAGCTGGAGTGCTGCAATCGGTGTTTAAAAACTCTTCAGGAGGGATAGGCTGGGAAAGAGAGGTGGTGGAATTGCCCTCTATGTTAGAGAAAGATTTGATTGTGTAGAACTAAAATATGCTAATGATAGGGTTGAGTGCTTGTGGAACCCACAGTAAGTCAGACATAGTGGTGGGAGTCTGTTATTGGCTGCCCAGCCAGGATGAGGAAACTGATGAGCTCTTCTATGAGCAACTGGGAGAAGTCTCGCGATCGCTGGCCCTCATCCTTGTGGGTGACTTCAACCTTCCAGATGTCTGCTGGAAGTATAACACAGCAGAAATGGAACAGTCTAAGAGGTTCATTGAGTGTATGGAAGATAACTTCCTAACACAACTGGTGAGTGAACCAACTAGGGAAGGTGCCCTGCTGGATCTGCTGTTTGCGAATAGAGAGGACCTTGTGGGGGAGGTGACTGTTGGAGGACGCCTAGGGCTCAGTGATCATGAGATGATAGAATTCTCAGTTCTTGGAGGAGTAAGGAGGGGGGGGTCAGCAGAACTGCCACCTTGGACTTCCGGAGGGCAGACTTCAAACTGTTTAGAAGGCTGCTTGATAAAGTCCAGTGGGAGACTGTTCTGAATGACAAAGGAGCCCATGAGGACTGGATGCTCCTCAAGAAGGAAGTTCTGGCAGCGCAAGAGCAGAGCATCCCTGTGTGTCGTAAAATGAGTTTACACGGAAGAAGGCCAGCTTGGCTTAACAGAGGGCTCTCTGTTAGTCTCAGGAAAAAGAGGAAAATATATGAACTTTGGAAGAGGGGGCAGGCATCCCAGGAGGACTACAAGGAGCAGGTGAGATCATGTAGGCATAAAATTAGAAGGGCTAAAGCTGAGCTGGAACTTCAACTGGCCAGTTCAGTGAAAGACAATAAGAAACACTTCTTCAAATATATTAACAACAAGAGAAAGACCAAGGAAAATCTCCCTCCTTTACTGGACACAAGGGGAATGGTAGTAACCAAGGATGAGGACAAGGCAGAGGTACTTAATGCCTTCTTTGCCTCAGTCTTTAATAGGGAGGAAAGATGTTCTCTGGGCTCCAAGCCTCCTGAGCCAGAAGACTGTGAAAACGAACCCACAATGTTCCAGGAAGACTTGGTTAAAGACCTCCTTGGGCAATTAGATATCCACAAGTCTATGGGGCTGGATGGGATCCACCCAAGGGTACTAAGGAAACTGGCAGGCCTTTCCCTCATCTGTCAACAGTCCTGGCTGACTGGGAAAGTGCCACTTGACTGGAGATTGGCAAACGTAACTCCCATTTACAAGAAGGTTTGAAGGATGATCCAGGGAATTACAGGCCTGTCAGTTTGACCTCCGTACCAGGGAAGGTCATAGAGCAGATCACATTGAGTGCTATCACACAGCACATGCAGAACAGCCAGGTGATCAGACCCAGTCAACATGGGTTTATGAAGGGCAGGTCCTGCCAGACAAATCTGATCTCCTTCTATGACAAGGTTACCCGGTTAATGGACGAGGGAAAGGCTGTGGATGTGGTGTATCTGGACTTTTGTAAAGCCTTTGACACCGTTTCTCACAGTACTCTGATTGAGAAACTGGCTGCCATTGGCCTGGACAGGCACACCCTCTGCTGGGTCAAAAACTGGCTGGATGGCCAGGCCCAGAGGGTTGTGGTAAATGGAGTTCAATCCAGTTGGAGGCTGGTCACGAGTGGTGTTCCCCAGGGTTCAGTGCTGGGTCCAGTCCTGTTCAATATTTTTATTAATGATCTGGATGAAGGGATCGAGTGTACCCCTAGCAAGTTTGGAGATGACACCAAGCTGGGTGGCAGTGCTGATCTGCTTGAAGGAAGGGAGGCACTGCAAAGAGATCTGGACAGGCTGAATCAATGGGCTGAGACCAACAGGACGAAGTTTAACAAGACCAAATGCCAAGTCCTGCACTTGGCGCACAACAACCCCATGCAGCGTTACAGACTTGGGAAAGAATGGCTGGAGAGCTGCCTGGAGGAGAGGGACCTCGGGGTGCTGATTGACAGCAGGCTGAATATGAGCCAGCAGTGTGCCCAGGTGGCCAAGAAGGCCAATGGCATCTTGGCCTGTATCAAAAACAGTGTGACCAGCAGGACAAGGGAGGTGATTATGCCCCTGTACTCGGCACTGGTGAGGCCACACCTCGAGTACCGTGTTCAGTTCTGGGCCCCTCAGTACAAAAAGGATATTGAGGTTTTGGAGCGCATCCAGAGAAGGGCGACAAGGCTGGTGAAGGGGTTAGAAAACAAATCCTACAGGGAATGGCTGGGGGAACTGGGGTTGTTTAGCTTGGAGAAGAGGAGGCTGAGGGGAGACCTCATTGCTGTCTACGGCTGCCTGAAAGGTGGCTGTGGCAGAGCGAGTGTTGATCTCTTCTCTCAAGTGACAGATGATAGGACAAGGGGAAATGGCCATAAATTGCACAAGGGGAGGTTCAGACTAGATATTAGGAGGAACTTCTTTACTGAAAGGGTGGTCAGGCACTGGAACAAGCTGCCCAGGGAGGTGGTTGAATCACTGTGCCTGGAGGTTTTTAAAAAAAGGATAGATGAGTTTTTGAGGGACATGGTTTAGCGGATAATGGGTGCGGTTGAACTTGATGATCTTAGAGGTCTCTTCCAACCAGAAGATTCTATGATTCTATGATTTTTTTAGCAGGGTCTATAGCAATCGAACAAGGGATAATTGTTTTAAACTAAAAGACGATAGATTTAGACTAGCTATAAGGAAGAAATTTTTCACAATGAGGCTGATGAAGCAGTGGAACAGGTTGCCCACAGAGATGGCAGATGCCCCATCCCTGGAAACGTTCAAGGTCAGGTTGAATAGGCCTCTGAGCAACCTGATCAAGTTGAAGATGTCCCTGCTCACAGCAAGGGGGCTGGACTAGATGACCTGTAAAGGTCCCTTCCAACCCAAATCATTCTATGGTTCCATGATTCTATGATTCAGGGACTCAAAGAAAAAGAATGATCTTTGAGGGGAGTAAAAGAGAAATTTAAATCTTATTATCTTTGTTAATAAAACTACTCAGAGTGTAATAATTTCTTTCTTCCTTATGCTGCTGACTGAGCGTGTGCCCATGCACATATTTACACTTGTGCATTTGAAGGCGAGCACATACTTAAGTGTGTGGGGTGGGGTTTGGTTAGATAGATCCTCACACAGTGTATCTATCTTGGCCACTCCTGATGGAAGCACCCTGTTTTCAACAAAATCTCAGAACACCTTCCATTTTTATCCTTTTTGGGTAAACAAACACCTATTTCATTATGGCTCTGTGTGCTAAATGCATATTTTTCACTTGGTAATTAAGCTTTATCACAAAGACAAAAAAACATCATTTGTATGCATTTTGAAGAGAAATAGTAATCTGATCTCATTTACTTCAATGCAAAATAGGTATTGCACCATGCCTAGCCAAGAGAAAAAGTCCTTGTTGCCATAGCCCTTCAATCTGTAGAAAGTTTAAGATGCTGATGTTGGTGTGAGGGTGTCTTTTGTGTGGATTTTTTTAATGTTCTGCTTTATTCTCACTGAACGACATGAGAAATGTTAAGATGAAACCTCAGCTGAAGGAGATTCTGCAGAAATACTGTCCCCCTAGCAACACTGTTACTAGGCACAAGGAGTACATAAAGCCTTATTCCCTTAAAAGTCTCTGTTTAAGAAGGAAATAAAAAATTATTTTTAAATAAAGATAAGCTGCTTGCAAATGTTTAATGCACCTCCAAATATACTGTAAGCACAATTTGAATGGAAGCAGGATTCACACTACAAACTCAGATTAAAGTCTGCAGTACTGAAGCAGATAAGTAGTGAAATCACAGATACAGATCTTTTCTGTGAAAAGCATCACTGCATCATTATGCATTGAGAGAAACAGAGCATTTGATTTTTGATTCCAGAGAAATAGAAGTAAAGAGGGCAACAGCTTCTATAAAGGGTAACCGTTATAATAATAAGAGAGTGCACGGGAATGGAGAAGGCTTGTGGCAGCCTAGTTATCAACTAGAAGAAGCCTGGACCCTGCAAAGAGAGATGGTTCACAAAAAAAAAAAAAGTGTCCTATAAGTAAGCAAAGCGAATAGCAGAGGAAAATGAATCTTTTCAGTGGCCAGATGAGGGATGCACTCAGAATACTGTGCCTTCCTCTTTCTCCTCTCTCAGAAGCTTACTTAGGCACCACAGCTTACAGAGTACTAATGATTGCAGCAGGTTAATGAATATGCACTGTGTTGGCAGAGTTTACAATTGACTAGTAAGAAGCATCCAGCATTTTTTAAAATTTCTGCTATATCCTCTGAACTGTTGCTAAGGAAGAATCGTATCACCCGGAATCTCTAAGCAAATTATTTGAACACATTGCTTTTAGTAACTGTGTACTTTGTCTTTATCAGCCAAGGTGCTGGGGAATTGCTGTATAGTACAGTGCATGTCTGTCACCTTGCTTATAAAAACAGTTTATTGCGTATGATTATATCCTTATGTATTTGGTCACCAGAAACAAAGGGCTTCTGTCTGTTCCAACAGCACAAATGCTTACAAAAAGCAGACTGGACTGCCGAGAACATAGCTAGGGGTCACCCATGCTGCAAAAAGTCAGCTGATATCCTGGGAAGATGTACACAAGGCGTCTGTGTACCTCAGGCGCCCCATCACTTGAAGCTGGCAAGGCTCTGGCACTGACTGGCAGTGCACAACGAGTCATATTGTTAGTCAGAAATGGCCATTTTGCATCCTTCTTCCCTAAGGAAGTGGTGTTCCAAGTACAAAATAGCTGTACATTACCACCCTGGCCCTGCAAGTGCCTCCTGCTGCAGCCACTCCCACTGAGGACATGTACTCAACCTATTCATCAACTTCTGCAATGTGCAGCAGCTCAGCCTGACTGCAAAGCAACAGAAGACAAACAAGTCTCAGGGAAAATGTTCCCCTCCCCAGAAAAAAACCTAAAACATTTCCAGCAGCAATATCTCTGTAGCTTGTTTTGCTTTCCTTGCTGAGCAGGTCTGGCGCAGGTGCAACCCAGTAGAATTATTTTGATTTTGTCACTCACGTTCACACTTAGTCTCTAAAACAGCACTGTTCATGCTTGCAACAGAGGTTACCAATTACACTGCGTGTCTTACATGGCAACTGTTTACAAGAAAATTATATTGTTTATATATTTTTTGCTGCAGTTAACAAATTATCTTAAACGTCA
The DNA here is from genome assembly GCA_033558185.1 of Dromococcyx pavoninus. Lineage (NCBI taxonomy): Eukaryota > Metazoa > Chordata > Aves > Cuculiformes > Neomorphidae > Dromococcyx > Dromococcyx pavoninus. Next base: position 1,563,104 of record JAUMJL010000059.1, on the reverse strand, counting down.
AGTTGCTTGATACAGAAATAAGAGAGTTTGCTATATACTTTAAAGCATTACAATTGTTGGTAAATTGCATTCAGAATTATAGATGTTTAAACATCATTCAGAAGGAAAATGCTTTCCCAAGGGATTCATCTGACATCATAAACTATGAAAGTGAAGGCTTAGCAATTTATAAATGTCAGCAGAACAAAACCACCCCAACTTCTGAGCATGATTATTCACGTGCAGTTAACAGTTTAACTAACAGTTGCACTGTACTGCTATTGATTTCTTATTGCTTTCCTGAAATAAATTTGAGAGCTTTTCATTTATCTTTAATTGCACCGTGTGCCTCAGAGGGGCTTGAGAGCACGGAGGAGGTCAGTTCACAGACTGGACCCATCCATTTGTGGCATGATGATTACAAGTGAGACACATCTATCATTCCACATGTAAGAACCAACCATAACCACTGCTGTCTTCTGTGCCACCCTGACAGCACTTTTTTTTTTATCAGCTGGGGCCATTAGGCACTTAAAAAAGGCAGTTTTCTCTTTTCCTAGAGAGGTGCTGCCAGTCAGGTGCTGTGGCTGGCTTGCAGACACAGTTCAGGGCAGCAGTGAGCCACCAGCCACACCAGCACTTGCTCCTCTGCTCAGTAAATGCTGGATGGCAGGAGCATCAGTACAGCAAGTCCATCATTCTCAGCTCCACAGGCAGGTTGGTGAATCCCAACAGCTTCAGATAAAAATCCACCACACCTCAGGAGGTTGTGGTGGTACAATTGTCTCACACTGACCAACACCTTTTCTCTTCAAGCCTGAGCCGCTGCCCAAGAAGATTACCTGACCCATCTGGAAATCTATGATACCACATGGCTGTATGTACTGCTGACAATTCCCCTCCCTCTCCTAACAGTTTTCCCTAAACGATCCATTTCTGGTGAGCAAAAGCACTACGTTTAAACACTTCTGTTTTCCTCCTGGAGTCCCTTTTGCTCACATAATGTGCATGAGAAGATGTGATCTGCTGGTGTGTCTATGGTCTCCAGGCAGTACCCAAACCTGAGGGCACCATGGTGAACTGCCCCTTGTATTCAATTGCTGCTTATTAGGGAACATGCCACCAGGACTTCCCTTTGGATCAAAGATTTAAAGGAATCCAATTTTTCAGTACTAAGATAGAATATCCCTCCAATGAGATCTGCAATTTGCCTTTTCTGTTCTGTTCAAGGTCTGGAGGACCTTGTCCACCAACACTGCTAGTCACAACAGGAATGACTGATCCACAGCCTCTCAGCAGACCTCCGTCACAGGTCAAAGGCAAAATGCCAGAACACCATGCCTGTCATTTTGCTTCTTGATACTATGGTGCTGTATTTTAGCAGATTCAGAGTACGGTCTGCTCCACAAGGTAATGTTGTGTCAGTACTTGCTCCTTTTGATATAAATCCTCATCTTTTCCAGATTTACAATGGTAAATCATAAGTATTTGCTCTGGTCTTGGTAATGAGTATCAGTCTAAAATTTCAGAAGTGCCTCCTTAGTGCTTTTGTCTGTATCTACCCTGTTTAAATGGCACAGTAAATGGGATGGACAAGTCACAAAAAAATTGCACTAAGAAACCATAACCTATCACTGTATCATAACATACAATTTCTGAGCCAGTAGTGTCTCTCTGTACCTACCCAGCAGTGCATCTCTAGTCAGTGCAGCTTGACTATTAATTATGATAATGTAGTAATTTGCTTCATACATATTAAATAATTCACATGGATAATAAGGAGAACAGTGTAAACATCTAAAGAAAAGTAATGATGAGTTACAATACCTAGACAGGGATTCCAGCAAGAGAAAGGAAAACATAACTGTTGAGAAGTATTTTGAAGAATTCTGAAGCAAACATTCTTAACAAAACTGACTGTGGAAGCAGGAATTAGAATGGCCTCAAGAAAAGTGTTGTTTCCATGTATTTTCTCCCATCTAACTTGCAATTTAGAAAGTGAACATAATATGCAGACTGTCATTAGAGGTGAGATTTAAATAGGAAGAGAAAGGAGAAAGGAAGAAGAATGTCCAAAATTAGGAAAAGGTGAGAGATGCGTTAAAATGGTAAATTAGCACTCAAGTAACAGTGACATGAGTATGATAGATAATTTCTCCCTCTCAACAACAGAATAATTTCCAGCACATTTCACTGTGTCTTATTTACATTAAAATGTATTTAATCATTACAAGGTGTGAAAAATGACAGCAACAATTTTTTTCAGCCAGCAGGACAGTCAGTGCTTATGAAGGAAGACTGGTCTCCAGCAATCCAAAGTCCACAGACAGTTGATATAAATTTGTTGGTCCCATTCTAGTTCCTGCAATCCATGTACCTTTTCTTTTTTCAAAGTAAAGATCTCATTTGTTGTAGTTGTAATGAGTGATTAGCTCATAACTTAAAAGAGGTTAAATACCAGAAGCATTGAGGATGCATACTGCTACTATTGTTGGAAAGACAAGGAAGGAGGCCTCTCATACTTCAAAGATTTTAAAACAGGAACCCCATAATTTTACAGTTTTAGAGTAAGGAAGGCTGCTGTTTTCTAGCTTCTTTTTTTCTGCTCTTTTCATGAGAGACACCATCTCATGTGTCAGACAGCATTTCATTATCTTTCACGGTGATGCTCAAGACATATATCATATATTCTAATAAATCTTAGATTTGCCAGCCTAGTAGAGTATCAATAACATTATCTTTCAAAATACTGCTTTCAGCATTGGATACAGAGTCACATCTTTCACATGGGTTCTTTTGCAGTTTACCAGAATGAAACATGACATCTACTGTAAATAGTATTCCCATTAAGTGCTTAATGATACATCTGCTTCCCATCATCCACAAATTCTGATGGTTTTCTAAACAGATACTTTATTTAGTGACAACCTGTATGCCAAACTGAAGGTTCATTAGCTTCAGCCTATCAGCAACGGAAGCTGATGTAATTATGAGTTGGGTCTACAAGCTAAAATGGCTTAGTTATTACAATAGAAAAAAAAAAAGACTCTGAAAAAGGGAGACCTAGACTTAGTGAGGAATAATCATTATTTTTATTGGTTTCTGTTACTTTGTAAGGCAATCAAAACAGTACATAGTGTGAGCCTCATGAGGTTAAACAAAGCCAAGTACAAGGCCTTACACCTGGACTGGGGAAATCTGCAGTTTCAATACAAGATGAGGGATGATGTGACTGAGAGCAAACTTGCAGAGAAGGGCTTTTGGGTACCGGTTGAAGAGAAGCTCGACATGAGCCAGCAATGTGTGCTCGCAGCCCAGAAGGTCAACTGTGTCCTGGGCTGCAACAAAAGAAGTGTAAGGGAGGTGATTCTCCCCATCTACTCTGCTCTTGTGAGACCCCACCTGGAGCGTTGTGACCAATTCTGGAATCACCAACATAAGAAGAAGATGGAGCTGTCGGAATGGGTCCAGAGGACGGCCACAAAGATAAGTAGTTTGGAGCATCTGTGCTATGAGGACATACTGAGAGAGTTGGGGTTGTTCAGCCTGGAGAAGAGAAGGCTCCAGGGAGACCTTTTATCAGCCTTCCAGTACCAGGAAAGCCGGGGAGGGACTTCTTACAAGGGCAAGCAGTGATAGGAGGAGGGGGAATGTCTTTAAATTGGAAGGTGGAAGGTTTAGATTAGACTTTAGGAAGAATTCTTCATGAAGAGGGTGGTAAGACACTGGCACAGGTTGCCCAGGGAAGCTGTGGCTGCCCCCTCTCTGGAAGTGTTCAAGGCCAGGTTGGATGGGGCCTTGAGTAGCCTGGTCTGGTGGGAGGTGTCTTTGCCCATGGCAGGGTTGTTGGAACTGGATGGACTTTAAGGTCCCTTCCAACCCAACCATTCTATTATTTTATGACCTCCTGGCCTACTCCTACAATGATGATGATCTATTTACAGGGAATGGGAATCTACAGCTCCAGAACAGAAAACATACTAAGGGAAGTTAATGTGTACAGAAAGGAAAAAAATCTCCATTTTTATTTCTGGAGAGAAGTTTCCCCAAGCTTTTGGCCAGGCTAGCATGCGAGGAGTGGGTGTTAACCTGCTTTCTCAACATCTCCTCTATGCAAGTGTAGTATTGACTTTCGTGAATGCATGGCTCACTGGGTCTGTATGACCTTCCTTACAAAGGTGCAGTGGAAAACTGTGCTGCTCCCTAGCTCTCCTCATTCCCAGACAGCAAACCAGCTTTGGCTGGACACTGGTCCCAACACCTCTGCTCGTGAGAGCAGGATTTAACCACTGTCTATCTGGAAGATGTACCTTTTCTCCTCTGAAAGAGCCTCTTTCCTCCTTCTCTGTGCTGAGAATTTCCCTAGGGATGCAAGGCAATTTTCTCCTTCCACTCTCCTACGTGAATTGCTCACACATACCTTATCTCCAAGACTGGCCTCAGAGAGCTGCGAGTAAGATATGCCTGATGATACAGTGAGCACACGCCTGGAGGATTACCAAGGGTTTCACACTATGGGGAGCTATATCTACTGTAATTTTCCCTCAAGACAGGAGATCCAGCCTATCCTGCTGCTTGATCCTTAAAATAACCTCTTTATTTTTTTTGTTTGCAAACTAGTTCAATTTTCTGAAGATTAAATTCTCTCTGCATTAATGATGGAGGCAATCAGCTTTCTTACGAAAGTTTCTGTAACGTTTCCCTCAGTCACAAACAAATCTAAGCTTTGAGAATTTGTATTTTAGCAAGAATGCCTGGGAGTTTGAAATGCTCATACTCTTACCGGTGCTACAGGTCACTGCCCTTCGCAGCATTTACCAAAGCTGAACAACTAAATAGCTTGTTTTTTTTCTATTTAGAAATGTGTCTATGCTTGCACTCCCTGTTAACCTTGGTATAGCAAAGAAAGATTAAACATTCGAGTAATTTAGCTTAGTTACGGTTCATTTTCAATTAACAGGAGAAAATCCTCTCAGACATAGAAGGCTATTTTAGGTTTGGTTTTACTTTATTTGTCAAAAAAAAGTAAGCATGTAGGCTTGCAAGTTAAAATCACTAGTGCTATTCAAAATATAGTTTATTAAATAAAAAGATAAGAAAAAAGAATAGAAAATTAAAATTGCAAGGGTATCTTCCATTTTCAGGATGTTTTAAACATAGTAAACACCTCAGAACTGTACGTGGCATTTAAAGGAAGAAACTGTAGTGTTACTAGATAAGGTTTTATTTCCTCACCTTTAAACTTTCCATACGTAAAGAGTGTAAAACTTCCTCCTGCTTAATTTATCAGTGTCATCTTGTCTGCTCTCACACCATTCTTGGCAGTCTTATCCATATTGAGCTGGGAATGTTTATCCAAATATCCATCTTCTCTACCATGTTGAGCAAGATGTCTTTTGAAGATGTCTTCCTTGACTTTACAGGTAAGGGAAATATAGGCCTAGGGAAACAAGAAGATTGGTTGGCCAAGATCTCCCATTGAGGTTAAACACCAGTGTGATCAGACAGTGTTCACAAATTGATGTTAATTGTTAGGAAAGTCAAAGGTTCCTCTTTGTATAGCAAATTAGGCCCGGCAATTTCCATAGGCAGAAGATCAGAAAGTACAAGGGTGAAGAAGATCCCGATTTCACGATTCTTGGGTCAAATCCCGTGTGAAGACACAGACAACTTGATTTTGCTGGTTCTGATATTTCTATTAGAATCCTTCTTCCCAAGGACTTTTGTCTAAAATCAATAAGACCTCAAACTAGAACCTCCTGCTCCCCTCATTTTGAAGCTGCTAACTTTTAAGCTTTTTTGTGTTTCTGTTTCTCTTTGAAAAGTTATAAACACATCAATTTTTTTCCCCATGGAATCATTTTGTTTTCTGTAGTAGGACAGAAGCTATTGACAGGTATGTTTCATTGAGCTGTATTTGGAAAGGTGGAATGGGAAGGAGGAGACAAGAAAAAAAACCTGAAAAATGTAGAAAATCCTAGAGTATTTTAAAGCTGCCTGATACAATTTTGATGTAAACAAATGGCAAAACCTCTGCTAAAGAGTAATGAGAAAGTTACAAAGGTAGAAGGAACCAGCAATGCAGCAGACAATTTGCATGTCTGAGAAATGGAGGAAGAGAAGTGACACCATTTTCATCCAAATTGATACAACAGAATTAAAAGCTAATGTTTATGCAAAACAAGTAAACATCATAATCACCTCTTCTCCGGCAGTTCTCACTGACCAAGCATTTATCTCTTGACCTGTGTCACTGGGTGAAGGCAAAAAACTTGCACGCAGCCCTTCTGAGACACAAGTGTTCCGGTTTCAGGGGAACCTGTGATTAGAAAATCAATTGAAGTGAAAAGGAGACCAATAAACATTTAAGAACAGCTAATGATTCTTTTACAGTCCAAAGACATCACAATTACAATAATCTTTACAGAAGACCGAGAACAGCATCTCCTACCCCAAGCACGCATATGGGAAACCTCTCACAGGACTGAGTGCTCCAGACAAGCCAAGGGGTCATGAGAAACCTGAATCAAAGGAAAACATAGAACAGCCACTATTCAGTACTGAAAGGTAGGTCTATTTGGTACCATTTTTAAGGTAAACCGACATACCTTCTTATTTTCGTAAGGTATTTCAGTCCCTTTTAATTCATTACTTTTTACTCACCTGTACATTATTTTGTGATCTTTGCACTTTGCCACCCCCATTACAAAACGTAAAGAAGATGAACCAAAAAAAAAAAAACCACTCTAGGACCTGGCTAGCTACACCTAGGCAAAAAAATCCATTGCAGGGTGATATTTCCTACAGAATGATGCCTTGGTGCCCTGTGACCCAGCTTCTCTTCCACCACCTCCAGATGCCTGGTCATTCCCAGATGAGTCTCTGATAAGGGAGTGTGGATAAGGTTCAGCTGTGGAGTCAGCAGCTATGAGTCCCAGCTGTGCTTTGCCTTGCCAGAAAGCTTCAGGAAACATAATCATATTGAGATTTAACCACTTTCCCGTGACAGCAGTTTGACTTTTCTTTCCTTTAGCAAACTTATATAGTTGTTTTCTTCTTTCTTGGCTGTTCTGCATAGATAAACCTGTTTGAATTATAGACTTCAGGATTTGTACCTGAGTCAGATATTTTCCTCTAGTGTTCTAATTTTATCAATGTAGGTTTTTTTTCATCCACATGTCCTGTATAGCTTGTTTATCTCGTAAAATCTTCCAGCCCACTTCTGTTTGCTTCGTGATTTCTCTCTTAACATGTTGCTCTTCCACATTACTAAAAATAAAAAGACTTAATTTTCTTATGGTGTTTAACCACCCATCACTGTGATTTATAAAGACCTGTCATCACGTTCAAGTACCAGTCTTCCTCAGTGAACAACTATCATTCATTATGGCTTTCTGAACCCTCTGATTCTTCACTAGATCTGACAGACTGAGGCTAGCAAAGGGAAATTCTGAAGTCAAAGTTGGGTGCATTACATTTGAAATAGGCAGCGTCTTCTTGTCACTGTCTGTCTGTCCCACAAACTTATTTTCTTATCTGCTGTTCCTTGATCCACAATCAATCTTGATACAAGAACCTGTCTTTTTTTTTTTGCATCTGCAGAAATTAAATCCTGTAATTAAGTTATCACCTCCCCTCTTTGCAAGTCTGCCTCTTTCTGTAAGTTCATGAAAATAACAGAAGTTTTTCAAGTGCTTAACATATGTTTTTGTCCTTAGTCTACTTGCTGAGAGCTTGCATCCCTCCCCACCCCCCCACTGGCAAACAAAACAAAAAAAAACAGTGACATGCTTAGTCCAACAGGAAATTTTTATTATTGACTTCAAAGAGCATCAAACATTAATTCAAAGGCTCAGTACTAAGGTGCTCTATTCTTGTTGAAAATATTTCAATTTAGTAACTATTTTACACAGTGATACTAATATAATTAACTGGAGCTTATTTTCTACCCCCCACCTGCAATGCTTATACATAGAACCACAGTTTATGCAGGTACCATGCTAGACTTCAAAACACTGAATTAAATAGGTAGTTAACCTGTCTTGATGCTGAAACAATCTTTTTTGCTTTTATTATTGACTGAATAAAGATAGATTTGTAGAAATTGTCCCCTGCAAAATAAGGAATTGCATTTAAGAACATTTGTCTCTCTTTAAATATGTAGGTCATAGAAACTGGATAAAATTATGATGTCATATCTCTTTTCACTGCACTTCTAACATAAATTAAGGTTTAAATAATAGGTTATTTTAAACAGCGATCCGACTTAATTAGAATAGACTGATGCAGTTTGTCTTTCTTAATTGGAAAAAAACCCAAAACCCAGAAAATCCTACGACAATTGCCACAGCAAAGCCCTTGTGTTCTGCTTTTGAAAGGAAACAAAATGACTTCTCAGAAAAGAAGATGGGCATCTCAACAGAACTATTTTAAATCTGCAAAATAGCAAATTGCACGATTGAGTGGTTACAGCTCCAAACCAGATTTATGCAGTGAGGACTTCTGAGAACAGCTAGGTCACGCTCTGAATTCTCAGCCCAGCTACTGGGACTGGGTGAGTTTTTCCAATTTCTTTTAAAAAAAACCCTTTAGAGCACAATTTTAATTTTTCATTTGTAAGAGAATTTTCTATCATTTTCTGTTTGTTTTTTCTCACTGTAAACTTCCTACTGGATTTCCATCCTTTGACATCTATCAGTCTTTGAACATGGATTATTTTTTTCACAAAAAATTAACAACATTCAATTTCATTATGAGTTTTAGAAGAAGAAACTTGAGATTTCATCTTACACAGTAAAGAATGTTCAAGATGGATAGAGTCTGAGTAGGACAGATCTTTTTTTATATATGGAGAATTTGAGTCTAATTTTACTCTCATAGTGGAAGAAATGCAAAGTCTTTGAAGTCACTCCATCAAAGTCAACAACTACACAGTAATAAAGAAAAAAATGAACTGTTTATGTCTTCTTTTTTGTTTGTTTCTTGCCTTAATCTGAAAAATAACAAAAATCATCTGATTTGTGATTGTTCTTTGTGTATATAAGGCTTGACAAATACATTAAAGAATACAGACCAAATACAGTTCTGATAAAAAATTCAAGATTCTTTCCTTTTGTTTTCATGGAGTAAGTTTAGGCTTTTCATTTTTATTTATTTATTTTTTTAAAATTCGCACTTTCCAGTGTGGTCTCCTTTATTTGGTTAATTAATATTTCTCATATCATAAACAGAAATGACTGGGGTTCTTCTGCAGTTTTATCATTTAGAATCAAAAGCACGTATTGAGTCAAAATAAGTGACACACAAGTTTCTCTCAATTTTTGTTTATTACGATATCACTGTGAGTTACAATTTTGAAGCAGTGGTAAGCTATACCTTTGATGCAGTGGCTGCAAGAAACACAAGAATAAGAGGGAAAATCTCATGTAGAAAATTAAACTCAAAAGGGGACTGAATTAACTGAAATGAATTAGCTATTTTTCCTGAGATGAAATTAAATTAATTTTTAGAGAAAGAAATGGCAAGTGATTTCAAGTGTATAAATGCAATGGTAAGAGTGGTATGCAGAATGTGTTTTATTCTAGGATGTTCATGATAAAATAAAATAAAATCAGGGTATTTAAAACCCGAAGGGTTTGTGGTTTTGTTCTTTTAATTATGTAAATTTAAATTATGATGATTATGTTAAGAAGAACAAAAAGATGAACAAGGAACACATTTTAACTGGGGATGAATGTAGCTGTGTCAAAATTTCTGCGCGTAAAGATCATACAAGCAAATTTTAAAGTGAGGAAACATGTCAGAGCGATAGATGGTGCAAGCACTGCTCAGTGTCACGCAGGGCAGAACAACCCACAGCAAAGGACATGGTGCTGCTGGCACTCCTACCTCATGCTTTCCAAAGTCTGTAAGGTTTTGTCCTTCAGTTCAGGTTTCACAATCGGGTTATCTTCCCTTTCTTTGCTCTATTACTCACGTGTTTACTGTTAAGGCTGCAAAAAGCACCTGGAACAGACTCTTCAGTGCCTTCTACTGTCTCTGTGGAGGATTACTCCAAACTTCCACCAGCTGAAACCTGGCTTTCACGGGCTAAACACAAAATCCCATCTCCATTCCATTGTGGAGAAAACCTTACCACATAGAATTTATTTGACTTTTTAAAATTTGCAACATGCTGGTTTTGAGGCTTTGTGAGTGAAGACATGAAAAGCAAGTGCCAACAGGAAGGTTACTGCAGCTCCTCCCAGAGCAGCCGTACCAGCCAAGGACCTATTTCATCTGCCACCTCAAAAGGAGAGCTGGCATTGACTGAATCCCTAGTGCTCAGCCTGTCCCCAGGACTCAGTCTTGGCTTTAGGGCATGCTGAGGAGCACCAAGAACACTTATGCAGCCATCACAGTGGAGAACACACTGAGAGAGACTTTCTCTTTCAATTGTAGAAAATAGAAAATACTATTCCTTCAACTAAATCATCCTTGAAAAAAATTTAGGAAAAGTATAGGTTACTATGGTAGGAAGAAGAAAAGTAATGGAAATGCTCGTAGGTGATGTAATGGCCTAAAATCACGAGGGACTAGACAGTGGGGTTCCGGTGGGCACATCTACTTTGGACATATCTTAATTTCTGAGGAATCTGTCCCTCTTAAGGGCTCAATAACATGTGTAGTGCTCAGCATGCTGAGCTAAATCAAATTGACTAGAGAAGTCCATTTTGCTTTAGTTTGGGTAGGGAAAAGAGACATGTTTTCATATCACGAATCTCTTCAGGGATCGAATTATCTTTCTTTCCTTGCAGTTGTAAGAAATATGTGTTCATCTCCAATGCCTGTGCATGGTTAGTGGCTCCTGGGGGAAGGAAAAGGATGCTCTCCTTGCTTCCTGGCTAGCATTTTAGGAGTCCCCAGAGGTGTTCCACTTCTGTGCATCCTCAGGAGGGCAACCACCGCACACAAGCAGGAGTGAATTAGTCAAAGATACTGTTCAAAGGGAGGTGAATGTTGTAAATGATCCTGTCATCATTGCACACAGGTCCTGGAGCAGCTTTTTCCGGGAAGATGCAAACATTATGGCTTTTGAAAGGGAAACAGAGCCACAAAGCAGTCCCATTGAATACAAACATGACACCAGTCCAGAAACAGGGGTGATAGCACAGCAGAAGCAGAAGGAAATGGGCAAGCTTCAATATTTGTTCTAAAGAAATATTTAATCTAAAGGAAAAACAGCAGGCAGAAGTGTCAAGGAAGTGTCTTTTAATTATGATAGGGAGAAAGATTATAGCTGTATCTGCATGTTAGATGTAAAATCTATTTTGCAAAAGGGATTATTAAAAATTTGACTTTGTGTACAAAAATGTTAAAAAGCCTCTCTCATGTCAAGATTTTCTGTAAATAAACTGAGATGATTTTTTTAAGAGCATACTGTTTGAATGCAACATTATTGAAACAAGATTTGATTTCTAAGAACATAAAGGATAATAATAAAAACCCCAACAATCTCTTAATGCCAAATAGACCTAATAATTTCAAAATATGGTTTTCTACATCACCTTTCTGCCTCATCCTCCAGGTTTGATATCAGTGGCATATTTGCAAAGGTTATCGAGACTTCAGTGAAATTGCTTCCTCTGATAAAAACAAAGGTTTCCCAGCCTTTCCGGGTCTCTCTCTGTCCACAGTGGTAACCAGACATTATAAATAGACTGTGCCCTTTCACTCTCCCTCTCACTAACTCAAATGCAATCAATACCTCATCATCCTTTCTTCTGCACAGCAGCCCACAGGTTATTTAGCTTCAAAACACAGCTATTGAGACTGTCACTGTCAAAGGAAATGGCAGGATTGTCCTGCACTAATGCAATTCTGTCCCTAATGTGATGGCCTGTGGAAACAGTTTGCCTCTGTCTGTCATGTGATATTCAAACTGCATTCAAGCCTTTACCAATTTCTTCCTTTCTGCCCTGCAATTGTTTTCTTTTATTGTGGGAACTGAAGAGACTCAATAACTCCTTTAATAATCCCTAATTGAAGATGTCCAAGAGATACTTTGGCAGCTTGTGTCTGAGAGTATCTCGTAGTGGGATCTTCTCAGCATATCACTGTGGGAGGAGGCATGTGAGAGAGGAGGGTTTGAAACTCAGACTGTTTTTAGAAAGCTTTCTGTGATTTAACATCACTGAAGATGGTTGATTTTCATCATATGGGGATCGATACCATGCAGATCATGGTGCGTTGTTGGAAACCCTCTCCTTCTGAATGGCTTGCCCTTACCTAGTTCTTCTCAGTTTAAGAATGAAGGGGGAATTTCACAGGTGCCCTCCTGCTTGGTTTTATTCGAGCTCTTTGTTAATGCAAGATTTTCACTAAACATCAGCTTTGTTGTGCTCTCTCTTCGCAAAGGACTGGTGTTTCTGATGTTCAGTGCTATTACATTTCCTGGCAGTTTCTGTGTTCTCCACAACATCTGCAAAACAGGCTCCCTCTGGTAGTGACCTTTCTGGCCTCAGTCTTCTTGTCCATGGTGAGAAACATACATGTAAGCTACACAACTCAGAAGCATAAACTCACACTCAGAGAACCTCAAAGTTTACGATAGCATTATCATACTTTGCAAAGCTCTTCACAACAGCCAAATGCATTTCATTTATATTGAAGTCTGAGAAAAACGTAATTAGCACCTCATATTGAAAAGAAAGCAGCATGCTGTTGATGGCAAGCCAGGAAGCTGATAAACACCACTTCCTCAAATTAAATTTTCCTGAAAAAGCTAGATGAGGACATAAATTCTAAAGAGGCTGGTGTTTGCAGCTGTGCAGCACAGTCACAATTAAACTCCAAACCCTAATGTTATCACTTACTCATAATACATCTTTTGAAAAGATTTTCAAATTATAGCAAGCAAATATAATGTTTCAGGTGGAGTGTTTCAAGCAAATGTAATGTTTACCCCTCTGAGCAAGGAATGCTGTGCTAAAATAAACATCACTCAAAAAGAAGCATGCAAGTTGCTGAAAAACTCTTGTAATTCTGGAGTTTGTTGTCATCCACATGTACTGCTCAATTCAAAATGTGGTGTGACTTTCTTTTTGTAGCTACATTGAAATGTAGCAGTTCAAAACAGAGATTCCTTTAACAAATAGAGGAAAAAGATAAAAATAAGTGAATCCATATGTCACACAGTGTGGACATCCTTGTTTCTTAGAGCCTGTGGCAAGTTTTGAAAGGCAAGGATGTGTGGCTCCATGGCTTCTACCTTCCTGGTGTTGTCACACCAGCTGGGAAACTGAGAATGGAAGTTGATTGTATTCTAGACAAGGGAAAAAAATCGACAACCTAGAAGGCTCATCCCTGACATATGCTGTTCCTATACCTATTTTCAATGTGGGACAACTTTGGCACACTCCAATTTCTCTTTGGGACTTACCCCGAGAAACTCACAGTCCAGTCTTCTACCATATGGCTTGATTTCTCCTCTCTTCCTCCACCACTCCATTCACCCCTGCTTGCATAGTATAAGTCTTCTTTCTATGCATACCTCTTCCTCATGTCACAACTTAGAAACTCTTTCTTTCTCATTCTGTTTATTCTTTGGTATTCATATGATCCTACTTTATTAGTCCTTTTCATATTGTGCAGGTGTATGTCACGCTGTAACAGTTTCTAGGTATTTTTTACGTATTCTGTGCTAAGCTTGCCCTTCATAAATATTAAAAGACGTGTACAGTCATAAATCTGAGAGAAGTTGAAGGGAATGTTTTCTAGAAGCACACCAGAAGGCTGCCTGTTTTCTTTGGCTGGGTCCCAAATGCTACCCCCAGTTATACCAATGTGTATATAGGGGGTGCAACTATCTTTTTTTATGCCAACAACGCTGGCAGTAGGGCGCATTTGTTCTGAAACCGACAGGTGACAAGTGTAAGAGAAACATCAGGAACAGAAACTCCCAGTTCCATTAAATTCAACAATGTTTGTGGGTGTCTAGGTATACCTGATATCACAGTGCAGCTCAGCAGTGATTGCACAGAACTGTCTGTTGGCAATCTGTGCAAAGAGTGAAGAAAGATTTTTCATTTCATGCATCATTTGCAACTGCCTTCAATAATTCAGCAAAGTCAATACATAACCTTGATGCAAAGTTAAGAGAAAAACCCTGAAGCAAACAGACAAAAGTAAGTAATCCAGGGGGTGATCAAGCACAGTTAAATCCTTTTTTACTTTTTTTTTCCACCCACTTTTGCTACATAACTACATGAAAGCAAGGGGTTTTTTTTGTTTGTTTGTTTGGAGTTTTGTTTTGCACAAAACTCATTACAGGCATGGAAACCCCTTGAAAAAAATATTTGAGTAATCTTCCCCCTCCTGCTCCCACCCCACATCCCACAGTGATTTCAAGGGATTTTATAATGCCTGCATTTGCTCAGACCACGAAGGGTTCAAACTGCTCAGCCCTCAGTGGTACAGACCAGAGACTAGTTTTAGGAGAACATTTAATCCCCAACAGTAAGTAGAAACTGTCATTTAGATGTGCTTCTTTAACCTGACCTCTGATTTCCAAAATGGAGACAGAACAGTCAGAAAAAGAAAGAAAAAAGAGGTGACAGAAACTAGAAATCACTACACGATGACACTGCAGTCTATAGCATGAAGTCAAGCAAGTTGAGACTGACTTCCTCAGGATGACCAAAAGCTCCAAATTTGATACATACCCCACTCCTCATGTGACAAATTCTGGCTACAAGGGTGGGTGTGCCACGTAGCCATACTGTAGTGGGAAAAGAACTGAATCGACAAATCCGGACCTCTGTGAGACAAAGCACTACTTTATCTTCTGTGGATTTTTTTTTTAAATTTAGGAATGTGACCTTCAGCCTGCTGTAGCATCAAGTAAGTTAATAAATTCTTGTGACCTCAACAGACTGCATGGCTCTGCTGAAAAAATGATTCACGTTTCATGCTTAAAAAGGGAGAGAACCATTTCATGGACATGATAAGTAACTCTAGAAACCTGACAAAATGCCTATAGAGAAAAGGATGAGTGTGTTTGGGACACACATTAGGCAGTGGGGTCAACAGGTTGATAAAGTACAACATTTCCTGACAGTGTCTTACTCAAAAACTAGGTATGGTTGTTTTTGGGTTGGACAACAGGAGTAGGACATTTGTTCCCATGCTGTGAGATCACTATGGCTGCATTTCTGTGATAAGCATATTACTTGCAGAAGTAACCCTCTCTCTGGCCACACCATTCCTCATGGACATGGCACTGGGATGGCAATGCCAGACAGTGTTAGAGATGCACTGTGTTGCTCTTTGGTATTTGGAAGCCTGGACTGGAATAGCCAAAAAAGCCACTTCTGTGCAGACAGAAAAGTAAACTTTTTTACTGATCACAACACTCTTCAATTATAAATGGCTTTCATTCTTCAACTGCTTTCCAGACACTGCTTGTAAAATGACTTTGCAGCAGCCTTGTGTATGAGGCAGCAGAGGTATTCACTGCTGGAGCAATAAAAAGGAAAGCCTTGGTGAATCATTGCAAGCAAAGGTGTGCTGGACTCAGAGACTGCTTGAGAAAAACCTCTTGGAGAAAAGCATAGGCAGTGTTCTGGGGGTTAATTTTTCTCCAAGTTTTCTTTTGAGAAATCTCTTCTGCCAAGCATTCAGATTTCTTTCAGCTCCTGCTCCATCCTCTTTCTTCAGCAGAACACAGCAAACACATTTCATTTCCTTTCCTGCCTAGTGTGATGCTGAGGAGATGTGATCTCTGAATTGGTATACGTTTCAGCTGGCCCATATTCGCAGAAAAATTTATGACACATGCCAGTGCCTCCAGTAGCTGATTGGACATTGCCAGAGAAATAGAGAAAGCCTCAACTCGCTGAGCTTCAAAAAATGAACTTCACTTAAATGATGTATTGTTGTTTTGCAACAAAAAGGAACACCTGGCTAGTATAGTGGGGAAAAAAAACAAAATGCGACATTCATAAAAATGACTGAAAAGGGACTGGAGAATACGGTTATTTTTGCTTCCACATGAGAGAATGCACCACGAAACAGTATTTGCAACTACAATCTGACATATCTGTTGTTTGACTTGATTGCATTGGTATGTCCACTAATTCAATTTTATTCTTCATTAACATCTGTACTTCACAGAACAGATTCAGACTGCGTAATGCTTCCCCTGTCACTTGGAAGAAGCATTACAAAATTATTATTGCTTTTCTTATGACACTAGATAATTACTTCTTCAGATATAAAAGTAATTTGTATTGTATGAATGAGATTTTCGTTTTGCTTATCCTATTGTACATCTTAAGTGCAGATGTGTCGGCTATATTCCCAAATAAGCAAGAGTAGAATTGACTCTAGAAAAAAGATTTTTGTATCTTCATTGCAAAAAAGATTTGCAAGTATTTTTAACTAACTTTGAGTTTAAAATGCTGAATATGGAGAACACATTTAATTCAGCTAAAATAATAATTAACCCTGACTGTAACGGAGCAGAGAGAAACAGGGAGGCCTGGGTAACCCAAAGTTAATTCCATTTCTATCAAGCTACAATATAGAACATAAAATGCAAAGTCTGCATGTATGTGCATGTATCTGCAGGATAGATGAGATCTATATTTACGTATACTTACATAGAAGAAATACATAATCCAAGGGTTGTTTTTTCAGCAACAGGCAATAATTTGCTTTTTCCTAAATTCTACAGAAAAGCAAATCCTGTAGCAGATTCAGCATGAAGATACAGATGCCATATCATTCATTAAAGCCAGACCAGCCCTCTTCTAACAAGTAAACAAACACAGCTGACTCTGACTCTTATTTACATGTAGACTCCTGCACTCTGCACTGAGCAGTAAAAATTTTGAGTAATTTTAATGCTTGATGAATATGTTATGAGATTCCAACAGCAACATGAATGAGGTTCCTGCGAGAGCAGCCTTATGGCTGTCCATTATAAGCATGTAAATAAATGGTTCTGGCATATGAGAACGGATGAGCTACTACCTAGTTGCATTAATAGAGTTAGTACAAATCCTAACTGCAAATGAGTTAGCAGCACTTAATATAATCAAACTATACACATCTTCACTGGGAAAAACTGATGTCCGTTTTGGTCTGTATTATTCTTGGAGATACCATTTGAGCCTTTGTTCTTGGGAAGCCGAGTCCATTATGATGCGTATTTTTAGAGAATAATTACTTGCCAGTAAGTGCTGGTCCCAGAAGAAATATATTCTGGATTGATTAGCACTCAGTCACCCATCCTTCCATAGAGTTGGGGAGTTCTGTAACATCTTTCAAAACTTTTCAATTAGTTTTTTATTTGGAAGCGTTTTCGCCTTCTGCCATGAAAGGAATTGGCTGGCAGAGTGCAGTAAGCAGCATAAAGGTATTGTGAACCTTCCAAACCCACTGCTGTCTGGGAGTGAAGGACAGGCTGCAGTGCCCATTGCCACAAGTTTAAAAACTACTAACATGGTATTTTCAAAATAATATGGACATTAAACAGTGACACTAAATACATTCCATTACATGTGTCCCTTGGATTTTAGTTTTAAAAGTTTGGTACAAAGGTTTCTCAATGTTCTTATGTTTGTAGATAGCAATGTCACTCTGGCAGAGATAATTCACCAGTTTCAAGCATTGCTGTTCTCCTGTTTACATACCTTCAGCTGAGTGATCCACCCTATAAGAGCAATTCCTGAGAATGCAGTGGACAATAGCAGTCTATGCAATAGTCTGCCACTCAGTATAAATCAGTTGGTGTCCAAATTTCTGTCAGTTTGAGTTGTGGAGCCAGTTAATTTAGGGGATTACATGTGAGCAAATCATACCTCTACAGAAACCACAGTCAGTTTCTAAATGATCTGTCAACCATAAAATGAAATAAATTGGCTGGATAATTTATTCACATTAAGTAATTTCTCCAATTTTACCATGTAATCCTCTCCCTCTCAAAATGGAAGCCTAGAAAAAAACATTGTATCAATGCATATATTTTTTGAGAAGTATTATATGAGAAATGATCATCATAACATACTGTCGACAAAGTTTTGGAAGCACCTTGCATTTGTATTTCAATAGAAGAAAAGAGCTGCTCATATGCAAATTATACAAAAATGTAACAGTGATTTTTTGGTATTATAGAGAAAATTAAGACCATTTCAAGAGGCAATTTGAAAGTAGGATGCTAGACACAATGCTTTCATGAAACCAAAGATTCATAGTTTAACATAGGCCTAGTGGTCAGACCAACAATCAGCTGCTGTTTCATCTTAATAGATAGTGTGAGGAACTGAAAAAAAAACAGTACAGGCAAAGAAAATTCCTGAACTGCTGATTCCAAAACAGTTGCCTATTTCTTTCTTTCTGACACAACAGCACAGTTTTCAGGATAAAAACGTATTTCTTGCAAGAGCAATAACAAATATTCCATTAACGCTGGGAGAGAAGGAAAGACTACTATTTTACCTTGCTTTCTATCTCTATGTTGGTTATAAGATCTTGTAAAGTCCCTTTCAAATGTGAATAAATTTGTTTAAATATCATGATTCCTTCCCATGGTCTCCCTATGGTGTCAATATATGTAAAGATAATAAAGCATGTGAGATGAGGAAAACATTGCCTATGAAATCATCTCCGGATCCTCTTTTATACAAACAGATTATCAGCTCAGCATGTTTGAAAGCAGTTTCCTAATTTTTAAGTCAGGCTAATTTTGCCTCTGATGTCATTCATTGATGAACCAGAATCCTGTTTGCATTGGAAGGCAACTCTCTTGAGTGAAACATGCAGAACTGTAATTTGGGCTCCAGGGAATTCTTCAGGAGATGCCTGACCTGATTTGAAATTCTCCTTGCTAATTCATAGCTCACTTCTACAAATTCTTTCATGTTCTTCAGTAGAAAAAATTTGTAAGAAAATAAATACAACCAAAATAGCTATTGACAAAATTGGTCAGTACGCAACAAACCCTAATGGCCAGACAAACCAAAAGACCTTACTACTTCAAACTGACCAAAGAAATACCTTTCTGCTTAGTAGAACCCATTCTACCTTTCTGGCCTTTCACAACTTCTGGCCTTTTCAATGTGATGAAAAAAAAAAAAAAGATACCCCCCCCCCAAAACAAAGGAGAGACACATGAAGTGAGACTGACTCTCTGAAGTCCTTGCTCCTGAGGAGTAGCAACACCATGCTGTCTCCTTGGAGTCGTATCTCCAAAAGTGACTAGTGGCATGGGGTTGGAGGAAGGGCCTGGGCAGGTCCCGTACCAGTGGGTGATGTTTTTCTCTGGAGAGAGGACCCTAAGATCAAGCAGCGCACCGTCCTCTTGGGGATGACTCATGTCTGTGCCACTTGATACAAAATTAATGCTACCAGTGCACAGCCCATGGTCTTACTTAACTATACTATAATTCACATTTAATTTTCTCTGAAACTGAATGATCATTTCCAGAAAAAAGTGAACTCCTTCAGCAGCTCAGCTCAGCTCTCAGAGAAGCAGCTCCACTACAATGAGTCTGTTAGACTTCAAAATGCCAGTGTGGAATGTCTTCTGAAGAAGGACAGAGGGTTTGGTTTTGGCTTTTTTTGAGGTGTTTCAATGGTGATGAAACACAAATCACAGGACTCACACTACATTTAGTAACTGCCAACTGTGTGGAGCCTCAGAATATAATGTTATATGAACTGGCAAATGGCACCACTGACCCCTGCACCAGGATTGGAGATGAAAAGTTTTTCTTCCAATTTGTGGTCCTGGTGTATATGTTCTCCAGGTACAGCCTTTCCACTTCAGCTAACATGAGACCTGTGCAGGAGCACCGTGAGGGGCATTTGGCAGATCCAGTTCCTTTTCCTCCTGTCCTGCCTTGGCCAGCCTCTGGCTATGAGCTGAGTTGCCAATTCTTTGGGACCATGTGACCTAACGGTGGGCTCCTCCATTTAGTCTTGTTACAAAAGGGCTTGATTGATAGGCCTAATAAACTACAAGGTGGCTGCATAGTGACCCTTGACAGCAGTTGTAAAGAGATTTGGGTTTTTTTAAATAGCAGGGCTGAAGATGTGTTTGGAGATGATGGAGGGTTTTACATTTGAGGAAGGATGAAAAACTTGCAAAGTGGTGGAATTAGAAAAACATCAAACTCAGATTTTGCACAGAATAGGAAAACAATTGTTCCACTTCTATCGCTTAACCTAAATTCTAATAATGGATAAAAAATACGTTCTTTCATTCCAAACACTAAAATCACTAGAGGTCATCACAGCTTTGGGATCGGTGTATCCTTGGCTTTTTTGTGGCAGTTGTCTTTCCTGGCCCCTGTTGTGCTCTGTGCAGTTGAACTGTTCCTTGGATTACCAGTGCTTTCCCAAGGAAAATATTAAAAAAGCAATAATCAAGATAACTTGTTCTACAAGCAGTGACACAAGGCTTTTTCTCTATTTGGCATTCAGCTTCACAGCTTAATTAATTAGCATTTGTACAGCACTTTGAAAATATGAAATGCAATCGAAGCGCTAAGTATTATTATTAATATTAGCAGCAGCACCATTTTGCTCTACTGAATGCATTTTCCAACAGACTTGCTATAGAAAATAATAGTCAAGCCAGCTGAACTGACATGTTATAAACTTGAAATGCACTTAGAGCTTCTTCACCATATTTGATTACAGTAAGCCAAATGGCTGAAACATCTGCATAGCTGTGCAAATTTTTTGTCTATTAAAAAAAAATTGAACCTCATATAGCACAATTTGTTCTGAATCTGTCAGTAAGGTAGACAGATATTGCTTTGCAGGACAATTTTGGGATTGTTTATGAAAAGTATTCTGAGATGCTGGAATGCTGTAGGCTACCTCTCATTTGTATGTATCCAAATATGCCATCAAGAGAAAAACTGCTTCACGAGCTCTTGTAATTGCATCTTCCTCATTTAGCACAAAAAGTGCTGATAGTTAAAAGGCACAAACACTTCTAAATAGGCAAGTGATCCCTGTTGCCCTCAATTTAATAAATAGTTGTAACTTGTAAGCGCAAGAGCTCCTGGGATACATCTTTCTTGATTTCCATTTTGGTAGCTGCCGGTTTGGGAAGTGGCAAGAGGATATCTGGCCTTAACCTTCTAAATCAATTTTATTTCAAAATCAATGACTTTTACCCCTTGCTGGCTATTTGACACTCACATGCTTGCATGGGTTAGTAGTTGCATTCGACATTTCTTCACCCAGCTGTTTATAACTAATGGATTTTTGTTTCCAAGCAAGTCAACATATTCTGCTTGAGGTAATTTGCAGTAGGCCAGAGCTAACTAGCACTTGGTTGCCTTAGGCCAAAGAGAGACTGCAAATGACTGTGAGGCAAGAACACTAACTTCTTGCAGTTTGCATCTCATAATGGCCCCAGTAGCTGTCAAGAGAGCAGGACGTGCACTTGAGACATCTCTGAGTCTGTGCATGGGCTGACCTGGGGCAAACCTGACTGCAGAAGAGGCGAGATGAAGCTGCTGGTCCTTGCACAGGAGCAGGTAGGGAGTGCTCTGGAAATCTTTTTGACAGTCTAGCCACAGGAGTGGTACCCTTCTGTAAGGGCAGAGCTGACCCCTGGCATCAGTAACAGAAATTGGAGTGTACTTGGTATTACAGACTCTGTACCTGCACGGGTTTCACAGCAGAAAGCAGAATCTCTTGCAAGAGATGAACCTCCCAAATGCTTAGCCAGCTTGTGTGTGCTACTACAAGAGAAGGTATGAGGACACAAGAGCGGTCTGAATAGGCACCTTTTTGGACACTTAAAGCATGACCATTTTGCTTATTCTGCTGCAACAATTTCTCTGTATATTTACTCCTACTCCTACCTCATGGCTTATATGTGTTAATTAAAATACATAAAATTGAAGTTCAAGTTTACACTTCTTAGTGTAACACCAGTTGTTACTGCCAGGTTGGTAGGAGAGGGGAGTTGCATAGTTGCAAGAAAGTAATAAATGTTGTTTCAGTCAATGGAAAAGAAAATGGGGCAACAAGACAGAAAACAGGTAATAAGACTGGAAATTCTGACAGCACGAAAGTCATGGGTCCTGAGATTGCATCCCAGGCTTAGTAATAGCCTGATGTAAACAACAGTGAGGTACATACCCCCAGGACAGTCAGAAGACAGGTTAAATAAAAGCCAAAGATTTTAGGATGAATCGTTTAATGAGTACAAGTCCAGAAAGCAGGAAACCTGACAATAGCTACTTCTTTGCAAGTCTTAAACAGCTGATGGATTGCTACAGAGAGATAACGTCCCAAAACCAGCAATAGCAAAACAAAGCAACCTTGAACTCTGAGCAGCTGACAATTTTCATTAAAAACATTGTATTCAGCCAAAAAATATTTTTGTTGTTCTAGCTCTCATAAGTGCTTAACCCTCCCCTTCCAAATCCTCTGACAGTGAGATAACACATCCCTTCAAGACGCATAATAATGGAATAGAAATATCTTTCGTATTTCAAAGTTGTGTGCTGCAGCATGCAGCCAGCACTAGTGATGATGAAGATTTGTCTGATAGTTTTCTGAATGCTGGGTGTATTTCCAGAGCCAGAAGATCTATTAGAGAGGCTGATTGATAAAGCAAAACTAGCTCCTTTTCATCTCATGTGCAGGGTTCAAAGGGAAGGCCCCCTGAAAATGTTATGAAGTACTTATAATACAAACCTCATGAAAATGAAGGAAAAAGAGAAAATACCCAAGAAATTAAAAGACTTCAGAAAATCACATAATAGAAATCCAAGCCTGCAAAGCTGGTCTTTGAATACAAGATTGGCATAATACATGTCAAATCTTCAGTCACACAAAAATGTCTTTTTGCATATGAAAGGCCTTTGTAATTTTTGCTATCATCACTATAAGCCTCAGATGCATTGGCTTTGATTTAGTAAACAATAAAAAAGAAAGAAAAAATCCTAAGTGTTTTCTACAGATGTGCAAAGATGCTTTTAAAAAAATGTTACTGCTCCTTCCTGCATTACAGTTGCAGAGGGAACTGCCATCCGTGACTGCTTAGTTTTCCCTTTGTTCTTTTTTTACTTCATATAAAAAAACCCAAACAACTAAGCAACTACCCCAGCCTCTTAGCCTGATTGACTCAGTCTTTCTGGGGAGAAAGAGGAGGGAGAGTAGCTGGAAGGACAGAGGAGGAAAGGCACTGGAGTATATTGAATGGGAGATTATGCATCAAACCAAATTAATAAATACATAAAACAAAGCATATGCTACTTCCAAATTCAGCCATGAGGAACTATTAAGGACATTTTTAAAAGGTATAGGGTTTTGAAACAAGCAAAGGAAGAGAGTTTTGTAGGTTGAGTTTTCAAGGATACAGTACTTTGAAAATTACTCATATTTTTAATTGTTAAATATTTGTTTTCTGACCAATTATGTTTCCACCTGTTTGTACTTTTCTAGTGTTTGAAGTGTGAAAAGGCTGCCCAGAAGAAAAACAACTCAGTTTTGTATTCCTCTACAGAAAATCGATAAAATCAGAGACTGAATTTCAAGTCCCAGCTCAATCCCATACCAGGTCCCTGCAGCCAAAGACACAAAGGTACTGAGATTTCTCATCCCCAGAATCATAGAATCTTCTGGTTGGAAAAGACCTGTGAGACTATCGAGTCCAACTGTACCCATCCTCTGCTAAACCACGTCCTTCAAAAACTCATCTCCCTGTTTTTTAAACACCTCCAGGGATGGTGACTCAACCACATCCCTGGGCGGCTGTGCCAGTGCCTGGCCACACTTTCAGTAAAGAATTTTTTTCTAGTATCTAGTCTGAACCTCCCCTGGCGCAACTTATGGCCATTTCCTCTTGTCCTATCACAGAAGCAGCAGCACTGGCAGTTGCCTGCGTTTCTTGAGCCACAGGATGCTCCAATCGGCACCTCATAGCTTCTGCCTGCTTCTCTCGGGTGTAAAGTAGCAAATGGACCCCATCCTTTCATTTTGCCCAAGTACTGTAGCCATTCCCAGAGAAGCCTGTGGTGTGGCAGAATGGCTTCACCATAAGTACATTACAGTCAACCACATAAAGTAACTATTATGCTTGTTTAATGTGTTTTCACTCTTTGATATGAAATTTTAAAATCTAAGCAGAGTTCAAGAAGCTCATTTAATTTTAATGTATTTTATCCCTCTAACCAGAACAATTTTTCTTCAATTACCTTTAGCAGAAATCTAATATAGCAAACAAGAACAGCAACAAAACGTGTCATTACGAATGATTTTTACAATTTTGTTGATACTCTGATTTATTATAGTGTCAAGTTTTTCTAATTTTATTTGTTGATTGCCCTTTTAGAAAAAAATATGACTTTGAATTTGCAACAATTGCCAGCAACACCTATGTAAATATTTGGAAGTAAAGAGGCAAATTCATAGCCATTTAAACAGGGTAAAATGCCTGCTTAGATACATAGAGTAATGAACTCAGGTCTGTTTACAAATGGTTTACAAAAAAAAAATACAATGCTTTACAAGACTATTACAATGTATAGCTGATAGCCAGAATTTAAAGTGGGATAAATACTTTCCGGCAAGGTCATAAAAGGAATCAATGCTGGAAATGTAGTCTTTCATCACAGAATTATACAGATAATCACCAGGCAACAAACAATATGTTTGCAATGGCTTTTTTTCCTTTCCTTAAGAGACAGAGGCACATCTACATTTGCAAATGTAGTGCAAGAGGAAAGAGTCTATGGAGGTAACTAACTCATGCTGTTGACTGTTTCCACTGGATTTATGTTGAGGCTGTACATTTCTACCTGGGTTTATCTGGACCTCAGATACGGATGAGTGCTCTTCAGAGACAAGAGGAAGTTAGATGTCCTCCTGGAGGTCAGCTTGCTCCCAAATGGACCTAGGTGCTGCAGCCCTGGCGGCCTAGTTAGGTGAGCTGACTGGGGCAAGAGGAAACAATCTCACATTTTACTTCTAAAGTGCTGTCTTAATCCAAAACCAAACACGAAAGGAAGCACTCCTACCTACAAAGTTAACCCTGTCCAGCACTGCGGTGCCCCGGTGTGACCAATGAGATACCTCCACGGATGCCAGCAGCACCCAGCTCCATATTCATTCCTTATGGAGGGAGCAAAGTCCCTTGGGACACAAATAATCCCTGGGTGGTAGGCACTTTGCAACCTTGATTTCTCCTTCCAGAGGTGTGCAGGGATGGAATGTCTCAAACACCTTCCCCAGCACATTCCTCCATGCTTGGTCTCTCACACAGCCCCACATGCCACCCATGGTACACTGAACCTTTTTTTGAGACCATTTTTGGGGCTCAGGGTGGATGGATTAACCAGGCTGGCACTAAGCTCCTGTTGTCTCCAACGTGACCATCAGACTTATAGCACCTTTCTTCAGGTCAAACACAAACAAGTAATTAAAAGGAAGACTCTAAGGACTTTGGTTTCTGGAGACCATCTACTAGAAGTATATATGCAGCTTTGAGGTTTTTTCCTGGCCTTGATTTCTGTTATTGTATCTTGACAAAACTGCAACAAAAATAACGTATTGACTTCCATTTCAGATCCAGAAGAAATACAGAATACAAACCCCCAGATATATTACTTTTTCTTGAGATATAAGTTTTGGTTAAAAAATGGGTGCTTTCAGATTTTACCCCACCAATAAAGATATTTTAAACATATTATAGCACATATAGTAAGGAAGGGGAGAAAGACAGGCCATGGAAAACTCCAGGAAGAGGCTATATCCTCTGAGGGTATCACCACATAGCAAATACTACCCCTGAATGACACTCAACGCATACTGGAAAACTCTTTTATAAAGTACATCTGTTTAAAGCCCCACATCATTTTCCTATTATTGCTGCCATTTTGCCAGCTTTTGAATTCTTCCATCTTTTTGCTGCCAATCAGCTCAGCTTACCCATGGACAACAGTCTTTCCCAGCCTTTCCATTAGTCAGGTTCCAGTTCACTCCAGTTGACTATACAAGTAAAATAAAACAAAAAAATTCCTTCAGAGTCTCTTTAGAGTTTTTCATTATTTAATTTGTGTGATGGCAAAAAACAAAGAGGAATGCTGTGCCAATTGCTAAAATAAGCATGCAACACTTGCAGTGATTTTCCAGTAAAGAGCAACTCAATTCAATTAAAAAAATCCTGTAATCAATTTTTAGTGAATTTATCAAAGTATACTTGTATCAAATAGAACATCTTTGCCTTGAAAGATTAAAGAAAATGATTAATAAAATCCGCTGAAGCTTGAATTTCTTTAAGAAATTCCTTTGTTTTTTCAGGGCTAAAAATCAAAGTTGAAGTCCTGTTTCATAGAAGTCTTTGCGTTGCTATTATTTAAATCAAATTAAAATAATGCTTAATAAAATTTCACTTCGAATGGTCATCAGGAATTGTCTCTTTTATTCCACAAACCTCCAGGGACAGTTCCTAACTATCCAAGTTTGGTAAATAAGTTGTATGAACAGTGCCACATAGTTTCCAGATAAATATAAATATTTTATATTCAGATAGCTTCTTTTATTTCTACCCAGGTATATCAAGGTCATTTTATTCTGTATTTGTTCATAAAACATTTGTTACTAGTCACAAGGGAGGAGTGTTGGTAAGGTAATACTAGAGGCTTTCCAGCAGAAGAAATAATAATAAAAAAAAGCCATAAAGCATCTTAAGCGCTTGAGAGTTTCTCCTTTGTTTGTTTATTCCCCAAGTGAAAACACAGGGTTAGAAGCCACATTTCTCCACTATACTTGTTTTCCTTAAATCAGATCAACACAAAGACTTTAGGAGACATTCTTGTGGAAAACAATTCATTTGCAGCCATCCTGTACTCTCTGAAAGGTGAAACACATGAGAGAAGGGTGACAGAAGGCCAGTGGATACATATAACTTCTCTTTCATATTTAGAAAAAGTCTAAACTTAGCTTCCCCAGGAAAATGTGAGAAAAAAGGGTGTTTATATGCCATACAAAATAAAAGGATGTCACAAATGGGTGATGTAGGATCCTGCCAAGTATACCAATTTGTCAAGAATGGGTAATTTGGATTGCATACAGAACAACTTTTAGTAAAAGTAGTTTTAATAAGGTGTTGTAAAAGTGCAACTTAATGCTCAATGGCAAGGTTCACTCTATTATTTACTGCATGGAAGAAACATACAAAGGAAAATGAAATCAGACAAGTTTCACAGAGAGAGTAGATACACAAAAGTGTAAGGGAAAACCTGCTGAATCATGAGGTTCAGAACAGACCCCCTTGCTTTCTGAACTCCTCAGAGATGAGGCTAGGTGCGGCTAGATCCAGACTTAGTCTTAGACTCAATCAATGTGATTTATATCTAAAGAAGTATATATATATGCAAAGTTTATAATAATTAATATTGAGTAGCTGTGTGGGTTACTAATATTTCCTTAGTGGCAATTTAACATCTAATCAAACTTATAAGGACAAAATCAAAGTTATCATACTACAAGGTTATGCACTGTATCAGTCACCAAAGATCTGCCTTTAGTTAAAGGCTCAAACAGCTCCCTTGGGAGCTGTCCCAGCTCCAGGGAATATTACCACCACAACGCCACACTGTTAAGCAAGGAGAGGCCAAAGAAGGCTCACTTGGGCTGTCCTTTTTATGGGTTAAGCTGGTTGGCTTGTTGTCAAATTACATGTGATGAAAAAGGTGTGCATGAGACACCTTGTATGCACAACTTTCTTTGTTCCTTGATAAATGAGTTTAGGAAAAGCCACCTGTTAATCAGGTATTAATTTCATGACCGGTGTCCCAAGTTCATATGCATTGATGTTGACTGTGTCACTCTGCTCCTTTGTGGATCTTCATAGAACAGGTTGAAACTGGAGCAATTCATGACCTGCTATGGCTCAGGCCTTTACTTCCTCCAGAGTCTGCACCAAACCACCACCAGTCTGGTCCAGGGCTTGACCAGACACACAGGGTAACACCCCTCTTACAAAGAGTAATACAGTTATGTTTTCTAGAGTCTCCACAATCACCTGGAAAAGTAAGTTTATGTGTTTGGTAAGGAAAAAGAGTCTTTCATTTCCCACTTCCCAGTGGTAAATCAAATGCCCTGACTTAGGCAAAATTTTTCACATCATAAGCAGACACCCTCAACACGAACTACCATGCTCTCCAAGGTTCATACATGCAAAAGCAATTTAGTAGCTCTTCAAATTCAATAAAGACCATCTTTAAATACTTTTTCATAGCTATGTGGATTCATTACTCACACGGGCACATCACTGTAATGATATTTAAAACTTCATAGAATAGAAACCTAAAAAGCAACTGGACAGATTCTTTAGAAAGTAACAAGAGAGCCTGAAGAAATTGCAAGCTATGGTCCTTTACTGCTAGTCTAATGCTGACTTTTAATTGCTAAGCAGTAGGAGGGTAGTTTCTGCTTCCAAGCCAAAAGCAAACTGTCCTGCTTAGTCCTGCAGTCCAAGGTACTGTAGACTTTGCACAGTATAAAGCCTTAGGATGGAGCAGTTAAAAAAGAAGTAAAAAAACCTAGTAAACGACAGAGAACTAAGCTTCCATTTACCTTTTGTTTAAGCTCAAATGTTAGTCAGTTGATTGAAATTCTTACCCACTTTTGGACTTGCTATTCAGCTTCCCAAAGGGAGGTTTAGCATCTGTAGTATTTATTGCCCTCAAGACAGAGTCCCCTAGAGGCCTTTTGTCCCTTCCAATTAAGTTACCTGCTGTGCTCCCCACATAAATGCAAGGAAATCAGTTAAAACCATCCCTTCCTCTCTACAGCTTTTATGTTGCTCTCTGAGCAGGCATCACACAGAGAGGGCCATATGTTGGCCCTTATTCACTAAACTCAGTTTAACACTCCCAGTCTTTTCTTAAAATACCCCGCATGAAGATAACATAGAGGACATTTGGAAATGCCTGATGGCAAAGTGGGAGTGTTCGATCCTATTCTGCTTTGCACCATGTGTGCATGACATCTATGTTACTCCAAATTACAAATTTAAGGACAGTTTGTGGAGGGGAAAGGTCACATTTTCCTTTCCTTTGCCCTAGAGTTCTTATAAAACAAATACACATGGCATACATAGACTCTAAAATTTAGCAGTAATGCCTATGAACTGGATGTGTTAAAAAGAAGAAAACTGGTAGAGACAATGAACATGGAAATATATAGATATTTTTCTTTCAAAAAGTGATCTGACTTTTCAATAAAATTTACCTTGTAACATTTTCAGCTATAGCTTGCAGTCACTGCTGATGAGCCTGACTTCTCCACATTCCTTAAAGAAAAACAGGATGTTCTTGTATATTTCGGACCAGTGTTGTTTAATATTTTCATTGATAATATAGACAGTGAGATCGCGTGCACCTTCAGCAAGTTTGCAGGTGACACCAAGCTGAGTGGGGCAACTGTCAAGCCAGAAGAATGGATTGTCATCCAGAGGGACCTGGACAAGCTGGAGAAATGGGTCTGTGTAAACCTCATGAGGTTCAAAAATGCAAGGTCTTACACCAGGATTGGGACAATCTGCAGTATCAATACAAGATGAGGGATGATGTGATTTAGAGCAAACTTGCAGAGAAGGATGTGGGCGTGCTGATTGATGAGAAGCTCGACATGGGCTGGCAATGTGCATTCGCAGCCCAGAAAGCCAACTGCTGCATCAAAAGAAGTGTGACCAGCAGGTTGAGGGAGGTGATTCTCCCCCTCTACTCCATTCTTGTGAGACCCCACCTGGAGTATTGTGTACAGCACTGGAATCCCCAACATAAGAAGGAGATGGAACTGTTGGAACAGGTCCAGAGGAGGGAATGAAGATGATCAGAGGGTTGGAACACCTCTGCTATGAGGACAGGCTGAGAGAGTTGGGGTTATTAGAACAGCCTGGAGAAGAGGAGGCCCTGGAGAGGCCTCATAGAAGCCTTACAGGTCCCGAAGGGGGCTACAGGAAAACTGAAGTGAGACTTTTTATGAGGGCAAGTAGTGATAGGGTGAGGGGGAATGGCTTTAAATTAGAAGGGGGAAGATTTAGATTGGACATTAGGAAGAAATTCTTCACGATGAGGATGGTGAGGCCCTGGCACAGGTTGCCCAGGGAAGCTGTGGCTGCCCCCTCCCTGGAAGTGTGGATGAGGCCAGGCTGGATGAGGCCTTGAGCAGCCTGGTCTGGTGGGAGGTGTCCCTGCCCATGGCAGGGTTGTTGGAACTGGACAGGCTTTGAGGTCCCTCCCAACCCTACTTATTCTATGATTCGATGATTTGAATGTATTGTATGAAATCTGCCAAGATGACCTAAAAATATTGTATTTCTTCTCCTAACTAGAGGAACTAAGCCATGGCAAGCATATATAGTGGCAGACTTAATGGGCTGACGGTTTGAGGTTTTCATTCCCAATTCTGCTACTCAGAGTGAAATGAACTTGAAGAAAATAATTTAATTCCAAAATTATATCAAGAACTTATGGGTTTGAGGGAGAAAAAGCAAAATAAAGAATATTTTTATGAGTATTGTTATGACACGTTATGACACAATATGGCCCTACACATCATAAATTACATAATCATGAAATGGAGTTATGAGTTGGGCAGTGTGTTTGACAGGAGCAATCAATCAGACCTGCTGTGCTAGTACCATATTAGCAAAGTAAACATTCTGGAAAAGCTAGGATTTAAATTTACTGAGAAACAGCTGCAGCATGTCTCAGCCACATTTTTAAGTTAGATTATAGGCAGGATATAGCAGTGTATTTTAATGCCATAATTTGAACTTGACAGCCAACTGCCAGGTAAAATGAGAGGAGATTACCTTTTGGCAACTGCCCTCTCCATTTCCTAAACTAAATGACCTTCAACCAAGCAGCAGTCAAAATCATGTGAACCCTGTGGTGAAAGAGCAGTGGTTTGTATTACAAGTAGAATGCATAAATGCTTTGAATCATCATCAGATTAGATGAAAAATGCCACTCTGTTCAAAAAGATCAGGTATTACACAAAGAAATGTAACAGAAAAAGGCTTAACAATGCCATAGATACAGGCTAATGGGCTTCCTCATTTCTTTCAGATTCATGAAGATATTAGTTCCCTTGTTCACCTTCTCAATGCAGATGATTTTCTATAGATTATCTTTTCATCTGCCCTAATTAAAGAAATGCATGCATTGGCTGCTGCTTAAAAAAAAGCAATCCCTTTAATTTCTGTATGTTATCTTTGCACCCTCCTCCAAAATCATCTGTATCTCTCCTATTATGCACATCATGCAAGTCAAAATAATTTCTATGATATCCTTCTTCCAGTTCTCGTGAGTGTCGGCCGAAGACAACAGTCACTCAGTTTTATCTGCTTGCCAATTTGTTTTAGGGCTTTCACCTGCCATCCTGTTTTCATCATTTGTTTCAAGATAGTAGGAATTTTTGGTATATCTGCTGTCATAAGGGCTCATCCTCCCTGTCCTCCAATGTCTACTTTACTTTGGGGCACCTAAGTCTTTCATAGTTGCTGAGAAATTTCACAGTCAGCTGGGCATTTCTTCTCATTTCAATGAATTATAACCCGTTTGCTGTGCAAATGGGGAAGCATTTGATTGTTTGTTGCAATAACTGCAAAATACATACACGTTATATGTTTGTGGAGACCAAGCCTCTGTGATTTTTCTTTGCAGCCACTGTTAAACAAGTCAGTGATTTCCTATCCCCTAACAGGCAATAGATAGGTTTCTGTATAACAGGCTAAACTAGCAGACCTGGCCTAGTTGGCCAAGCAGAAGTCTTGATCCTAAAGGCACCCTGAGGAATTACTGAGGGTAGCCATCTACATCATTACTTTTACAAGAAAGGTTCACTCTCTACCAAAGTTAAATGATCCCTGTACCTTTGGAGAGGCTGGTTTTAAAAAGCACAGTAGAAAGCAGTGCTGGGTTCAGCACTGCATCCCCAAGCATCACAGTATCTGATGTGCAGTGGGGTTTCTCCTCTCTGCCCTCCCTTGTCAGATGTATGCCTACCCACCTCTGCCTCCTGCCTGCTAAAACTCTGTGTCAAGGACAGCACTCATCCTTTGTATCATGGGAACAAATTCATCCCTCCAAACACAGCAATATTCCATCTTTAAGACAGAGCATTAACAAGTTTCTTGTATGAAGGGCAGCAGTGGGTACCTGAGCAACAGTTACTAGAAGTAGTAGAAACAAGGGACTTCCTTCTGTTCCTGGCTCTCTGCTGAATACAAATAAATTAAAATTTAAAGAATGGAAAAGGGATTATTCCAAATCTTAAGTTATAACAGCACATTAAGAAGCAAATTAAGACTGAAGAGAGAACACGGCAAATCATTAAAATGCTAATGATGCTACTGAAGAATATAAAGACCAAGGATGCCTGTGTTGTGTGTGCTTCAGTGATAGACACATTGACAGAAGTGATACTCAGCAAAGATTGATGGTCTCTTTCTAATGTGATTTTAAATGCCTGGATTTTTTGTAGTGGTTTTCTGTCTCTGCTCT
Source organism: Dromococcyx pavoninus (assembly GCA_033558185.1). Lineage (NCBI taxonomy): Eukaryota > Metazoa > Chordata > Aves > Cuculiformes > Neomorphidae > Dromococcyx > Dromococcyx pavoninus. The sequence continues at coordinate 1,530,594 of JAUMJL010000059.1, read as the reverse complement.
ATGAAATATATCTTTGTTGTTTCTGTACAACATAATTTCCTCTAAGTCCCCCAGGACAGAAAACACTGGTGAAGTCAAGCAAAGCCTAGCATGGGATGTCACTGGAAACTGGACCTGTGTTGAGGATGTACCACACTGACTGCATTTCTGGGGGAACAGCCATGGCATGGAGAGAGCTGGTGGGAGCTGGGAAGTTCCTTACGTTTTTTTTTTCCCCTCCTCTGCCATTTCACAGAGAGATCAGCCACAAATCTGTGCCAAGGCATATACTAAATGGGATGGAAACTGCCCACAAAGCAGCACTATGAATGCAATAAAAGGTCAGAAATTCACTGTGCAAGACTGTTCAAAACACATCTGGAATTTGCAGTGAACATGCGTCTACTAAGCTGTTATTCGACATCACAAAACCAGTGCACTGTTTCAATTTTGCAGCACAAGCAACTGAGTGCAGTGACTTATCTCTGCACCATCAAGCATTTCTGTATTAATGGCATAATGTCTTCTATTTGGCCCCAATCTGATCCATGTCGATTATACACTTGAGATGAAAGCTCCTTTGCGAGACTGCCGATTTCTTTAATGCAGGTCACCATATCATGATCAGCCAGTGCATTACTGCCTAATCCACTAGATACACAAGCTTGCCTGCATTCAGAGCAACCCTTGCACAGGTACTTGAAGGAAATTAAGTGTGAATAAAGTCGTAGGGAGGCATTCAATAGCAGAAAAAAGGTGGCAGCAATTCCTTGTCTCTGGTAAAGTAGCACTGAAATGCTAGTTGCAACCCTTTTCACTTGGAGAAGGATGAATTAGTAATGGAAGTTCACTGTGGAAGGGATTAAAATAATGGGGAAAATAATTCAGACTATTTCTATACCTAAGGCTGTCCTGCCTGCACAGGGAAGTGCCTTGCATGTGGAGTGATGGATAATTACATGTACTGGAGCCCCTGCTGCCCTATAGCAACACCTGCCTTTCCCAGGCGCTTCAGACCTGCAGCTGGGACAGTCCCTACCACTTGCAGCAACACCCTTTATATTACCTAATTAAGATGATTTTACCAATTCATTTGGCCCACACTGAAAGGAGACAGGAATTTTGGTCTCTTTCAGGCCCGGGTGGGTTAAAATCAGCAACTTGGTGTCAGGCAAAAGTCCTTTAGTCACACATAATTGCAGCACTACAGGACTCACTTTGCATCAAGTCACATAAATGCTTTATGTGCAAGACAAAGAAGGAATGCAAAAAGGTTTACTTCCACGTACTGATTCCCTGGGAAAATTACCTTAGTAATGCTTTATTTTCTTTGAAAGGAATTACACATATTTTTCTTCATTACAAAAGACTAAATCTTTGTATCCTCCCAGCTTCAGTTAAACTCTCCCGTGTGGCAACAGATAAAGGATGTTCAGAAATTAAAATATGTGACTTGTATAAATACATAACAAAACAATTGGCAAAACATTACAAAAAATAATATCCCTACTGATGGAATACAGAATTTGAAGTCCCTTTAATAAAACCAAACATTTGGTTTCTGCAGAAGAGAAAGAACCTAAGAGGCTTAACAGCATTAAAGAAGCAAAGAAACTATTGTTAACTTAATTTACTTTAAAAAAATGTTAATCCTGCAACAATCATCTATGTTTTTTCTGGCTCAAAGGTGCTACTATGATTCACTTTGATTCCCAACTCCACTTCAGTAAAATGCAGTTCAGATGCGCCTATGAGACTGTTGATTTATCAAGCTGTAAATTGCAAGTTCCTCCTTTTTACAGAGCAGTCACTTTGAATCTTTGAGGTGCTGGGAATGAGTAATATTTTTTTCTCTTTTTGGGAAAGCAGAAGAAACCATATGGCAAAACTGCACACAAGATAACCGTAATTGTTCCAGAAAGCACAGGGGACTTTTCTCTTCCGATCTTTTTAGTTTTTTAGTAATTGTAAGAGAGTCGTCAAATTCACTTTTTCAATGATGTTGCTGAAAACATTACTAGCTTTTCCAAGCATTCTTCAACTTGGCAGTGATTTTGGCTTGAATTTTTTTGGCTTAGAAAGATTCACAACCTACCAAATGTCAAACTTTTTGCTTTTCACTGTCAGAAATCACAACCAGCGATCATGGAATTTGTCATATTTCAAAACATGAAATACCATTACTAGATAGATATTCAAACCTGGTGTGCAGCAATAGGCTTCAAAGAGAGAAAAATATTTTTTTTACAGTTAGATTCACTACTCACTTTCAGATTGGCTGGAATAAACATCTAGTTTGTCCACAGCATGAACTGAAGTTATAAATTAAATAGCTTCCTATTTGCTTCATCTTAAGCTACCCGGATAGATTCAGAAATTTCTCACATTTAAACACAGATTTCTCAAGCTATCCACAATGGGTTTTAAGAGATGTCACATTACTTTTTAGAGAGTGAAATATATTCAGTAGAATAATTTGCTGAGACTCAATTCAGAAAAATCACCATCAACAGAGAAAAGCCATTGCTACCACCTGACAGATGTGCTGCATTTAAGCCCTGTCTCATACATCTTTGGTAAATCTCTCTCTCTCATGCCATAGACCAGCACCTTTACACTCTACAACAAATGTTTTTTTCCAAATGTCTGCTCTGATTAAAATGTTGGCAAAACTGTTAGTATTTTGTTAGCTATCTAGATGTTAATCAAGATCAGAAACCCCTCAGCACCCTACATGGTAGATTGGAAAGATACCTCCTCACAAGGGTCTGTCTTGCTGTCCCCTGTGCAGAACACCATGCTTGGCTGTGTGCAGGCACATGCTTCTATGTTTTGCTCACCCAACCAGCTTGTGCATCTGAGTGATATGCAGATCCTGAGTTACTTAATGAGTAACTCAGAAAAGCAAGTCACAGAAGGAATAAAATCACAATTCTAGTAAGCCATATGAGAGTATACAGACCTATTGCCACTAACAATTGCTTCTCCAAGACAAGTGGTAAAATACTTTAGGAGCACTCGGCAGGTTGATATAAGCTAAAAACCTCACTTGGCTGGGTTACACAAGCTGTTATGACACGGACTGTGACATGCAGCCCAGCCCATAAAGGATCTCTCCTCAGGCTGTGCACCTTCAGACCAAAGCTCATGAGAAGTTAAAGGATTTTCCTGGTGACAGAGTTAAAATAAATCCTATTTACATTGTAAGTGTGGCATACTGGGATGTAATGCTGCTTTTCTGAACTCTGGATGGCCATCCCAAAAGTCCCCATTTGCTAACTTATCCTGTTCCACAGGGAAAATGTACTTGGGAAGACATCTCTCATCTCACAATTTCACTTCTTCACATCCTCTTCTCTTACAGAAAGTGTCCTACAACTTAGACCATTTCAGCAACACTTTCACAGCAAGTGTCAGACAGAAGAATAGGAAAGGAATGAGCCTTATTACCACCCAAGTGCCACAAATTCTGGGTTTTGACTTGTTTTTATACTTCTGCAATGGAAAGCAGAAAAAGGGAAAAAGTGGAAAATGATTTTTGATATGGAATACTTTGAAATACAAGTGATACATAATCTAAATAAAAATTAAAAATAAAACAAAGAGGTTGTGTGGATAAATATAGGAAAACAGAGACTTTTGGAAGCAAACTCCTATCTCTCCTAAAAGACAGATATTACTGTTTAATTTCCTGGGATTAAAATAAAGTAGCTTCAGGATGTAAGATGTTTGTATCCTAAAAGTAAATATGACAGATTAGGTACAATCCTTTGCTCTCTGCGTCTTCATCTCATATGCATTGGTGGGAGGAAAGAAACGCTGCAGGGAGAGCAGACGCCAGTGCTGCTGAATTGTGCCCTGGGCTCTGCGGCAGATACAGTCCATAAACTCAGGTAAGATATTCAACCTTTTCAGATCTTTCTTCAAACTTCATTTAGTGAAAGATCAGGGCATTTAGGTCCTAGGTTGCTTTACTTTGTATGTCAGTACAATTGAACATACATTAGTGGGAATGAAGTTAGGGATATTTTGAAGCAGATAAAATGTGACTGAGCAGGTAGAAACAGTCCTTTGGAAAATGCTGGCACTGGACCACAATTGCAGCAAGCAGCAAAACTACATTAAATCTGTGTTTATGTTAATTCACCATCTCAGGTCTGCAAAAGGCTGTCAAGTCTTTTTGCGTACAAGAAGGCCACACTCTGCAATAGACAGGAAGGTTAGAATTTGCTTGAAACAACCCTTCAGAAAAAGTAAAAGGTAACTGGGGAGATGTGATCTGACTGCCAGTCCACATCTGGGCAAGACTAGGATCAGCAAATCTCACCTTTGTTTCAGAAGTTTCTAGTATTCTCCCTTTAAATGTTTGCTTCCCAGCATAAGAAAGTTGAGGTTTTGTAAGCAGCTCCACCTCTGGCTACTGTCTGGCTGAAGCTGGATTTTGATGTGAGGGTTCGGCAGTACAGAATTCACCTGAAAAGGCCAGGGTGTCTCTGCAGAGAGACATCACAAATCCAAGCCTATGAAGTATTTCCATCAATGAATGGGAGACTCTCCTGCTTTGCCTTGGACAGTGCTGCAGGTGTGCACACCAAATACATTTCAGTTTGGATCACAGTGGCATTTGTCTTTACAATGTAAACTGCTGAGCTAACTCCAACTTGTGAGCAGTCTCTGTCTACATCTTTGCTCTTCATATGTAGATTTGTGCACACACCCTCTTCCCAGCTTTATTTCAACACTGAAGTGCTGTGACAGATCACTACATTGTGTTTTTGTGGCTATCACAGAGTTTGACCTCAGAGACAGAAGCTGGTAACAAAAAAAAACAAACAAACCAAACCAAGGAAACAACTTGCTGCAGAAAGTTTCAGAAGTGCTGTGTTTGCCCTGACTCTGCTGGGACACGTGGGAGCAGCATGACATCAGAGCAGCAGTCCATTAGTTTTAGGTCCTGATGATTGTAGATATTTTTCATTCCATCTTTAATAATTTACCTAGAGCAAAGAACCTAAGATGATCACTGGCCAAACAAAAAGGGTTAGAAAAAGTCAGTTTACTCATGCTTAATATTTCATGAGACCAATTTAATCAGTTGTAAAGTTACAGCATTTTTCTTCATTGAAGGGAAAAAAAATCATATAAAAATATAGTATGTCCCTTAGCACCCACCTGGCTTAGTATCTACAGTACAGTTAAAATGTAAATATCAGAAACATAATGCTGTGACACTGCCCTTGTTTTTATTTAACTATGCCATTTATACAAATAATAATAAGAAAATCAATGATAACACTGCCTATATGTGCAAGGTTTTGTTTCTCTTTTTAAACAGATGCACCACTTAAGCTATTTCTTATTAAGCAGAGACCAAAAGTCTTTGATCCTATCATTGGAAAAAATATTTTTTCTTCAATTATGCTTCCATATGTTTCCACTTCTAATATCCCATGCAGCTGTGTGTTAAACAAAAAGCCATTAATCCCCTGACTAATGCAAACTAAGATTTTTCATTTTCTGTACCCTAAAGATTTGGCTGTAACAGCTTCAACTTTCAAATTTCACCACAGTCAGTTATTAATGTTTAAGAAAGACAGTAAATTCTGTCCCAGTACTCCAGCTTTAGCTCAGGATTCCTGCAGGAGTTTTGCTTTCCAAAGGATTTCTGAATTTATATCCACACTGATAATATTTTCCTTAAGGGAACAAAGACCTGAATTTAACCTCAAAATTGGAAATTTTCTCAGGACAGTAATATTGTGGGAGTTCCATCTACTTGAGGCATCTCATAAAGGAAAAGACAATGCTTTCACCTTCCTTTGTTACAGATTCTTCTACTCTTTGAATTCAGAGGATGCCTGAAGTCTTGAGCCAAGAAAGCCTTAAATGAAGATAGAAAGTAGTAGCACCCTTGGTAAACAGGACATAGAAGTGTTTTGTGGGTTTTACATTCTTTTCTAAAGGAAGAAAGCTTAACACAGTAACCTAAAATACTGGACATGGATGACTTAGATTCTACGTTCATAGACATGAGAAGACTCACATCCAAAACCAAACAAAGATCAGGCAGCGGAAAGTTATTCTTCTAAACTCCTAAGTTTTAGGTTACTACTAAACTATAAATTAAAAATATAAAACTCACAGGAAAACAAGAGATCTTCAGTCAGAGAGAAGAAAGAATAGTTCCTCCAGCGTTTAGCAACACAAAGTCTTCAACTTCTCCCAAATCATCCCTGTCCAGCCAGCCTCCCCTTTTGCCTTCCTTTGTAGCCTCTGAGCCACCATTCTTCACATGCTAAAGTTTTGCACCTGGTTTCCCCACTCCTTGCAAAACATCAGCAGTGGCTTGCCCAGAGGTGAATGCATTTTCTTGTTTGGACTTTGCTTGGTTTCTAAGAAATCATTGACAAAATAAAGACAAATGAAAAGGGAAGTCAAAGCTGCCACAGTGAAACTGCAGCCTCCATGTACTCATAAGACAGAGGAAACCGGAAAGACAAAATGATGGTGTGATCCTCATCTTTAAAGGAAGAAAATCAAAATCCCCACATTCAATGAGCATCTTATAGGAACGCACTATCCTGTCATCACACTAAAAAAACTTACATATGCACTCCTAGAAGCTCTTTTCAATGATAAGAAAACGAGAAATGAAAGGGTTCAGTGAAGACTAGGGAAATTAAAAATCTCTCATAGACAGTTCATACAAAGACTTTTTTTTTGAAACTGTGTAACAAAACACTTTGCTTTCAAATAGAATAGTTTTATGCTTTGATAATTGTCTTAGCTTTATTAGCCGGTTGTGAAAGAAGAGGATGAATAAACATATATTATGCCAGGGCATGCTGTTGAGTTTTCCAAGATGACACTCTCCTGATGGACCCCTTTAGCCCTCCTTGGGTACCCTGGTTATGTGTTGTTCTCCAGATGAGACTTCCTGTAGAGTGTCACCCCATGAGGACGGACACTGTAGCTGGATAAGAGACCTGGTAACATTTCAGCGAGGTGACCAAGCTGCAGAGAAAAAGTTATCAGAGATCAAACACACTTAATGGGAGCTCTCATTACCTGCAGCTGAGTTTTTTACACTACTGAGGGCCTCCTCCTACAACTTTTGCTGAAATTGACCCATATTTGCATCAGAAATGGTTTCTTCAGCTGTCTGTATGCTGACCAAGAGTAGCCTTTGTCTAAGTTGATGTGCCAGCTGGACCGCCTGCAATGGGTGATTTGTCCAGAACGATCCTGTAGAGGACTGAGCATGGTGCTGTTCTCCACTGTGTAATGCAGTAGGGCTTGAGGAACTGGTGTGGGTATAGAAAATCACCACATCTCTGAGGGCTTTATGTTTTTGCAGGGGGTTTTAGGTAGCTGAGTGTTAAGCCCAAGGGAGATGCACATATAGCTGTTACAACATCCCCTGTAACATCATGCACCTTGGTGATGTCCAGGAGTCACTTCACAAATGAGTTTATATCTAGTTTGCCTATGTTAAGCAGTTTTTCCCTTTTTATTTATTTTTTTTAATTTCTTTTGGTGGATAGGACAGTCAATAAACTTGCTATTTCAAATACACGTAAGTGCTCTGCTGTTCCAGCTTTCTTGGTACACTTGTTGAAAACTTGAGAATGAAAAATAAGTGAATATGATACACCATAACACAACATTTCTGACTCATTTCAGCAGTGCCCCCAGAAGCCCTCATGTGCCATCCCCAGGCACTGTGCCAGGTGAAAACCACCTCAATTCTTATGTCTTGGAACAGCACTATCTTTACACACTAAAAATTTCATTTTGTTTTAAAGGCCCCTTCTTTGCAACAGCCTCCAGAGAAGATGATAAGTTTTATCTACCCAGTCTTAGCAAACTGATAAAGAAGGGCACAGCACTATTCCAGCATGAGCCAGACTCCAAGGCTTGCTTAGTGGTGCAGCAAAGTGCTTCAGAGGCTGGTGATTGAAAGAGGAAGCTTAATGGGGGGAATGTGAACAAAGAATTAGAATAAATGCCACCTTTTGAAATGGAAAACAAATGGCTAAATGGCTTGGGTGAGTCTGGAAAGCAGACATAGAGCAGAAAAGCAGCTCTGCAAAGCCAGTCTGGGTTTCAAATTACAGGTTAGTCATCTTTGTTATCCTGTGCCTCTGTCTGACTGCCCCCCTGTGTATCAGCAGGTGTGTCAGAAAAAATACACGCTCCTCTTGCAAGATCTGGTTTATTTTAGCAAATGGTTGCTCCTGGTCTCTTAAGTAAAGCTTTTCTAATTAGGCATTTTTTTCATTAGAATATGCCACCTCAATCACCTGTATACATATACTAATCTTCACCCTGATTTATCTTCAGGTTTTAGCAGGATAAGCATAATCATCTATGAAAGCTTGTGTCAGATAAAAGAGAAGGAAAGGATTTTGTCCTTCCACATTTAAATCAGTGGGAAGGGAACTTGCACTGGTGATAAGTGAATTGAACCATGAGAGTACCACACCAATTCACATCAAGTCAGGGATGTGGCACAAGAGAAATGGCACAGGTGGCTCCGTACCTCCTCCTGCAGGAGTGTTTTGATTTGATCAGTGATTTGATCTCCTGTCCCTGCACAGCCAAAAAAGGACTAGTGGGAGAGAAATGAGTTTAATAGACTGACCTCTGAAGCACCCCAATCCAAAGCAAGGACTGAGCTTGGACCAAATGCAAGATTATCAATAGGCTAGCTGCACAGTGCTCGGGTGTGGGTGAATTCCCACTGTCTTTGCCAGGGGTGGTTGTAACTTGACAGGAGGAATGATGGGTCACACTGCCCCAGGAGGAACCAGAGCATTGGTGATGATGGGGTGACTGTGAGGAATCTGACCTGCACACATCTCAACAAGCCTCATAGACTAAGCACCAGGGTTGAGATGTGATGTTGTATTTGTGCAAGAGTTGGAGCAGAGGTTGTGGTGTGGCTTGAGAAGAAGGCTCTCTGAACCACAACCACACACCAAGGATGAAGCGCATAGGCTTTCGCTGTGTCTGACCACCATGCAGCTGGGACTGAAAAGCAGGACATAACCAGCAAAGTGTCTTCTTTGCTATTTTCCTCCCAGCGGTCTTCTTGTAGAGCACATTTGATAAATGTGAATAACCACAAGCCAAGAAGTGAACAGACCTTTGTGCAGCTTGAGGGCTGTTCATGAAAGTAATAGGCCAAATTTTAGTATAGGTGAATGCTTCAGTGGACTTCTTCATACCTTGCCAACATCAAATATTTTACTGCTGTCTCTGGCAGTAAGGGAAGGGGCAGTGCCAGCTGCTGTTCCGATAAGGCAGCTACTAATGGATTTCAACATCAAACAATCCTTGCTGAACTCCATCAAGAGATGCTCGTACAGACAATACTCATTAGACAGAAAAGGGAAATTTCTGGAATGGAAAGCACATCATCCCTACATAGCTGAAGGGGAACAGATACTACTCTGTTCCGACTGCTCTTTCCTGTCTCTGCTGCTCTGGCAGGGATGCTGCCTTGTCTTGGCAGTGTTGATGAATATTTGGTAATTATAAATATCTACCAGAATTTTGGTGTCAATATTTGTAGGTAGCTACCTGACTGCATTTTGAAAACAACAGAGCCTGTTCTGTACTTGCCAAGTTTTGAAATAGGATGAAAAATTTCTTTAGGAAACCAAATATGGATCAAGAGACTGAAGTCAAGTCCGGTACTTGTAACACCATTTGACTTGACACAAAGGTGAAATTGTATTTGAATCACTTTCAAATTTGTTTTTGGCATGTATAAATATATGAAACTAGTGAGATTTGTTTGCATATTTGAGGGAATTACTGTGTACATACCAACACCCAGCACAGGTAATATACAGGCATTCCTTTTATTGGCCATGTTTATGCAGCTAATTCTTCACATTCAGCACCAACTGTAAAATAATCCTTTTGACAAATGAGTGAAGAGGCAGGGTAACGCTCAGCATAAAATGCATTATTGCCTTGCACAGATCTAGGACATGTAGATGAGTGAGGATTAATAGTCACAATTAGAAATGTAAGAGCAGACTGTAGATTGTGAAAATAATTAGCAGATTCTGAAAAGAATTTCCAGCCTCACAAAAATGTTTTAGTGCTGAATACATTTCAAATGGAAACAATAAAACAGACTCAGTCATGCTCTTCTCATAATGATACCTTCGGGACTGATAGGACAGGATTTGAAAGCTTTCTGGCTTCTTGGCAAAGATTGCTCAATGTTCATAGCCAGCTAGACCCTGCAACCCCTGCTGGGGGTGACAGGCGGCCACTTGGCTTCCCAGGGTGGTCTCAGTCACGTTGTACCTGCATTCCTACTCGTGTTCTTGTTCTTCTTATAGCTGAAGCTATAAGGAGCCTCATGCTCCAAAAGGATTTATGCTCCCCAAGCCTTCTGCCCATAGAGGAAAGCATCAGCAACACTGCATTATGTGAGCACCCTAACCCAGAGCAGGGGTGGGGCAGAGTCCTTGAAGCAGGGTCTGGGGGAAGGAGCTGCCCTCTGCTCTGGAACTAAGACTGCCCCTGATCCTTTATAAGAGTGGCTGGAGAAAGCTCCTGTGCCTTGCTGAGTATATTTGTTTCCAGCATTCTAATCTAGTCCTTCTTTAAACATTACTAAAAGGAGAAAAGGTAGACGTTGCCCAATAAATGTAAATATTCCTGAAAATGGTTTATAAAGTTATGCTTTTAAAATATAATTAATGTTATATTCTCTTTGTTTGACTTTTGTTGTTAGAGGAACATGTGTTTTATTTTCAAGATGAACTCTGAGACGACCTCATTTTTCAGGAGCACTGGGTTTCAGCAGGGAATCTACAGATCTAGAGACATGCAGTAAGGTGGAAAAGTTGGCAAAATCAGCAGTACAGAGGTAGCCAAGCTGAAAAGCGATACTGAAGCAGCCTGGCAAGAAGCAGTGCTGGCAGAGAGGCTGAGCTGTGGAATACCAGAGCTGCACTGACCCAACATTGAGGTGCCTCTGGAGCAGACCCTTGAGCTGCTGTCCTTACAGATCAGCTCCTCTGTAGCTGCTTCCCAGGTGGGCTCTAAAATACTGTTAAAAAGGTCATGAGTTGTGCTGCTCAACAACAGAAAGCAAGTCTGATTTGCCTTTCTTTTTCCTACTTGAAAGTAATAGATGACTGGAGCCTACAAACCCTTAAGAAACCCCAATCCACAATGTATCTTTTCAGAAATCTGTTCTCTTATGGCTTTCCTTTCAGAAGACTGCAATAGCAAAGATGTTCTGAGAAAGCCACAAGAAGATCCAGGGTGGGTTTCAGATGACAGACTTTAAGAGCATAATGATGGCTCATTGACTGTAATTTCATTCAGGTAAACCTTGTTTCTGGCCAGGAGACATCGTCCCTCCCAGCTATGGACTGAGGGAGGATGCCACCACAGAGTTTGCAAGTCTCTAACTTAGCGATGAATAAAAAATTCTGGCAGGAGAGGAGTGTATAATGATTAAGTGTAATGAAATGGTAACTGTACGTCTCAGCAATCAATAAGAACACTATCTTTGTAAGAACATATTCTTTATTTATAGATCAGCTAGTTTGTTCAGGAGATGGGAGCTAACAGCTGTCAGTCTGATTTAGGAGAAAAACCAACTGATGATGTGAAATTACCTGGAATACTTAATCACAGAGATCAAAAGGCCTGCGTGTTGTTTTCTTTGTGTGTGTGTGTAAAAATCATATTATTCCAATATAATTTCCATTGTTGCTGTCAGTGTGGAGTGTCTAAGTGCCTAATACTTGTTCCACAGATGTGCCAAAGGGCTACAATTAAATCACTCTGCACTCATCTCCTGGTACCAATCAACTTATTCTCCGGTTAATGAACAGACACATGCTGTTTCATACAGAATCTGATTGAATGGTTGACAAGAAAGCGTAAAGTGGCAGAATCTGGTGAAAAATATTTGTTATTCTCTCTGTTTGGAACTGCAATACAAGTGAGTAATTGTTTCTGATTGTGGCAGACACTCTCATGCCCACTGATGAGTGCTGCAGCACCATCCCAGAGCTTGTTAGGCGGGACAATAAATCCTTTGTGAGACCTTCAAGGAAGTTGAAGCATCCCCAATACGTTTGAATTGGCTTTGAATTGGTATTTTTTTACTACCTGGTCCATAGTGGTCATCTTCACATCTTGGGCATATTTCAAAGAGCCTTAATCCAATATTACAGCTCAGGAAACTGAGGCAGAGAGATACAAAGAAGGTTTCTCGGCACCTTTAGACAACACAGCCAAAATAATACCCACACTGCAAGAGTCCCTCTCTGTCATGCTAGATACATGCATCAAGAGACTCATATTCAAACTGAAGTCAGCTTGTTGATCTCAGTGCTAGAAAGAGATGAAAAATTTCCAGAGCTCATGTGTATTGCATCAAAAATTAAGTTTAGCGACACGACCAGGTGAGGAAGGCACCTCTCATCTGATGAAAGACATCTCTTCCATATATATGTGCTCTATAGAGATAATAATGACCATACCCCTGTAATACTTGTCTACAATCTTTGTGGTCTTCAGGGTCTGGGCAACCCATCTTATTTCTCTATTATTCTTAAATAACACTCTACATTGGTAGAAAATCAAATTTGCCTGGGAAAAGGGGCGTCTATAGCCAGCTAAAGCAGTGCCGTTCATCAAAATAACACATACAAAGTGAAAAACAGTGGGAAAAGACATTACAGTTGAAGCAAATGAAAACATCTGATGCAGAAGTGCAATACTTATTTTGCAGGGAAGCTTGGTTAAATTATGGTTCCCAAATACAAAATGATAACATCTTAAAGAGCAGTGAAAAATGAATGGATCCTAATTTGAGTTGGATAAAAAGACAGTCATGTTCTGGTGTAGATGGACAGGATAAGATGTGCCAACATTTGATACACCTGTGCAAGAGCAGCACATCCCTATGGGCATGGGGGTTTTGAGCTATACAAAAGATCAAACAAAAATAACAACAAAGCAAGCCACACTTTTTACCCTGAAAGAGCATGAGAGAAAGCACTGAAATTCAGTCTCAGTGGTGGCTGAGTCATATGTTTTGGTTGCAAGTACTCACCTTTCTTTTCTTAAACAATAATAATAAAGTTTCCTTCAGAAAGCACTCAGAACAAGTGCTGGAATCAATCTGTAAACCTGTGCCTTTTGTAAAAGAATTGAAAAAAAAAATCCCACTTATAATTGTCGCTTGACAACCAGTAGTTCCCATAAAGGCTGTTTTAATACTATGTTGCAGTGACAGCATCACATTAAATTCCTCAGTAGATAGATAATCATAGTTTTAAATTAGTTAAAAATATGGCTGTGCTCTTTGGAGGGCTTTGTAAGTTTAACTGCATTTTTTCTGTGATTTTTTTTTAATCTATTTTTGTTTGTTGGTGGGGACTGCCAAAGTTTGTGTAGATATTTAGGCCCAAGACAGCATCTTAGCTTAGCCATCTGTGAAAACAAAAAATGAGTAAAAATATAGCTTTGAATAAATGAAGCACTGAGGGAATTTCATACTTGATATAAATAATTGCAGCTGTAGCTCGTTGCTATGCAGTTAAGAAAAACATTTCCCTTATCCTTTGTGAAGACCCATTTCTTTAAAAGATTTCACTTTTAAACATGAAGACAATAAAATATTAATATTTTTCAATCTTCTGCTTCAAGTGTTCATGTGAGATCAATGCCTTGCTGTCTGGTTTGATAAAAATGAATGCAAAGCCTCTGGAGATGGGCGGCAGAGACTCCCAGCAGCTGATGCTCACCAACACTAACACTTTCTATGGTCTCAGCCAAAGGCCAGGGCATTTCGACTTGGGGCCAAATCCAGTACAGCTTGACATTCAGGTACCTCATGAAAGCATGAGAAACTGAAGGTCCTTCTGTTTCTTTTTTGGGGGGGTGGGGGGGGCTGGGGGGGGTGAGGGGTAGGTAAAAGAGAGCTGTAAGGCATCATCTTTGAGAAAGCTGCGTTCACTTCCCAGGTGAGAAAAACTCTGAGGACACAGAAAAGAAGGGAAAGCAAAGGTGGTTCTGGCAACAATGTGTTTTCCTCTGGTACAACACCCCCCCACTCCCGGATCCCCTACCCCCTTTGGAAGTGGCATGTTGCAGGAAGGGTTGGTTTCATAACTTGTCCTTGAACAATTCATCACAACTATATATTTCACTGTGATCCTGAGACTTAAGCCTCAGGTTCAGCGCTAAGCACAGCACAGACTTCCTGGATATAATACACAGAAATCACAGACTTCACTCTTTTGTAATAAAAGCTGTCTTGATTTCGTCACTCTGAAGACACAAAAAGAGAGAGGTCTTGCTGCTTTTGGGCAGCACACACCTCCTGCCTCCCACTCAGCACGGGTGCCTGAATGCCCACACCTCTGTGGAGCCAGGAGCACATTTCTGATAGGGACTGCCTGAGTTCATTGCAGATAGCTCCAAACAGGAGAAATTCTTGAAGGAGTTAGTGTGACCACTTCCCATGTGCACTTTAATTTCAAGCCTGAGAATGAAAACTATGAGGAGCAGAGCACATGCATAATAAAAATATTATCCCAACAGCTATAATGCTTCCACCCATTTCATATTTCTCATGGGAATATTCATTCCTCTGATTCTCCATTTGCAGTTTCTAAGGGCCTTCTCTGATCGTTGCTTTAGACCTGCTCTGTATCATGCTCAGGGTTTCACAGCAGATCCAGAGATCTCAGTGAGTCAAGAGCTCCCTGTGTGCATGCTTGGAGTGCATATATGTGTGTACATTCATGTACACGTACAAAGGAAATAGTAAACCCAAGAGATTTCTTTAATCCCAAGAAAATGTCAGTGTTTCCTACCTCCCATTTGTCTTGTTTTTCTGAGAAAAAACATTGGACTTTCTTGGCTGAAAGCTGTCATCTTCAATGAAAAGCTGATTACACAGTGGAAGTAAATAATAAAAGCATGATTCTGTCTGGTTGCCTGGGCTAAATTAATGAAAAAAATAGGTTTGCACTCAATAATTTCCTGGTGAAAAACAGTGTTTTCTTAAGAAAATAGTGACAGTTTTCCTTGTACCAAATTAGTAAAGATAAAAATCTGTCTCTGCATTGAAGATCTCAAATTTGGATGCAAATAATTGTGGCATGAGAACTGGTGGTGTCACACAGCTTTAATGATGGTTTGCAGTAAAAATACCAAGAGAACAAACATCTGTTCTACAACTTCTGTTGGTTGCCAGCGTATTATTATTGGTTCTGACCTTCTAATTACCTCTCTATTTTCTGCTCCTGGCTGCATGATGAATAACACAAGTGCTCTTTCAACTCTTACGTGTCCCTCACGCGCCTCTCCCTTCCTCTTCTCTTTCGGAAAATTAATAAACTACCGATTTAATGACTAACTAGCTTGTACTCTCAGAAGAATTTCCTGAGTTTTTATAAAAGCATTGAGCTTTAAACATTTTTCAAACAGAAATCAGTACATTTTTCTCTCTTTCTCTTAACTTTCTGCACATAACCGTGAGGAGCATTTTTATTACAGCATTGTCTGCGTGACCCTACAGCCCACCTGCCTCCTTCCTCCTGATCATGGGGAAAATGCTATAGTGGCTGTTCACGTGTAGCTGGAACAGCAGACAGCTTATAGAACAGGAGGAATGTTGAAGACTGGGGCATGAATCCCGCCAGGTACCCGAGCGACGCTGGGTGTAGGATGCTGCAGGTGCGATGCCGGCGCGATGCAGGCATTGTGTCACCCTTCTGCTGAACGGAACAGGATGGGGTTGTTCGTCTATAAAATCATACTCGTGTGTACAGTTTTCAGAAATAGTGGGAATTGGGAGGGATGGGGAAGGGGCAACGACCGAGCGCCCGGGCGGCACCGGGTCGGTCCCCGCCGCCAAGCCTTGGGGCAGCTGCAATTTTCGGCGACAGCCATGAGATGTCACTGCTGCCCCGCACAAAAGCGGGCACGAGCTAATTTGTCAGACAGACCAGAAAAACTGGGACATGGCTTTTTCGTTCCTTGCTTTTCCCCCTCCTCATTACTGTCTTGCTTTAGCCCTGGCTCCTTCCCCATCTCTCCAACTCAGCCTCAGCAATGTTCCCACTGCTCAAGTTGTCTCCGTTGTCAATACCTTGAGCCCTGTTGTGCAGGTCTGAACAGCAACCACCCTGCTGAGCACACAGTGTCTTTTGTCTCTGAAGAGATGATGCAGAAATGTAAGGCTTGCACTGTTGCTAAAGCTCCTAAGCTACTTCACATCGCCTATTTCTGAATAGAGATCACCAAACTTCTTCCACTTTTCTGAGAGGCTCAAATAAAAATTATATAGTAATTCCTTTTAGATTTTTCACCTGACCTGATATTTAGAAACAGTAACAAAGAATTTTAAGCAGTGGTTGAAAGTACTTGCTATTTCCTGCTTGCTATATCGTAGTATTTATTCTAAGCTCGAATCTTTGGATTCAGAAAATAGATTTTGTAGGAAACACAGGATCTTCAGTATTACTTTTTGATCTGCCTACAGCTAGGCTGGATGTTGCTCAGCTCTTCAGTGTTCAAAATTAATGTAAATGCCTGCTAGCAGGGAGAAGACTTAATTTTCTGGTAAGCTAAATAACTCTGCTTTCCTGTCATATCCCATGTGCTATCCTGAATGAAAAGTTCCATCCCAAGTAACAGGTGTCCTTCATTAGCGCTTAGAAATTCTTATTTCTTCAAACTTTCAAGACAACCGCAGGCTCTTCACCCTAGATGAGGTGGAAAGTAAATGAGGTTTATCCCTGCAGCAAATCCTTCAGAAGACTGGCACTGTCTGCTGTCAAACAAGGACTGCAGAGATACAGATAAGGAAAGCATATCTAGGAAGCATAGTCTTACTAAAACACATAAATATGTCTTGTATTAATAGCTGTTTATTAAAACAGGTGATAAAATACGTTTTCAAAGTTCAGAAGAGTTACCATCTTAGCCATTAATGTCCTGTGAATATACTTAGATCAAAGTTTTATGGCCTCTATTTATTATGGCAGATAGCACTACCTGAAAATGCCCACTTCTAAAATCTTATTACTTTCAAATTCCTTATTTAGGCCAGTGATTTGACATTCTTGCATGAGTGAACATTAAAGTTTTTGTCTTTTTAACCTCCTAATCCTGGTGCATAAATCATTTATAACCAATTCTATTCTATGTGTCTTTCTGGTGTTATTGGATTCTTATCTCTCATTCCAGTCTAGGTTTTTGATTTAATATATTAAAAACTTCAGTTCAGCTTTGCTTTCCTTATTAAGATACAAAAGAAATAGAGGCTTATATAATGCTGAAAGAAAAGAACAATATATAATTCTTTTTTTTTTAAAAAAAAAGAATATTAAAAGGTTTTAGTTTAAAAGGAAGGAAGATTATGTCATCTTCTCATATGGCACCCTTTTACTGTTGTACAAATGCAGAGAGTTACTTTTACTTTGAGGAAGTACAGTTGTGTGTTCTCCCTTGACTATTTTCATTCAGACAGTGAGCTCAAGCCCTGTAGCCTTGTTTCTGCTGATGGGTTCCCCAACAAACCCTTGCTTTTCCAGAGTGCCACTGGAAGATCTCTCCTCGAGGTCCTGTTAGGAAGATCAGTCTGGAAGGACATGATGCTCTAACATGAAATTCTCTATTATCCCAATTTGCCTTCTGCTAGCACTTATAGTATAGCTAGGTTAAAAATCACACCCCACTCCACCAGCAGAAAGCTAGCAGAAAAACCCCAAAACCCAAGCCTTCAGTCCAAAAACCTCAAGTATTTATATCAGTAGCAAAATCAAAGAAACCTTGTTTGTGTCTTAGATCTGGCCTATTTTAAAGATTTTCTTATGACAAAGAATGCTGACAGCTGAAACATTTGAAAGTGAGGAGAAAACTGAGGGGAACAGCTTTGTTATACAGGATTTATATACACAAAGTCCTGGCTATACCCACCGTAAGAATATGACAGAATAACAGGCTACCAAATTAGCTTACAAAAGACAGGTCTGATCCTGTACGTGGGTACAACCAAGACGCCTAAGGGGTGGATGAGCATGCAACAATAGCAGGATCACACTGCAAATTAAAAATTCATCTTGCATAGAATTACACACTTGAGTCACTGTTGGATATAGAAAAAGGGATGGTTAAAACTACATATTTTTTGAATAAAGATGAAAGGTATAGCACAGAGAGATTTTTATCTGATTTATTATTTTTAAATGAAATCAGTCTGCTTTAAATAAAAAATATCTTTTTCATGCCTGAAGTATACCTGCAATTACATAAATGTGAGCATCAGGTAGTCTTCCTCCCCTGTCCCAGGAAAGCTGTTTAATTATTTTATGGATATACATACCCCTAGCCCCTTGTGGCCTGCATATCTATTAGGTCAGCTGGCCACACCTTGCTCAAGGACCCTGGCAGCAGATGAAAAGACCAAGAGTAGGGAAATTAGTATTTCATTTTCCATTTGGATGTATAAAGCATAAACCAGACACAAAGACTAATGAAGTAATACTCAGATTTACTGGCTTAGACTCAGAATTCACTATTGATTTAGTTGAAAGTGATTTTTATTCAGGCTAAGGGGAATGAGTGGGTAAGTGATCTTTTTTGTTGCGATAGCAGAAAGCCCTGACCAATAAGTGTGCAGGTGCAGGTGAGGAGATGGTAGGCAGGCGCCTCTGACTGTTAGGAAGAAATCAGTGTATTGATTGCACTGCCATGCTGGCCTTCATGCTGGGACCCAGCCACCTCAATGCTCCTCATGTACGTTTCCAAGGCAGCTTGTAAGAAGCTTGTGAAATCAATCTGGCAAACCTCCACCAGAGCTTTTTAGGTTACCCTACTTATTTTCTGATTTGGAATTCATCCAAATGAAAAACAACTTTGGACCACAGCTGGGCTATTCTTCCCTCTGGATTGCTTCAGAGAGCTGAAGTCCTCTGTAAGGACTGCAGGGGAACACCTGTGTCCTGGGATGCAGGTTTCTCCTAATGGGACACATCCTGAAACTCAATTGTGATGCCATCCAAAAAAAAAATGGTGTTCTAACAGCTCTGTAGCGCTTTAGACACAGGGTAGTAAAATTCTGACAGACCTCACTGTCATTCAGTGTTGTACTGCTATAATTAATTCCTGGTTCAGCTGCCAGTTATTGCAGATGCCCTTCTGCAGACAAAAGGGAATTTTTTTTTTCCCCCTATTTACTTCTATGCAAGTTCTCTGACCTGGAAACCTGACATTTTCTGGTTCACACTTATGCACATTTCAGCACTTCTCCTTCAGTCCTGTTTAGGATGTGTACTGACAGCAAAATGGCACAGACAGTATAGTCTGCGCCCACCCAGATAAAATGTGAACGACACAATCCTGTCAGGATTCTCAGCCTCAGTTACTCCTCCTCTGCAACCTAAATTAATTGATTCCAGCATCCATTTCAAGTGATTGTTTTTCTATACAACATTTTATATACTATCCATGTCCACAACTGCTCTCTCAGTACAGAAAATTGAAGGATTCCCCCTGCTGTAAGACCTTTTAAAACAGAAACAGCATCCAATATCAGTTTTCCCTTGCTTCTTAGAAGAAAAGGGCAAAACCCAGGAATAACGTACTTACCAACTGACAAGCTTGCCTCTGTTCAGAGCACTTCAGAAACTGCCAAAGAACACTGAATTTGTGGAAGAATAACATCGTGACATCACTGCCAAGGTCAGTCAGCCTTGTACACTGACCTCGCAAGACAAAGTTACTTACATAAGTAATGGCCATTGACAGTCAACTTTAAATTTGGCATGCACTTCTCCCCCTGTGCTCCAATGTAAAAGGAATCCATATTAAACTTGTTCCGCCTCAAGCTGTTTTATCTCTCTTGTTTATTTTCTGTACTTTTTGTTTATTTCCAGTTCAAGATGCTCGCAACTACTGTTACAAGCATAAAATTCATAGTGTTCAGCGAGGGCCTGATGGGTTTCTCAGTTTCTTTGCAGACTGGTGGGATTTTCATCTCATGATGGCATAAAGATGCCAATAAGAAAGGTCATGAAAATAAGTTGGGTCATCAAAATATAATCCTCCAGTTTCATCATGCATATGCATTTCTTTCATCCATCTCATGCCAAAACCTGATATTACAACAATGACTGTTGCTTATGGTGGATATCACTGCAGGCTGAGATGGTTTACTCTTCAATTCGTTACCTGGTCTAAACAGAAAGGCAGATAAAATACGTGCACCTACCACTCGCAAGGGAGCAGCACACGTGGGGCTGTTGCAGAAAGCCTGGCACCTTCAAGGCATCTGGGGAAAGGCTGAGTGTCCTGGGCTGGGCTGAAATGGGGCTTTCAGCCCAGGAATGGGTCCGTGCAGAGGACATCAGTGCCTCCCACCCTCTCCAACAACTACTTCCAAACTCTCTCTCCCTGGAGATGGCATGTTGCAAATGAAGTATCAGAGCTAGTGAAAAAGTGGTTAACAGGAGCTTTAGCAGAAGAAAAGAAGAATGTTGAAAAAAGTCCCCACCATTTCTTACATTATCTGAGAGCTGTTCAGCCATGAATTGTCTGTAATAATTAGCATGAGAATATCTCCTTGATGACATTCATACTGCATAAAAGGGTCTGCATTTCCTCCATCAAAGTGCATATTTATGAACTGAATATCCAAAAGACAGAGCCTTTGATAGTATTATTTTAATATTTTTTGCATATGATTTAGAAGTTTAAATTTCAAGAAGCCCTAATAATAAAAAAGACTATCAGATTTCTGCTAGTCACCTCTGTTTGTAGTAAACAGAAACATATACGGGCGTCATTGTTTAAATATGAAAGTGATAGATTATACAAGATACAATGAGTGGGACATGAATAAATTTACTTTTGATGTTTAATGATCCTGAGAATAGTGACTTGAAAAATCCAACCTTGAATACTGAAGCCATTACATGGCATATGTTTCTCTTATTTCCTATTTATTTCTTGACCTTAGTGACAGTCTCTTCTGAGTCACATTGAAAAAACCTCTACTTTCGGTGTTCTTCTGTTTGCTCGGATGCTTTTGCCCTTTCGTTGTTCAATACCTCTTATTTTATATACCTGATTAGTGCAATTCCTCATAACTTAAACTTGATGCAAAACTAGACTTACAAAGAGCAGGATTACAGGACTCCTGTCCATCAGAGGCTGGACTGCAAAGGCATATGATTGACACGCTGGCACCAGCTTGAGAAGCTTGAGTAGGTTGAGTAGCTCAAGCTTGACGGTCTCCAATTTGGGGAATGGAAGTTTCTTACCGGAGCTTTGTCAATGGAGGCTGCCCAAAGCTGCCAGACCTGTAGCTTCTTCCACTTATTGCAGTCCTTATATCATCTCAAATCATTTGTTTTAGCACCTACGCCAAGCAGGTATCTGAAAATTAAAACTTCAAAGTCTAAAAGCAGATGATGGTTACTTTCTGAAGTATTTACAGAGAAAACATTCCACTTGGTTATTCTCATTATGGAAAAATGGAAAAGCATGTGCATTATCCCAGGCTCAGACAACTCAGCCTGAAAATGGACCCAGGAAGGGATTGTATTTATGAAGCTATGTATATGAGGAAGTCATGGGCCACCAAGGCTAGAGTCATGGGATGCCAGGCTGATTTTCTCCCAGACCCAAGTCCTCTCCTAGCTCTTCTACACTGCGCATTAGAAAGATTTCCTCCCATCTCCCCACATAGGCTGCATCTGCTCCTCCTTTGGTTTGGAAGACCTTGGTGCCACTGGCGAAGACATTAAGCCATCCATGATGGTACTGGAGTTGCAGCAGCCTGGAGCAGATCTATGAATGGCAGCACAAAAAAGGGGGTTTTTTGTCACTAGTTTCTAGAGGCTGCTAATGTAAAGTTTGGAAAGTTGAGGGGAAAATAAAAGCAAATATTAGTGAGGTACAGTCTCTCTGGGAAAAAAGAATGAACTTTCAGAGTGACAACCAAAACAATGGTTTTCCCACTACATGACATTGCCTGAAAATCTTCCTATAAGCTTTCTCTTGGAGTCATTTCGTTTCAAAGTTGACAGTATTAGGCAATTACAATTCCTGTAGTTAAAGCCTTCTTCTTTTGTTAGAAAGCAAACAATTTGCATAATTTCAACATTTGTATTATTTAGACAAATCCTTTTGCACCTCTAAAGATTAATTTCTAATATAAGTTATATCTTCTATTATCTAACAATAAATAATTTGTATTTAATTCATGAATGCAACTAGCAGTACATTTTATGCACCAACAAGGTAATGAGTAATGCATTTCTTATTCTTAGGGATAAGAATGATCTGGATGGACACCGGCTAAATCTCCTTACCAAAGAAAATAAGTAATATATGCTGAACAAATAGCTATTCAAGACATCTCTGTTTCTCTCAAAAATGAATGGGATATTCTGGATTAGGAAAAAATCCAGGAAAAAAGATTCTTCAAGCTTTAAAAATTCTGGAAATATTACATTTTTGTCTGGCATGGATATTAGCTGCATAAAATAGTAATAATTGTGAAGGTTTTTGCAGAAATATTAATAAAATTATATTCCTTATCTTTCAGTTGTTATTTATCTTCTTGGGTTGTAAGTTCTTTGGTGGAGGAATTAACTTTTAATGGCCAAATATGCTGTTGGTCAAAATGTCTGAGTATGACAGGAATGAAATTAGCATACAAAAATATATTTATATTTGTATCTATAAAGAAGATAGTACTATAGAGGCTAGTTTCTTATCCCAAGGAAGTTACAAAGATTTTTAAGATCTTCAGTGAAGAATTCATTTCTCCTGGTATTCCACATTAGCTCATAGAAGATTTGGTAAAAAACAGGATATTCAACACGAACAACCATTCAGAGGTATTCTGATCTTCTTGTGACAATACACACAGTTTAAGAATCTATAAATCTTTTATTTAACAAGACAAATAAATGTCATAAAGTATATCTATGATAAACTTTAAAGAATTTTGTCCACACACAAACTTAGACCATAATATGCTATTTTCACATATCTACTGTGATGACCTTTGAGAGATTTAAAGACTGTATTTCAATTCTGCCATTGTTCCACCTTTTTATAAACCATGCCAGTGTTATTTAGAAATAACTCTTAGTACGTCTTTCCACCATTATTGCTTCATCAAAACCCCTCTGGGGATGATGGAAGTAAGCACAGGTGTTCTGTCTGTTCCCAGCTCATCACACAAAGCAAGCCATGGAACCTCCATGGGGCCTCAACCTGGACCATGTCATGCTCGTACTCTTTCGATTGGGTATTTATTGGAATAATATAAAAATGCAGAAATTAAACACATTTTTTTTGTTTTAATTCTGAAGCAAAATAAGAAATGATTGGGAGAAATCAGTCAGAAAAAGGAGAAGAATAAGAAAATGTACATCACAAACACTGTGAAATGTTTGTCCTGATTGGAATACAACCAAATAAATCAGACTATGCAGAAGTGGCTGACTGGTTTTGGAAACAGTTAATTCATCACCACCAAGAACTCTTGTGGAAACATATAGACCAGTTTTGAAGGATGTTTTTTCTGGTATCTGAGACAAAATATCTCAACAGAAAAAAAGTGAGGATAATTGGTGGTTCAGATATTCACGGGGCACATAGGAATCCTCCTCACTCTATTCAAGTCCCCATTTTCCTTCTAAAAGGAAACTTAAATGTGAATCTCCCAGGTGAATATTTTGCCTATTGTCTAATCTGAGGTGGGTGAGATTTCACAAAAGAGCTTCACAGGGTTTTAATTACATCCTGACTTTGCGCAGGACATCTTTGGAATGCTTGAAAAAGCTGCTGTGACATGAGAGGATGTTGTTGAATACTGGTGCAGGGGCCTGCTCCTGCTCTCTCCTCTCCTTACCCCTCCTCCCTCTGCCGTGCAAGTGAGAATCAGGAGCAAGCTTATAGTCTCGTGCTTATGAGGTTATCAGAATAAAAATTCATGCACATGAAAGAAGGAATATAAATCCTATTACTGTTAGGATTGATTTAAAAATCACAGTTGTTTTACTCATCATTCTTTTCATAATTCAGCTTTTAAGTGTAAAAGATGAAGGCGAATATGCCCTACTTTTCCCTTTGTGAACTGACAGCACTTCTGTTGAGTAGCTTTGCCATGAAAACCAGTGGCTTCTTAGTTTCTCCTGCTGTATTTTTAGGCCTTCCAGCATACAAAAGAAAGAAATAAAACTGTGAAAATGGTGAGGGACACACACACACAAACAAAACATGTCAGGCAATTACAGCACTCAGAGTGACTTGTGCCAGCCATTTTTTTGTTTTTGCCTGCAAACCGATCAGTTGACAGTGTCTTTTTCAACTAAAAGGAGGCATTTACTCTTATTAATGACTGGAAGACAAATTAACTTCTGATGGTTGTGACTAATAGCCTAAAGTCTGCAATCTCCACTGAGTGGGAGCCTTCAGAGCATGTCAAAAGGAGACAAATGTAAGTCAGAGTTGTGAATCCAGAGAACAGGGGTGAATTGATCATGTTCTCACTGGCACACATTTATTCCTGCTAAAAGCATAATCTCTGGAGGTAGCTCTGATACCTGGGCGTGATGACGTGATTACCCATGCAAACAGAACTTGCACACTCGACGTGCGTCTGCCATTGCTGTGATCAGATCTTATCCCATCCCATCTTCCTCTACAAACTTTCCAAGCTCTCCAGCCTCTGCCAGGCGGGGCATCTCTGCATAGAGGAAGAAGTTGGGCAGTGGCACATAGAGCATGAAGATAACCTTTCAGAAAGCCTAATCTCTATTGACTTATTCCTCAGGCACATCAAACAGGGGCTGGGAAATGCAGTGCCCCCCTTCAAAGCCTTCTTAGAATCCCACAATATCAGTTAATGCCTCCCAATGAGTTAACCATGCCCCTAGGGGCTTTGCATTTGCCTACTGTATCCATTTCCAAAGAAATTGCTGCTTCCAATAAGTGGGTCTGCTGTACTTTTTTCTAACTTGTGAGGGTTTACAGCTGCTGCTTAGTGTATTTGTGTGTTGGCAGATCCTTGCTGCCCCAGAAACCTGTGCTTTCTGCCGTGCCAGCTGTGTTTGATTTCTTAGCACTTCACTTGCCTCTGTGTTGAGATACAATGTCACCTGGAAACCCTTCCCTCAAATCAGTTTACTTTGTCCTGTACTTTGGCAGCCATCGATAAACATCCTTAGCTGAACAAATCCCAAGACAGGAAATATTTTTTGACGTGCAGAGAACACCCTCTCTTCTCAGATTACCCTAAGCGCTGAGGCTTAGCTTCCTATCAGCCACCTATGATATTATTGCCTGTTTTTCTATTTGCTGAACCTTTATTTTGTACTTATTTCACTCACATTTTTCTTCAATTATGGAACGATTCTTCCTGACATTACTGCTAGTTCAGTTTCTCCCTCTCTGCAATTTCACGTGAATGCTGCTCATACTAAGTAATATCTGGTTTTACTGGTCTTTTGCTCTGTGTTTTTATCTATTTGTTTCTCTTGTGTATTCTGGTCGAGGGAATATAAGAGATACAGTTTTGACTACTTCCCTCTTATTCATGTTGCAAAATGGCTTATTCAGGGAAGAGCATTCTGCAAGGATAGAAATGCCAAAAATCTGTGCTTTCATCAGGGAATGATATTTGAACGGGGGATACTGGAGCATTTCATGTAGCTTGTGTGGTCTAAACCAAAAAGACAGCAGCAAACTATTAAAATGCAGTCAGTAGTTTAGGTTTCTCCTTTTTCTTTTAAAGTACTGTTCATTTATGTGTGGATGCATAGCAACCGACTAACTCATTTTGATATCTCACAGCTAAACCCAGCAATTTTATTTTGGTGAGCAGTTTCCCAAGCAGGTAGAGCGAAGGCTGTTCCCTGGATCTCCTCTGCCAAAGTGCTCTGCAGCAGAAATAGGTCATAGTGCCTCAGTAATCTCAGAAGTGGGATAATTTGGCACGTGCACTGCAAGACACATCTTCCAGCTAAGGTACTAACCCGAAACTCAGAACTGAAGTGTAGATTGAAATCCAGGTGAAGACCAAAACTGCAGCAAGGGGTATGGCATGGCACATTCTACTCTCTGTTTGCCTTTAGCTGCTGTGCGCATGAATGCCAGAGTGCTAAAGAAGAGAGACCACAAAAGCTGATTCTTGCCCACCCCTTAAGCTGTTCGTTCACTGGCCTGTGATCAGCAGCCAGTTTGCAATGATGGCCAGAGAACTGTCCTAACATATCAGCTACCCCATGCCGAATGTGCTGCATCTGCTCCCCAAGATTTAATTTCTCAGCTACTGGGGAAATGTGGCAAAAATAAATCCTCCCTCTGCATATGTACAGACTGACGGGTCCCCTCTTTCCTGCTGAAAAGTTGTTCATCAGCAGTTATGGAGGTCTGGCTGTAAAGTGCTCCGTGAAACAAGTACCATTGGAATTTGATGACCTGTTCCTTTGGTCAGTCTAAATCCATGTTACACTTCTGTCTGTCATTCAGCTCTCCAAGGCGAGAAATTTGGAATCACCTATGATAATATGGCATTGCCAAAACTGCCTTCAGCCCTGAAATAGTCTACAACATCTCCAGTTATCCTTTCACTGGGATGGAAATGGGTGCTGCTTCATCCTCACTGTACATATTAGAACCATCCATTCCTGCCAGCCTGTTCGTGTCCTGGGCAGGACATGGCTGCAGGACCTCCCTGCTCCTGCCGAAGGGGCTGCTCCATGTTGTGCAGCATTTATCTCCCTCAGTATTCGTGGCTGCTGCTCCTCATCTCTCTGTGCTCTGAGACCATGCAGCTCTGCAGCATCACAGCAAGGGATCATCTTGTTCTATTATTTAAAGCCTTTTCAGGACATGCGTTACCTGGCTTGTACTTGGTCTCTCCCACTCTCAACCAAATAACAGATGACACCATTTAACTGCTAGAGCACATGATCCATCATTCCTTGCAACACCACAGGTGCACTGGCTGCACCATATGGCAACTCCTTATAATTGAACAGCCCCTTTGCATGTGTTCACAGTAAAGAGTATTTATTAATCTGGATCTGGTGTCACATGCTGATGTGCTTAAGACAGGTCAAATTTTGTAAGCCTCTCCCCACCTGTCATTTTGAAAGTCGTGGTATGGGCTTGGCTGATAATCAGCCATCAGGGGTTTGCAGCATGCATGTCAAGCTTATAGCTTTGATATGAGCTGCAGTAATATAATTTTAAATAAAAATTTGTGGCAGTAATAAGACTTTTCTCCAATGACTCCAGAAGGTTTTGACACTTTTTCTTAGTGCAGGAACATTTGTTTTAGCGGTTTCCAGAACAGAGAAGGAGCTAGTTCCGTTCTGACCTGTTTTGTGCCCTTGCTGTTGATCCCAGTCCCAGAGCAAAAGTGGCAGCGGCATAAGGGATGGCAGAGTCCCTGCTCCTGATGACAAATACACAGTGACTGGAACTAGACTACTACATCACAGAAACAATATTGATAATGCTTTAGACAGCTCTTCATTAGGCTACAGCCTCTGTTCTTCTTGGTTTTCTTTAGGACATGAGAAAGAAACTTCTAAATGCCTGCAGGAAGGCTTGTCCTAGGAGATTTCTGCTCTGCTTCAGCAGTCTCAAGGGGTTCAGATAAGCATCAGCAAAGTGTGCCTTCAACTGCAAGGCAATGAGCTCTTGCTGCTGTAGAGCTCTGTCCCTGCTACATTCAATCAGAGAAGAAACCTGTTAGACTCACTGAATGAGAAAACAAAAAATCCCCAAAGCAATATCAGTAGGTCTCGTTTTTTTTTCCATTGGATATTTAAGATATTAAAAATTTTAAAATTATTTCTATGATTCTTTGTGAACTATTAAATAAACAAAGAAGATCTACCTATTCCTTTTGCTTTTAACAGTCATCCGTTTCCTTCCTTCTTGAAAATTAAAATAAAATTAGGCACTAGTGATCATTTATTGCTTTAAGACAACATACTTCTCCATGATTTTGGCAATAAACTTGTCTGTGGTTTAGGAACTGATCACAATACTGTGAAAGAACCAAGCAGGGATGAGCTCTGCTGAACATTTGAAGAGATTTAAAACAAAAAAATTACTTTTTCACTTTACGGCATCTTATCTGAAAGCTACTGCAATTTTAAACTTTATTTCCACTTTTTTATTTAAGTGGACACTTCAACATCTTCAAAGTTCAGATATTAAACGTGAATAATTGCCTTCTGGTTTCAGTACATGACAAAATAAAAACTAACAGTGCATGTCTGCTGGTGACATTCATACCTGCATCTGTGACAGACAGTTGCAATTTGATGAAAATTAGCTTTACTCTGGACTAGAAGGGCAAGGTTTAAAACAGCTTCAGTATCATATTCTGTGTCAGTTCTCCTCCTTTTGAAATAAATGGGGTATGGGGTAGTAGTGGGGGGAAAAGAATGAATAGATGAAATCTGAGTGCTTTTCAGTACTTTATCGGCATGAAGCAGCTCACTGAGTGGAAAAAAAAATATTAAATGGATATGTGAGCATCTTATCACCAAGTTCTTTAGAGAAGCAATAGGAAGGCAGAAGTTCACTGATCTCCACCACTCAAAAGCCTCAGTTTCTATGTTATCACCTGAAATGAATAGCAATAAAAACCAACTTCCCCCTGAAACTCCCGTAGCCTCTCTCTTGCAGGCTAAGAACTGCTCACTGAAGCAATGCAAAATGTATACTTGGGAAGATGTGCATCTGAGAAGTCCATGCTTGGTTTGTGGGCAGTGCATGCAACAGAAAAAACAATAGCAAAATTAAATGATGTAATGAATTATTCATACCCATTTGTGAACATAGTTAAGACTGGAGGGAGTTAAAGGATAGCTATCAAAGTAAAAAAGTATATTTTAATGAAATATAAGTATTAGATGGAATTTATGTGGAAATACTCTGGAGTCTTACACATCATTTTCAGGGAAGGAAAAGGCGTATTTTTGAATCTCTTGAGGTGCCAACTCATTAATTAGTATGGATATGAAAGATATATGCTTACATGCGTCAGTCAAGCAATTATTGAGGAAGTATAATTTGAGCGTATAGTCTGGCAATGATAAGTTATTTTTATGCTCAATTATATTCACTTCATTGACATTTTATTTAGCAGGATCTAAACAAGTAGAAGAAAAACCTGCTGGTGCCAAGAAGATCTGCTTTGGTAAGTGGCTTCCCAAGCATCTGTCCTTGACTGGAGGCAAAGAAGGAGTGAATGGCTCCTGAAGAAAGTCACGAAGGAGTTTGTTTGGGACCAGGGCACATTCCTCTTGCAGAGCACAGGCTTTGCTACAAGACCTGCTGCACCATCACTGTTGCTGAACTTCCAGATCTCTGGGTGGCAGTCTGGTCAGGGCTACCATTTGCTGTCCTCTTTCTTTGTCTGCTGCTTGTGCTGCTCAGACAACCTCCACTCTCAGGCAGGCTGTGAGAAAAAAGGTGTTGAGGTGGTAACGCTGCTGCTGTGAGAAGCCAGTTCCTTTTCCTTAAAATGTCTTCTTTTCAGGTTTGGAAAACTGTGAGTTCCCATATCCTCTAGCACCTTCTCCTACTTCCAGGAAGCCTATATAATAGAGACCGTGGAAGTTAGGTCAAGCCCTACTCCCTAAATGCTCTCTACGTAATAACTAAGTAAAAGCAGTATGAATGAGGTTTATGTCAAGGACTTGGTCTCTATTTTCATTCATGGTTTCTTATCTAAGATATCAAGTTTAGCTAAAATCTGAATAGGAGAATTTTGGTTTATGAAACTTGTTAAGGTCAGAATAGTTCATTTTTTCATTATGTTTGATACACACATTAGAAATGTCACTCCCACCTTACAGTTAAACTTTGTACCAGTTCCTTAGAAAGAGAGGTTGGAGTGATTAATTCGACTGTTTTATTATTATTGGTTCACTGGACTTGCTCCAATTTTCACCTAAATTGTTCCTTCTTATCTGACTAGACTTGGAGAATACTTGTTAAAATCATTTCCTTGCAGAGGATAAGCTCTTTTCCTAAATAGACCTTTCATTCACCGTCTCTCCTAATGTGGATATGGGATGAAGACAGATTTTCACTCCCATTCTCATTAGGATCAGACCCTCAAACAGAGACCTGTGGGGCAATGCCTACACTTCCAGCATTGATCAATTCTGCTGTAAGGTCTATCCCATCACAGTTATTTTCCTTTTCAGTTTCTGAAGTGATTTTTCAGGACTTCACACAACCGCCCTTCAAAGCAAGGCTGCACAGCGAAGCATAGGAATGTGCATTACTCAGAGTTCTTAATGTTTTTAGTGTTTCATATCTCTTACAACAACGAGGCTGAAGAGAGTCTGAAGCCTCAAAGGCACCTTTTTAATTCAAAACCTTCTGGGAGGCAGTCTTTTTTTTTTTTTTGTGTGGCTTTGCCAGAAGAATTCCAATGACTTCTCTCATTGACTTCTGTCATTTACTCTGTGCATTCTTCACTCATCTGCTGCAGACTGATTTTTTTTATCTCCCTTTTTCTTTGAAACTGACAAACGGGGATCAAAAAGAGAGGCTTCACTGTAAAGGAGAGTCAACCAAAGGTTTCCACTCTCTTTTGCATGGCACTTTCTGTTTCATCACACCTGGCAGCCCAAGGCATCAGAGTCAAACATAAGGTAATAACAAATGCAGTAAATGGCTCGATTTTCTCTTTAAGTCCCCTTATCGTGGTGGTATAGGTTAGATACCTTGCATGACTTATCCCTGCAAAGTTGAGACCACTGCCTAGATTGTTCTTTTAATAACCTTTTTTAAAAAATCTTTACGTTTCACATATGCAGTTGGAATTTGTCATTCTGTATCCTCAAGGACTGAAAGTGAAGCATCTTTTGAAACTGTATGTCCACTACTTGCTCTATTTGTGGCCGAGGAGAAAGGTCCTCTTCCACTTTGTGCCTGTAAACAGCTGAGCATCAATAACCTTAGAGCTGGGGAGTGCGTCCAACCATTTTCTGGTAAACTTACAGACTCTAAGGTCTATACTCAGCTTTCTTTCAAAAATAGCTGAGAAGTCTGACAGTGTGAATATGAAATAGAATTAGGGCTGGTGATGTTGTAAACTGAAACATAAGAAAATGAAATATTTTCCCCCTCCTTTTCAGAAATATCACACTTCCTTTTCTGAGTTATGGACTAATTTAGGCCTTTTATGTTAGAAAATCTTTTGTAATACTCAATTTATAAGTGGCTTGTAAGTGAGAAAGGTGATTCAGCCTGTGAGAACTTGGGCAATAGCAGCAGAAGGCAGCAAGTCATTGATAGAGGAGAAACTCAGCTGGTCAGACCTCTCTGATGCATCTGTAATACAACTAAATCCCTATAATGACCTTTGTTAGGCCCAGCATGTAAGTCAATACAAACAACTTTCCACTCAATGAACATTTTCCCTCTAGAAAATAACCTTTCAGTTCCATTGCTTTTGTACTGTTTTACCCATATGCTAAATACTACAATGCCTCATTCTCATTTACCCTTCACATATTAAGGTGAAAACTCTGACCTAGTGTATTCTAATTACTTGGCTTATTAGCTTCACATTATATCAGTAATGGTGTGGTAGCCAATATAATTACTAAGACTTGAAAAATTATACTTTGGTGTACTATTTCATGAACTGTGAGAAGGTTTTCTCTTCTTATTAACTTTCTTATTTAATGGGTCAGCCAGACTTTTCATCTACCTAGAACATTGATCAAACTGATAATTTTGGATTTCAGCTGCAATTGAGAAATTGCCCTTTAAAACAGTGAAAGAGATGTATTATATAAGAAAATACAGACATTTATTATTCTTCTTCCTTCGTGATAGACCATCACAATACGGTAGTTACTACATGCTGCTCAAATACCATTTTTAACTTATAAAGTTTCATGATATTTAGACATTGTCCTATTATTTTAGTTCTTTTTTTCTTTTGTCAAACTAATATTTTTGTATTCTCTAAAATTCTGGTTTAGCTTTTTTTTTTGATTGAAAGTTTCTTCACTTTCTGGAAGAAAATGGAACTTCTAAAACTTTACCTTGTTTAAGTAGAATGCTAATTTCAATCAAAATCCAGCAGGACTGGCAAATGTTCACCAGTTTGGGCTAGAAGTTGCATGTGATATTCTGAGAGTTGTTCTGATCCCATGTATTTTTAGTTTACAGTACAAAAATACAAAAAAAAAAAAAGACTGGTTGCTTTGAAAATAAAGACTTTTGCTGAATGGGACAACAAGATTCATACAATCACACATCAACCCTTAGGTCGTGGATGTCTTTGATAAGGAAGCTGCAACAATGGTGAAACAAGCAGACTTTATGAAGCTATCAAGGCAAGAGATGGCTGTTCTCTATACCTCTGAGTTGACTCAAAATGCCTGACTCCCTTCAGGAGCCCTTCTTTGAATCAAACCCTTGATGTAAAAATGTGGCTCATTTCGCTTTTAAGCAGATTACTATGTTAGGCCATCCTAAAGACATCTGCCTGTACCAGCACCCACAGTGCCTTCTGCTGCATGGGCTTCTCCTCCTTTGTGAATAAGACTAGTGCAGGCTTCCCAGCCACTAGCCCAGGAATTCAGCCTACAGGGAGGAAGTCCCAGGTTGCCTCACCGATGTCTATGTGTCCCTGACAGAGGGACAGATAAAAGCTGTTTCTGGAACATTTGTCCACAAAGCATAGAAGCAGAGGGTCAGTGCACAAATATAAATCAGTTAATTCTATTGAAATCCTCTTGGAAGACCCTGCATTGAATTAATCAGCAAACCATCCCTGGCATGCTTGTTTGGAAGCAGTCACAGAATAACCTTGTGGCTTCTGGCAAATGAACCTGTGCTTTTATAATGCTGTGACAGCTGGAAGACTTTGATACTGTCCGGACTCAACATATCAGTCAGAGGTTTTCCCTGTGGGGAAATCTATATGTGTTTTAGGCTTATTTAGTTGGAAAAGAAATGAATCTGACTTATTGCTTTTTTGTTTGTTCTGTTGTTTATTTTGGAGTTTGTTGTTTTTGTTTTCCTTTCCCATTTTTTTTTCTAAGCAGGAAAACAAAATATATATTTTCTTTCACAGCTGCCCAATTGAAAGGGAGAGATGTTGGGAGAGAGACTGGCACAAGACCTTAAGTTTCACTGTGAGAAATTCAGTGAAAGTATAAATCCCTTCAGATCTCACCCATCCGACCAGGAGAGAAAGTGGAGCTGTGGATCATTAACAAGATCCATTCTCCCCGTGCAGCTGTGCAATCAAAACCATCCAGTTTCACAACTGCATTTTCAGTCAAGAAAAGATGAGAAAATATGGCTAGCAACTATTTAATAAATAACAGGAAATTACTTTTTAAATGCAGTAGAGAGCACCTGAAAATGTATTCTTCCTGCAAGACTTTGATGAGATGTTACTTAATTCTATTGTGTTTGGTGCAATTGGTTTAATAGTTCTCATTTTCCTTGACCTCTCTGCATGAGGAACATTATTATGAAAAGAAGGATGTAAAAACTCCTAAAGGTAATAGCACAAACAAAAAAGGTAAGAAGTAGTTTGGTCTTGAATGTGAAGCAACAGCGTTAGTGCAGACCTACAGGTGGATTTACGCTTTCGTGCTTGAGCGATCAGAGCTTAGGTCATGCTGCATTGCTGATTAGTGGAGGTGTTAAAGCCACAGCCTTCGATATTAAAGAGAGGGAGGTGAATGTAGAGAAATTTCAGTCCCAAATTGGATGAATTTGCCAAGTCTCTGGCTACAGTGCAATACTCATTTATTTGCAGGTGAATTTAATAGACAGGATGTTGAATGAGGAATTGCTTCCCAGAGTAGTATATTGGGATTAGGTAGAATCTGCCTAAAGCCCAAACAATAGGTTGTTTTTGTGCTAGTTCATGCTTTAAAAATGATTAAATGCACCTGACACTTTAGGTAATCTTATATATTTAAATTAATATGAAACTCATACTGTGTTTTTGGAGTAATTTCTTCGCTAGCATATGCCTATGTTATAATATGCATTGTATAATATGTAACCATGTTTCTTGATAATTTAAGCGAGAGGCTTTTAAATCATTTTAAACCATTCAGAAGTCTGATCGTGTTCTAATTTCTGTACAAAGTCCTCCATAGGGGATAAATCTAGTTTAAATGTTCTCTTTTTTCTAGAATTTTATACCCTGGCTGTGAGATGATAGAACATTCCTGCATTTCTAACTGAAATACATTACCACCACGTGAAAGGTTTTTAGCTCACTTTTGTCAAATAAGTCTATACTTCAATTGTAAATATATCCAGCATTATGAAGAAAACTACGATTTCTAGTTTTATTCAGTTCTCTTACCCTACCCAGGTTTGATAACTGGGAAACTGAATAAAGCACAAATAGTGATGGGTTTTTAAATACTTCTAAATGCTAGTTGTCTCATCAAGTTTCCTTAGTCACTAGCAGAATTAGCAGTCTGCATTTTATTTCTTTTGACTTTTGAGTCAGATATTTGCTAACTGCTCAGAAATATTTGCTGCATTAGTTGTTCCTCCCTTCTTCAACATTATTTCACAAAGTAGTGCCTGTTGTGACAAATAATGTCATGCTATCATGTGTGTCCACACAGCTCAAAACAGATAACCTGTGTCCAGGTGAGTTACAGGAAAACCTGAAGAATAAAAATGATGATAACCAAATTCTTATCCCTTCTGTGAGTTTTGCCTTGCAAAGTGCTCTCAATCAATGTTGAGTTTTACTTCCTTCTGCAGAACACCTAGTAAATTTATGTCGATGACAGAGACTTAGCTAGGAATTCTGTCTTCTCCTCCTTGATAAAATTACTATAATTAGAAATACAGTAAAATATTTGGTCTAGCCTTTAATATTTAAAGTAATAGTGATAAAATCAGAAATACTATATCTGAAACCAGACACAACTCATGCCCTTCTTTTGCAGCCTTACTGAGTTTATTTAGTAAAAATAGATATTTATGTTGTTGCTAAGTTTTTGAGCTTATTATTGCATAGTAAACTCGAAAGTTCAACATATGCCTTTTCTGGCTCCCAAGGATTTTCAAAACTTAATTATTGTTCTCATGATGCATAAACTGTGCTCCAATACCTGCATCACCCTAACAGAACTATCTCAAATGATATAATAAAGTTATAATCTTGATATCAATGTTCCAGGGAATACAAAACAACATTCAAAATTGTTGGAATAAAATGCTTTTCAAATATGGATCCTTTCCCTGGGTTTACTGTTCCTGTTAACGCAACCATTCACCATATGCACGTGGTCTATTCTTTTTTCATTCCAGCTGCTTAAAAAAAAGATTCCACAGACAGCGAGCTGTGATCCATTACTAGAGCAGGAGGATAAGGATGTCTTTGTCCATCCCCATAATGGACTAATCTATTCCCGGGCAGGTTCCAGAGCGTATTTCCAATAAATTCTCACTATCACAAATTGCCCAAACATATGTAACACCAAAGGATATCATTAATTTTGCTTTTATACAGATTATAGCAGACTACTTATTTGTTCCTCTTGAGGTTCCCACAGATGGGGCATAACTACATCCACGGTTAAAAGCTACCATGTGCCTCTCTAAGAAAAGTACTTACATTTCAAGGTTTCCTTTCCTCCTTTCTTCTTCTGTTGCCCTCTAACACTTTCAGAAGTTACTAATTTAATAAAAATGCAGAAGATCCTGATCAAAATGATAACCACCAAAGCTATTCAATTGTTTTTCTGTGTAACAACTGTGATTGAAATTCTGGTCACAGCAAAGTCGAAGCCAAAATTTCCTTGGCTTCTGTAGGGGACTAGGACTTCGTCTAAGGTGAATATTGTTTTTGATTTAGACACAAATAGCTTATAACAGTTTTTGATTCACAAGTCTCATCTAGCATAATACCACATTAAGTAAGCCAAGAAACTGTAATCTAAAGAGTATTGACAGGTGGAGGCTGAACTTATATTCATTTCAGGTGCTGTATGCTAAGTACAAATCTTTTTCCCTGGTATGTGATGTCTACCACGAGACAATGTTATCAGTTATGTCCCATGTGCTGTAGAGATCATCACTTTCAAGGTAGAGGAGGACTGTAGAAGAAACAACAAGGACTAGGAATGACAGTAGTACCACTGGAGAGAAGAAAATTTGTTGGAAATGCCTGTCAACGATGGAGAGATGCTTCAAACATACTTGAAATCTTTTTTAAGACAGCTTTCCCCGTGAGCAGGATCTGTCCTTTCTGGATGAATCTTCAAACAAAAGATATGCAAATAAACAAAATTTTACCTTTTACATTGTTTCCCAGTGTAAATAACAAGAGAAAATGATTGAAACGCTCAAGCTGCAAACACCTAAGGTTTAACCAGTTAGTTAACTCTCAATATTACAGGAAACAAGGGACAAAAATCTCTTTTGAATCCAAAATTTTCTTGTAGCAGGAAGAGCTCCTTTAATACTACTTTTTAAAGAAGAACATAAATCAATGTGTCGAGCTATCTATTTACACATTTGGGTTATGTGTGGGAAAGGAGGAGTGGATTTTTCCTTTTTTAAGCAATTATTTACCCTATCAATATATATCCCAGCACTTGCTTTTTTTCACCCCATTAATTCAGACCTTGAATATACATGTTTATTTTTAAATAATTGCAAATTATCCATGAAATGGTAAATAGGATGATGAAGTCATTAAGCATTAATCACATAACGTAGTTCAAGCATGAAAGCAAGCTATTCACACACATTTCTAGAAGAGTTATCATGAAATGTAGAGCAATTTGAGGAAACTGGGAAGACCAGTGCTTAAGGTGGTTGCATGGGACCTGGGGTATGACAGTACATTTCATCATCTCTCTGTGCATGCTTTGGGTGCTACTGCTAAAGGATAATCCCTCCGTTCACATCATTAGAAGAGTGATAAAACATCTCAGTGGGAGGGGAGGACAGTAAGTGCGTGACGAGGCTTGGGGGATGTTAGGTGACACATCTAATGAAGGCCATTAATATATCACAGTTAGATTCTCTTGGAGCAAGAGAAAAGTCATTAGTCTTTTTGTGTGTCAGCTGGCAGAAATTGTGTGGAATAAAGTCACTCTTCCTCCAGGAATATGAATTCATAGAGAAGATTGATCTTAATGTTCTTTCGTCACCTTCCCTCAACACAGGAGGGGGGCAGTTACAGAAGCAGTAATCTATTTGAGAATATAGTAAATGCATGCATTTTTGAAGGCATATTGGTTTAGGTTAAAATTGTTTACTCTGAAAAGTCAGTATAAGTATTTTTGTAAAAGAAGTTCACTTTTTAACTTTAAATTTTGGATCCATAAGCAGGTCTAGGAGAAAAATCTTTAGAAAATAATGATATTTCAGGTCAGGTGGAATATTTTGTTTGATATAAAGCCTTTTTCAGTAAGAAGTATTAACAATAACTGTGATTTAATCGAATTTAAAAAAAAAAGAATTAAGTTGTGTTGAGATTTACTTTCTATAGCCTTATTGGCAGAATGTGTTAATTTCTATTTGGGATTCTGGCATTGCAGACACTCATGCCAATAGCAAACATTTTGTTAATTCTTGCTTCTTTTGCAAAACTTATGGATTTACTTGGCACTCTCTGTGAATACAAATATTCTTTCAAACATTTGTAAACCTGAAAAAAAGAATTATTTTATCAATTAACTGCTTAACAACCATCCTAAAATAAATTATATTGTGAGTAGCTGTAAGGTGGCATCTTGTTACTGTATAAAACTTTTTTGTTTGGCAGTTTCATAGAATAAGGGAGTTAAATGGCCAGTCTCTTACTCAGGCTTAAAATCTCAGATATCCTGAACACATATTTTCTGTTTTAAAAATTATTTTCTTGTTGCTGTATCCATGTCATAAAGTTGCATCTACCAGGGAAGACCCCTGGCAATGTGGAAGGGTGCAAATTTTGCACTTGTCTGTAGTCATTCAAATTCTGGCAAACTGTGTCAGTTTGTGGACATTGGAAATGAATGGTTATTGAACTAAGATGATAAATTCAATCATACACAGATGAGTGTATAGTATCCCATTGTCTAGAGAACCATACTCTAAATATAACTTCTCTCATTTCCTGAAATACTATGTATTCAGAAATGCATGCAATTCGTAGATATTTTTATTTTTATGAGAGAAGTGGCAGTGCTTGGGGATTTTTTTTACAAATAAATAATAATAGTCAAATCACTGCAATGGAATTCAGGTTGTTTAATCTTAATCTTGAGCCTCTCCAAATACAACAGATAGTGAAATACAAATCTCTGACATATAGGGAGAGCAGCAGAATTCAGAGTTGCACATCACTTCCAGCCTTGGCACTTTTAGGTACCTCTTTTGTCCCAAACAGAAGTATTTGCATTAGCCAACACTTTAGCTTTACGGATGCTTTACCTTAGAGACATTGGGAACTGAACACAAGT
Source organism: Dromococcyx pavoninus (assembly GCA_033558185.1). Lineage (NCBI taxonomy): Eukaryota > Metazoa > Chordata > Aves > Cuculiformes > Neomorphidae > Dromococcyx > Dromococcyx pavoninus. Next base: position 1,492,093 of record JAUMJL010000059.1, on the reverse strand, counting down.
GCAGTGTTGGACAAGATCCAATGCTCTTCTCTCACCATGATGCTGGTACTCTTCCTTTCCTGTCCTATGAATGTTCCAATTCAATTCTGCACATCAACACGCACTTAATTTCAAATTAATCCTATTGATCTCAATGATACTGCCATCACCCACAGAAAAAAATCAGCACTTTGATAGCTGATGGACTTTGTGCCGTAATGTCAGTTATGGTATTGGACCAAATTCTCTTATTCAGTAGAGGTCAATGCGGTTACTGTAGCCTGCACTGAGCATTACACAGTTGATACAAAATGCTCCAAACTCAGATCTCAATATGCAAAAATATACTGCAACTATGGGGCAGGAAAGAATGACAAGAACCAGCAGAAATATTCTTAATGCAGAGGATTCTCATGTTCCCTATTGCACTGCACCATGTCAGTGAGATGCAAGCTATGACAGTAACACAGTTATACATCCTCATTTGGCCTGGATGGACACTTATACTTCAAAAAACAAACAAGTCTGCCCCTTTCTCCTGAGGTTCAGCATACCTTCTGGCAATATATTTGGCACATATTCAAAAGACTTTAGCATTAAAGATGCTTTTGTATTGTCACGCAAACTGTGCGAGAAAGATAATCAGTTATTATAAGCAGTGTTAATAACAATACACTTGTGTTCAAAAGACACATGCATGTTTAACTATTAGCATAACTATAATAAGAATTTAATTGAGAAAAGTAAGGAACAGGAGTCCAATAAATTCTATAATTAGACAAAATAAAAAAGAGCTTAATCATTCACACATAGACTCCTCCTCACCCTCTCCCTTTTAACTTATTCTGAAAAAGTCACTAGAAACAGGCATCAAAAGGAATAATAAGAGAGATGGATTTTACATCTAGTTACTCTTTCACAGATGACATTAAATAATTGTTTGAAATGTTGTTTATTAAGGAGTTCCAGAATAGAGGAATAATACTATGTGATTTTAGAGAAACAGACTCATTAAAGAACATTTCCATTAAAATAATTTCATAGCTCTCTTATAATGCCTTATACCTGTTTTAACATGTCAGGTAAAGCTTCATCATTGTGTCAATCACCTAGTGATACAACATTAAGAAAGGGAATGGTCTATTTTTCTTACTTTCATCAGGTGTAGAGCTAGAGGAAAGACTGTGGAGCAGAAAAGGACCTGCATCACCAGAAATCCTAGTTTACCGATCCTTATATACCCAAATAGGTATAACTAAGAGCACTTGTGAATCTCTATTAAGCTATTTATGCTCCAGAAGGAAAGAAAAAACAGATAAAAATACCTGTCTCTGAACCAGAGAACATAATTCCCTTTGCTGTTGCTGAGTTACCCTCTTTACTATTTATCAAATAGCGTTGTCCTTCTAACCAGTAACTAGGCATGTCAATCCAGACTGCAGGAAAGCTCTTCAAAATATGTTTGACCAGCAGGTGGTTAGTTATTTGTCTTCCATTGAAGACAGGGAAAACATTGCTTTTCTTGTGCTCAGAGTGTGGGACAGTCTAGTTTTCCAATTTGCTTTCAGTTTCCTCTGCTCTGCTAAAGTTCTCAAAAAAAAATTCCCTCATACATATGTGAAGTGGCAGACACTTTATTGACTTGTATCATTCATCTTTTATCTAATGCAAATTCGCTGTAATAGAATGAATTAATAATGTCTTCTAAGAATTGCTGAGACAAGTTTCTTTTTTTCTAAACTCCAAAATGAACCTATTCAAAATGGGGCTTAGAATTTGGTGATACAGATATGCAGATGGCAAATTATTTGTAGTTGGTGGATTGTGTAACCTATTGCTGTGGGGAGGAACTAGCCACAAAGAATAGTCAGTATTTCTCAAGTAATTTATTTTCTTTTCTCCTCAAGGAATTAATGCTGTTCTTCAAAAATATTGAAAACCTGAAAATAGTAGTGGCCACAAAGACTTAAAACATACTGCATAGGAACAGACTTGTTTTCCTAGACCTCTGTTTCACAGCCAAAGTTCTATCAGACAGTAACATTGCCAACCGTAACTATGAGTAGCTTAGAATGATCTCAGTCATTCAGCTGGTCACACAAAAAGGACAAAATTGATTCCTTGCCGTCTTCCATTATTGTAGAACTGGAGCTGCATGTATTAAACATGGGACTCCAAAGACTGCCATAAAGAAAATGAGTATACCAGCTAGATATTACTTGCTGTCACGGTTTTGTGTCCTTTATACCAAGGGAAGGGGTTGCAACTTATAAAACACTTGCAAGGAAAGAGAGAGCAACTGGCTGGTCTGATCTTATCACCTGTATGTTCCTGTAATGGGCTACCTTCACTTGTAAATATATTTACTTATGCGTACAAAAACTGCTTTTGGTCAGTCCTGTCTCACTGCTGATGACTATAGAAGGAGCCAGAGGGAATGGGTCCTCTGGCTCCAGACACTCTCTAGCACTAGCAAGAGATCCTTTAATAAAAGCACAGAAGGAAGACGTAGAGATGTTTTCATTAGAAAGCATTGGAAACGTTTCATTTGTCACACTTCCATTCCCTGCCCTCCCCAGATATTGCCTGTAACAATGACCAGCTCTCTGTGCCTGCACTCAGCCTGCTCACAAAATTGTCAACAAGAAAATATCTGCATTTCCTTTTATTCCTCCAAGTCAGTTATACTGATAATAGCTTTGTCTGCCATCATCTTCAGAATTGACTAGGAAAAGATTATGGAGGCATCATTTAAATGATTGTTTCATGCAAGAGATAGTCTATAATTTTTAAGAAAGGTTTGCCCTCAGATAGCCCAATCTTTAGAGAAATGGATTTGAAACAAAAATAGACTGGTTAATGAATATATAATCTTGCTTGAGAAGGAAAGTAGGAGGAAGAAATCACAATGAACCTGAAAATGAATCTTAAACTCTCTGGAATAAAATGATTTTGAATGAGAAACTGAACCTTGTAAACAATACTGAAAACGGCAGAGAGCAGAGCTCTACCTCTCATGGGAAGACAATTTGATGGGGGACATAAAGACTGGAAGCTGATTTAGTCCACTTAAGTATTGCATACTTTAGGGGTTTCAAAATATAAGCATGATCCTAACAATATAAATCCTATACAAGATATAAGCATACAAAATTATCTTAAAAGGAGATTCACAGATTTCACAAGGCAGCTCATCTTATTGCAGAGGCAGCTTTCAAAGAGGCACTTCAGCTCACTGCTGCATCGGTTGGGTGGGAAATTGAACAAGAATGTCTATTGTTGCATTGTTATTTGTATTTCTGTAGTTAGGCCTGCAGCGGTACCTACCCTGTAAACTCAGTATTTAAGAGGGTTTTATTATCACAACATCAGAAAGTTTTTTTCAGGGTTATATTAAGTTCATACAGCCTCTGTGTGAAAGCAACCCTTATTTCACAAATTTGGATGAGGCAAAATTGACTTCATTTCAGGATATGGATATAAATATTAAATAATTGGACACTTACAGGTTTTGAAGAGTACCATGTTACTCTAAGTCAATATTGACATAATAAATGAATTTGCAGAATATTCAAGTTACTACCATGGTCTAAATCAATGTAGATATAAATTAAACTGACCAGTATTTATATTAATATTATGCTTTGAATTCTAATACTACTTAATCAATAAACAGGGTTGTAATTTGTACCAGGTGGCTAAAACACAGAGATAGTTTCTGGCCTAACCATTTCGCTACACATGCTGAAGTGTATTTACAAACTAGTCTATATTTACTCAGCTGCTTAACTTGGATGAATCAGTAGAACATTTTTAACACTGGTAGATATTTGCTAGTTGCCACCAGATCACGGCACAGACAGTTCTGTTGTAGGTACTTGCTCTTACTCAGCATTCAACAGTTATTATCAAAGTCAAGACCAAAACATTGATCTTCTACATAAAAAAACCCACAAACAAAACCCCTCAGCTGTTTTTCAATTTTCACGTGCTTTCAAATAAGACTGAGAGCAGTTATTTGGGATCCAGCCCAGAAATATGTCAGAGGAACCTCTGCATAAACCCCTAACAATTCCTTCTTAGTTGTCCCTTATTTTAGTCATTCATTCCATTTTCAGGCCTAGTGTGGCAAAAATCACCCCAAAGACACGTTTTTCAGAATGTAGGTGTTAATTTAAATATATATCACACAGTGATGCTAATTAAGTTCTAAAATGTAATTTTTCATAGAAAACGGTATTCACAATCATGGACCATTTCAAATCCCTACGAAATCCCTAATGTAAATAATTTAAAATAATGACAAATGTATTGCCAAAACTGGGGACTGGAGGCGATTTGTAGTTAAAAGGTATAGAACTAGGAGCAAAAACATAATTTCCATGATTTATTTGCTCTGTAGCATTACCTATGAGTACCACAACAGTCCTTGCCCCAAGCAATGAATAATTATGGAGCTAGTAGTGCAAAATGCATCTAGTAGATGACACGTCAGGTCTTCATGGTGAGTATACTGGATTGTACCGTTCCTCTTAAAATATTGGTAAAATACCTCTCAAAATACCCTTTGAGCCACAGGGAAAAGTCATATAATTCTCCCCCCAGGTCCTCCCCGTTCACATCATGCAGCCCTTGAAAGTGCAGAAGAACCAAGTCTGGGACTTGATCTGTTCAGGATCTTCCTAAGGCTAATACCAGATTTCTCTATGCTTCTTTGATGAGACTGATTACTATTTTGTAATTTTTAAGCCATGTACTCTTTTATTCATTAAACAACAACCACCCCTAGTCCCACATTTTCATTTTCCTTTTGACACTAGACATACATATTCCTGATCATTTGTTTTCTGGAACGACCTTTCATAACTTTTATTACCTTGTTAAGAAAAGACATTCTTTCCCTTCAAATCTTCTGCAGGCCATCTTCATCCACTTTTTTCAACGAGATTCATATAATCTTAGTAATGTATCAGTCATTCACTGGAAAGTCTGACAGCCTGTGAATTTATTGGATATATAGTCTGGTCTATGACTGACAGAAAAAAGCATTCACACAATTTAATACATAGCACATTCAATACTGCATTCAATCACAAACAATAGTCTCTAACACTCAACAGGGGGAAAGATGCCAAAATCTAGGAATGCTATTTTGGGCATGGTGAAGGACATTGAGCATTTTGCTCCAGTCCCGTGTCTGTGTCAGGGATCGTTTGTACCTGGTGAACAAACCTCTTTTAAAGTCATTGAACAGTCACCTTCATCACATCTTCGACTGACTGTAGTCCTAGGGATATTTGGGAATTCACTAAAACATTTTCGACAGACTCCTACTGCTATTACTAAAGAGTTGCACTGCTGGCAGTGTCCAGCTAATGCTGCATGCTGAGAGACATGCTTGCTCTATTTAGTTTCTGTCTAAGAAAAATTCTTGGTCTACCCTTTCTATAAAGATTTCTTTTTTGCTATTTTTAGTTTCCTGCAAGATCTTGAAGTCTTGCTTTAAACTCACTTTTTTTTCATCTCCTTTATCGGCCAAGGGACCATGCCTGATAAGAATGATTTTTTAAGAGATGCTTCTGTCATCCCAGCCACATCCCCTGCCTACTTAAATCACTGCAATTTAAAATTACTATTTGACTCTGATTAGTTCCCTCCACATTCTGAATGAGATCTCTTTCTCTGTTAAACGTTTTCTAATACAAACTCAGAATTTCCTTCAGTGCTTGTAAAGATCAACTTCTTTACTTGCATTTATTGTGTCTCAAACATTGTCTGAGTGAAGGGTTGTGTGTGCCTGAGGAGCTTTTCTATGGCTCCTGGTTAACAATGAGATGGGGAAGTGTAGGAGTGGGTACCGACCTCCCTACCCTCACCTGTGGGTGGGCTCACTGTCCTGGGCAGGCTGCTGCAGAGGAGGGGAGGAGGCGCAGCAGCCTCTGCAGCAGCAGGCGTTGCTCTACCTCCACACCTGACTACACACGCACACCAAATGGTCCAGGCAGAGGTTATTCTGGTAAGGGTCTTTTGAACTGACCCTGGAGTCCTCAGCCTCAATCCAATAACTTTCCTGAAAGAGCTTCCGCGCATGACCCAGTTTGAGAAATTTCACAGCAAGAGCACCCCTCACATGCTAATAGTACATGGACTTGCCTTATAAATAGTGCATGCTAAGAAGCTACAGAACACACGCCCAACACCCTGAGGAAGGACTGCCTGACTGGCCTGAAGGAGAACTACTGGACCACGTGTTCCTGAAGAATTGCTACTGCAGGAGTTGCTACAGAATGAACCAGGTTTTCCTGAAGAACCACTGTACCCCATCAAAGTGGTGATACTTATTCTTTTCCCCTGCTACTTCCTCATCTCTTTCTCAGTTATCTTACTGTACCTTCTTTTTTCTCGGCACTATCGTGCATCATATTGAATCAAATTGTGTTTATTTTGTTTAACGACCTTGGCTGCGGTCAAGGCATCAGATTGTGATCTGAACAAATTGGGATGAGTTTTTGCAAATTTGAGAATTTGCGACTCAGAGTGTACACAAGTGTCTTGTTTTGTGATTTTGGTTTTGTCCAAAGTAAATACTACATTTGAATTTATCCTTGGAGATTTGTCAGTCTCTGATTTGCTGTGCAGATATTGAAAGAACCCTTTTCACCCTCCCTTTTCAACTGCACAGGTCGAGGTGGACCCTAACACTATTGGTGTCAGGAGCGGGTTGTAACAGTGCATTATTTTTAAAGTATTTACTTGTTGTTCTTCCTTCTTGATAATGTCCCATATCACACTTCCATCTAATAAAGGATTTATGTTATGATGCTCTTCTATACCTGAGCTTCACCTGCAGCTTGAATTTCATCAGTGACTAAGAGCTGAAATTTTTGTATTGGGATAAACAACAGACTGACTCTGTCTTCAATTTTTCTTTTCCAGTACCTGACATGTTTAACTGAAATTACCCATCTCTTCCATGAACTGTCAGACTCACTCTTCCATGATTTTCTCATTGTCCATAATCTTAGTTTACTTAATGTTACTGTTTTCTTCAAGGGACTGTGTCTGGCCTGTATTACTTGTGTCTCACGAGAGTCAAGTTACTTGCTTATTCAGCAAGCTGGTATGAAGTATTTAAATTTATGTGCATACTGGACAGCAATCATATCACTTTTTCCAGGGCAATATTAAAAAACACTAGGAAGAGTACTCCCTTACCTTAGTCTCCCCCATTCACCCAGGGCAATAAATTTGAACTGTGCATAATATTTTTGAACAAAGTGCAGAAGCACAGTGTAAGACACAGACTCGAATATTAAGTTATCAGTCTTTTTAAAATCAATGCATATTACATGCTAGAAAGAAATCAGCAAAACTGTATGATTAGAAGCATCATTTAATATGAACGTTTATCTGATATTTTGCTAGTTCCTACACCTTATAGTACAAGCTTCAGAAAAGCATCTCCATAGTTACAGTGCATAACTCCTCATTAAAAACTTGGTAATAATAGGAACATCACAGGGGAATACTCCTGACATCTTAATGTAATTTTTCACTTTAGCTACATTTCTCGTATACCTGGAAAAATTAAGTCCAGACTTCATTGATTTGAGCAGAAATTATCTGGAAAAAAATTTTGCCTCTTTTTTTGCATGTAAAAAATAGGTTGTCTAATTTTCACTCACAATCTCACGAAAAACTCAGAATTCATAAATGTGCAATTGCACAAAGGTGCAAAAATAAGACAAATAGACAATTCCTATACCATTGCTGCATTGAATTGCTGTATTGGTTACTGCCTTCGGTAATTTTCCAGGTTAAGTTGTTGAAGTACTATTGGAAGTCTAGTTCTCTTATTCCATATATGTTGATGTGAACAGACCAAATGCAATTAATACTAAAAAAAGAAAAATAAGAGCCTCATTTCTTCCTGTCCATCCATTCCCACCCCTGCCCAAGTTTTTAGACAAGATAATAATCTTCAACAAAGGTAACCAAAGGAGCAGTTCACAAACTAAAGTATTCTCTACCGGAAAGCAGAAACTCTACACCTGTATTGTCACTCACAGACAGCAGTGCAATGTGTGCAGTATTTCTGCAGCCTCTGATATAGCTGGAGATACAGTTTCTAGAGACAAAAAGAGTTCAGGAGTACTGGATAAACTGCCTCCAGTTAGCTAGAGAATAATATGACCAGCAAAATAATGACACTTTGGACCACACCAATGCAAAGTGAAATAAAGGAATTGGGGTTGAACAAAATGATTCAAGCAGCTTGTACTTGGCAATAAGGATGCCTACTCTCCCAAATGAAGGATAAGCATTAATACAAAGCAGTCTAATGGAGGCTTACCAAAATTCATCTCTCTAAATAGCAACCTGAAAGCTCACTTCACATGAAAATCAGTATATCAATGCTCAAGATGAAATACAGTCAATTTTCAGAGACATTGTTTGAATGTAGGCAATTGTGTTTATGCAAAATGAAAAAGGAAATAATCTTGCAATAATATTGTGTTCTAATACTAGAGAACGTTCAACCTTTGAAAAAATAATTAGTTAAAAGGCCAAACCACTGGCCAGCATATATTTCACTTTGTAAACAGGAGCACCTCATGAGACAGGAAGGAAACAGTGGCATTTAGAGATAATGAAAGATAAGGACATACTTGGATTTGGTAGAAACTCTGCGATACTCAATATATTGCAGATATATCTGACCCAATAGCCTACATCTATTTGTAAGACCCCATACTTCTTCAGAAAACCACCTATAAGTACATTCATAAATGTACCATGGCCCACATTAATGGCATTGTTTGCCAAATTAGTCCTATTAGGAGACTGCCCAGACCTTTTTTTTTCAGTTGTGGAAATATTTTTCCAATTCCCAGATTAAGTTTGCTGGTGACTGGTCTCTTGCCAGTGTTGCCTGTCACCATGAGACTCTTCTGTAAATGCTTGATATTTTTATCTCTAAGAACAGAATCACATCCCCTATCAGACCTCTCACTGCCAGGCTGAAGACCTTTTCTTGTAAGAAATCCTCCACTTGTAGAAATGTTCCAGATGAACCCCCTACAGGATATTGTTCAGTGCCATTTTTATTTTTAGATCTCTATTGATAAAATCTCACCCAGTTTATCCCACAGTTAACTCGCCTCTTTTCAGAGTTTCACCCCATAGGGTATGGTCCTGCAATGATCAGCTTGTCCTGCCTTCTGTTGCTGTCACTTAAGGTCTCCTGCTCACAGGAAAACACTCCTACTGCAAGTTAGCTTGCACTGTGCCTTTTCATCCCATCTCGGTAGAATGATCTTCCAAGTTATGCATCAGTTCCTCTACAATAATCTCATCTCCCTTTTTACGGTCAGTGATGCTTTCAATCCTCTTCCAGGCCTGGGACAAGTGGAAAGAAAGAGATCACATCAGGAGGTGGCCAGGGGAGGGACACAGGCTCATCATCATGTACTTAAGCGGGGCTATATATGGGAGGAGAGCAACTAACAACCATACAGAAGAGCATGTGGAGAACGGGCATCCTAGGGATACACAGTGGGCACTCTGCCAATAAATTGTTGTTACCAGAGATAGAGAGCTGCACACATTTTTCTGGGGCAGGTCGACATAAATACTTGCCTTCATGACTGGAAACACAAATTTGTGGATGCTTTCTAGCCACGTGACCATTCTCAGCCCATGTCTGCAGCCAACATTTCCTTATTTTACCTGAGGGGTTTTTTTTGCCAATGTCTGGCAGTGTTGATATATATTACTTCACAGCATGCCCTCCTCTCCTGGGCAGGACCTGGTGGGAATGGTGTCCTGTGAAGCTGTGAGGATGGGACCCTTTTCTGTCGGGAATCTGTATCTCCATGCAAACCCCCACTTTTCTTTGTATTTCTGTTATTATAAGGTGAGACCCAGAGATAGATGTTTCTGCTTGAATTCAGACAGAAAGTCCTCTACTGATACATGCTTACTTCTCCTAGACTCCAGATGTTTCTGATAAATACATTTTGGTCTCATTTCTAATAGGAAAATCTAACCACTCCTAAGGCTTTGAAGGCAGAGGTGAATTGTGTCAAGCTTTATTGTGATTTATAGATAAGACTATTCAGTTTTATCACTGTCTGGTTAGATGGCGCTGCAGTACGTGACAGCCTGGTTTGAAAATTTCCCTCACCTTCTAGATAAGCCCGATTTTCTTTTTTTTCTTGTAGATTGCAAGTATGAAAGACAGAAAATGTAAAATTACTGGGAGCCTGGCACTAAAAAATAACAACCCATTAAGTGACATCATTAACTACCTCTATCTGCCTGTTATGAAATTCCGAAATGCATTTGGACAAAGATGTCTGATATCATTCAGGGCATGTGGAGAGTCTGGAATAATGAAGAACAGAAATATGAAAACACACAAAAGAGATTTCACCTTTGTTTGTGAGTTAATTATCTCTGACAGAGAAGGCAAGCTCAGAAATAGTATTTGCTGTTGTATGCAAGTATTTAATATCTTCCTAAGGAGTCAGCGTTGCAAAAAAATCCAATTTAACAAAAATAATTATCAGTACCTGTTTTGTCTGTGAAATTTCTTTTAAAGACGTGTGAGTTTATTTTGAATTAACTGAGAATGAGCATAATACCAGTGTACATACTAGGTACTGCGATGTTGGTGCCTTTCTTATTAAGATAATCCCATTGGAGCCTACACCCAGCTCTTGCAAAGAGGACATTGACCTTATACATACTTTTAACCAAGGTGAAAATGTGGCTTCCTGAAATAGAAAGCAGTAAAATAAGCATGTAATGTGGTTATTCAGCTTTCTAATTAATAACTGACCAGTGTCTTTTTCAGAAATTTTTACTTTAAGCTGTACAAGCAGCAGAAAGAAATAGTGCTCTAATACGTTTTTAAACCATCACATAAGTTTTTCTGGTCTATTTATCCATTTATATTTCTAAGAACTAACCAAATTCCACCAAAACCGCATTTGTCAGAAGTTCTTTAAACGCATTAAGCGATAAAATAACGTAGTCATTGAATACTGGGAGACCAGCCTTGCTCAGGAGGTATTCTTCACTCTTGTCACTTTGCTATTTTCCCTTCTTGTGTTCAACTCTCATCTTTACCTTTCTGCAACATGTCATGATGCACTCTTCAGTAAAAATGTTCCTGCTATATCACTCCCTTGTTTCTCTCTTGCTTTACCACATTTTTATACTTTTATTTTGTCTCTGCAGTGTTGTTTATCTTTCTTTGCTCTCCATCTTCAACTTGTTTCCCCTTTCAGAAGCTTCTTTCAAAACACTTATTTTCTTTTTCACAACTTATCAATCTTCCCTTCACTGCCTCTTATCCACAGCTGTCTACCTCCATATGTCCCTGGTGTTTTTATGGAGCAATAACCACAAGCTTCAGAAATGCTGTATCCAGAGCACTCCTAAGGGAGCAGGTGGTGAGGAAGAGAATTTCTCTGCCAGGAGGAGTGGAGGTCCTGGTCTGGCAGCCAGCAGGGTCTCAGCCCTCCTGGGAAACTGGTTAAGCTATTTGTCCTGTACCGCACCTTCTTGCCTGCTAATCATATTCACATACTATATTTCACCTGATATACTAACATGCTCCTGAGATAAAAAACAAGCAGGCATATCTTATAGATTAAACTTGGTGCCCCCTGTGAACTCATGCCTGAGCCTCTTTGTAACAGGGGTGGTTGCAAAGACAGACCAGGTGGAACTGCTCAGTCAGCAGGCAGAAAGCCACACCAGGTGGGCTATACATCTCCTTAGAGATTAATGACCAACCTGAGAACAAAAGTATGTATCATTAGAATAAAAACATCTGTATTGTATACAACGTACCAAAATTTTCAGGAAAAAAAAGACCTGTATTTCAAGCCATATTGTTATTCTTTCCTGTATTTTAAATGTTAAGGTCAGAAACAACTGAATCGACACAGAATAGTGATTTAAACTTTGTCTCCACATCACATATTTGTTTTTGTGGTCTCTTCTGTTTGACTTTCAGCTTGCTTATTGGCCATATTATGGCAGCTTCTGACTATCCCAGTAAGAGGCCAAAATGTTGTTCAAGTTGCAACATGTTTTGTTTGCACTGTTTATTTTTACCATTGTGACTTTTTTTTTCTGCCTTTATTTACACTTCCTGAGCTTGCCTAGACATTTTACCAAGATGTGCTTTGACAGTCAGATTTCTCTGTTATATCCATTTGTGGGTTGTGGGTTTTTTCCCCCCTAGATCAATTATAGCATCTTATGCTTGGAACTTGCCACCAATGACATGTCTAACCATTAGGTTGCTTTTTCATGCTCTGATACAATAGAAGGCATAGCTGTCTCTCTCCAGAGCAGAACAGTGACCCTTCCTATCATTTATTTATGCACAAACTGTTGAAGAATAACAATAAAATAGTCCTAACACAACTGTATCTGAAAAATGCCAGGATTTCAATTCCAGTTCTGTTCATAGATTCTCCGGTATATTTTTTTCTAGTAAAAACATACAAAACATCATCTAAACAAAGGAATATTATTTATTATTATTTATATAAATAAATCACCATCTCTATCAAGGTTAAAATCTCTTTATATTAGGCAATATATATTGGTATAGTAAGGATGTGTCTATGTCTTAAAGACTTTTTATAAGTAAATACATTACGTGAAGGCAGCAAGAGGAGCAAATTATTATTGTCCCCACTATATCCTTCCTTGGATGAGGCAGAGCAAAAGTCCAGGTAGCATGTGAGAAATTGTAAAAGGGTTAGGGAACAAAGACAAGACCCACCCTGGGCACCCTGAGGGCTAGCTGTACCAACAAGATTATCCTGCTCTACAGCCAAAGAGAAACCTGTCAGTAAGTATACTTGGTTTACTTCATGATAGGAAGTCAGCGTCCTGAAATAGCTTTTTTGCACTACTTTGTTGAGAGAAGGCATCTCAGGGAGAGACATCTTTCCCTACAATTTGTAAGCTGAAGGGAGAATGCTGTGACAGGCTGTAAATCACAGTCCCAAACAAGCTTGCTACTTGACAAATTTTGAGTAGATTCATAATATACGTAGTTTAGCTGGAAAGCATGCCATCCCCAAATAGTTTTGAGGTGAGATTCCTTGGGATTGCAGGAAACTCAATAAGCATATGGCAACATACTGCAAAACTGGCAGCACCTGCTGAGTCTCTCCTGAACCAGGCAGTTCTGCTACCCTTTGGCCAGAACCCAGCCAAATGTCTGCCCATTCTCAGCCACCTCAATATTCATTATAAATCTGTTTCCACAGTCCTGACACTGACTATCTTAAAGCAAATCATCAGCTCTCAGGCATCTCCATTTTGTTTGACATCCAGCAAGACAATGAACCACTGTGACAAATTACTAACTTCAGAAATCCCATCATAGAATATTGTGACAAATAGAAACTCTGCAATTACTTCTTGCTTAGCCCTCGACATCGTGTCTGCAAGTAGCATCAATCAGAACATTCAAGATACAATTAGACAGTCTCTGAAACCCCTTTGCACTCTCCAGATGTGCTGTTACATGCTTCACTTATGGGTAAGTATTACTAATTTCAACATAGATCTTTTAATGTTGGATGATCTTTTGATTTTTTCTCCTATTTTGTAACCATGGCCTTTTTTTGTCAGGAGAGAATCAGAAAGGCTCTAAGGTGCATTCCTTCAACAAGTGGATAAAAAAAAAAAAGCCCTAAGGGTAACCTCAAGTGATTTTATTCAACAGTATAAAAAACCATTTATCATTAATATTAGCTGTCCTTGTTTACATAAAATTTTCCTTTTACATGAATCTTGAGAGTGTATCTAAGTTAGATGGTTTTACAAAAGAATACACACAATGCTCAAGGATTAGGACATACCACTTGGTAAAATCTGTGGGGTTTAAGCCTAATGCAATTACTGTACCTTGTGCCAAATATGTTCCAGAAAGCTTTCAGAAAGAACAATCTTATATTTAGTATAATATTTTATAAAGCATTTAAGTAGGTATTCTACTTAAAAAAACAACCAAACCAAACAAAACAAACACCTATTCCAAAGACACTCAATTTTTAAAGCAGCAATCTGATTCCTTCAGAATAAAAACCATACAACTTTTTTCCAACACTTCAGAGAGCCCTCCATGGAGTTATTTTGAAGTTATATGGCACCTCTAAAACATATCATTATTATTATTAAAGAGAAAAGCTGCCTTAACTTTGTCATACGTCCCCAGCTGCACCAGAACTACCACGTCAGACCTACAGATGACCCAAATAGGATTCTGACTTGTTTTGTATTAACCTTAAGAACATGACTGAAAACTTTGTAGCTGCTTGTGGAGACCTAACAGAGCTACACAGACCTGCTTGAGCCACTTGTGAGCATCACAGCTCCTGCTTTCTCAAAGTATTAATTTACACCATAAGGATTAAATAATGAGGTTTAATGGATACAGATCAGATTTTATGATGGAACTGTATTAGTACATAGACAGATTAATTTATCTTCAGTTAGATCTAAAATAGTATATGCTGCTAAAATTGTGCATAATGAGAAACCATAATAATTGTTAAGGGTTATTTATTAGTTCAATTTATGTATTTTCACAGTGATCCTAACACATTTCTGGTACTCAGAATGGAGTATTACTTTCAAAGATGTCAAGAGTTAGAGCTGAGACAGGTTATCTAATCTATATTTTGCCATCCCACATCTAGAGGTCCATCAAAGACAGTAATTCTAAAATGTCAAGAATCTTCCTGATTTTAGTCTAATAAACAAGCCACACACACTCTGAATGTACAATGAAAATGAATTGTTGCTGAGTGCTACACTGTCATATGTCCATTAATTTGACTATATACGTTCCCACTAAGAATTAACAATATATTAGAACTCACGAGATGATTGCACAAGTTAACAGCATTTGTGGTTTTCACCCATTTTATGTGTTGTAGTAGAAAACATGCTAAAAAATAAATATTGAGTTGCTAATACTCTCTGTATCAAATACAGAAAATAATTTCATGCCAACAACACAAACTTGTTTCATGTTTCATATTTTCACACTTCATTTCCACTGAGCTGAAACCATTTCAGACTTTTCTAGCTTCCGGTTCCTGTCCCATCAGAGACCTGGAATATGCACTGAGGTGCCTGGAAAGCTTTGGAGAGAAAAACAACAACAAAAAAGAGGGCTAGTTGTGGTGATGGTATTTCTTTCCACCCCACTATCCACAAACCACTCTGTGCTGCTTTATACAACTTTTTTGATGCACTTGGAAAAACACCATCTCCTCTCCATCTCTGAGTCTCTGGTTAATTTGATTATAAATGGAATACATGGAATACATTATACATGGAATAATTTCTTTGCTAATCAATTGATAAACAAGTCTTCATAGGAATTTTACAATTTTAACATAATAAATTCTAAAATGCTGATAAACCATGTGTATTCCTATCTGTAACACTAGTACTCACTGGCAGAAGAGGCTTTCTGAGAATGCACAGGATGTTATATAGGCCATACAAATATCTTATGTTCTTTGAGCTTATGTCCTAAAACTTGTTGTACAATATGTTGACCTCTTGAAGATCTATTTTTGTGACTGCATAGCATGTATTTTAAAGAGAAAGGTTAGAACAAGTTTTAAAAGCAGGTATGAAATGAGCTCCCTCCATAATGGAATCTCCCAGAAAGCTTAGTGTGACCATGCAATAAGGTCAGATCTGTGCTTCTCTACTTGTCAGGACCATCTAACACAAAGGGGAATAAGAAGTGATAAGTGGTGGAGAATCTCCTGTAGTTCAAAGAGATTGATGATTTCAGAGTAAAAGTTCATGACATGTCTTTTCAAAACTCTGTCACAGACTCATGGCTAAGCTCATTTCTGTTCGTGCTTTCCCAAATCGTTATAGATTGTTGGCATTCAATGAGAAACTGCAGTTATCATGAAGGGATTTGTGCTATCTGATGGGAAACAGCCCATTGATTTTTTTTTCAGCCTGCTACAACAGCTGCTCTTGAAGTTAGAGAGATTCTTTAATATGTTAAAATGTCCCAGACGACCAGCGAATAATGCTTCATGCATTCAGGAACAGCTTACACATAGCGTAAGATATCAAGGAATGAACCAAGTCAGTGGTTTAATTAAGTATAAATATTACATTCTTAGTATGTTGAATTACTTTGCTAGAAAAGAGATCAGGTAGAAGCAGTTGGCTGAAAAGGATATGGAAGTATCATGGGAACCTTATTTTTACCTGTACCAGCAAAATGAGAATGTTCTGAATACTAGATGTTCTCAGGACTAAAGAAACCGGAAGGTTTTAGAAGATAATCTCACTCATAGAGTCACTGAAGCTGGAAGGATGAATCTGTAACTAAGGGATCAACTCCATTAGTTATTGGGGATCCTTATCCTTCTTATAATCTTTGAGTAAAGCATGAAAACCTGGTAACTTGTTTCAGGCATGTATCTGAAATAATTAAAATCTCTTAGATTTATAAGGTCAGACTGTCAAAAGATTACAAATACTTCTTGACACTAGTAAACCTGAAGATGTCTTGGCCTCTCACTACAGTCTTATTTTTCCTTCTCTGCCAGAGGAAATTAAGAGCTAGAGGAAAGTAACAGCCTGGAAAGAGAAAGGCAAATGATCTGACAAATGACTGATATAGCACAATGTAACAGAAGGTAAGATTTGTGATTTTACTGTAACTACAAAGACATCGACAGAAAGTGCCTGGATCCCCTTGTCTCATGGTGAAGTGATTTTCCAGCCTGCCCATATGAAGTATTACTCTATCCTATTTGTATCTGATGTCATCACTATGAGATCCAGTGTTTCCTTGAAAATGAAGCCTCTGCTACGTTCTTGTACATTAAACAGTGCCAGTTTAAAGGTGTTAAGAGAAGGTGGATGAAAACATTTCCCTTTGACTCTCTGCTGGATCCCAGCTAGTGTGTCTGGAAGTGAAATTTATGCTAATTCTGGAGGTGGTCGTTAAGCCTTGCGCAGGCCACACAATCTGACTTAGATGAACAGACAAGCAAAGGTACAGAGTAAAAAGACAGTCACGGGAAAGACCTACAGAGTGGGATGATTCCTGAAAACCAATGGTGAATCAACCCAAATGCACACTCCTCAGTTATGATGGGCTAGCAAACTAAACTTCAAGAATCCATTTGGATTTAAAATGCTTCACTGAAAAAGGGAAAGGCAGCAAACATTTGACAATTTCTAAACAACTGAAAGAACCACTTCTTAAAAGCACAGGACAATCCTTCCTCTCCTCTTCCTGCTGGAAGCCTTAAAAATGGATCTATGACTATGAATTCACATTTCTGGCAGATGTGAATGTGCATGGCTCCACTGAGCCAGCGAAGGTGTGTCCTTGGTTTGTACAGACTGATTTTCAAGTGCTGCCAGCAATAAATAACCAATTTTCCTTTCCTTTAATTCTAAGGTGTGTCAACCACAAATATTACAAGGCAGCCCAGGATGATAAACAAAATGCATCTGCTCCATGTGAGATGAGCTTCTCTTTCTCACATTTTAGTTCTTTTCACACTTCCCTACTTGATCTGTCTTTCATCTTGCCCTCATTATCTGCTTCTATCCTATGTCTTAAGGCTTACCCTATAGGCTACTGAAGCAAAACGTAAAACCTCATTGAAGGCAATAGACTTTGGATCAGGCCTTTAGGGATTAATCAATACAGACAGTGATAACCCCCGTGAGCTGCTGAATGCCTAACATCAATAAACCTCACAGAACCAAGCCAGTAGCTAACTGGTGGTACCAGGACTAATGGGAGTCTGAAACTTCTTGCAGCTTTTGGGTTTCTGAAGTTGAGGCATGTTGATCTGATAGGCAGGGGAGCTAGTGCATTCGTATCGGGAGGCTCTAACATAATATTTCACAAAATTGGAAGCTTCTTAGGCCCATCTCAAATTTTCATTTGAGTTGTCATAATAAGCTTTACCCTCATTCCTCCTGGGGTCTGCTCAGAAAAAAAAAAAGGAGGGATACAAAATTAATTTGGGTTCATGTTCTTTTGTGACTGCTCCTACTGAGCACAATAAACTGACATGCTGCTTTTAATTAGCATTTAGTTAACTGCTTGTTTTTGTGCAGAAACTCCAGCAAACACGGAGGTGCTGAACTGAGGGCATGGGTAGTGGCGGGGGGAAAGATTG
Source organism: Dromococcyx pavoninus (assembly GCA_033558185.1). NCBI lineage: Eukaryota > Metazoa > Chordata > Aves > Cuculiformes > Neomorphidae > Dromococcyx > Dromococcyx pavoninus. The sequence goes on along the minus strand of JAUMJL010000059.1, from coordinate 1,473,887 downwards.
GGTGGAACAACTTGAAAAGCAACCATTTATATTCAGTGCTTGGGCTCAATCTGATTTCAAACTGTGCAGATAGCAACAACAAAGTTTGAACAGAAAGCTAATTATTGATAATTCACCTTAGGTGACAAACTTCAAGTCACCATGCATTAAAATATGATGGAGTCCTACCACTATAACACCAGCATGACACAAACCTGAGCTCAACAGTCAATGTGCAAAATCATGACAAACAAATAGCATCTTTCGTAGCAAAAGCACTACATATACATATCTTTAACTGTTTTCATCAGCACAAGGATTCTACAGTCATTGCTCTTACCATTTCCATTTGTCCTCCTTCCCTCCTGATAGGATATATATCTACCTAATCACAGCTGCTGCCCCTTATTTCACGAAGAATACAAGATCCAGCTTTTGAAAATCAGATTGTGTAGCTTTCACAGAACGCTGACATTGTATGAGCACCATTCCTTCCTCTACCACTATTCAGAACCAGAAATCTTGCTAGAACATGAGTTTGGAATGAAGTAAATTATCTATTTGTTACCACAATTCAAATGAGCTGCTTATTGAAAAATTAAGGTCATCTTGGTAAAAAGGCTGCTAATCAAAACATTGGCTGAATTTATAAACAGGGTAATAGGTGTTCTCTACAGACCTGCAGATGTGAAACACCACATACACAAACTTGTAAAATAAAGCTACAGCCTGTGAAAGTTGCATACCTGTTCAACTGAGGGAAGAATAGAACTCTTGATTATTACTTCCCAAGTTTAAGAAATTCTGATGGACATCTTTTTGTCCCACCTGCTGTTCTTGGTCAGTGTTCCCACACAGAAGCCTGAACCCAATATTGAGCTGCATTAATTGCAAGCCACTTTTTTACCCATATATTTTCTTTACTATCATGGGATAATCAAGCACAGAAACATAGAATTACCCAAGTTGGAAGGGACCCAAAAGGATCATCGAGACCAACTCCCATCCCTTAATAGGACACTCCCAACATTCAAACCACATGACCGAGGGCATTGTCCAAATTCTTCTTGAATGCTGGCAAATTCAGTGCCATGACTGCTTCCCTGGAGAGCTGTTCCCATGCTCCACCACCCACTGGGTGAAGAACCTCTTCCTAATATCCAATATAAACCTCCCCTGTCAAATCTTCCTACTATTATCTGTAGTCCTATCATAGGTCACAAGAGAGAAGAGATCAGCACCCATTTCACCTCCTTCTCCTGTGAGAAGGCAGTAAATAGCTATGAGATCCCCTCTCAGTTTCCTCTTCTCCAGGCTGAACAGATCAAGCGACTTGGTCTGTATCATCTTTGAAAAAAATGTTTATGAATTTCTTCAAGACAGAAAAAAGGCATTAATGTTTTTCAGCTCCTATGAGATACCAGGAGATGTTTACCATTATTTTGTTATTAATACTGCAGTAAGAACTTCAGTCTTGGACCAGGAGCCACTTGCATGACCTCGTGCTTCATTTATGAGAGTCAGAATAGCAAGGTGGGCCTGTCATACAGGCTTCACAATTAAATTCACTGTATGAATTCAGCTGACCTGCATTGAAGTTATTGCTACAAAGCCCAGGAGAGTGGCTTAATTCCTGTGCACAGTCTCAGAGGCTGTTTATATGGCTAGATAGCTCTTTACTTAACAAATAAGCATAAAGAGACATGAAAACTTACCCACTGGAACATAATGCATCTAAAGAGAGGGGACTGCTTTTTACAGGGTTACTGTAACAACAGAAATAACAGTTTGGTGTCACTGTTGTTATCTGCTGTATAGGACACAGGTAAACCCTGAGCGCTGTGCTGATGCTTCTGAAGCATCTAAGGTACTACACTGAGACCCTGATAATACTGACTTTGTTATATCTGAGAAAACATGAGGAGTAATCATTACTGAATATATATATATTTTTATGTGCCTTTTAAAATCATGTCATTTTTGAGTACTGAAAGGCTTTCTTACTGAAAGAATTACCCAGCATATCACTTCATTATCATAATATTATTTGTGTTATTTTCATATAGAAAGCAAAAGCAAAATGGATGAAAAAAGGGATGCACTATTGCAGAACAGTAAAAATCATAGTTCAAGATATTAATTGCACTAAATCCTGTGAGTTTTTGGAAGATAATAAATGGGTGATAGATTGATCTCTAAAATCACATGCATATTATGAGCATAATCCGCACTCTAATGCTGGGTCGTAGAATTTTACAGTCTCATAAGCTTGCAAGGTTTCACCTGGAACATCAAAACAATTGCTAAAAGCGCAATAAATTCTACAGCTAGCCATCTGCTTACCCTCCTGAACTTTCAAATCTTATAAAAACCCTAGCTCATAATTTTTCCACTCTATGAATTTCAACTTTTTTTTTAATACATTATATTCAGAAGGTTACTTAATCTTTTCCAGATAATAAAAAAGATCCATTCTATCTGATAATATTTTGTGGCAACAGACTTTTTCTTGAAAGAACTTTGAGTGCTATCACTAGAGCTAATGGGATTGTGGAGGATTGCCAGTTGTTTTATCTGGTTGAAAACATTTATTTTGAGTAATGCTCTTCCTGTATGAGTTCACCTATCAGTCCCTACTGAAAAATACACCCAGCAGCTGCTTTAGAAGAAGGTTAAGTAGTGCTGATGTCCATTTCCAACGTTAATCTCTGGTATTGTGAATCGCTCTACTTTGTTTTTCAGAAAGTCATAAAGCTTAAGTTTTCCTATTTCTCAGCGCTAAACTATTGTATGATCTCTTGAAATTAGTATTTATTTTCCAGTTAGACAATTACAAATATAAAACCTATCAGTATATGGTTTTAACACACTGTGCTAAGACAATACTTTTGCATGGTCAAAATCCTGTACTGTAGGTGTCACATTTCTGAAGCGACACAAATTTCTAAGAAAACTATTGCAAAGATCCTCCCTTGACCAGATGGATATGAACACGAAGGAAAACTGGTAAGAAAGCATACACAAAAGAAAAATAAAAATCATATATGCCAAGAAAATAAATTAGAGCTTACATATAGCAAGCTTGAAGGAAAAAACAGCTTGTTGAAATCAATAGACAGAAAAAGAACAACTGAAAACCAAAGGACTTCTCAGAAATAATGAACAGGCAAAAGCTAAACCAGAATAAGGGCTTCAGATTGATATTCTATGGGTGAAATGCACCAGAAGATGACACCTTGCTAGGGGTAAAGCAAATCAGTTCTCTGGTTATATTTCACCATTGGGAAAATAATATTCCATACCATCTTCCTCCACCATCTTTAGCAAACCTGGGGAAGGATTTCTCTCTCCTCTACAACATAGAAGAATTACCTGCTGTTCATCACATTGTAGTGGTCAAAGCACTAGTCAAGATGGACTCAGATGATGGAAGTTCAATTCTTTCTCCAAAAGTGATCCTCATTTATTTTAGGGGATAGAGTTTCTTTTCCCTGTACCAGAGGTAATGACGTTACGTGTGCTATTCATAAGGGTACTTAAGAGCCACTAGATAATATTCATAAATACAAGTAAGGTGAAAAATCTTAATTAGCATTTACAAAAAATAGGTTTGATAGCTCTTTCATCATTAAATGATTTTACATTTATCCACACCAATGAATAAGTAAAAAAAACATAATAACCACACGCAATAATAAAACTGATTTGATTTTCAAAACCACAAAAAATTTCTGAGATTAACAATACCAAGTGTCCCCTGCCCCAAATTCATTTGTAGTCCTGTTATTTTCACCACTTTACTGATAAGATGAAATTTATGCTGTCTGTCCATATAGCTGTCTCCCTTAATAACCCTTGGACTTCTCAGTCATTTAAAAAAAGGCATAGCTTTCAGAGGTGTGAAATTTCTGCAAATATCATGAAAAAATTGGCTATTGAAAAGAGATCCAAATTATTGCCTCAGCTGAGGGGAAGATCTTTTCCCAGTCTCAGAGATAAGAGCCAGCAAATCAGCACACATGTGCTCTCAACGAGCTGCAGCAATTTGTCCAGCCAAATAAACTGGGAATGCTAGAGGGAGATAGGCTTGCTGCAAGAGGGATATTGTCAACGAATAATGAGAAAACTGGAGGAAAGTAGTTGTAGCTGTCAGTAGGATGCAATTAAGAGACATAAGCCACAAATATGTGGGAAGAATGACTTTTAAAATCAGGCTCACAACAAGGTTTCTTAAAAATAACGAATGGAGTACAGTATATTAATTCATGTCTTCTTTTTCTTTATAAGCTTTCCTTGAAAATACTTTGAAATAAAAGGTATGAGTCATAATGATTCAAAGAAACAACTGGAGAATACCTGCTTATGTACCACACTTTAATGTGCAGGAAGGACTAAGAATCCACTTATGGGAATCATGTAGCTAGAATTTGTATTAAGAGAAAGATCTATAATCAAATTGTGATACTTGGCATACTCAGTGAATTAAGGTAGCCCACTGTTGAGCCTGACTGTAGAAGATTTTTTGCTAACAAAACTGTCAGGGCTGTCAAACTCACAGCCCACAGTCCAAATCCAGCGCTCCACCTTGTTTTATCCTGCCCTGCACCTTGTTTCTACCCCGCAGCAGCACTGAGCTCCTTGCCCCTACCCTCTTGCCAGTGCTGGTCACGTGTACAGCGTGGCACGTAAGCCACATTATGTTCAAAGATGTTGTTAAGTCATGTAGGAGGAAAATCAGGGAAGCAAAAGCCCAGTTGGAGCTCAAATTGGCCACTTCTGTAAAGGATAATAAGAAGAGTTTTTATAAATAAATCAATGGTAAAAAGAAGGGTGGCAGCGACCTCCACTCCTTGTTGGATGTGGAGGGAAATATAGTAACCACTGATGCAGAGAAGGCCGAGGTACTTAATGCCTTCTTTGCCTCAGTTTTCAACAGCAAGGATGTCAGCGTGCTTGACAGTTGGCCCTCTGAAGTGGTTGATGGGGGCAGGGTTGGCCCTCCTGCAATCCATGAGGAGGAAGTTAGAGACCTGCTGAGCCACTTGGACCCTCATAAGTCTATGGGGCCGAATGGGATCCATCCTAGGGTGTTGAGAGAGCTGGCGGATGAGCTTGCTAAGCCGCTCTCCATCATCTTTCAACAGTCCTGGCTCACCGGAGAGGTCCCAGAAGACTGGAAGTTGGCCAATGTGACGCCCATCCACAAGAAGGGCTGTAAGGATGATCCAGGTAATTACAGACCTGTCAGCCTGACCTCGGTCCCAGGTAAAATCATGGAGCAGATAATCCTGGGTGAAATCATGCGGCACCTGCAGAACGGTCAAGAGATCAGGCCCAGCCAGCATGGGTTTAGGAGGGGCAGGTCCTGCCTGACCAACCTGATCTCCTTTTATGACCATGTGACTCGCCTGGTGGATGAGAGGAAGGCTGTGGATGTGGTATACCTGGATTTTAGCAAGGCCTTTGACACTGTCCCCCACAGTAGACTCCTAAAGAAGCTGTCAGCCCGTGGCTTAGATGGGAGCACTCTGTGCTGGGTTAGGAATTGGCTGGATGGCCGAGCCCAGAGAGTGGTGGTGAATGGTGTCTCATCCAGTTGGCGGCCGGTCACCAGTGGTGTCCCCCAGGGATCGGTGTTGGGTCCGGTCCTGTTTAATATCTTTATAGATGATCTGGATGAGGGAATTGAGTCAATCATCAGCAAGTTTGCAGATGATACCAAACTGGGAAGAAGGGTTGATCTGTTAGAAGGTAGGATGGCCCTGCAGAGGGACCTGGACAGATTGGAGAGATGGGCCGATTCCAATGGGATGATGTTTAATAAGTCCAAATGTTGGGTACTTCATTTTGGACACAACAATCCCATGCAGAGCTACAGATTGGGGACAGAGTGACTGGAGAGTAGTGAGGCAGAAAAGGACCTGGGAGTGCTGGTTGACAGGAAGCTCAACATGAGCCAGCAGTGTGCCCAGGTGGCCAAGAAGGCCAATGGCATTCTGGCCTGCATCAGGAATAGTGTGGTGAGCAGAACCAGAGAAGTTATCGTCCCCCTGTACTCGACACTAGTCAGACCTCATCTGGAATACTGTGTACAGTTCTGGGCCCCCCAGTTTGGGAAAGATGTCAGGATACTGGAATGTGTTCAGAGGAGGGCAACGAAGATGGTAAAGGGGCTTGAGCATAAGCCCTATGAGGAGCGACTGAGCGAGTTGGGGCTGTTTAGTCTAAAGAAGAGGAGGCTCAGGGGAGACCTCATTGCACTCTACAGCTACCTGAAAGGAGGTTGTAGTCGATCAGGGGTTGGTCTCTTCTCTCAGGTGACCAGCGACAGAACTAGAGGGCATGGACTCAAGCTTCGTCAGGGAAAGTTTAGGCTTATGTGAGGAAGAAGTTCTTTACTGAAAGGGTGGTTGGCCATTGGAATGCGTTGCCCAGGGAGGTGGTGGAGTCGCCGACCCTGGAGGTGTTTAAGGGGAGATTGGATGTGGCACTGAGTGCCATGGTCTAGATGATGGTTGGTGTTAGTGTTGGGTTATAGGTTGGACTTGATGATCTCAGAGGTCCTTTCCAACCTTGTCATACTGTGATACTGTGATACGTGTTACGCTGCAGGAGCAGGAGAACGGCAGGAGCCATGAGTATGACAACCCTGTACTCAACACAAACTCCTCCCTAAGTGTGTGTGTAAACGTCCATAAGCTCTCCCAGTACGGCAGAGGATTGGCACTAGCAGCCTTGGAGAAGATTATCTGAAGACAACCACCAGGAATACTTCAGAAAAAGAATAAACAATGGTTAAATTAGGATTATTCCCTAGTCTTATTACAGTCAGTGAAAAAAAGAAGACAAACTGGTTTAGTGCCATTTTTTCTCTTGTAACAGAAAGGCTGAGGTACATGGCTTCAATTCATGTTAGTCTCAATGTAATATGTTGTCAGTTCTTCCAGTCTTTTAATTTTTTATTATTATTTTAGTTGGGAATCTCACTGCATGCTCACATTAAATGTGGTGGGAGACAGTATTAGTCACAATTTGAATGCCACCTGGCCATGTCAGCACGAAGATGATTTCAGAGTCACTAAGCTGCCATACATAAGGCCCATGAACATGTAGTACCTGGAAGCACATCACCTTTCAGCTGCCCCATTCTTTGCTTGTTGATCTTCTGCAGCTGGAGCTGCAGGAGCAGAGAGTCGGCTTTTTCTAAAGTGTGAACATTATAATAATGACTTTATTTGCCCCAGTTCAAAACCAATCTATTCTAAAGTTTATTTTTTTCTTGGCTGAAACCTAAAACACAGGCACAGAATTCTTTCTTGTGTTTCTTTTACACATAAAATAAAGAGTCAGCAGGTGCAAGATTATGCATAAACTATGAGAATCTCATCTTTGGTGTAAAACTGTGACATGGAAGGAAGAAAGCGTAACAAAGCCTAGCCCATAACCCACACTTCGACATGGACGGCTGCTCACATAACATATAGAGGAGCCAGGGTTGGCCTAGCTGGTTGAAAAGAAGTTCAGTAAATAGTTCCCACAGGGTACAGATAAGTATCATTCATTGTAATTTCATTTTTCCATGGTTTAGATTTTCTTCTCTCCAGAATATTCATAGGAGTCAAACAGAAGTCTTGGCTACCTATGACTGTCAACAGTTTTCTAGTATAACTCATTCAGGTCACAGAATAAATAGAAGCACTTTTCTAACCTCTTCTCTCTAATAGCAAGATGCAAAAAGCTCCTTCTGGGACAGATCCAGCCTGGGGAGAAGCTCTCCAGACCAGAACAGGTAAGAAATGGCATTTGGGAGGAGAATGTAAACCACATGAGGGGCCATGTACCTCATGTTATGTCCTTTCTGGTCATTCAGCATTCAGTAAGGAAAAGTCATGGTTGAGATAGGAAAAGTAGCCCTAGAAATAAGCATCTAAAGCATCAGTTGCCATAGCAAGTATAATATCATACGTAGCACGCAGGTTACTGTGCTCTTTTGCTCTAATCATTACTGACAACAATTTCATCTGACAATTCTGAAAGGCACGGGAAATTGTGTTCTTAAAGAAATATCATTAAAAATTTAGCAAGAAGGATTTTGAGATCAAGAAGAATGGATACTAATGGTGTAGTAATTAAGTAAATCAGAAATGATGACAGCTAAAGGGAAAATGACATGCTTAAATAGATAGAAAAGGAAACAAATTTCAAATTATGATCACCCACATTTTTAATTGTTCCACTTTTCATTTGCTCATCTTGAGGGGAAGGAGTAGTGTTTGTAATGTATTTAATGGCATGGTGAGAAACTGGACTTCATTTCTTTCTTCACAGTAGATGCAAGTCTGAAATTAATTCTAACATTTATTTCTAATAAAGGATAAATTTTATTCAGAATACTAAGCAAAAAGACCCCAGATTAGAGGCTCCATTAGCTTTCTAGTGGAAAAAAGCCTATGCCACCACCAAATTGAATCTACATCATTAAGGTCATGATTTGAACAATCATAGAATGGATTGCCGAGCAGAAAGCAGTCACACTGACACTGTGCTAGTGGCCCATTATTGCCAAAATGTACAATGGGGTAAGCTTAGTTTAACAATAGACTAAATTCTGTGTTAGGTGTGCTCTGAGAGAGTTTTTGTGGACATGTCTCCTTCACAGGCAATGTCCCTATCTAACCCCAGGGGACAAACCACACTTTTCACAGATATGTCAACAAATGTATTTGCACAAAAAGCACAGATGCTGCAACTTTTAGGCACAACATAAACATGTGAAAGGATCTCAGAATTGCCTATGTGTCAACTTAAGATCTGTGTTTGCTGGCATTAAACAGACTTCAGCAAAACCTACTCCACCTGTGCCTTCTTTCATTGTGTAAAACATTTGTCAACAACAGTTCAGCTTCATTTGAATCATTCCTATTCCTCTATACTGATATTAGGTTTGCTTAATAGAAAAGTATTTTAAATGCAGAGAAGAAAATCATAACTGTTACTAAACCAGAGAACAGTTTATTAAATGCAGCAAAATAATATTTTATGTTGTGAATAAATGCAGTATTGTAGTCAAATTCCTCAAAACCAAACAATAAGAAAAAGTTATGTGTTTTTATGTTTACTCCAAGCAGGCTTTACTATATTTTCTCCTTATTTGCACTTATCCTTCACTAACGTAATATTTATACATTGGAATTCATCCATCAATTTTTCAGCCATACGATGTGCATAAAAACATCAAGCATGGTCCTCATCACAAACAGCTCAGGATATGAGAACGTTTTTCAGCAAGGTGGCACGCTCACAGGAGGTTTTGAATTTCATTAAATGAAAATCCAGAGTATGGGTAGGGTGCTATACTAGCACAACCAGCATGAGTGTTAAGTTTGTGTTTGCAGATTTAACAGCAGATAAGAACAGAGAAATAGGACAACAGTATTAATACTCATGGAATATCTTTACGTCATCTATAATGACATTTATCCCAAAGGCCAGCAGCAAACTTAATTTACATGCCAAATCCTTGATCTGTAATCTGTTTCATCACACAAAATTGATAGCTTGCACTATCTGCTTCTCCTTCTCTATTAACATTTCAAATGGTGCTTATTCTCTAAGAAAAGTCAAAAGCCAAAGAGAACTCTGAAATCTGAAGTTGTGGTAGTGAGACTAGTTAAGTTAGGAAAAACTCAAGGTGTGATAATAGCTTTGAAAGGGCATAATTATGAGACAAAATAGGGTATTGATGTCTCCTTGCCAGAACACTAGACACTACTTGCACAAGTCTGCATGAATGCATGTGGAAATTCATATCCTTCAAAGAAACATGCCAGTTTTCCCTTGGAGAAATGAAAGAGCTAAAGAATTTTCACAATAGGGAGAACTTCACTTTTTCCATTGAGATATCCATCTGTTCAGGGTTATTTCTTGTGCATCCACAGGATCATTAAAAAAAACTAGTAAAAAAACACCATACAAGAAAGTTTGCCATTTTATTGGATGTTTTCCTTAATATCTTTTTCTTGCCTTTGGGCCTCCTTTTCTTCTCATTCTTCTCCGTGTCAGTTCTTTCCTGACTTAAAATTTAAAACACAGAAATAAGGAAATTTTTCAGCTTGCTGAAGTGAAAAGCATAAATCTTGAGGGTAAGATCCTCAGATGATGCAAGAGGCGGGCGGCGCCGGCACCACGGAGCACAGCGAAGCGGCGGCTCGGATGGATTGAATCTTCTGTGTTGAATGCCTCCAGATTTCCTATTGGATTTCGCATCTGGAAAAATATTTTGATTTAAGCCACTCGGTGGCAGACTGAATTGTGGATCCAGCATTCCCAAGACTTCAGATCTTGAGGAGACAGCCACTGCTGAATCACGTTAAGCTGACATTGCAGCCACCATGGTGCTGTCACAAAGGCAACGAGATGAACTAAATCGAGCGATAGCAGATTACCTTCGTTCTAATGGCTATGAAGAGGCATATTCGGTTTCTAAAAAGGAAGCTGAGTTAGATGTGAATGAAGAGTTAGATAAGAAGTATGCTGGACTTCTGGAAAAAAATGGACATCTGTTATAAGATTACAAAAGAAGGTAATGGAATTAGAATCGAAGCTGACTGAAGCTAAGGAAGAATTTACATCAGGTGGACCTCTTGGTCAGAAACGAGACCCTAAAGAGTGGATTCCTCGTCCTCCAGAGAAGTATGCGTTGAGTGGACATAGGAGTCCTGTCACTCGAGTAATTTTCCATCCAGTTTTTAGTGTTATGGTCTCTGCTTCAGAGGATGCCACAATAAAGGTGTGGGATTATGAGACAGGAGACTTTGAACGAACCCTTAAGGGGCATACAGACTCTGTGCAAGATATTTCCTTTGACCACACTGACAAGCTATTGGCCTCCTGTTCTGCTGATATGACCATTAAGCTATGGGATTTCCAGGGCTTTGAGTGCATCAGAACTATGCATGGTCATGATCATAATGTTTCTTCAGTAGCCATCATGCCCAATGGAGATCATATAGTTTCTGCCTCAAGGGATAAAACTATCAAAATGTGGGAAGTCCAAACAGGTTACTGTGTGAAGACTTTCACGGGTCACAGAGAATGGGTGCGCATGGTGCGGCCTAACCAGGATGGCACCTTAATTGGCAGTTGTTCTAATGACCAGACAGTGCGTGTTTGGGTGGTAGCGACAAAGGAATGCAAAGCTGAGCTCCGAGAACATGAGCACGTGGTAGAATGCATTTCCTGGGCTCCTGAGAGCTCGTACTCCACCATATCAGAAGCTACAGGATCAGAGACGAAGAAGAGTGGTAAGCCTGGGCCTTTTCTGCTGTCTGGATCCAGAGACAAGACCATTAAGATGTGGGACATCAGCACTGGCATGTGCCTTATGACACTTGTGGGCCATGATAACTGGGTACGTGACGTTCTGTTCCACTCTGGGGGAAAATTTATTTTGAGCTGTGCTGATGACAAGACTCTACGTGTCTGGGACTTCAAGAACAAGCAATGCGTGAAAACCTTCAATGCGCATGAACACTTTGTTACCTCTTTGGATTTCCACAAGACGGCACCGTATGTGGTTACTGGAAGTGTAGATCAAACAGTAAAAGTGTGGGAGTGCCGTTGATTGAATTCACATTTGACCCCTTTTTCCTCTGGATGCACTCAGATACCATGGTGACCCATCGAGCTCTGTTTAAATAAATATTGTCCTTTCATGTAAATTATTCTGGATGTAGATTGAGCTTATTAAATGTTACACACAAAGTATTCATGCATGGTGAATCCAAATTGTATACTGTAAATTTACATACGTTGTCTAGAAGTACCATAGGTTTAAGAACATGGGCTGGCATTGGTCACATCAGACCTAAGGAGGCAGAAGTTGAATAATTGAAATAGGGCACTTAACTGAATAGTTGACAGTGTCGTTCTATGTCGGATAATTATACCTGTTTTTCTCTCTGCTGTCTGTTGGTGCCTGAATTGGTGACCTCATTTGGGAAAAGTTTTGTAGGGCTCTTTCAGAAATGTGTATCTATGTAACATCACTTAAGTGTGCTTAATAAATCTTCTCTAAGAATAAAAAAAAATTTTTTTAAAAAAGAAAAAAAAAAAAGAAAAAAGAAACTGTTAGTCGGTCAGGGGTTGGTCTCTTCTCTCAGGTGACCAGCGACAGAACTAGAGGGCATGGACTTCGTCAGGGAAAGTTTAGGCTTGATGTGAGGAAGAAGTTCTTTACTGAAAGGGTGATTGGCCATTGGAATGCGTTGCCCAGGGAGGTGGTGGAGTCGCCGACCCTGGAGGTGTTTAAGGGGAGATTGGATGTGGCACTGAGTGCCATGGTCTAGATGATGGGTTGGTGTTAGTGTTGGGTTATAGGTTGGACTTGATGATCTCAGAGGTCCTTTCCAACCTTGTCATACTGTGATACTGATCTTCTGTAAAAGAGCTGTAAATCTCCCCTCCAGCAATATTCTGCAGGCTGCCTCCACATTTCCATCTCCTCCCACTCTCCCACTCCCATCTCCTTCCATTTGCCTACAGTGCTTTTGGGTTTTGGTTTTTTTTTTGGGTGGAAGGAATGGAATGGGCTGACAAGTCTTGGGTTTCTTTTTTGGGAAACCTATACTATTTTAATTTAGCTAATTACTTTAAAAATTAAAGTAAATGAACCATATATGGTCACAGATGATTAGATAGACAAATTAAGGATAGAGGACTGTGGTCATGTTACCTCACTTTTTAAAAAAATACTTGCAGGTTATAGACTTGTGGCAAAACAATTACTAGAATTCCTCAGTATTTAATAATGCATTCAATTCAATATGTACGTGTCCCCTGGAATGTGTATGTATGTGTGAGTGAATAGTAGGACTTTTTCACTTTTCGTTTATAAATATTTATGCCACAGAGCTAACAGCCTAAGGGTAGAACTAGTGTCTATTGAAGGCAGTAGTGCATGAGTTTGATTTGTGAGAGAGTTGTAAAGGAGAATGTGCTTGACATCTCTGATTAATAAATTTAAATGGCTGTAGATGGCCTCCAATTTCCTAGTCCATGTGTGGCTTTCCTTTACAAGCATCCATGCACTCTGTCTAATCCTTGTCTTTAGAAAACAGAAGCATGAGCATCAGAAATACCATGTTACCTAGTAATTATATTTTACAGTCTGCCTGAACTGCTTTTCATATTTCTCTGCAACAAGCTCTTTGTACTGCAGTAATGACTTGGGTTCTTCTGACATTCCTGAGGATCTCAGAATGGTAAGTTTTCATAATGTGCTACTAGATACATGAATTATGGCTTTGATTTCTGTTTGTCTAGAAGACTGCATAAATGCTGAAGAAAGAATTTGATTGCTATATTGCATTCACAATCACGTTAATAGCAAAATCCTTTTTGTTGCTCTAGAAAACAGGAAAAAATACACTATCTTTTCTCATTTAAAGATAAATATGGACCATTTTGGAGTGTATTATTTTATGCAGCCTCTGATTCAATGTTATTATCCCCCACTGAAAATAAGAAAATGGAAAGACAGAGATTTAGCAGGGGAAGTCTAAGGGAGGACTGAAACACAGACTCAAGTGTGTGTGGATTGGCTTACTGTGTTTGCAGGCCATAGAGGTATTCATAGGACAGACGTATCCATGAATATTTGTTTGATAATGACACTTTTAGACTGTTGGAACACCTAAAAAAATACAAAATTGAATACTTCCTGAGGATGCACATTCAAAAATAACACTACTCCACAGCTTTGTTTGTCAGCACTCCTCTAAACTCTTTTTACAGCCCAGAATACTATCTTTTTCCCAGAACAATCCATTGTATATGTCTGTCTTTTAGTTGGAAAACTTTGAGCACACATCCATGGCTGTATGAACAAGTTCCAGGTTCACCTGCATTCTCTCCCTTTCAACTGTTCTTAACTGTTTCATGCAGATTACTTTCTGGCTGCAGGGTTAGTGTTTTTAGTTTGCTTAGGAGCGAGCCATTAGTCAAAAATCAGCAGTCATTGCAGCCATAAATGAGTTTCACAGGTCAGGAAAGCAAAGACATTTTCCCATCAAATTCCTACTAGAAACTCTGTATGTGAATAACTGAAGCAAGAAGAGTTTGTCATCAGCATGAGTTGAAGATGAAGACCCAACACAAGAATGGCAATTCATAATCTTTGATACAAGAAATTGTATCATTAATTATTCCTCTTTCTTTCCTTCTGAATTTAAACTTCAGAATAACAGTGCTACATTTGGCCTGGCAGTAGATGTTAATAACTTGAAATTACAACAAATTTTCAAATCAAATAGAGTGGGAAACTTAGATTCTAATAAAATGAGATTCTCTTAGGCTACAAAAACGCCCTCACAGAACATGTCAGGACAGCTTGAGTCTTTGACCAAAATATTTTTATGGACCATATTAGTTGGTCTTAAACTGTCATCACTAGTACTGTATATATTTACAAGTGTTACAACAGTGACTTAAATTCCACACTCCTAGCACATCATTCCTGTTTTCTTCCAGATGAGGACTCTTTGGAACACAGTGTTGTGTGTCATCTTCTTGTACTTCCCTTAGAAAATCCCCAAGTGAATGTTCTTGCAGGGTTTTTTTTAGGTTCTCTGGGACAAGGCAGCATAGGAATCCTTCTCTGTCACCAAATAAGGGTGTCATTTAGAGTTTTTCACTTCTTGCTACCAGGATGCCAGGGGACTCCTTAAAGAAAAAAAAAATCAAAACCAAGGGAGAGGCAATGGATTATTCTGAATGTTTTGTATCCCAGATATATCCAATGAAACAGTCAGCTTTTAAAGAACAGATTTGAAGACTTTAAGGATGGGTGGTAATGGGTTTTCACTGCACAAGGAAAAGAAATAGAACAAGTAGAAACACTTCACCTCCACAACAAATGCCCAAACTTGTTCCTCTGATAACTGCAGCAACTTGGTAAAGCTTCGCAAATCTATGTCACCGCTGCTACGAATCGGTTACTTCAAATGGATCCTCACTTTCCTTAGCACAAGGCATGGCAAATTGCCTGTAGGTAATTTTGGGTCAGGTACACCAATTTTTGGTTTAAAGTTGCAATTATTTCTTTCCAGCTTCTTCTTATTCTCGCACTGTCTTTGTTCAGTTTACAGGGAGTCAGAATATATAATAATCTGCATTGGAAGTAGTGTTTTACAGCAATTTGAGAAAGGATAAACATTTTGGACGAGATTCCATTCAGTTTGATTCTCTGCTAATACTTTTACTGTGGTTCTCCAGAACAGACCTTCAGCTTCCACATTTTGTAGAATCTGGGCAGCCTTTCAACTGTCTGACCTTTCAGTAATCTGTGTTTTCTCCAGATGCTAAAATTGAATATAATTTCACTTTATTCAATATTAATAAACTGTAAACAACATCATTGCCTATTCTTGGCAAAGTGCCTGAATTAAATCGGTCTTTTAATGTATCTTCTATCTGTATTACAGAGCTATTTAAAAGCAATATGCCAAGTGTACTGATGATGAAAAGACTCTATTTCATTCATTTGTTTGTTTTTAAGCTCCATATATTCCCAGTGAATATTTTCCTTAGCATAAACAGTTGCCAACATGAGCCTTTGTATTTACAATACATGAGTTCCTACCTAGTTTTACAAAGAAACTGCATTTTTCCAAAGCAAGATTGTCAACTCTCTCTTTAGATGCTGAAATTCAAGAATAAATATTTATGAAGGCAGTGCTTACCTCCACAATCTAGTGCAAAATAGCCAGTGGAGAATTGAGGCAACATAAGTTTTCCTCCACACTGCTTCTACAGGTCTGACCACTTTTGGAAAGAACGATTATTATTTGTACAGCCACCCCAGGAGAATGGTCTTTTTTAACTGAACAGATGTTAGCTAGAAAACTCAGAAAGAAGAAGTCATATCAAGCCTTTGTATTAAGTTAAAGTTCATTGTAAAAAGAGACAAAGTTCTTATTATTTTACAGACAGACCATCTATAATAAATTAACTTAATATTGATTACAGTTCTTATCAGCAGGCAGATTTGAATACAGCCAAATCTTGAATCAAATATCTTATGAATATTTTAACTTGAACTCTGAATCTTCTGTTACCAATTTCTCGTGTTTGAAACAAGTAACCACCCTCAATTACGTCAAACAATTAGATTTATGCTAAGAACAAAAATTCTCAGGATTTAAAAAATAAATTCCAAAGAATTCTAATTGGTTGTATAAAAGCATTATGCTATAGCATAACTTAATACCATTACTGCTATATGTATTTATGTAAAGTCTAAATCAAAAGATTTCCAAGTAACTGAGAATTCATATCAAGATACTGTGTCATGGGTTGGTGTTGGGGGGCTTATTCACTCTATTACCACACTAAAGATTTCCACTGTTGTGTCAAATCACAAGCTGAAGTAGCTGCCTCAAGCTGTGCCAGAGGAGGTTCAGATTAGTTATCAGGAAAAATTTCTTCACTGAAACGGTTCTCAGGCATTGGATCAGCTGCCCATGGAGATGGTTGAGTCATCACCCCTGGAGATGTTTAAAAGACAATAGATGAGGTGCTCAGGTATATGGTTTAATAGTGGACAGGTATGGTTGGACTTGATCCTAAAGGTCTTTTCCAACCAAATGACTCTAACAAACCAGAGAAATTCAGTCCTAAAGCACATGGAAATCTCCTGCTCAGTTAACAGAAACATTACATATCTAACACGTTGTGGGGAATATCGCCAAGCTTGTATCTTGCTTTATCATGGAGGAAGAAAAAGCCTCAAAAATTAAGACTTGGCACCAATAACTAGAAAATACTTCATCTAAACTGTAACAGGTGCCTCATTCCCAATTTTAGATGGCTCTACCAAAGAAAAATGTATCCGTACAGCAATCAGCACTCCAGCAATGTAAACTTCAGAGAACAAAATATCATTTCAACTCTCTTATGTCAGTAGAGGGGAAGCCTTTCTGAAGTTCTGGGAGCACTTTGCTGATGAAAAGCTGAGCTTCAATGACTGTTTAGCAGCTTTGGCTTTTCATATGCCAACTTGAGAGGAACTGAGGCTGTCTGCACAGCACATGGAGTGCTGAAGATAGCCATGGTTCTTCTTGCAGTGCAGTCACATTGTTAAGTAATGAAGTACTTATTTGCATCTTTACCCAATAAAATTCTATATAAATATAGATGCTGATAATGTAACATTATTTATGGATAACAGCTGCTATATTTCCCAGCTGTTTTCTTGTTGCCTGCTATAACATATGTTAATTTAAACTTTCACCAAATGTCATGGATTGTTTGCAGTTCTCCAGCTGCAGCTTGGCAAATTTTTTCTTTAGGTTTCGTTTGGTTCTGGACGATATTACACAAACAACCTATAACAACATAAACAAGTCTGGTGTGGCTGCTGAGCTGTTCGTTAGCTCAGTGAATGTTTGCTAGAAGAAGCAAAAAAATAGATATATAGTATCTCACTGATCTTAATTTTCTGAGGTATTTTTGGACATTGTTGTTAGATAAACTGCAGGGGACACTGGAGTCAAAGAAATCTTCCAGAAAACAATGCATGACACAGAACTTATTTTTTTCTTATTTCTTAACGTTATCGTAAATAAGATAAATCTGCAATTCTAGATAAATAGTGTTCCAAACAGGATCTGAAGTGATCTTCTCTCTTTGCAAAGACAGACACAAAAATATTAATTGACCCAACTTAACAAGACTTCATTTGACAAACTTTAAAATTGATAAATGGTTGCTATATAAGATGGAGAAGAAAAATATTAGTGCACACTGAATATTCCAGTCTGTGCACAGATTTTAATGCACTGCATTGCACAGTAGGGGGAAAAAACATAGCGATGAATAGTCTAAATTAGAAAACTGAAGGTGGAGAAGAAAACAGCAAGTAGGATTGACAGGACTAGTTGTGCATTTTGAGTTTCTTTCTCATGGGAAAATTTCAATCAGATTAAATACCATCTACATGCTGAAAACAAAAGCTGATACAGAGGGAAGGCTCCGGTTTCTTGTACAACAGCTTACACCATCTCTTTGCTACCATGCTGCTTCTTCCACAATGGTACACTAGCATTTCTTTGAAACATGCAAACATTAAAAACACCTGTTTTCTACTTTCCCCTATGTTGCCATCGGTTTTCAGAGATGGTATTTAAATTACACTAAAGGTCAGCTTTGGTAGACAGAACAACTTATATCTGGTTTTCAAAGCAGGGTAAGGATCAATATACAGAAATGGAACTTACACTTGTAACTGTACAAATGATAAGATGATGCCAGCAAACAATTCAAATATCGATCAATTTAAATATGTGAGTAAATTGAAAAGGATAAAACATCAGCTGTAGTGAACAACTGACAAAGAGGTTGGCAGCACATAAAATGGATGTTGATATGGGAAATAACATTTTTCTTTTTTCTTAAATTCACTTTGTATTACCTCTCTGCCCTTTCATCCTGTATTCAAATCACATCTTAAGCTGATCGCAGCTACTATAGGCATAAGAGTCTTCCATTTCAATTTGGGCAAAATGAAGTGTTTATATATGCCACAGGCCTCCCACTTTTTCCTGTGTAGTTGGGTTTGTATCACTGATAGAATTACAAAAGTCTGTTTGTTTAACTAGCTGTGAAAGGTAGAGTGTCTGTGTTATGTCCATGGAACAAATGTTCCCAGTTCCCTCACTTCAAATTAGGACACTTTTCCACTTACTAAAATATTCTGTGGAATTTTATCTTTTGTTCGGTAAGGATGTTTTTACCTGAATAATTCAATATTGACCAACAAAGGGTCTGCATCCCTCCACAGGGTTACAGACCTCTCCTACGAGTGCGGTTCTACAAATGCTACTGAACTGCTCTAATATAAAACTCTTCCCTTCAGCATCATACACACAGACCACAGCACTTAATCCTTCCTTTTCAGCAACACTCCTCTGCCAAAAGTTGCTGAATTAGAGAAAGCTTCTAGCTTGTTGATATTCTGCCAACTGACACAAAAATTAAATTTTACCCAGTTGAAACAGCCTTATTTAGTCAAAGGCCATTTAACATTTTTTTTTTTTAAAGCTTGATTTCACAACCGGTGTTAAACACAACAGCTTATCTCTGATAGAGTTACCATATACTCAGTAATGACTTAATCCTCGAACACAAAGATTAAGAAATGGATGTTATGCAACAGTGATTCCACAAAACTATGGTGCAAGAAACTCATTACAAAATTCCTTACTGTCATTCTCTCTATTTTTTAAAAATAAAACCTTCCATCTTGAAGGCTAAGTCTGCTTGAGTGTCATCTTAACCTTCTAAGATTAGGATCTTAGAAGATCTGTTTTTTTAAAAAAACCAAGCAGCTCTGCATTATAGCACATACAAAATCATCATTTTACACGTCCAAATTGCTCTCCGCAAGCACAAGACCTTTTCTGAAACCTTGCTCTCAGTCTACACGTAATGGCCTCAACAAAATGGTCCAAAGTCTTTTAGATTCAATATAGAAGGCACACAGCTTTGTGGCGAATATTAAGATGCTGCCTGCATGATGTCATGAGGTGATCCTTAATTGCCTTTTCTGTAGAATCATGAACTTCACTTTGAAGGAGAGAATAAAGCTGTGAATTACCTTCACTTTACCTGCTTTCAAGCTGTAACAACTGATTTTTCTGTTAGTGAAAGGAGCTAGGGACAAAATTCTAGCAAACTTCAAGCACTTTTTGAAGTTTCCTCTCTTCTAGGTGTTAAGACTTTCAAGCCAAATATTAAAACCAAGGAGACATACTGCCTCCCATTTCACATGCGTTCCCTTCCACTTCAATATTGAACTTGGTATTGATTTCTGGATTCACATACACAACAAAAATATTACAACTAGTAGAACAAATAATGTAACTGAAAATGAGGTACTGCATTTGTCTTCACTCAAAAATTACTCCTCCCTGTGGATACAGTCAATTTAAACTGAATCCAAGCACCTTATTTGTTCCCAGATAAGCATCCCTTAAGGCATAAAGGCTTCTTTCCAGATTATGCAGGTCTGATGCTACAGCACCCTTTACCATCAGTAATGGGATAAAGATGAAAGACAAGGAAAAAATTTGCTACTGCTTGTATCCAAAATAGATAGAGCATTTAAAGAACTTTATGCTACCCTCACAGAACAAGCCAAGCCTTCATAATTCTTCTAATACCGGTCAGATGTATTTCATTAAGGTAATATGTAAAATCACAATATCACAAGGTTGGAAAGGACCTCTGAGATCAAGTCCAACCTATAACCCAACATTAACACCAACCCATCCTCTAAAACATTGGCACTCGTCCAGTCTCTCCTTAAACACCTCCAGAGTTGGCGACTCCACCACCTCCCTGGGCAGCACATTCCAATGGCCAATCACCCTTTCAGTGAAGAACTTCTTCCTCACATCAAGCCTAGACCTGCCCTGAAATCTTAATGGGATTGCTTAATATTCAGAAACTTTATCAAAATAGCTTATATTTAATGAAAGCATATAAATATTCATATGACGAATTATTCCAAGAAAGTATTTATTTTCAAAGAGACTACACCAAAAGCCCTTTAAGTAATCTCAGCATGTCTTTACATCTGGTATGAGCAAATGGTAATACGATGCGAGTTTCAGAAATACGCATGACTACAGATGTATTCTAAAAATCAGTTTGACATAATGATCGGGCACGTAGACCTCTTTATCAGACCATCACTATGCACTTGAGAAACAGACAGAAAACACCAAGAATGTAAAAGGAAGTGTGTGAATGAGGAGGGCAGGATCTCTGCAGGAATGTGTTATTTACATTATAAAAAATAAAAAAAGAATTTATGTGAAAGGAGCAAGTGAATTCTCTTGGGTTAGGCTGGGTCAAGAACTGCTCCACTTGAAATCCTTTTACTGAAAACCTTCAAAGCATTTCACAAAATGTTGCTAGTAAAATACATCTGCCATGGTTATATTTAGAATAGTATTTATTAGTGTAATGGAATATAAAGATAGAAACTTTATCACTTGAGATACTTCTATGTGATGATCTTATCCTACACGTGCCAAGTCTTCTACCAGTTGCTCATCTTGAAAGTTATAAACAATATATGACTTTTGCCAGTAGAAACTAAACCACATCTCCTTCTGAATTGCCTCTACAACGATCTCTTAGGGCACAAACGCAGTCTCTAGATTACTGCAATGAGTACTTGACAAAATCTATAATAAGCCTAAAATAATCTTTTCATCATAGAAACCAAAGCATTGGATCAGTGCTTCCTTGTTGAAGGTAGTCTTTTTCTAGCTTTAAAATTACTGTGAAATGCTCTCAAAATTTTGGAGCCACGTCATTTATAGAAGGAAAAAGAGCCCTTTGTCTAATGCCTGTTCCTAAGCTTTGGCAGTTGAGAGCAGTTCTGCTCTGCTGGCACTCTTTCCAGAGTTCATTTTCTCCAGTTCTGACAACCTGCTGCACTAGTGTCTCTGACCAGTTTGGCCAGTCAGCCACACACCAAAGCTTTCACTCAGCTTTCACACGTTTTCTTTGTTTTCTTCATTTTCTAGGAAGGAGGCAAAGACAATGCTTTGATGATGGATGAGAAAGATGACAGAGGTAAATCCTCATATTGAATCCAAATCCATATCTCTAGTCACGTGCTCAACTTCTGAAAAGCTCTTCTTTTTCCTTGGTAGAAAACAAAACATTTTTTTTAAAAAAAGAATCTTATCTATAAGAAAGAATATAGAGAGACTTTAAAAAAATTATAGGTTCTTTTTACTCAAAGCACAACAATGACAGAGAGAGTTCACATATACTATTCAAAATAATTTCAAAAATCCATTAAAACAGCCACAGTGGCTCAGCTCTAAGAAAGGTTTTTTAAGTAACAGGTATGTAGGAAAGAGTCAAACAAGAGACACTCTCTTCTAGTATCTAAAGATACTTAACGTGGGCACTTCCGAGCAAGAGGAGGGTCCTTTAAAGTACCACATTCATCTCTTTGCCTGATCACTCAAATGGAGGAATGCTATTGACAGCCACTACACCACGTGGCAAACAGCTCCACAGTTAATTTCATACTGATTAAATAACTCCTTCCTGACTCAGACTAAGCAAGAATGAACACCAGTAATCTCACATGGACAAGCAGTGATTCCGATCAGAGTCCACAAATAATGGCAAATGTGGAAACAAGATAATGTTTATCAAACACAAAAAAACAAATGTAAAATAAAATGTATAGGGGTAGCAATCAGCTGCTTAAGATGGGTAAGTACTAATAGCACCTGAAAAGTTTTTTTCTCTGAAAAATAAATTGAATTAATAATAAAGCATGTGCTGTAGAGCCTGCACTATGCAGCCAACAAGAATTTGGCACAGGACATCGGAACTGTTCTGTCACTTTCTGCAGAAGGTATAAATACACTACTGTAAGGTCTAACTTCCAATACAGTTATTTTTCAGCTTTCTACACAGGAACACCTTCTCTGCAGGTGAGAAAAAACTTTCATCTCTTGAAAATTCCTTTACAACTTGCCATAAACAAGCAAATCTTCAGGATTAATATCTCAGCCCATTTTTTTCAGAGTATATAATTCAACAGGGCTGACAACTCCTGGAAGCAGTTTAGATTTTTCTTTTTCTTTCCTAAATGATTTCAGTTCATATAATTTTAATATTTGTGTATCTCATCTAGGAGCCATTAACAGATAAACAACTAGTTGCTCTCAAGTCATTCTGATAAAAACCCCTAATCTCACAAGAACGTAATTGATGATGCACAGATATAGTATAAACGCAAAAGTACTCTGAAAGCATGCTACATTCCCCTCAATCATCACAGTTGCTGTCCTCTTGCCTTTCTCTGGAGAACAATTGCAAAGGAACTGAGCACACAGAATCGGTCCTGTTCCCTCATCAGCTCTTCTCCTGTGGTTACCTCGTCACTTGCTCAACAGGTAACAGATATTTTCAGGCTACTAGTGACCACTGCAAGGCCGTGCTCTGACCCAACTGATGGCAACAGATTATTGCAAAGAATCTTGTCCATAAATTTCACTCCCCGTGAACTCTGTGCAGTTACCTGGTGCTTGAGGATACCTGAATAATTGATTAACTCCTTGAGCTTTCAGTAAGGTGTACATTATAAAAATATATGGGCTGACATAATCCTCTTGGTTTTGTCTCTGTAGGTGGTTTCTTATGTTGGCTGAAAGTTCAGTAACTCAAGAATAGATTTTTCCATGCTAAATAATTGAGATTAAATCGAATGACGACTTCTTTATAGCTCTTGGGACACTTCAGTTACTTTTTTTCTTAGAGGACTCCAGCAATGTATGCTAGCTCAGAAGCTAAAGGCAGGATGACAACTACATCTGGCATCTAAAGAGACATTATATAGGCAAGCAGCAGGATAAAGCAGGTAAATTTAGTTATGACTTCTGTACCGGCATCCATGGGGATAAAGGCAGAAATCATGATCCACTGAATCATCAGAAAACACTAAATGGCTTAGATCTAAGGAAGAAATAAATCCATAGCATCCCAAAAGAGTAGAATAAATAAGCATAAAAGCTGGCCCAAGCTCTACAGCTTTTTACTTAAAGGGAAAGGTCCCCAAAATGTTTGAGCAAATGTCCAAACAGTAACCATAAAATTAAGTATGTGACTAAAGCCCGATATGTAAGTGCTTTTGAGGTTTTCCAGAGTTGTTCCAAACAGCGCTCTGAGCAGAATAATAATTGAATCATAGAACGGTTTGGGTTAGAAAGGACTTTAAACATTATCTTGATCCTTGCAAATAGTAGGGACACCTCCCACTAGATTAATTTGCTCAAAGCCTCATCCAACACCTCCAGGTATGGGGGACTCACAGCTCCTCTGGGCAACCTGTTCCAGTGCCTTGCAACCCACAAAGGAAAAATTTCTTCCTAACATCTACTCTAAATCTCTCCTCCTTCAGCTTAAAACCGTTACCCCTCATCCTATCACTGCACTGCCTGATGAAGAGGCCCTCCCTATCTTTCCCTTAGGCCCCCTTTAACTCATGGGATGCTGCTGTAAGGTCTCCCTGGAGCCTTCTCTTCTCCAGGCTGAACAACCTAAACTCTCTTAGCCTGTCCCTTTATCAGAGGAGTACCAGAACTCCGATCATCTCTGTGGTCCTCCTCTGTACTCACTCTAACAACTCCATGTCCTTTCTGTGCTGAGGACTCCAGAGCTGAAAGCAGTACTCCAGGTGAGATCTCATGAAAGCAGAGTAGATGGGCAGAATCACCTCCCTCGCCCTGCTGGTCCCACTTCTTTAGACACAGCCCAGGATACAGTTGGTACAGAAGAAGGTATAAAAAGGTTAAATAATGAAACAATGATTCATATTCCTGTATAATTACTCTACACACTATGTCTGGTTGTCTCTAGAATGCTGTCTCTATTTTAGCAGCAAATTATGACTATTTATTTCTGTGTTCTTTTGTATTTTTCCTTTTAACACTGTATGTAAAACAGGCTTTGAGGATGAATTATTTAGTCCTCTGCAGAAAATGTGCTTTAAAATCATCTTCTTGGGGACACTAATGCATTTATTATCCAGGAAAACCTCAGATCCAGCATCTGTTGTCCTGTGTGTTTTTCTGTCTAATGATGAGCGTGCCTGTGGGATTTGTTCACAGAAGAGCTTTCTGGATTTTTTGTTTTGTTTTATTTAGCTCAGAAAGAAACTAGGAAATTGAAAAACATTATTAATATTTGAATGGAACAACTTATGAGCTTTTGACAACTTACTGATTAATTCAGGTGGTTTCCAAATTGTCTTAAGAGAAGTTCAGTATTTCAAAACAAAAGTTAATTAAATGAAGGGAAAAAAAATGTTTTCTTTTTGTTTCCCGAAGCTGCCTGTAATCTTACTGTATAGTCTGACTGCTTTGGGCCAGGAGTCCTGGCCAACTTTCTGAAGCATTTTATCTTTATAGTTCTTGACTAGGAAAGTATAATCAAGAATAATTCCACAGAAGAAATAAAGGGTGTGCTTCATAGGAATGAAATGCTAATTTCAATAATGAACTCTGCGTATGTAAAGAAGAAAAAATAAAGAAAAGAATTTTCCTTGTGCTTCTTCCTCTAAAACTAGGAGATAACAGATTTTCTTTTGAGTGTGGAAGGCATGCCATGACAGACTACTTCCAGCAGCTCTGTGATCCAGACCAAGCTACAGTATTTAGTTGCATCAGAAATGATCTTATCTGCTGTCACCTTTCAAAGCCCCCTCAATTAAAAAGGGTGGTGGTAATTGCTCAGGAAGGAAGGAAGCCAGAACTTCCAAAGGGCTAGGCTTGGCCTTAGAAGAGAACAAGGCTGGAAAAACCACTGCAAGAGCTGTATCCAACTAGTAGCAAGAATTCATGCTCAGAAAAGTGCTGGACACAAGGATATACTTAGCTTCTCTCTCCAATGAAGTATTTCCATACCTGTTCTCTCTATAGAAGTCAAAACAAAAAGCGTACAATGGTCAGGGCACCTCTGTGGACCTCAAAAGTAGCTAAAAGGTCTATTTCAATGCCTTTTTGCTCTTCTCTTGTGCCCCATAATCTTCCATTTTTGTTCTCAAATTTTTAGAGGATTTTGGCTCTTCTGACTGCCTTGTCAGAGGACTGTAACAAATTCTTATTTATTCCTGAAAAGAATTACTTACTCCTATTACAAAGTGCTTCTGTTAATCATTTTCTCAATTCCAACAGAGACTGATAATTATCTTCCAAAAAGTATGCAGAAGAATGTAAAAGAACCAGAAAACTCAGCATGATATCTATCAGACATATGATGGGTACAACCAATATCTCCATCTTGATCACAAAGCTTAAACACACTCTGGAGCTCATCTTCAAACTTACCACAAGCAGGAAGCTCAACCACAGGTGCTACAGTTGAGTTTAGGGTCCTGGCAATAACATCATTGCTATTTGGGAAATCTGTGTTGGTGTCACTGAAACGCAACACTGGGAAAGATTTTCATGCAGATATTTCCAAGTTCATAGTTCTGATTCAAATAGCCTGAAAGTTTTTTAATTTCCACTGGGCAATTAAGGGTTTTTTGTTTGGTGTGTGTTTTTTTTCCTCCCCTTTGTTAGGAACTAGTTGCAGAACATACATTTGAAAGGGCACAGAAGAGAAACAGTGGAAGAAAGTCGTAAATTAATATAGGTTACAGTATACTATGGAAGAGATACTAGAAAGAGGTGTCCAAGAACATATTTTCATGCTACTTGCTGCATTTCTAGAGTCCAAAGCCCAATAAATGTGACTCCAAGATTAAGGAAAGTGAAGGCCTACTCTTTCAATTCACCAACTCTGTTAAATACAATGATACAGTCACATTATCAGAAAGGCACCACAAGACAGACTATTTTATCCATCAAGCTCATTTTTTTTGGCAAGCCTACTTGGAAGGAAGGAAGGCTGTATGTATGCATGTGGGTGTTTATGACAAGATTATATTTGGTTTTAGAAATGGTGTGTCACATATTAGGTAGGAACAGCCTTTTGATTTCTTATTGAAACCAAAGGAAAGGTCAGGCTGTCAGAAAATTACACTTTGCATAAGTTTACTCCTCAGATTAAAAGGGAGAGCAGTGTGCTCTGTGTTTTTCAGAGACAGAGGTGTGCTTTCCCAATGAGGAGGGAAGAAATATTTGTTTTTCCTTTACCTCCATGGAGGTGCAATGACAGTAGGACAGTAAGGATAGGTGATGAGGAGGGTATGGAATGGTCCCAGGTCTTGTACCATGACAGAATGGAATCTATCCAATTGCTTGCAAAGAAGAAGATGTCATGCTTATATGGAGCCCCATTGACTACACATTTTGGCTTTCAAGTGGTTTTTTTCTCAACCATTCTAGACACCTTTCGGTAGTGTTTGTGACTAATACTGTATTAATTCCAAGGAGAATTTGTTAAATATCCTGAAAATTGAGGTAAACATCTGCAAAGCTAAAAACATTTGAACACTACGAATAAATCCAGCCTCTTTAAGACACACCAGGGCCTTAGCACACTCCAGAGCCTTCACAGTTAACCTCTGTTCCACCTGCTGTAATGATTTTGGAGAAGATGATAAGATCTCAAAATCAAACCACTAAAAAAAAAAATCCACAGAGGAAAAAAGTTTTAAGAAGTTCTGTAGGTTACAGTTGCCAGGGAAACCAATTTGCAGCAGCCATATGGTCAGAAAAAAAAAATCTATTTTCTTTGTTCTCTGGAGGGAAAAAGATATTTTGGTGCAGAGTGAAAAATATTCCACAAAACTTAGAGCAAAATATTTGCACGCATATACTTAATCACTAATAAGAAGATAAATGACTTGCTAAACTGAGCTACAGAAATCCAGCACAAACTAAAATATTAATATGGGGGATGCAAGTTCCTTTCTGCTTTATATTAATACTTTGAAATAAGAAGCTTCCCTTGGTATCAAAGCTCTTTACTGTAGGAGTTATCTCTGTAGACTGAAAGATGATCCCAGCACTAGCTTTAATTTTCTTTGCCACTGTTTTTCTTTCAGCATGGGTACCACTGCTCTAGTAAGTACCATCGTACATCGATGGGCCTTTTTAAAACATTTGCCTTTCAGCCTTCCATATTACCAGGTTTAAGCAGAAAACTGGTTGGGAGGAGACACCTGCAGGAGTGTGTTACATTTTTCAGGCCAGTATACATCTGCCTGCATCCTCACAGGCAATGAAGTTGACAGCAGCTGCAGGTGCCATGGGTGCAGAGAGACCTAATGACCAGAGATGGCCAAGGCACTATCTGGCATCTGCCTCCAGGCCTGGTCCCAGACAGGGAGACCACATTTAAGTTTGCAAATTCGTACCACAACAAACTTTTCTTGTGCAGTGATGAAGAGGGGCCTCAGAGTCCCTCACAGGTCTGCAGAAAGAGATGATGAACCTGTTCAGAGTGGTTCTTTGCTCATGAATTAAAATTTGACAGGATCTCTTTCAGATTACAAAAGGCTTCCCAGTGGAGGTATTTTCAACACTGTCTATGATAAGATATTTGGAAGAGCTGTGTAGTTCTCTAATAATAATAGCTAAACAAGTGCTTGAGGCAGAAAAACCCCAATCATTAAAAACAGTCTGCAAAATGGCAAAGATGAAAGTAATCTAGTTTTACTCTGACCATGACTATTCAGTCCTACTTTTCAAAAACAGATTGTCCATCTGTTCAAACTATTTGCTTTACTCTTAAAGCAATATCAAAATAAACGTTAATGATAACAAAATGAATAGTTTCCATTCATTATAAATAATGGATATTTACCTGCTCCAAATGGTGCTACATAGATGTTCTCCAAAAATAAGCTCAATTTAAATACACGCACAGTCACAACTTACATTCTAAATCAGGGTCTACAATGACTTTGGCAGTGTTACAGATCTGCCAAAAATTATAACGAGAAAACAAATGCAGACTATGGGTGTATTTCTGATTCTGTTTGCCCCTATGCCAGGGAGCAACAAATGAAATCCTAACTTCATAAAAAAGGTGATGACTCTGGGATTTACAGTATGAGTCAAGTAACAGCAGTCTCTCCTTCTCAAATAGGCTTTTTGGTGTGCCACTAAGACATGGTTTTCAAAGAAAGTGATAAAAAGTATGTGGGTATCAGGACACGGGAATTTGTTCCGTTCACATCTGTAAATGTTTGCAGGAACAAAACAATTTGATGTCAAGGCTTGCAACAGTGTGGAAAGTATATTCCCTTTGCTCTTACAGTCATGCTGATATTTAATCTGAACCCTATACCAAGCAGGCTGCAGTTCTGAGGGCCTAGTGAATTAATTGCAGCACAGAAGCCTCAAGATGCCCTGCTGCCTGTTTTGAGACACTGTCGTTACACCTTAGGAGGGATGCACAAAGTGGGAAACTTGAATTCATGACAGACAGCTATGTTCTGCTAGCAGGGAACTGTTTATCTACATTTTCAGAAAAGATGACTGGAAATCAGACCTATTCAGAGGCAATGGAGGAGCCCATGTTTAATTGAAACTTGAGTTTTCTATCTTTTTTTTTTAGTAAGCCTTGCTTTCTTTATAAGCCAGCTTATGTCTAGCTTGATCTTCATGGAAAGTCTCCAGCTCAGGCACTCGCACATGGCCTTCACCCCTGGAGCTGAGCAGCTCATAGCAATCCTTGGCAGGTGGCAACCTCTACCACCTATTATACTCTCAGCTAGCACCAAGAATGCCAGAAGAGAGTTTCCCCAGGATGGCAGAGACACTTGATTCATTCTTCCCAAGGATCTTAGTGACTGGGCAGACTACTTAGAATAACAAAATTAAAAATATTTTCACTAGGTATTCAGATTTCAGCTGTGTAACTAAGAATGCTTTTAGACATTCTGGTTAGCAGTACCACATTAAAGAATATCCCAGGGACCATTTGTGTCAAAAACGTTCCCTGGTGAAGACTGTTAAAAACCTAAACTGATAAGTGAGATCAAGGACTAGACAACTGCAGTGGCAAAAGGCTATAGGTAAGTTTATTAGAAGAATGATCTCAAATGATCTAGCAGAGTTGGGGTTGTTCACCCTGGAGAAGAGAAGGCTCGAGGGAGACCTTATAGCAGCCTTCCAGTACCTAAAATGGCTACAGGAAAACTGGAGAGGGACTTTTTATAAGGACACTTGGTTATAGGACAAGGGGTAATAAGAGCTTTAAACTGAAAGATGGTAGATTTAAATTAGACATTAGGAAGAAATTTTTGCTATGAGAGTGGTAAAATACTGGAACAGGTTGCCTCAGGAAATTGCAGATGTCTCCTCCTTGGAAGTGGTCAAGACCAGACTCAATATGGCTTTGAGCAACCTGGTCTACTAGTCTACATGTCCCTGTCCATGGTAAAAGGGTTAGAATGTCAAGATCCCTTCCAACTCAAACCATTCTATGATTCTATAAACGTCCCCATCATTCACCATGCCAGACATATCATTTTCAAAAGAAACCTTTTCTACCTACCCAGCTCAGCCTATTTACCATGGCTTACCAGCTTGTAACAAAGATCATTAGTTTTCCAACATCACAGATAAGATCCAGTAGCTACTACAGATGTCACCAAGATCATGGATTAGTAAATCAGTGAAGTGGTACAGGTACTGAATTTGTTCTTGTTTACTCAGACCTTTTTCTCAGGCCTACTGCCAGCCTGCCCCTCTTGTCAAAAGAGTGGTTTGGCAGTAGTTTTGTGCCTCTGGACATTTATTTTGGCAAATTTAGCAACTGATCTCCTATTACCTGGTGGTTTTGCAATAAAATCCCAGTTGAGGCTTCCAACTGAGAGCAGTTTGCATAAGTTTCTGAATCTCTGCTTTGCAATCTTCACATCTTGTTCTTTTTGATGAACATGAAGACAATTGCTCCTAGCAATACCTGAACCTAAAATGAACCAAAAACATATTACAACTTTTAAGCTTGCTAGGCAGTGAAGGAGAAATTCACACCAATCCCAGCGCTCAGAACAGCTGTTGTGACAAGGTGATGTTGCTAAGGAGTCTCAAAATAGATGCCAAGGCAAATACTCTCTCTGTAAGGGTTCTGCTGGGTTTTGCAGTCTCCAGCTGGAATCTAATTGCAATTTAAATCCAGAGCACAAAACCCACAGCATTTTCCACTTTTGAAGTTCTTTTAAGGAATCAGAGAAAATTAAATAGTAAATCATAACCTGGAATTTCTCAGAACCAACATGGATTCTCCAGAGATGTGGTAATTCCTTTATCTAGTCACTTGATTTTAGAGAAACGCTTCTTGATAAAATAGCAGGATGCCAAGGAAGATAATACTTTACTTCATATATCTCCCATAATTCTGGGGTTTTTTTTCAGAAAAGACAATAGATGGTAGGTATAGAAGAAAAGCTAAAAACAACTTTTCCACAGATATGGATTATTTAAACCCATTTCTTACTTGAACATACAGAATTCTTCCACATTTCTCTCAGTCAATTATCTCCAATAACTTTCTGATAATGAAGATGATTAACATAACCGTATTTATAATTGCTGCCTGACTACATTCCACTATTAGGGGGTTGAAAGTTGCTGTTAGAGGTATTGTATTATGTGTACAGATTTATCTATGCAAACACAGTATCCATTTGTCTTGCATGAGTTTGTTTACTCATTTATTTTTAAACCAGGCTTATTTACATCCTTCTGCATTAACAAGATAAGATCTGTGATGAAACATGTAGATGTTATGTTTGTTGAGGAAGGACTGCATATTTCCCCTTCTTGATTACGCACTATGGATTTTCTACTCATTCAACAGAAGGACAAAACAATTCATTTTTCCTGACAAGATTTCCCACACTAAACACAAAGTAAGAGCTGCTAATGGCAGCAAAAGCCTTTGAGTTAGGGAGTCCTTTGTAGACCAGATCACACATCTCACTCATTTTTTAATTTTCTTCCAAATGGAAATTCAAATGCTGTGGCTTTCCTCTGTAGAGAAGTATCTTTGCAACCTCATTTTTTTTGTTTACACCATCTATATTAGTATTTGTAACGATTTCTTTAATATGCCTCTTTATCAGTATCCAGAAAGAGGACATAAGATAATCATAAAACTATAACCGGTTAGTTACAATGAATTCTATGTTATCCTTCCAATCTTCCCAAACCATTACTGTATATGACCCTAGAACATAAACCATGTCTTCCTAATAAATATTTCAAACATGGGTGGTTAGTTTTTCAAGTGTGCTCTTTTTCTTGTGTTATTATCCATAGAACATACAGAACAATGATGGATTTTCTGCTTCCTCTCAACTGAGATGTTTCTTCCCAGTGTGCATTGAGCAGGAGACCTAGCTGACCTATTTAGCTGTAGCAGAAAGTCATTTGAATTGGTGTGTCACAACAGCTGTAGCTGCAGGACATCAAAGGCCAACTCAGCTTGATGCAAACAGGGAGGGTCTTCGACTTGGATTTGCAGAAAGGAAGCATCACCACTGACCGGCAGCAGCTAGCAGAGATTCACACATTAATCTTGCTTAGAGTTTGTATCGGGACAGCTGGAAGAGCACACCTCAGGCTGTGCTGAGGCTTTTATAAGGTCACGTGCTCTGACAGTATGCTGTCTCATGACAGCATAGTGTTTGGTCTTGGCTCATCTTAATGATGACAGTCTAACTTTCAGCAATGAGACTATTAATAGGTCTGTCCATCAAAATGAGGCACAACTTAGAAGAAAAGTGGGGCCTTGCATAAACATTTGTTGTTCTTCAGCACAGAATTCGGGACATGAGATACTGTCAAGGTAGAGACATTACAATTTTTCCATCGCTGGAATGCTGCTCATGGAAGGGGAAGGGACAACAAACAGGATAGGTGAGAAGAGTTACAAGCTTCTTCTTTGCATTGCTATGAGCATCACAGAGAAAGAGCCACTCTAAATCCAGTTACTGACCACATATGAGAGAAAAAGGGTCCTCACTTGTGGTGACAGTTTGCCTGAATGTGAAATACTCAATGCACTCAACACTTGTCACATCATTCCCTCAATAGTACACAGCAAGCAGATGTAATCTTGTGTGAGTACAAAGCTTGGGTGTTCTCCATTTTTGAGTGACCAGCCTAGAACGGTGCAATAAAATCTCTTTTTAGATAAGAGATATTCAGCATTGTCTCCTTAAAAAGTATGTTATTGGGGGAATTCCACTTCTTGGCTGTCAAAAAATGGTTTAATTTTAAAGCTAAAACACTGTTTCTAGAAGCCCGTAAGCTGTTAAAAGTGTAAGGAAACATCAGCAAACAGAACAGGTTACTTTTATTTTCAGTTGTATCTCCTAGACACTCCTTACTAAAAGAAATTACTATTAAAAGTAATGACAAAAAAAAGATTTAGCCAGAATACCTTTTGTATTTCCTTTGAGATAATTTTAGGCATTTTCTTGCTCCATAAAAACCCACACTAATTTTCATTGGAAGAAAGTCTGAGATTGCAACATGCATCTTTGGTGAGATACTTCATCTCTCTGCTCTGTTCACTTACAACATGTGATCCTCTGCTAAGAGTAAATTGGAATAAACATTTTGTTTGGTAATCTATACTATGAAGCATGAAAGAAGATGCCAATCTAAAAATTCTCAACTTGCATTCCTTTCTACACAGTATGTTTGCCATTATAATTACAATCTAAAACTTCTCATGCTTTTCTGAATGTTCTAGGTGTACAGCTAGATTAAGATGAACAAAGGAAGAGCGAGGTGGCTCTTCAGCTATAGACCCAAAAGAAAGGATTTTGTTTTGCAGAAGTTCAAGTTTCAAGAATGTAATTTTAATTCTGCTTTAGAACACAAGAGCAGAATGTTGATAATATTCACACACACAGCCATTACTTTTGAGGTTTCTAATTGTAGGAGGGGATTTGCAAATAGTTCCATAGTTGGGACATTATCTGTGTGTGTGAGAGATCCAGATAAGCCTGAGATCTATCTGACTCTGTGCAAATCTCTTCATCCCAGTTTGCACTTAATTAAACAGACCTGGGAGTGGGATAATTTTTGATAGTTCCCAGGCCTTTGGCATGATACATACACTCTGCAAGGAGAAATATTTAGGTCTGATCTGAAAAGATGCGTTTCCCTATCATTCAGGTTTTGAAAACAGGTCTAAAAAGCTCATTTGCAAAAGAACAAAAGAGACTGAAGTCTACAAGTTATTTCTGTTTCAGTGAAACAACATGATTGACAATTTGCTGCAATTAATCCAGCTCATTCCAGCAACATTAAATATCTCTAAACAAGTTTCTAAAAGAAAGCTTATTTTAGCTGAGCATAATTACCTGTTCTGGATAAATCGAGCACTTAAAGATAGCTCAGTTCCCTCTTTCACATAGAGAGAGAAAAGAAGTAAAACTCATAAAAGTTTTGATTCATAAGTGAGCCCTTTTATTGATGTGATTATTTTTTACCATTATTAGTAATAAAACACGAGCCTTGAACACTTTTCTATTATCATGATGCAATGCTATTTCTCAGAGCTTCACCTATAACTCCCCTGCTGTAGAAGTAACAAATAGCACAAAGAGCGTAAGGGTGGTAATCTTGTTAAACATCAGCACTGTGCTGACATCTTAGATTCAGTAGGGGACTAACCTACTTTTGCATTGTAACTCTCCTTTTGATCATGGTACGTTCTCCATAGCAGTAGATGACAACCTTTTGTTCTCTTCATGCTCTAATGAGGGCTAAACTCATTTTATTATTGCATTAATATATGATGTCAGTGTCATTAGTTTAATCAATCTGTACCTTTTTGCGACTGGTCAGACTAACTCTTTACCATTCAAATGAATTCTGGGAGTTTAATTACGTTTTCATTTTTTAAATGCAGCTTATTTTTTGCCTCTTACTATTATTTCTCTATAGGCTCCCTCCTGGAACTGTCCTTCCATAAATGTCATTGCAAGTGTTTTTAGATTAACAAAAAGGTAAAGTTGCTGGGATGTCAGCTGTGCTCATTTCCAAACCAGTGAGATCATATGGAACACAAAACTGGGGTGTGTTATGCAAGTTCGGCACTGTTTCCCTTACTATACCTACTCTGTCAGGTTTGCTGACTTGTTACATAGGTTAAATAAGGAAACAAACACAAGTAGTGAGGCACTGACTTGACCCTGGATTTGTATCTGATCCTCAGGATCAGATAAAGGCCATTACAGGTTTAGGTTCTCTGTGCACAGTGCTGAAAAAAATGCACTCTGATAGACAGATCCTGAGCCCTGACTCCCAAACTCTGCACTGAAGCACATAAAATCAGAGCAAACAGAGGCACTCGGAGGCACGAGGGTCACACAGTGCCTGCCCAGAATCCAGCTCAACTCTCCATGTCCATTGGGTTAGGTAAGCTTACATAGTATTTTAGATTTTGATCTATCTTATCCCAGATTTGCTTTAGCCCATACTTCGAGGTACTTACCCCCTTCCCTTCAGGATTATAGTTATTTCTAGCTAGCTTGGAGATGGAAGAAACTGGAATAGAATTCCTGAAAAATATTGCAGCTTTACCTGACAGGTACAGCAAGGGCTAGTGCTAATCCTAACAATGATTACAGCGAAAAATACAAAATAGGCCTAGAAGGCACCTCAAAGCCACGTGGTCCATCCCTTTACCTCAAGGTAGGAACAGTTTAACCCAGACAACTGCTGGCAGGCATTTGTCTACGTTATTTTAAGAGCCTCCTTAAAAAGTGTTCTGAACTCATAGCTATTCAAATTACTATTCCATCATCTTTCAGATGGATAGCATTCCTTAAAACTGTGTAATTTAAACATATTCGTGCTTATCCGATACAGACTGAACACTTATCTACCTGGTTTCAGCCAGATTTTAAATGCCTTGAAGACTGTTGTATCTTACTCTTCCTGTCTCATTTTTGATACTCTTACCTTACAGAGGGACCTTACTGCATGTGTGTAACATCTCTAACAACATTGGGGTGCTGCTTTGAAAACTACTTAGAGGTTCTGGGACCCTTGGATCTCATGGAAATGGATCCGAGCTCTGAACCCATTTGGGGGCCACAGAAGGCAAACACCTGTTCAGGTACAGGAGTTTTAACCGGTTCTCTGAAGATGCTGTAATTGATAGATCACAAACCCTTTTATTCTGATGGGCATACATCCTTGTACCTGGAACATTCCCAGAAGCATCATCTGTGGCAAGACTTTATTATGATAATTGCAAAGTTACATTAGACTGTGTGGAGTCTATGTAGCAACGTTAAATTAAATTTCTCATTGGCTTCAAGGCTTGCTATCTGTAATTAGTGGCTTCTGTTCTTTATTACACTGATCAGTAGTGCAGCGCTATTCATCACCACAGTCTTAGTTAATTATCCTTGCTAATGATTTTCACTGTGAAAATAATCTACAGGTCCCATTTGCAGAGATTGCTTTGCATTAAAATTATTTGCTGCTAAGGCACCATTGTGAGCTGGCAAGCTGAGGGTAGGGAGTTACTTATCCTATAAGATGGTAGCTTAGTTGATGCAGGCAAGAGAGAAAAGTATTATAATTTCACAATTTGGCATTAAGTTTGTGCCTACTATCTGCCAGATGTGAGAGTGTGGGAGAGAGATACCATAAGAGCGTGCTGAGAGCAGCTCAGCTGGAGGTGGCAAAAATAGAAAAAGAAAAACTTGAAGTATCTCTGCAATTTTAAGCAAGCACTGCCAGTGACTATTGCTGGTCTCCTAATTATAGCCAAAAAGTACATTGTGGGTAAACAGCCATAATTGTATGTCACAAAGGACAGCACATACTCTTAAGTTTAAGGCAAAGGTGTTATCTCCGTGCTGGGTGGGTTTTGTCCTGCAGATGAGAGATTTAGCCAAGGATGGGGTTTGGCAGAGGTTGGCTGTATCTCAGTGAACTGAAATGTGGCCACACTTTCTCAGGTTGGAGGAAATGAGCACAGAGAACAGAGCCAGCATGAGACAGCCATGTTTTTCTCTTTATACAAATAATGGTGATAGAAGATCCTTGAGAAAGGGA
The DNA here is from genome assembly GCA_033558185.1 of Dromococcyx pavoninus. Classification (NCBI taxonomy): domain Eukaryota; kingdom Metazoa; phylum Chordata; class Aves; order Cuculiformes; family Neomorphidae; genus Dromococcyx; species Dromococcyx pavoninus. The sequence continues at coordinate 1,437,321 of JAUMJL010000059.1, read as the reverse complement.
AAGTCATCTGTAAGAATCAAATAACTTTTGTTTCACAATTGCTTTTGATTACCTAAAACTCTTAATAGCTATGAAAATCCAAGGATGAAGTTTCTCATGCAATGAAAATACCAGACTGTGAAATTAAACAACAGCAGCCTGCCACCTGCCTTCTGCACTCAGTATTTGTTCTGTGCTTGGAGATTTAAGCACACCACACATTAATTTACAGGGCACTAAGCATGTGCAGTACCCTCAAATAATCAAACTAATGCAGTAAGGAAAGAGGTGAAAGGACTGGCACAGAGCTGATGTCATTTGTCTCTGGAAGATGTTGAGAGAGCTGAAAGCACTATTATTACAGGGGCTGTCATACACATTTCACTAAGGAAACAGTGAAAGACCTTGCTGTGGGGGGAGGGAAAAAATGACAAGGTCTGGTGACAGATGTTTTCAGAAGGATGGCAGTTCTTGTGACTTTACTGAGTAAATGTGAAGTCAGCTGTGAAAATATACGGATAGGAGTGAGAGCAGGGATGACACTGGAGCAGAACACCTCCAGCCCTATCAGCCTGTGTCAAATGAGAGCCTACGATATTTGATTCCTGTCACAGAGCACTTCTAAGGTAGTGCCAGGCTGCAGGGAACCGCAAGGATCTTTGTAGGATATCACATACTTATTCAACAGTGGCAAGAGCCCTGCAGACTCTGAAATTTGTATCCAGCAGAAATCCCCAGAGCAGGACCCCTCAAGCTCCTTACAGTAGAAAAGCCATTTTCTTATGAAATGAAGTTGCTCAGGGTGCAAAACATGGAAGCATGGTTTAGAACTGGAAGGTCACATAACAATTAGTATTTGTTACCAGTCATCATTAGAAGGTTTGTCCTAAAAGTGTATGGTTAAAATACAGCAAGCTTTTTCTCCTTATTTCTACCAAGTCTTACTGCATACACATACTTGCTTTTGTCTACCAGAACATCAGCTTTGATTCATAAACATGCGACATCTACCACATACAAAATACAGAAATATCTACCATACTGTGGTGTGCCAGGGATAAAGAAGCCCTACCTTAAAACTTAGTGCTCCACAAACACAGGCAGTAAAGAAGTTCCACTGTCAGCAAGGCTCTCAGTAACACAGACATGGAAAAATCCTACAATTACTTACCTTCTTTACTGTAGAGCACATTACAGAAAAACCTCCTTTTGTCTGGGAATCCTGAAGATCAGGCATTTTACTCTGTAGAGGTTTGGGTGACCACACAACTGTAGTAGCAAGAATTAAATGTGAAAGCCCTTTCTTAACCCTAGGGGTGCTGAATTTTTTTTTTGAGGGTGGGACAGGGGAAGGTGTAGCAACTGCTTGGTGCAACACTGCAGCAATTCCATCTTGGAATATGTAGATACTTTCTTGTCCTAAAACTGTCCAGTGCCTAAACCAACAGCTTGGCTCAGAAGCTTGATTTTCTCCTTTGAAAAATACTTTGAAACAAACATGTCTATAGTCCTATATGTTTTTTCTCTTCAACTGCTGGGAGCCAAATGAAGTGTAATGTTGATTTCAATATGCTTTGCATAAAATACACAAACCAGACCTTTGCATTTCCAACACTGGAAATAACACTGAGTGGAAACTACTTTCAGCAGAGGCTCAGGGCCTGCATCGCCCTGGTAACTGGTTTATTGTGTCTTTCTGATGGTAGCAAGCTATTAAGCTTTATCCTCTCCTCTGTGCCAGCAAGTAGCAGCACAGTCCCCCTCTCACAGAGGGCTTGGATGGGTTGTGCTACTGCAGCAGTATCTACTCAGGGGTTTCTTTATTGGATTAACTCTCAACTTCTGGTCAAGACAATTGTGTCACACAAACAATGCCAGGTACATCAGAGGCCAGCTTCAGTTCAACCAAGCAAGTACAGGAAGCGGGTTCACATCTTGTTTTAACTATGCTAGACTATTAGGTAGTATTAGTCTGTTAGTCCTCTGCATAAAATCAGTGCCAATACATAGCATAGTTATTTTTCAAGCTTCATCCTAAAGAGCTCACTGGCATTTTCTTCTTTCTTCTTTCACAGGTGATCCTGGAATCTCCTTTAGAGCTTCTAGGAACTTATTAAGATCAAGGTACTCCTGTATGTGTTAGGATCACCCTAGCAAACACCTAGGTTTTACTTTCCCAGTGCTTAACTTACCAGATCATTTGTGTATGAGTACCATCTTTCCTCCCAGCCTTTAACTCAGCCCTGAAGTTCAGGCTGCAGTAAGTGACCTCTAAAGCAAACCTAATGCACAAGAACAACTTCCTACGTAGCTTGTGAACAATTCTGAAATACAGGTAAGTCATTGTAATGTGTATGAGGAGATCTGAGAGCAATGCAGGTGGCTTGCATAGAGGGGAAGGGAACAATGGTAGATGTACTGTAGCTCAAGCAGTAATGAATTTCAAGCATGATTTGAGTATGAACATTTTCCAAATGTTTCTATAGTGAAGGTGGGGTGAGAGGGAAGACACTAACAAGAGTCTAAAACTATCCAGCGGATCTATAGTTTGGCAGGAATAAGTTGAATACACTGTTTTGAAGGTTAAATACAACACTTTTATTTACAAGGACATAAAGACTAACTACTGAATTATCAAGCTGGGAGTGATATTCTGCACTTGCAGTGCTCTTCTATCTGGCATCAGAGCCTTTACAACAGCCTTTCCCAAATAAGTTAAGATGCAAAATTAAGGAGAATAAAAGAGGGCTCAACAACATATTTAATGAAGCTCAAGTAGTACAGCAGTTAAGTTTCAACAGCTGGTCCTAATTCCCAACTTCACTGGAGTTGTATCTATATAGCTGAAGAAAAGTTTTACCTTAGTATTATGTTAAAAGTTACCCTACACTTCTTATTTCTCAAACTGAAAAATTGCCTTCTAATCTAGGATCAGAAACCCAAAAAGAGGAATTGTAGGTTCCATACTAAGATTAGGCATTCCTGAAGACCTTTATCATTAATGATTTTTTTTTATCTCCTGTCTCTCAAGCAGTGTTAAAGACTATGAACTGTAGTTAAGCCATAACTCTTAAAAGAAACCCCAAAACAACAAACAGCATAGCAGTTTCAGCTACACATTAAGTTAGGTTCTGGAGGGTTATGTTACTTGTTTCCTTTGTAATATGAGAAAAATATGATGACTTTTCCTGGAGTCATCCATTTTGGTTTTAATTGTTAATTAACAGAAAACCAACATAAAGTTTTCCTTAGTATTCTACAGGACTGACACATCTACTGAAGAGTATACAAGTTGCCAGAAGTAATAAAAGAGAAGGAAAGGACTCTTGTTATTCACAGGTTATTTATCAGTAAATGGCAGATGTGTATAAATAAAGTAGGTTTGAGCATTTCCAAAGACAACTGGTGGCTTCCATTACTGATAAGTTAAATGAAAAGGATTCCCAGTAAGATAGCCAAGATATATTTTCTGAGAAAGCTGTTAGTTTTCTCTCTCCCAGGAAGTCATGGTAGGAGGCTGCCATTGGCAATACAGCAGATGAAAATCTATGAAAGGTGACAAGGTGGAAAACCAGCAAGCAGTCAACAGAGAATCTATTTACTGGAGGGGGTCTAGTGACTCTAGCAGGGTCACATATCAAATCATCTAATAAAGTCAGCTTCCACCTACTTGCAGGGAGACAATAACCTTCTCCACCCCCACCACCTCCGTTATATCTTGAAGTGATTAATTTTGAGCTCCATATAGCATGAAAGATTAAAAGGAGATCAACATAAAGTAGTTCATACTTAAGCAAAATCAGGGCAATTAATTAATCTTACTCGTCATTGCACTCAGCATAGAAACTTTCTGCCTGGAGACAGCAAGACAAGGCTTTGCATCAGAGAGCAGGGGCCCTCTTCATGGCAGGTCTGCCCAGTGGAGCCAGCTCTGAGCCTTAGGGCTCCCAGCCTGCTGCTGTGGTTGTCCTGGACTGCTCCCAAACTTGGAAAGCTGCAGTTCCACCCACACCAGTACCAAGAGTCAGGCAAGAGAGTTGCTCACACCCTGTACCCATTCTAGGACCAAGCCTCTCTAACCACCAGCTCCCCATTCAGGTGGTTGCGCTACACGAATGTACCAGAGAGCTCCAGCTACACACTGTCAGTGAAGTTTTGGGTCTATTGACAAGAAAGCAGCCACATGAAGCAAGCACAATATATGGTAGTAAAAATACTGTGCTTTAAATGTACCTGCTTTGAAGTCGAAATACATATGAAAAATATCACTAGAGCAGAAAGGGGAATCAAACAATGAGAAAGTCAAAATGGAAAGTGACAGGTCAAAACAGCATTTATGAGCACCAAGCTATCTGCTAATGGATACAGCATGAACTCTGCTTAAGAAGCCTTAGGTATTCTTAAACTTCTTGTTCAGGAACCGCTCTTAATTTACAGAAATAAGGAAACAGATTGACATTTTAATCTACTCAACTTTAAAGCGGCAGGAAAGGAGAAAAGGAGAAAATAAATATCTTCCTATACTAACTTTTGCTTATAACTCGGGATTAGAATAAACTACTATACATTCAAACTGGAAAGCTCTTGTCATCCTCAGCTGCAGTAAATCTGCACATCCCTGCTGAAGCAAGTGAAACAATGCCAGCTCCCACCAGCTGGAGAGTTGTCCCAGACATTCACACCCTGGGAAGAACATGGCATTCTGCACTTGAAATAGATTATGCTCTTAAATATTTTATTGGACTTGAACAGTTCTGCCTCATATTATGTCTTTCTTATAAGCAGAACTGGTGATGTTAATTGTTTTTCTAATTTCCCACAACACCATAAACTCCTCATTACAGACTCACTGCAAGATTGGCCCATAGGATTAACTTGGCTGCTGGAGGAAGAAGGCTTTACTCAGACCACAGGAGTGTCCACATGAGAGGAAAGACATAGCAAGTTGGATGGCAATCCTAAGACATATTAATACGTGATAAACAACGACAAAGTTTTTCTAGAATATAATATCCACTTCAAGTTCTCTGTTTAACAGGAAGATATTTTTTCATTCTACCATGCTGAAGGGGTGATAAAGGACCATCTGAACTTCTGTAACTGCTAAGCAGTCCTGAGTAAATGACCTTGTGCCCAAAGGGACCTGGTGGTTCAATATACAAAGAGATTCATTTGTACCTGAAATCCAACTGCCACACTGCTCAGCCAGCTTATCAGATGACATAAATAAAAAGGATTAGAGCTTGCTTTTGTTTTGCACTGCCTTCTTGCTTCTCAAACATTACCTCCATCCTTTCAAAGGTTTCAGATAAGAATTTATTGGAAGTGTAATTCTTGTTACTGAAAAGTGGTTTAATGTTTGTGAAGAAAAAAATAGTAACCTTTGTAGTGATAAGGTAATGCCATATTTTAGGTAACATTACAAATTATTAGCATCCCATTAGTTATTTTATCTTCAAAAAAATCCCTCCAATGTGAAATTCTTGAGGACATTAATCCTTGTTATTGTTACATACATAACTAGGAGACATGGGCTCTGCTTTAGTAAATTATGTTTTGTTAAATTTCATACTGTGCTTGTACCAAATCTGTTTTTTTTTTTTCATCTTGCTGGGTCACCTTCCTTTGTTCTGAATTAATATCTAGTAGTAGGTAATGTAGACAGAATGGTACTGTGTAATAATAAATTGATATTTAATAGTATATAGATTTGTGCTAGGATTTCATGTCCATCTTCTGTCAGATGTACAAGGAATCCAAATCATAAAACAGGGTTTCTAACTCTTAAAAAAACAAAACAAAAGACCCTCAAAACAGAACAGCAGGAACCTACATACTTTTTACTATGTTGAAATAGAGAATTCCTCAGATTCTGTCCTTTTCAGTAAGAAGGTTTTGTAATTGCGATAGCAAAGTAGATGTCACCAGAGCCCAAGGGCTACAAAGGGAGCAGGAGGTTGCGCTGTTGAACCAGCACTGTTGCTGGGCGTGCAGAAGAAGTTGTAGCTTTTCCTTTTGCTTGGGCAGCTGGATAAATGTCCCCAGTTTTCCAGTTAAATTAGACAGCGGAGTGGGGCATGCAGGAGAGAAAGTCAAATGATCCCCTGGAAGAGGGCAAAGATGACTGTGGTGCAGAATTTAAAGAGCAAGATTAGTGACAGTTCTCACTATTCGGGTTATGTTAATTTTTCTTAGTTGAAACAGAAGATTCATAGCCCTTTCAAAGCAGAGAGGCATCAGGTTAAAAAAGCTGTGTGCTAACATTAGAATAAAGAAGGCCCTGAAGTATTGCTTTATTTTGATAAGATGACAAATCTTGCCTACTAACGCCTACTAACATGGGGAATTGAGACCAGGCAAGACCAAATGAGAGCTGTGACATTTAAAAGTCGCTGAAGTGAGAGTAAAAGTCATCTCTCCTGTTTGCAAACAGAAGAGGTACTGGGCACAGATGCCATCCAGATACGGGCACATTTCAATCTCTCACAAGTTTCAAAATACTTCAGTATAAAACCAGATTGCTTCATACTGTAAGGTAGATGTTACTTCTAATTACATCTTCTAGCCAAAAGAAGATTGAGAATACTTGTAAACAACCTGGACTGGAAAGTAAGGTATTTACTTCAGGTTCTAGCGTCATTTAAACTAAAAGGTGTTAAAAACAAAGAAAAATATTCACATTTCTTTAAAATTTGAAACTATTTTCCAGTAGTTCTCTTGTCTACAGATAAAGAATTTAAAAGCTTTTCTGGAAATCTGTCATATCATTAGATAGGTCTATCACTGACTTACAGATATGCTAAATTAATTTAAAACCAATGACAGAAATAAGCAATCATTTATTTAAGAATGTTTGACAAAGAGGCAGACATGTCTGTCAAATATTACTTTGTGGAAAGAAATTTTCTTTCTTGAAATGCCATTTTCTAAGATAAACTGAAGTAGTAATTGACTGAATAGCAAAGTATTTCCCTGTACAATATTTTCAAAATGCACCTTGCTAATGACATGCATCCTTTTCACATTTTACTGTGCTTTCCTGAAGTTATTGATTCTAGTGACAGTAATCTTCAAACTATCTTTCATTTCAAGTGAAGATATCTGGAACTAACACAAGCTTTAAGATCTGAGCTAATATGCCAGGTCTCTTTGCTGGGGAGACAGACCACTTACTGCCTCTATGGAACAAGCACATCCACAAAGATTTCAGTGTGACCCGTAACTGTACTTGCCAGTCATTCACTTAATCTACTAGTCAAGTGTTGTTTAAATAGCTTACGCTTGGTTTCAGAACAAAGTCCTTTAAAAGTATATTGCACTAACTTACAGAACTCTAAGTTACAATCAGAAAACCAAATTCTTTTTACACTTTTGCCATTTGACTGTTCTACTTTGTGTTTCCTTGTTTTAGTAAGACTAGATAAGAGGAGAGAAAATAATACTAGATGAAATACATGAGAGAGCGTAGAAGAGGCCAAGAAATAATTCCCCTCATATATTATCATTGAAACACAGTTTATGAGAGTATTTCATAGCCTGCTTAGCAGGTTTCCCTACTTTTCAAGAAACTTTAACTTTCTCAGTAGATCAATAAAATTAAAGGTAGTTCTTTCAGCTGAATTTGTCAGTTTAATGCTGTCAGGAACATTAAAACTATCTTTTCTCATGAAGTCCCACAAAAATTCAGAAAAGCAGCATGAACACAGAAAACAGAATCAGTGAAATACTTTGCTAGCTAGATGCAGCTAAGAAATAAACTTAAAGCAACAGTGATACTCCTATATCAACATCTAAGAAACGGCATATAATGATCTGTGCTTTGAGATGAAAGGAAAACAAATGTAAGATGTACTAAATAAAAGGAGGATGACACAAGAAACTTAAGTGTTGCTTAGCAAAGATGCATTTGTGCTATTTGTATGGATGACACACAGAGTACCTACTTTGATAGAAAAAACATATTTATGTTTACCCAGAAAAATGTAAAGCCTTTACCATGTGACACACTGTTGACTTGTTCATAAGAAACTGGCCCCTCTCGAACTCATGGGATACAGATCAAGTACTAGCACACATAATAAAAAAACTTCACTCAAACACTAGCTTTTGGTTTGGTTTTGGTTTACCTTTTTTTACCTCCTCTTTCCTTTAGAAAGGCTAGAATAACATAATGGGGATGTTTGGAAGAACATCTTGTTCCCTTCTGCCTGTCCTTTAGTCAACACTTTACTTATTCCCCTCTAATCATTCTCCAAACACCGTTTTTTAGACGAGGGAAGAAACAAGCTGCTTTATGACTCCAGCTTCTGTTTTCTGCCCTTAAACTTATGGAATCTCCAGATTAAACAGTAGTTAAACCTTGAAACACTTTGTGTATCTGTACATAGCTTCTTAGAAAAAGTAACTGAAATACATCTGCTAAGTTGAAATACAAACTGAAATACCTCCTAATTGAATACAACACAATAAGATTTCACTAGTGTGACTATGCAATGGAGAAAGGCACAGACCTCCTGGGTATTTGAAGCAACAACATCAATTTGGGACAGGTGGTTCTTTGCTGGGGATTCAATCCTGCACTCATCTGTTATTATGTAAAGTTTTGAGCTGGCAGCAGCTTGGTGCATGGCATACACACCTGCTCTGAGGCAGCCCTGAGAATTCACCTCAATTTTGCCCTTTTTCACTGAAATTAGACATCTGGCAGTCAAAATTTCCCTCATGGTAGAACAGCTGAAATGAAGACAAACATGAATCAATTCATCAAGAATAATACAGATTTAAACCATCACAGAATTTGCCTTCTTTCCTCAAGTTATCCCAGTGGCCCTTTTTGCATCATTTCCATTGGAAGTTTTCTCTTCTCTGGTAGGCTTCCTTTATCACCATGGACTTTAAACATTGAAAAACTCCAAAGAGGGCTCTGATCAGCAGCAACTCATATGGCACCCTCCCACAATTACTCAGCAATATATAATGAACTGGTGGGACTGTGCAGTTGGAAAATCCTAGTGCAACTCAGGCTCTGGCATCCTGTGATACTATGTGATGGGGTCAGCTACCAGGTCAATGCACTGTAGTAAAGACCATAAAACCCACTCCCTGGCATTAAACCTGCCAAGGTCATAGGGAAAGATGGCAAGGTGCAGTTATAGTTATAATCCAGCAGCAGCAATTTTGGAGAAAATTTTCTCCATTGCCTTTAAAGACAGAGTTCAGTGTCACGGTCGTGACATTACCTGTTGCAGAGCAAGTGTTTCACACCGTGCCCTGACTGCAGGGCAAGCACTCAGTGACTACTTGCAATAGCAAAGCTCAGATTTACTCCTCAAGCAGCAAAGGGTTTTGGCAGTGACACTGGATTTTTATTCCTAGGGCATTCATATCACTATAAACAATCTCCTCAGTGCTAACATTAAATCAATACTATTTTAATATGTAATCTTGAAAAATAGCTCAATCATGTCACTCACAGACATTGAAATGAGTCAGAATCTTCTTTTACAGACCAAAAAGTATGACTGATTTTCCATTAAGCACTTTACACTAGCTGCATTTCTCCAGCACTTCAAGGAGTAAAACATGCTGAAGTAGGTGATGCTGAAAAATATTCTAATCGCAGACTAAAGATATCTTCATATTCAAACATTAAGATTATGAAAACACACAAAGTTTTTTGCCATCCATTAGAAATTATAGTAGTTACTTAGCAATCAGACACCCGTCTCCTACTCTCACTGTATATCAACAGTGTGCCTTCCTTCTTAGGAAGGTGCAAGACCTGCATTCACAATGAGCACAACATCCTCAACAACCACCCCAGCCACACGCTCCCCTCGATTCGAGGTCTTTGGAGAAGGTATTGCAGTTTCAGGTCAGGACCCAGTCTCTGGAAGATTCACGTTTGTCAGCATCAAGTGATCTCTTCTCAAATACCCCTATTGATACAGATCTTCAGGAATAAAGATCCCAATTCAAGAAATGTGAAAAAACACATCTCTATTTAGATCAGAGTAACAAAGTGATAACGATATTTTTGAGCTTCTTCCCTCCTAAGTAACATTTTGGGCTATTACAAGTGGCCAAGATAATGGTAACAAGAATTTAGTCACTCCCTCTTCCCTGTCTCTTCCCAAGCTGCAGTTACAAAGCAGAACATCTGTATGTTGTGCAATGCAGATATGCTCTCTTTACAATTTGGAGGATGCTAAGATTATTACACACTGCTCTTGCCTTCAGCATCACAGAAAGCACAGCTCACAGGCTCTCACTGCAAGAGCTGACACAGTCAAGGACAGAACACCTGGGAGACAAAACTCCTGGCTAAATATTGTAGGGCATGCTGTGCTCTCCCAAAGAAACTTCCACATGTCTTCAAAACCTAGCTGGTTGTATACAAGCAGGGTCTGTACAGCAGGTACAGGTTGGCCCTTTTAAGATCTCCACACAAGTCTCTGTTTCAAGGTAACTGAAGCTCATCCTCTAAAAACAGCTGCATTTTCCCTATAAAAACACCTCCCATCCTGGCTCCAGCATGCTCCCCACACATGCTGATCATCACTGGCTGCGTTTCCTCGATCACCTATATTCACTCTCTCTGCCACTGAATTTTTTAAATTGCTGTGAAAATAAACTGAGCAGCCTGAGACAGATACACCCACTGCATTGTTATTTGCACATTTTCTTCCATCCCTGCATAACAGGGCAAAGTGTTTATTACAGTCTTACTGGTTTTTATGTATTGTTGTCTGAGTGACTGAACTTCTAACTTCCATTAACTTAACAAACACAGCAATAACATTTGTAACTCCTGCTAGGGAAGAAGAAATCAGAGTAGAGAAAAAAACCCACAGCTTGGGGTTGTCTCACTCAAAAAGCTCATATTTTTCAGCAAATATAATTCATTTAGAAGGTAGAAATATAATGCAACTATTCAGATAAATATGTATGTGGTACGTGATTTGTTCCCCTAAACTTCATGTATTTTGTCAGATGCTTAACATTAGGTTTCAGCATGACATTTGTTTACCTGTGCACATTAAAATCAATGCTACTTCTATCATTAAATAAAACTTTAAAAAATAGTGTGGGGATGATAAAGTTCTCAAATGAGTTATTCTATATCTTTCTGCAATCTTCTTAAGGCCTAGCAAATACTGCTTCTTCATTACAATAAAAAAAGTTGTGATATCCTTACTAATATGTGGAAAATTTGGACTACAAACACGTTCTACTATCTGAAATTTGACATAAAGCTGTATTGTTATACAGAGCAGAGTAATAATCTGGCTTGCAAAGCTGGCTATGGTGGAAACATGATTTGCAACTACTGAATTGCTGTAATGGGACCTCAATTTTGCTATTGTAAGAAAATCTTTAGGCATTTTAAATAAAGATTTTAAATGACTTCAAGTCTTGTTATAATGCATCCTTTCACTGTTCAGTTGATTCTGATTTTTCAACTCCTTTGTGCCAAAAATGTATTTTGAATTTAATCATATTTTCCACAAATTCACAGGTGCAAGCTAACAAGCTTCAGTGAATGAAGCCAGATGTGCAGAATTACACAACAAACTAAACATTACTCACCCTTCAGGGAAGTTGTAATCATTGGGAGAGTTTAAAAGCTGCTGTGGAAAGTCAATGGGAGTTTTGAACTCTCCTTCCATCACAGCAGCATTGGGTAATCCCGATAAAAACACTTTAAACAAATCTTTTTAGATAGTCAAATGTGAGAGCTTAACACTCATATTCCCTCACATGAGTAAGCTTCAGCTAGAGGCTTAAACACTTAATATGCACATAAAATCCAAATGTGTCGTTATTTTTCTGCAACTGTCCACTTCACACAGTTATGCAATAAAGAATCACTTTCTCAGATACAATGCCCTATCATTTTCATACATCCACCTACTTAAAAATTTGCTAGCTGAAGGGGTTATTTTTTTTGTAATTTTGCTTTTCAAGGTAAGCAAGACACGTTTTGAAAACCCAGAACTGAAATCAAGGAATAGTTGTTTCTAAGCACATCAAATAGGATTGTCAATACTCATACTGTGAAGATAATGGATCAAGTGTAATCTCAGCAAACAAAGCTAAACATCATGTTGAAATGCAGTCTACAAAGGAAGGGAAAATCAGTTGGCCCTTCTATCTACCTGGAAGCACTTAGAAAGCAGACTTTTTTAAGCACTGAGTATGAAAGACACTACTGAAAGCTGTTTTACTGCCTTCAGTGATAGGCAACATTACCTTCAAACAAGCCCAGGCAGGTTTTGTTAAGGCTGGGGATGACGAAGCCTCTATAAAGCATTCACATTCAGAAGATGCAGCACCAAATTAAAACCAGTGCTGTACAACACAGTAAAGTACTCAACTCTGCAGAAGCAGATGCAACGCTATGCCAGAACTGTTCAGGTAGATGGGCACTCTGTCACTGCTTCAGATGGTTGAAGGCTGAAATGTATGCTGCATTTGTTAAATTTAATATGAAAGAATTTATCTGTGTAACAAGTGATGATCTATATCCTTCATCACATTAAGTGGCAACTCTAAACATAAGGAGCATTTGTTTAACATGTAATTTATTATCAGGTTTAAAATTTCAGTCCCAGGTGCATTCAGCAAGCCTTCCTCATCAGCCTTCTACACACCAATTTGTCATCATCAGGCTGATGAAGGGGTTAAACACTGAGGTGGCATTTGGCAGTATCATGGCACTGGGTACCACCCCTGGAGAACAGCAGAGACAACACAATTTAAATGTAAGAGCTCCTTTCATCCCTCATCTTAAGGAGTTATTATCAGAGTAGCTTTATACATTGTTTGCTTGCTGTTTCTCTCAATCCCTTCAAGCAGCTTGTGCAATCGGGAATTGCTGCACCACATCCTAGCACTGAAGCAAGCCTATCAGGAGATTGTGTCAGCCAGCAATCCCCCTCCGAGCAGGAGATGGGGTAGAGCAGGACAGGCTGAAGCAGCCTCTTACCTGCAGAAGCACTGGCTCACAGAACTCTGATTCAGAAACTAATCTTGCAATTAAAAGGCCAAACCAAACAAAACCCGGATTTCTACCCTATTTCTTCCAAAGGTTCCTCTGAGGCAGAGCCTCCTCTTTTCTCTCCCTCTTAATGTGATCAGCAGTTTAAAAATCCAAGTATCTTCCTTTGTATTTTGATGATACTATTGTGTGTGGTGAGTACCTTAAGAAGTCAAAAACCCCTTTGTTTGTGCCATTTTGATTGCTTCTCAGCAAAAGTACAGTAAAGAAATACACAGGGTGCTTATTTGTCTAGGATGGTATCTTTGAGTACACTGCCCTCTGGTATTTAGGGGGAGTCGACAGGGAGACTCCTCAGCATTATAATAATTTATTAGTAACTTATTGGCACAAGTATATTACTTTTTTTGTGTAACTTGCTTCCTTTATCTCCGTAAACAGTAACTGTGATACACCATTTTAAAGAGCTAAGATTTTATATATATACAAGTTAGCTTCCTGCAGAACTAGAATCTGACCTTATCACAGCAGTACTTGAGGGCTGTATTTTGGACACATACACAAGAGATGGTTACAAAACTACTGTTTGTGGATTTCACACCAACACATGCTTTAGCTTAACCATCTTCAGACAAGACATTAGTGCTTAGTACATCATCCCTGTACCATGTTGCTAAAAAAAGTAATGGCTCCAACATTCTTACTGATATTCCCCCGGAAGAGTTAATGAAAAGATTTTCAGCATATGGAGGAGGTGAAGGTTCACTCTTTAGCATGAGGAAGCTCTAAAGACAAAAGCAGTTATCTGTGAAGTTACTAATGTATCCTGATAGCGGCTTTAATAACAGCATGTTTTTCTCCTCTTAATGTCACTTCTGCTGCATTACTTTCTTTTCATTGCATAAAAGGTTAATTGTTAAAATTACACTTATTTTCTATTCCCAAGCTTAAATATGATTATCTAGCTTCTTGTATTCTGTTAAGCCACCAATACAAGCTGGTAGAATTTCATTAAGCAAGAAAGAAGAGAACCTGGGGACCAATGCACAGGAAAACCTGAACGTGGAAAAAAAGAAAAAATCCCACTAAATTGGTCAAATACACACAATTAACATTAAAAAGGATAGCATCACAGTAAGGCAAATACAATGCTGACTCCTATGCAATTAAATGCAGATATTGTTCAAAACCACTGTTTCCTATTTCTTTCAAGACAATCCTGACATGGATAATCTTTACTTCTCGCTTGGTTTTGTTCGAGCTCACAAAGAAAATCTACTGGGAAAATAAGAGGCATGAAAATCAAATAGATTAATTACGTCAGGCTTGATCCTTTCCCTTGTGGTACTGGTGAAGAAGTAAAGTTGCTTACCGGAGTTCTCCTAATACAAAGTGGTATAAAGGAAGAAAAGATTTGTCTGTTTCTGATTTAACCTGTGAAAGAAATCAATGACAGAATGTTGTACTTGATGGAAGTTACCTTTTAGTTCTCTGTTTCTAACTTGCCTATTATCTACCTCCACTGTCCTTTGTTATTAGTTTATACCTCCTGTCCTGAGCTGCCTTTACTATCTGTTTCTCCATTTCACATTTCTTTGTGATGACTCCTTTTATTTCAGTATTTGGGGCCTAATTCTTGGTACAATTTTATATGCCTGTAGGCTCCAAATTAAGATAGATTGTCATTCTTGTCATTCATATGTGCTGTATACTCCTACTCTCCAGCCTAGCTTTGTGGATGTTCTGTAAATGCCAAACTGTGTTTTCTCCCTTCTGCCGGAATCTTTCAACTGATCTGTCCTTACACTGTATCACCTTTATGTCTTATGAAGTTCTCAAAAAAGAAAAAGCCACCCACAGCACTGTATGAATTCACTTTTTCTTCCTCTTCTGCCTCCCACGGCCACACTTTAATCACTAATATAGTTTCAAATTACCTATCACAATGATAAGCTTCAACATATCCATTCATGGCCAAAAACCAGAAAAAAATATTCCTGTTTCTGTACATACTCCTTGTCATTACTCATTCAGATTCCCTAAAATCTTTGATCAAAGCAAACTTCTTCTTTTATCATCTGCCAACCCTAAGAAACTAAGCCCCCTGGGAGCTCATCTATTCTGTGAACTGCTGTCTTGGATGCGCCTTTATTCTGTATTTTCACAGAAATAAAAAGTTGCAGGAGATGTATCAGTGAAAAATCATAAACCCTTGTGAGTCTTCTCAGACAAAGAGAGGGGAAAAGCCTTCGATTTCCTTGAAAAAACATTCAAGATGCAACATATGGGTAGCTTTGTTTACAAGATTGCCTCGCTGCCTCTCAGTACGCTTGCATATAACACACATATTCAGTTACAGTTCTTTTATTTGACCAGCTATAATCACCATGACCCTCGCTTTTGCCTCAAAAATCAGGCTTTATTAGAAGCTACACTTATGTAACTGTACGCAAAAAAACCTGACAGATGTGAAAGAAAGAAACAACCCCCCAAAATGTGTATTTAATACATTTTTTTTGGAAGCAAAAATTTAATCTGAATTTCAAGGGTGGCAGAGATAATTAGTTTAAGAAAACACATGCTTTCATTATTAAATTTAGCCACAAGATATGTCAGCAACATCACCCAAGTGATTTATATGCAGACAAGAGTAGAAAAAAAAAAAAAGTCACAGCAAATATAAAGGGTCTCAACTTTAGCAGATGTGGATTTCACTGATACAACCAACCATGAAATAAAGTACATCATTCCACAGAAAAGGGTAGACACAGGAATTGTAATAATTTCACTGTTTGGTGATGGTCTTCTTGGAAGATCACATCACCCCCTCCACCTCTTCAACTTCATACCTCAATTTCACCTTTAAAGCTGTTAAGACACAACCACGAGAGTTCTTCCATGATCTCCACTTCCCTAGAGACCAGCAGGTGTGCAGGAACACGCAAATTGCATAGATAGTTCTTCCTATACATGTTCTGTGCTACGAATCTACAATTCTGCAATGCAAGTTTACTCCTAATAATTGACCCTTGGAGGAGTAGGATAAAGTCACAGAAATAAAGAAGCAGTATGAGGGAGGCAGACTGGGAATTGCCACTACCGAGATGACCTTATGAGACAGGCAGAAAATGCTAAGTCAAGCATGAAAGTATTTTGTGTTACCCTCTCTGCAGTTCACTTCCCCGACAGTCAGCTTGGATCCAAACTAGACTCCAGGGTGTACAATCACACCAGAAAACTTTTTCCGGTTCACAACTGAAAATAAAAATGCCTCAACGATTACAAAAAAAGCCCACATTGTCCTTAGCACATAAAACATCTCTCACATTTTTTTTCAACATTAACTGCAGAAGCTAGAAATTACAAAAGGACTAATTTATGAAATAGCACCATTGAACACAAACCCAGGAATTAATAAAATAATTGTTCAAAATTACCTTTAAAAGTCACATGCTCTTTCACCGCAAAAATCCAAAAGTCTAAGCAATATACCTAAGTCCTTGTTGATTCTTAGCCCTTCCAAAAATACTGTGAGAGCCAGTCCTTTCATAGCTTAGGTGTGATTTGGGAAGTCCTACTGCTAAGGGATATGGGAAAGGTTTTGGTCTTTGACAGCTGTAGGTAGTTGACTTCAGATTAAATGAGAAGCCAGGACTGGCTTGCAGCCTGCAATCAGGGGAACCAACAAAGAAAGGAGTAAATAGGGTAAATGGTTGCATGTGTGTTTGGGAGGGGGAGATGAAACTCCACAGCATGACAGTCCCCTGATCACAGCAGCCTGTGGGGTTGTAGTTTCCCCTCCCTCCAGTGATAAATTTGTTGCTTTCTTGAATTTTAGCTATTTCTTTTGCATAAAGATGTTATTTCAATTGCCTCTGGACTGTGAGAGCTGGATAATTATTGGTTTCATCTTCACAATTTTCTCTCTGTTAAAGTCGTAAATTTTGTCACTGCCAGCTTCCCAGTTTGTGTTATACCTTCTATTCCAGATTAGCACTGAGGGCTATGGATGCCAAATATAAATTTCTGTTACTATCAGACCACTCACAGCGAGCAACTGCCATTATTTGGTGGTGTCAGCAATAAATTTTTGATGTAGATATTCATAGGTGATTTTTCCAATTGATTCTCAGAAACTACCAGTTGCTCCCAAGGGGTGATGAGATACCTGAGGATAATGATGACCATGGTTTCACAGCTGAGATGTCTTCAGCATTTGCAGCTTCAGGAATTTAAGCTCTTAATTGGAACAGCAGCCTCAAAGTAGCCTGATCTGAAGCACACAAAAGCCATCACAAGCACTCTGTGCTATGTGACATTACAGCTTTTGTTAGAATCTATTAGTTTTGGGTGTGAAAGGTCCTTGACTTTGTCTGTTACTTACAGTTTAGAGGAAACAAATTTTAGTGAAACAAAGAAAACACCAATACAGCAATGACATACAGTTAATAATGTCATTTGTGGAGGATAATGCACGACCATTAAAATGAGATGCAGAGTTTCATAGCACCAGCTTTCTCTTAAGACCAAATCTAACTATTTTCCTTCCAATATCTAATTGTATAATTGTACATCTAATTTCTCCACTGTGGTTTACTTAGAAGGTGACTTTTCCCTTGAGTTTCTGTGGGACACCATGGGAACCAATTGATAATGTGAGCAAAGTGTCTTTGCTGGACAGACACTGGAAATGTCTGCCCCAAGTAAAAACCTACTTTATATATTTTTTTTTAGAATAATTTAACTTTACCAGACTGACTGACCTTCTTCATTCACACCAATTACATTTGCATCTTTCAATTTCTTAGTAAGTCTGAAAAAGAGAATGTATACTGCGATTTTTGCATAGTGATGAATAGCCCTAATTCATCCTCTTGGTACACCCCAAGGTGTAGAAAATATTTGCGTATGCGTTTCATTAATAGACAAATTAAGGTCCAGCTTGCAAAGAGAGTAAGACTGGCAGAGACTGGGATAAGAACATCTACAACTCATTTATTGCTGTAATGGAAAAGCTGTACACTTATTTATACTACACTGAATTGCACCTTCTTACAAATGATTACTGGATCTCCATATTAAGATATACCATGGGCTCTCTCCTTTTCTTTTCATGCTATCTTTTCCAGTATTAGGCTTTTTTTTCTCTCTAACTGTTTTTACTGGCTCTAATATGCTGCCAGCTGCATTGCTGAATGAGAAACCATTTTTTTCTCAGCAGTTTGCAGGTTAAAATATCTGCAATATGTTTATTTCATTAATGACATCATAAATGAGCCGAAAATGCTCAGATCATCCCAACCCCTGCTGGTTTCTGCTGACTAAGGGAACCCAAAGTCTAGGCCTGAGGATGTTCACTCAACACCAAAGATCTCTACCAAAACCTCTTTATTTTTCTTAAGTAGACCAGCCACTGAAATAATGGTCAGTCTCAAATTACCAGACCTGTTCTGCAGATAAGGTTTTACTCTTCTCGCAGAAATGAACAGTTCCTTGCTTCCAAAGAACTAATTATAACAGCACCTGGAAGTATCACTGGAGATAGAGGCCTGTCAGCATTTTCTCCAAACACTCTTACATAGACATTTATAGCTCAGCCATTTAACTTTGCTTCAGCCTAAAGCTTAATATAATCTTTCTAGTGACACTTCTGTCAGATGTGTCTTGTATGGCCAAATTAATTTATTCTAGACAACTTTTAACAATTTAAGTCCGTGAAATAGTGGTTTTTATGAAATTGCAGAGGTGGACTGTAACTGATTATTTTCCTCTTAGTACCCTTAAAGAATAAAAATTGGTAATGAATTTGTTTGGAAAGAACTGATGTTGTATCTATACATTTACCAAATACATTCTTTGAAACTTTTATGAGTTTGAAGGGCTAGAGGATCATCTTGCACAAAATGACAGGATTGTATTTATGAATCAAGACTTGCTGGTCAAACTAAAGAGCAAGAGGTAACTGCACAGACAGTGCAAGCAGGGACAGGTATCCTGGAAACAGTACAGGAATGCTGCCTAGTTATGAAGGGATGGGGTCAGAAGGGCCAAGGCACAGCTGGAGCTGAACTTGGCAAGGGATGTAAAGAATAACAAGGGCCTCTACAGGTGTGTAAATCATAAAACGAAGGTTAAAGAAAGTGTACCCCACCTGATGAATCAAAGTGGTGGCATCATACCAACAGACAAGGAGAAAGTTGAGGTACTCAACAACTTTTTTGCCTCAGTCTTCACTGGCAGCTGCTCTCTTCACCCCTCCTGTGTCAATGGACAAAAAGATGGGGACCAGGGTGGTAAAGCCCCTCCACTGTAGGGGAAGATCAGATTCGTGACCACTTGAGGAACCTGAACACATGTAAGTCTATGGGAACTGACTAGATGCAAACCAGAGTCCTAAGGGAATTAGCTGATGTATTCACCAAGCCACTCTCCATGATATTTGAAAAGTCGTGGCAGTCAGGGGAAGTCTCTAGTGAGTGGAAAAAGGAAAACATTGCACCCATTCTTAAAAACGGCAGAAAGGACGACTCTGGGAAATACTGACCTGTCAGTCTCACCTCTGTGCCTGGGAAGATCATGGAACAGATCCTCCTAGAAGCTATGCTGAGGCACATGAAGGACAGGGAGGTGATTTGAGACAGCCATCATGGCTTCATCAAGGGCAAGTCCTGCCTGACCAACCTAGTGGCTTTCTATGATGGGGTGACTGCATCAGTGGACACGGGAAAAGAAGTGGATGTAACCTATCTGGACTTCTGCAAAGCCTTTGACATTGTGCCCCACAACAGCCTTCGCTCTAAATTGGAGGGATATGGATGTGATGGGTGGACTGTTTGGTGGCTAAGGAATTGGTTAGATGGTTGCTTTCAGAGCGTAGTGGTCAATGGCTCGATGTCTAAATGGATATCCGTGACAAGTGGTATCCCTCAGAGATTATGTAGGCAACGAGACCAAGTACACTTTCAGCAAGTTTGACATCAAGCTAAGTGGTGTGGTTGTTATGCCAGTAGGGTGGGACGTCATCCAGAGGAAACTGGAGAAGCTGGAGATGTTGGCCTGTGTGAACTTCATGCAGTTCAACAAGGCCAAGCACAGGGTCCTACACCTTGTTCGAGGCAATCCATGGTTTCATTACAGGCTGGGTGATGATGTGATTGAGAGCAGCCAAGTAGAGAATGACTTGGGGGTGCTGATTTATAAGAAGGTCAACATGAGCCAGCAATGTGCGCGTACCAGCAGATTGAGGGAAGTATTTCTGCTCCTCTTCTCTGCTCTCGTGGGACCTCACCTGGAGCATTGTGTCCAGTTCTGGAATCCCCAACATAAGAAGATGGAACTGTTGGAATGGGTCCAGAGGAGGATTATGAAGATGATCAGAGGGCTGGAGCACCTCTGCTGTGAGGACAGGCTGAGAGAGCTGGGCTTGGTCAGCCTGGAGAAAAGGTTCGGGGAAGGCCTTATAGCAGTCTTTCAGTACCTGAAGGGGGGCTACAGGAAAGCTGGGGAGGGGCTTTTGACAAGGGCAAGTAGCGCCCCCTTCCTAGAAATGTTCAAGGCCAGGTTGGATGGTGCCTTGAGCAGCCTGGTCTGGTGGGAGGTGTCCCACCTCCCCACGGCAGGGAGGCTGGAACTGGGTTATCTTTAAGATCTCTTCCAACCCAAACCATCCTATGATTCTTTGATAAATATGTAATTGTATCTAATTAAATAAAACATAAAACCCCATAAACTTACTCTACAACCTGACTATGTACTTTTTTAGCTCATGTGATACAAGAAATGACAGAGTACCAATGTTTGGCTGCAAAATTGTACTGGTCCAGTGAAACTCAAGGAACTTTTTCTACTGCAGGACTAAATCATAGCAGAAATACAAATCCTTATCTATCTATCTATCTATCTATCTATTTATTTATTTTTAAAGAAGAAATGAAATTAATTCAATTATCTGGACTACTATCTCTTCCAGATTGATACACTATAATGAATTCAGCCTTCAGGCTTGAAGAGAATTTATGTAATCCAACTTGTCTTAATCCATCTGACCTCTTCATAATGAGAAAGGATTTTTAACACTAAAGAAATGTTCTATAAAAGCTAGATAAGGAAACACTCCTGACTGGCTTGTTCCACCTGGTACACCTTGCTAGTTTTAATTATGTCATTTCTGATTGTCTTAAAAATACACCGTTAATATTTTATGTAAATCTAGTTCAATGTACTGCTTTAATTGCTTACCAGAGCTTTTCTAATGCCCCACTGGAAAATAAAGCAAAGCAGAGAAATAAAAAATAATAATTAAAAGGAGAAAGATCTTTGTAAAATTTAAAACTTATGAATTTCCATAAAAGTTTAACCTTATGTCTACTGCTCTGTTATTTCTCTGGTGGTTGTTATCAGTCTAACTCTTGCATCCAGCAATATGTAAACTGTGTGGCAACTACAGAGCTAACAAATAGAATGTCAATGCAGCAACTGGCAAAAATGTTGCACTGAAAATAACTCCCCAGTTCCAAGCTATGAATCACCAAATCCAGGACTTGATTAAAACAAAAAACAAAAGCAAAACCAAAACCACCTGAGTTATTTTACACAGAAATACTTGCTTTAATTTATTCTGTTTCCCCAGACATACCTATTTTTGGCAGAATTAGTTTCTTGTGGAATATGTAAGGCATGGTATTTCAAAGGGGTGAGACAAAGGGAAAATCTTACTGCCCAGAATGTTTGTGAGTTTATGAAAAGGGGGTAATGTCCAAAATAACAGAAACATGCAAATTATCCTATAACCTGCAGAAGTTTTCATTAGACACATTTTACTAATATTTGATTGCTTCAGTTTCTGGTACCAGAGAGAGATGTGGAGGAAGGACTGGAAGGGCTTGCTAGAAGTAAAGGAGGCAAATCTGTGACTTTAGGTGGCCACTAAAGGCTGGCCACTGGCTTCATCCTACGCTGGTACTAAGGCACTCCTTGAACTTTACGCAGAGCAAGGCACAGTGGTGAATATCCACAAGAACAGAAAACATCTATGCTATCTTGATGATTTTCTTTTAAAGAACATATGTTAAACTAACTGCAGAAGTAGGAAACAACATTAAAATGATTCCAGTACAGAAGATGTTGACTATGAAAATGAAAACAAGAGCCTAAATATTTTCAGAGAGGAATTAAATGAATTAACCACTTCTGTATGTAATGAATGAATGAGAAAATTAGATTGAGTTCTCATGCTGCCAGACAATCAACAAGAAATTGTCTCTATACCAAAAAGCATAAATTCTGCAGAATTGTGCTTGAGATATATTTGTTACTACAAGCTTGATATTCTTCCAAAGTGTAAAAGCCCCTAAAGAGAGAAAAAGACTAGCATTTCCTGAGCGAAGCAGACCTTGTTCTGTGGTTTAAAATGCCTGTTCCCCATTTCCTCCCTGTAAGTAGGTATTACCCCTCCCTTTCTGGTCACTGACAACAGGCTGAGCTGTGCCCACAGTCGGGTGATTGCAGTAACTCCTACGCAGTGACCCAGATCTCTCCCAGCAGGGCTTAGGCCAACCCAGCTGACTTTGCCCAGGACTAGTTTGAGTGCTGGTTGTGGGCTGGTCATACAGGGACAGTAACCACTGAAAGAGGATCAGAAGGACCATACAGGGGGCAAACACATATTGAACATCTATGACTGTTTCCAAGATGATATTAATCAGGCTCCTCCCAATCCTTCTGGTAACCTGATAATTAACTCAGTATTCCTATTATAAGCTTTTAAATTGAGAATTCATTAGGATAGAGGGTAGGGCATTGGAAGATACATCAAAGTCTTCAGCTAAATTGTGAGAGAAGAATCACTAGAGTCCTATGTTGTGGCTGTGTGGTGATTTTTTTTTTTTTTTGCCCTGAGGCAGAGTCAATTATTTCTCACTAGGAATAAGTGGATAAGATTTATTGGATTTGGACCACTGGTTGTTAAGCCCCTGGTCAAGAATCCCATCTATCACATTGCTTCAGCATGTATGCTATACAGCTTTGTGCTCTTCTTTCTTATCCCTGCTTAGGCCTTGCTCCTTCTCATTGACATTTCTTATTTTCCAAATAAACGCTTCCCCCAGCATCTTTTTATTTGTTTCTGAATAACAAAATCTATTAATTTGAAATTATATTTCAAACAATATTCTTCTCTCAAACTAACAAAGTGCTAAAATAAGTGTACCGAGTGAACACTGTTGGTTATTTCCCATGCAAAACCTTGAATTAATAGATTAGCTGGATCCAGGGAAGGTATTCCTGCTTTTGCGTGGGTGCATGGCTTACTTTTACAGTAAATCATCTACATTTGAAAATAATATTTCCTAACTTCTCATGCATGCACCCCTGCCAAAGAAAAACAATGGTAGGATTCTGTTTTATAGGGCAATGAATATGAAAAATAGAATAGAATAAAAAGTGTTTCAAAGCAGGAGCCCTGGCTGATGCCTGTGTGGAGGCTTGCAGACTGTGCTTTCTAAGCTCACCTGCCTGTGGTACACCACTGAGCGATGTGCTCCGAGATTTCCCTTAAATGTAAACAGCAGCACAGCCCAGTCTTTCACTTCCAAAGATCTGAGTGCCTATACTCTAACAAGAAGAGCATAGCAGCCAAAGAGAGGAGTACAAAAGCATAGACTTTCTAACCTAGGCTCTTTTCTTTGTCATTCACATGTCCAACATTTACTACATACTAAATACTATCTACTATTTACTAAATACTACTTAATATTACTTACTAAATGCTGCTGCTATTTGTCTTTTTTTTTTTTCCAGAAGGATTCATCAAGATGTACCTCCTGATTTTCTAGCCCTGGTCCCATGTGTGGAGGTCATTTGCTTTTATCAACTATACGTGACATTCAGACTCCCAGTTCACACTCTGCATAACCTAGGATATACACAGGAAGGGAATTCATTCGTAATATAACTTCACTGAATAAATTGCTCAGAAAGCAGCCAGGCTCTTCAAGCATTAACAGAGGATAATTAGTAAATAGACCTATCTCACATGCCAAATTGTGCTCTGAAATCATTTCCTAAACCATCATATTCACTTAATGAGCTGTTAGAAAAGTAAATTAAAACCTCCAGGTGTGAATTCCGAATGAAAGCATTTAATAGCAAAGATATATATGAAGACATTATTACATATTAATAATATTGAGTGAATCAGGTGGTGGAAATCCTTTAAAATCTATGCCAGAGAACAAGGTGAAACGACGTTACCTTTGGTAAGCTGAGCCAGAAGTACATTTACTTAATAATCCATCTGAATGATGGACAGGACAGTCAATAAGGCTGTAGAAGATGAAGACGGACAGAACTGGCTCAGGAAAGGTGAGGAGTGAGGACACAGACTGCGAGTGGCCCTGCAGCCCCACTGGGACAGACCTGCACCTGAAGGAGCTGCTGCTTCCTTCCCTCACTTCAGTGCTTATCACAAATGATCTGCAAATAATGATGCTATGAAAAAGAGACCTGTGAGCTTAAGTAGAGATCATGGCAAGAAATCGCAATGTCTCCTTGTAAATGCTGTGTGAAATACATTGAGGTACATTTCTAAATATATATTTGTTTATTTTTGTGAGTGTTCCCAGCTAAAGACCTACTGCCTCAGCTGCTATATAAATCAGCGACAAGAAATACAAAGAATTCATGGTCAAGTGCACACTTACCTCATGTCAATACATGCCAGTACTCAAACATATCTACATATCTATATATCACACAAAAACCCCAGAAGCATTGTAGACAACCAGCAGACAGTTTTTACCATGCTGGCACATTCACAAACTGGCTGAATACAGAAACTGTATTATGTGTAGGAAAAGTGATACATGGGAAAAAAAAAAGGAAAATATCTAAGAACATTTTAAAGTAAATGCTACACAGTGTCTTTAAACTGAATTTATTCAGGTTTTCTGTTGTTAGCTATTTGTTACTCTGTGTGCTCCTGAGGGCCTTTAAGTCCATTGTGGTTCTAGTGAGAAGTAGCTCAGGATAAAATGAACTATCCTTTTAACTTGGACATCCACAGTTCAGTCTCCAAGAGAGTGGTTATTGCATATCAAAGGAGATAAATAAGACTTCGGACTAATGAAGCCAGCCTTGTTGGTCCAGATGGTGAGGAATGATTGGAAGTTTTGAGAAGAATCCACAGGCAATAATTTGTTCACATAAGTAATCTGACAAACAATTATGAATAAGGAATGAAGTAATAAAAGCCACATTCTTCTTATGGATGTTTTGTGGGACTGGAAAAAAGGTTAAATTATTTCAATAAATGATTTTTTAGGGACAGTTCGACCAGATGCAGATATAACAAATAAGGTGATATATGACCCATTGGGTGGCCAATAAAAAACATTGGAGAGAAAATAACATGTGCTCAATAGTAAGCTAGGGATCATGTGACAAAAAGTCTTCATAAAAAATTGGTGCTTAAAGTGGGAAAACAGTAATTCGCTACATTTAAGTTGAAATTTTGGTCCAGTGCCAAACTATATATTGAATAAAAAGTTGTCTTTAAGTCTATTCATTTACCTTTTCTGGTCATGACCTGCTTTAATGTGTAGATTTCCAAAGTAAAGCATGAAATATGGTACTCTAAACCTAACTTTTATCAAATGAAAAGCATCTTTTAAACTGGAAAAGTACAATGCTGTGACTGAAATGAGAGTCAGGAACTTTAAGCTGACTTATTCCCTATGCCAACCCATTGTCTTTCTGAGACTGTTTAGCATAAAAATGTGATAAAATCTAAAGAGAAACAGTTGGTTAAAAGGAATTTCAGGTTTCTGGCATCACTCAGTCCACAATAATAAAAGAGATGTTTACAACTAGAACTCACCTGCTATCATTTTGAAGATGGTTTTCAGGAGAAACCTGCGGCTTTAACACCTGCACTTAGCCCAAAGACATGTGATTGTTCCCCAGGCATTTTTTATCATTCTTTCTTTGCACAACACGAAATAAATGGAACAGCTGAACAAGCTGATAGCAGTGATATAAATGTCCTGTCTTTGCTGAGGGATACTAAAATCCCCTAAAGAACCTTTTTATTGACAGGCTTGCTCTACCTCAGGTGCATATTTCCACAGAAAAATATTTGTTTGACAGAAAGCTTTTTTTACGTGTATCTGTGATGGAATAGAGGAGACTTAGGAATTAAATTGTTTTCTTGTCTTAGAAAATACTCCTCTTATCAATGTTTTTTTTTTTTCTTCCTAAGGAAATTACTCTTTTCAGAGTCTCATTACAAAAACCAAAAAAGAGAGAAGCAGGTCTCTGTGATTTAGGCACATGTCCGGCTCTATATCCACTGTGTTTTCCACATTCAGACTGAAAGCCTATTCCATTTTACGTGAATAATGAAGTATGTACTGGGTGAGGGCGATAGCTGCTGTACAGCCTGGTGACACACAGCTTAGTCTGTAAAGCACTAGAGTAGCTTCTGTGTTGCCACATCTTTGCTATGTCAGTTGTTCTAGATATGAGATTCTCACTCTGCTTTCTTTCTTCTGTTTGAGCCAAAACACCATTTAAGCCAATGGACATTTTAGCAAATCAGTGTTTTCAGATAAAAGACCATCTAAAAAAACACCTTGACAACCTCTGCTGAAGACCCAATTCTGGGTTTCTGGATTAGAATGTTATGAAAGCCTATTCTCAGATTCAATATAAACATGTGCTTGTTTTGGGAAGAACTCATGAAAATCCAGCCATCTGGGAAAGAAAGCCCTGTTGTCCTTCTTCAAAGGGACTGGTGAGCTGTTAGAAATAGAGAACTAGAAGCAGAAATTTGGGAGTGCTCCGGTTTATTTTGAAGACACCAGAAGTGTTACCTTTGGCTGCTAAGGGAATAGGAGTAGTCTTTGAGCCAAAACTCTAAGTACCAACTTCACAGTGATACTTTCAAGTGTTACAAACTCCATGCTTCGTAGTACAGTTGCTTCCATCAAACATGTTTACTGCCTTTTGCATCTCAGATTTTATTTCTTCTAGGGGTTTGTTGAGTCTTAAACTGAGGATAATTCTTGTCTTTGGGTCTATACTCTTCAATGATTCATATTTATCAAATTCATTAGATGATCTTGAAAGTAAGGCCAAGCTTATTCATCTGTATAAATTAAACGTGTTTTTTGTCCTGTTAGAATAGCAGAACAGTGACTGTTCCAAAAAGAATGGTTGCAGCAAGGGAGAAAAAAAGTTCAACTGCATCTATTATCTAATTTAAATGTTGTGATTAATACCCTTCTCTTTTATAGCCAGCTGTGTGATATTTATTCATGTTATACATTTTTTAAAGCTATCAATGGCGTAGCTTTTTTTCCAGGACAATTAATCACATCCCTGATTGCATGGATATAGTTAGAAAACATTCAGTCCTAATAAGCTGTGAGCATTGGAGTTGTTAGGCTTTGTGGAAGAAAGTAAATCTGGCAAATAAATTCTGTTGTGTTTTTTTTAAAAAAAAAACTTGTCAGCTCTCTGTCTATGGAATATTAATCAGAATCAGAGCTAACAGAAAACTAAACATAAAATTAAACAATAGGGAGAAGATTAACTCATAAATTAATGCAAAAAAGTAGTTTGAATCAATCCTAGAAATAATGATAAGAGTCATTAGGCAAGCCTTATTCATGTTGTCCTGCTGCAATGAACTAGGATACTACTCTCCCTACACATAATTACACATGTAAGCATATCTATTTATGTATGCAAAAACAGATACATGTATACATATGATGATACAGATACAACTGTGTTTGGACCTGTTTCTAGCTCTGCTGCATGTAAGAGGTGCAGGGAAACTTGTTCAGATAATGAGTTTGCTGTCCAAGGCCTTAGAAAGGTCCATCTGTCAACTAAATTAACTGCTTATCCCAGGACAGAATGATCTAGGTCTTAGCAAGTATCAACATGAAGGAAAAAAGTTTTAGGTCAAAATAAAACAAACGGTTAAACTTCTTGATAATTTTGAGTGGCTGCATTTTATGCTATCTAGGAGAGAAATGGAAGTACTAAAACATTCCAAGAATATGTGGTTTCATGGAAAATTCTGGAAGAAAGATTTACTTCAAATCTCTGCATTTCCAAAGTAAAGCATGGAGTCTTTAAATAGTGTCCATACTGTGCTTTTGGCTTGACCTCTGGTTAATTTGCTGAGCAGATCATATGATGCTATTGTAGCTCTACAGCATGATAAGAAGCTGTCTTCACTTAAATACCAAATTCTAGGGACATTTTAGGGTATAAAAAGCCCCAGTAAACAGGCAGTCTTGGATTGCTTCCTTCTGCATACAAAATGCTATTGAGGCTCTTCATGCATCATTTAAACTCTCTCCAAGCAGGCAATGCTCTGTTAATTTTCCTAATTTAGCCACATACTCAGAAATTTCATCTTCTTTTTATTCTGCTTATAAAAACAGAAATGCTCTTCAAATAACCAGTGACTTTGCGGAAAGGTGATTTTGGAATTTTTTTCCCCACCTTACCAGTAAATGTTTAGTCTGCTGGTTTAACAAAGGCTTTAGTTTGCACAGCAAGTTGTAGGGGTTTATGCCCCCATATCACTCAGGAAAAATGCCACATTTATCTCATCAGCAATGCTATTACAGGTGGTTCTGGCTTTTCACTGAGTATAGTACTGAACTACCAGGCAGCTCCATTTTCCCTCTACAACAGACATTTTCAATCCTCTCATTGTTTTCCTCTCTTCTTTCAGTAGAATTTTCATCGTGTCTGTTGCTGCATCAGGGATTTATGCCCATTTATTGCCAAACATTCCAGCTCTTACTTCTTTTGGCACAAAATCAGGACATAAAAACTATGCAGGCACTTTTAGAACCTAATTTTCTGCATGTATTAAATATCATGAAAGGCAAAGTCGTATTCTTAGCACTGTGATCAATTTTTTCTGCTTCCTTCTAATACACAGAACATGACCAACACCTACTTGCATGGAAGTGGTTTGAAGAGACACTAATTTCTTCCTATACCCTGTATGAAACATTTCACCTCCACTTTCCAGAGGAAAGAAACAGATATGAATTTATCATGGAAGATAAGGTATCTCCTTGACTATTTATTGCCCCTGGACCTCATTAGAACACAGATTAAAAAGCCATAGATTAAAAAAGCATGAAATTTAAGAAATTAATGAATGAGTTAAAAATGTGCTTTTGCTTTTGAGTCCTCATTACTCAGATGAAGTAAGAGACGTATTAAAGACACTACAACCTGACAAAAATATTTAACATTGTTTAAGTCTTTATAAATGCTTCTTCTTTTAATTGATCATGACCAGAGAAGTATGTAGGAAAAAATTAGTGGCACCAGTTCACAAGCTAGAAAATGTTTCATCCTCTAAGGCTTGTAATTTTCATAAATAGGCTTGAGTGCTGAAAGACTCGTTATTCTTTTCTTACGAAAGTCACGGTGTGTCAGGGTACCTAGAACAGCTTCATTTAACCATGACTGAACAAAAAAGAAGAATGACAAAAGGTACTTTATGATTCAGTCCAACCCAATCTATGTATTTCTAATGCAAATAGAAGCCATTCAGAAAAGTAGACTGTTAAAAAAAAGCTTTTTTGAAGGCTTTCTTATCTACAGAGATGGATCTTTTTTATTGTTGGTGCTTTGTAATTTGGGTTTTTTTGTAACTTCTAGTAGACTGGTAAGAGTTTATAGTACTTACTAAAAGCCCAGCACTAGTGAATTATGGGTGTAGTCGCATCAAGTATCCATTTCTCTGGGCTGACTCTTTGTCTTTAACATCTCACGTGAGTGCTCTTTCATTTGTAATATGGAATTTCTCTTTGAAAAATAAATTATCCTTCAACTGTAAGCCTTAAGTTTCTCAAGTTTACAAGCTCTAAAGTAGTACCATCACCTGTCTACTAAGCTTTCATGACATGCAAAGTTATTTCCAAATAAGCTTGTGCTGCCAGAAACAAAGAGAATAAAAAGTTCATGGGCTATAATATATCAAAGCTTCATATTACAGGTAAGGTTGATAGATAACTCTCTCAAGACCTTCTAAAAGACGCTGCCCTTGTAGATGTTCAAAAGAAAGCCTCAGATAGACCCTTTCTAAACTTCAGAGAGTTTGAGGAGAAAGTAGGGCTTGAAAGACATTGCCTGGGTACAAAAGTTGTTTACAACTCAATCCAGGCTCTACAATGCACCAGAAAATTCTGACAGAGTCTTAAGGGCTCAAGATCTTCTGGTATGTTTTCTGTCATGAAGCTAGTGCCAATTAAACACAGTCAAGGCAGAAGTTCTCAAAAACTCAGGTAAAATTGAGGGTCATAACTAGGCACAAGAAGTGCTGGGGAAAGAGGACCAGTGAGTTATGCTTGCTTACACAATGAAACTGCTTCAGGCAATTTGAGAAATAACTGCCTTCTCCTTTTCATCATTTCAGATATTGACCAGTCATCTTCCTCTTTCCCCAAATCCAGCAGACATTTTTGTTTAAGAACTAATACACTGTAGACACAAGATCTGTAGAAATGTCAAAAGAGAACTGAAGTCAATGCAAACTTTGGAGATAATTTAAAATGGGATGGTTGAAAGACTGGCTCAAGACCAAAAGAAAAAATGACTTGTAAACAAAGTACAAATTAAAGCCACATCATTTGTTAGTTTCTTTTTTTAAAGGAAACATTGACTTTTGTGCCTTTCCTTTTAGTAGCCATCACAAATAACACAGTAGAATTTTGTACCAAAGACTCCTTATATACAAAAGTACAAAATTTACCACATGGTATTATTTAGGTGAGAAAGATGGAAGAAAGATCTGTGATAGTCATCTGGCTTAACGTGTTTCCAAAACATGTTTATATAATGTTTTAGGAAGGCTATATAAGAAGTTGAAGAGATTAAACTACAGCAAAATATTTTCTGACATTCCTAATTATTGACATCCTGAATAACTTTTATTGTTAACAATATTACTTAGTAAGAAAATGGAAGCGTTTAGTTTAGACTGTCACTTGAAAACAACAGTGGACAGTTAGCAACCCGTAATAATAGCCTAGAGGTGTAAAGAAAAGATGGCATTTAAAGAATATCTGGGAACAGTTAAAGTGCAGGAAACAGCATTTAAAAAGTTGTTTTACAGAGCTTTTTACTTCCCATTCTTTTTTTTTTATTTATTTTCAAGCCTATTTTCTATCTCCTCTTTCTGAAGCCAGAAGAGTCATGAATACTTCCTTTGTTCATTTTGAAAGAACTGACAGAGCTGGTTACATTTTTTTTACCGTGCAAGTCACTGTTTTAGAAGCAGGTTCCTCTCCCTTTGCTAAATTCTTATGAAAAGTTTCTGGAATAGCTCCGTGTCTTGGGTTTTCTTCTCATGCTTATCAAGACAAATGCTTTTGATTACTGCTAGACCAAGGTTTGTTGCAACTGTTCAACAATTGCATTATCAGTCATTTTACTATCAGTCTTTACACCTCATCAGTTAAAGTACACGTTGTCCCCACGGTGTAATTTTCTGGAGTTTCTTTGCAGTTTTAACAGAATTAAATTAATGAGTTCTGCTTGATAAAAGAAAAGAGTATATCCACAGCTCCATTTATTTGATGCATCCAACTATATACAACTCAGCAATTTGACTTAACTAAATGGTTTCTGACAAGATGTTGGAGTTGCAATGAAAGAGGCACTTAGCATGCTGTTATATTTCAGTGCCTATGAGGTGATGGCATCGGTTTGCTTTTTAACACTCTGTGTTAATTTTAATAATTCCAACATGGTCAAGAACATTAAAAATTAGTTTTCCACATACGCTTTTCACTTTCACTAGACCTTCAAAGTAAAATTGACTTCATCTGTCAGTCTCAAAAAAGGGGATTCATAGATCAAATCATAAAGTATCTATTCACACAGTATATGTTTTTCTCAGCTTCATGGTTCTTGTCATTAATTCTTACATAAAACTTCAGAACATTATGTCATTGAAATACCTTGAGTATATTGGTCTCCAATCACCTGCCAAGTAGATTACATTATCATGTAAATGTACAGCCTGTGCACTGGTTGTATTATTTATCATAATACCAGAGAATATTATCACAATATATATGCCTAGGCAAGGTTTATTGACTTAACTGGCACTGTATTACTAATGAGTCTATCAGAATTTTATTTTTTCCTGTATTTTCAAATTTCTGGATTTCTTTTTTTTTCTGCAATGGATGTCATACTTCTGTAGAAGTTACGTACTATGCACCAAGTGCTGGAAAGACAAGATTTATACAGAAGAATATTTTGGAGGGCTACAGCTTTCCAAATGTGACCCTCTGAAGGAAGCTCATCTCCTAAAACCTCTCTTCTGCTCCTTTTCCGTGATATGATATTCAGTTCTCATTGTAGGACTGCAAGCTGAGCTAGTTCACCGCAGGCAGCTTTGGATGCATTTATATAAATGATCAAATCTGTGAAGTCATTTAATGAAAAGGCTTTTGAGAATAATCCAGTGTAATGAAAACGTTACTCTCTACATAATAGAGAGTTTGCTATATGATCAAGCCATTATTTTGCTTCAGACTTTGCAGTGACTTCCAAGAAACACCTGCTGCCACACTTTGATAAGGTTTTGTTTAAAGATTTGCTGAAGATTTTTTTTTTACTTCATACAAATCAGAGTTGAAGATGTCCTGCATGTTTTCTTATGGATCGATCAAAGATGGGTAGGCAAATGACTGAAAAGAAGAACATTGGCACTTTATTTGGCCCATACACAGAAAAAATTCTAAATAAATGGAAAGATAGTGGCTTAGACTTAGTGCATTGCATGGAAAATTTTCTGCCTTGGAAGAGGCATTGTGACAACCCGTAAAAAAACACTTCTGAGAGCTTTGGATTTGCAAGAAAAATGACAAAGCAGTTTCCTGATGGACCTTCCCAGTCTGTGGTGCTTTTGTAACCAACAGAGATTTCTGTCCCCGTTTTTTCCATCTTACATCTCACTAAAATTAATCCATCATCTTTCCTCAGTTCATTCTTTGTTCTTCATGTGGGCACTTACAACTAGATAAAATACTTAGTTCCTTATAGTTGCTTATCCCCTTTGTAAAAGCTTGTATATGTGGAAGGAATCACTCAGTAATATATCCTGAATACTCACTAGCATAGACACCATTGTGATGTCTTTGTGCTATCCAAACAAAAAGGGAAAATGTCATTTACTCCTTTGTGTGCTGTATATTCAGGCTGCAGGGGCCACAAAATTTATCATTGTAGACCAGAGAAACAGAGTGCACTGAGTTTTCAGCAGCTGCCATTGCAGGAAGTGATAGCACTTGTTACTGTTTGAGTGCTTCTACTTAACTTATGGCATAGCGCAAACCCAGTGATTAAATTACCCATTCTGGAAAAAGGCTCTTTTGCTGGAGCAAAAAGATTTTGTGGAGATCTGTTGCTTTCAGTTAAGTGTTTTGGGGAGATAAGAGAATCCCAATCCAAATTTAGACACCTCTTCCGTTTCTCCTGTCCTCTTAGATGCTTCTTTTGCTACTGTTGACTTTTTATCCTCTACTGCACAAACCCTTCTGGGGTCTTGGTATCTTGCCTTCCTGGTGCCATCCCTGCCCTTGCAAACTTCTCTGGGGAAGCAAAAAGCCTCCAAAGTAAAATAAGATGTCTTAGTACTCCAAGACTTCCCCATTAATTTTAACTTAGTGTAACATACAGGTCAGATGTTTTCTTGCACAGAAATGCAACCTTTTAGATCCACTGGGCTGCAAGTAACTGAGAATTCACCACGTATAATCAGCCCCTCTGGTTCAGGTGTTACTATCACGGACAAAGCAATGTGCCACAGGCCAGTATTAAAAAACAAGAGTTTCATTAATACACACTACAGCTAGGAACAAAATCCTATGGATTTATGCAAATGACATCCACGGTTTCCTACATGGTTTGGGGTCTTTTATTTGTCTTTTTAAGAAAACTGAATCTATAATGCTGGAAAATGGCAGCCTTTTCTTTTTTTTATTACAGGTACTTTACACACCGTTGATATTAAGAGTTATGAACAAATGGTAGAGAGGAAAAACATACAATTATAAGATTTAGAATAATCTCTACATGTAGCAGACTACTGTCTCTCCAGTGGTTGCAGTCATCTAGGCAGTTTTCAGTTTTATTTCTGTCACTGATTTAACCCAAAACATGCAGTATGGAATTTCTTACTATGAAATGGCAGTGATGTTTTTCATTCCATCTTACACTGTCTTTAAATCACTTGATTTAGTAGTCACTATACTAATATTTCTAATTTTCTGCAGCAAATTAGATTAGTTTGAATTTGAGGCAAGTATATTTACTTGTTCTGCAATAAGACCTTTAGTCATACAAAAATCTCTCTGCCAGTGTAATACAGCCTAGTAAATCATCCCTGTGTCAACTCCAGCTTTGTTTCTCTGGAGCAGACAGTGTTTTAGGGTTTTCTGTCAATCACAAGAGCATTTGCTTTTACTTGTGGATATTTCCATCCACAATTCAGAGGGTGTGTGTTCAGAGATAACAGCTGATCTAATTTCATACAGGAAAATAAATGCATTCAGATAAGGTGAGAGGGGAGGAATTGAGTTAAAATCTGTCTGCTGTGCAGCAGCAGAGATCAGATAGACTCTTCATTCATTTTGCTAAAGTTGCCCTTAATGACCTGGGATAAGTGAGAAATGGACTTTATCTTACTCTTCTCTGAATGGCTGTACAAGCCAATGACTTTCACTGCTAATTACTTAACAGCAGTAGGTGTAAGTCCCTTTGTGGTATTGTGGCATCCTTCACAGAAAGTAACATAAATGCACTTCTATGAGGTCCAATAAATTGCTCAAATGAAATAGATGCTGTGCGCTTCTGTAGTGTTGTTTTTCAGTGATTCAGGAGTAGATGGATTTTGTTTTGAGATATGTTTTTCTCACTGACACTAGCACCGCAAGGTAAGGAAGGTAGGATCACAATACGCTATTTACACTTTTTATATTAGTTATTCAAATCTTCCCAACTCTGTGCACTTCACATCCCTTTGCTTCAACCAACAGCTCTCAAAATTCTGCAATTCATGACATCAGGCTGTACCCGACAATTTATTTCTATAACCAGCTCCAGTGCCTGTAGGGTAGCAGATGGGTGTGCCTATCTGGATACCACTGTGCCACCGACTTTATCTTATCACAAAACAAGGCCTAAGATCCATTGTTCTTTTGATTGGATTGAACAAGACATATGTGTTTGACTATTTTTTTTCAGGTAGAAGTCCAGTATAATGCACAACCACTCTAAAAATGCCAGCCCCCAGTTGAAAGGATGCCCTTGAAGCAGTGGTGGAGCAAAGAGCAAGAGGTTTTTGTCTGAACCTGCCCATGCCACCTGGAAAGGTGATGTGGTGGAATGAAGGTGCAGAGAGGAGGGGTAGGGATAGGGCAACAGTGAACGACATAGAGTGGGCAGCAATAAGACTGCTGGTTTGGGACCTCAGTGAGGGATTATACTCTAGTCAGAAAGTTTAGTCTCATTAAGCCTTGCAGGTCTAACCTGCTCCTGTATAGGTTGTTCTGAATCTGATAAAGGCTGCACCTAGAATCCCTCTTTAGCTTGTACCACTGGCAGTTCCCAATACCTCAGAGGATCTTTTGCCATGTCTTCTGCAATGTATGGAGGCTGCAATGTAATTATTGAAACTAACTTAAGCAAGTTAGCTTAGAGAAGGCTTCTCAGTAGGGGAATTTAATTCCCACAGATTTCTAAGTACACTTAGCAGGTTGATTTTGGTACAACTGCTACTTACACATAACTGTTGTTTCCCCATGGGATGCGATACAATATAGTATGTATAGGGAAACCCTAAACAGCAGATTTCAGAAAGCTATAGAGGATTCAGAGAAAAGTGCACTATATACTTGACGTACTCTTTTGCCTTTCTTGAGGCACCCACTGATTCTTCTTTAGGGCCACTTAAAAGAAAAGATACTGGGACAGATGGACCAGGATGGCCATTCCTGTATCAGATGGAGTGCTGATCTGTTCTTCACCACAGCATCAGTGAACTCTTTCCTTCTGCTTTACGAGCTCCCTCAAAATCATTTGTCAGAGGTCATACCCTGAGGAAAACGAGAGCTGAGAATAGATAAAAAGTCTTTGAACTTCAGCTTGTATCTAATAAGAGACTTCTTTTCTGAGGTAATTTCACATCTGAGATTTGGAGGAAATTTTCCTTCTTTATATTTGTTACACAGAATATTCCTGCCCATTCAGTTTCTGTTGTTTTTCTAAAGAGAAAATTGTTATTATTTTCAACCACAGCTTTATAAAATTGTTCCATTTGTTAAGCTATACAAGAACCTGCAAGGGATGATAGAAAGATTAATATATGCCAGGAATATTTAAATGTACCTGCAGGTCTAATGCTAAGTGCATTTCCATTACCATGTTTCTTTTTTAACAATACAAAAATTTTAGCACCAAAACCTTCTCTTGGATGGATTTTCTGTATGTGAATATTGGCCTTAAACGCCTCAAACCAATCCAAGACACATCTGGTCCACAGTAAATGTTGTCTCCTTTCATTCTTCTCTACATCTATCTTGATATGCTTTAGCACATGGCACAGCCTATATGAAAACAACTGTTGATATTTTTTTGTTTACTGCTGGTGATTAAAACCCCCACATATTTAGGTTTCTTTGGGAGGAATTGTATGTTTCTTTATTTCTGGAAAGGTAAAGTTGAATCCACTTCTGCTTAAGGCCTAAATTTTTTAAGCTATTTCTTTTCTCATTTCACCCTAAATAATCATAGATTCACAGAACCATAGAATGCTTTGGATTGGAAGGGACCTTTATGAGTCATCGAAGTTCAACACCTCTGGCGGAGCAGAGACAACTTTAACTCGATCAAGTTGCTCAGAGCCCCATCCAACCTGACCTTGAATGTTTCCAGGGATGAGAGTTCCAGAGGTCGATACAATATTCCAATTGGGGCCTTACTAGAGTGGAGTAGAGGGAGACAATCACCATCCTGCTGGCCACGCTTCTTTTGATGCATCAGTGTCCCCAAGTCCTTCTCCCCAGGGCTGCTTCAACCACGTCATACCCCAGCCTATATTGAAACCAAGGGTTGCCACAGCTTTGGTGAGAAACAAGAAGGAGTTCTGACATATATTTTTCTGAGTTCTGTTTTGTGATATGAATCCTTTATTAATATGCAAGAACAATAAGATTTTGACAAACACTTCACCTTGGCCTGACATTGCCGCTATAGATTTCTGACAGACTTTTTTTAAAATGCACACACATATATTACTTTTTATTGCAATATAGAAATATATGAGAAAAGTATTTTACTCTAATATTTTGCACTTTTAAAAGTGAATGTAGTTTCTTTAGAATAATAATGCCATCAGACTGGTTTAGTGAACTCGTACCAGTTTACACTGTGAATGGGCTAAGTCTACTGACTCCATAGCTAGTTAGTATTTATAATAAGCCAGGGAAGTTATGATTATGTAGTTCACTGAATCCTCTTGGATTATATACCCTCTCCTCCTTTCCTGGCCTGAATTGAACATTTAATTACATTTTCCAAAGGCTCCTTACTATTCTACCTTGCTGCTTCCTCTTAAGTATTCTGTGTAAATCCATTGGCACCAGGTGAATTTTAATTCTTTCTTTGACAGCTTATCTGCTCAGGAGTCATTTCAAAGCCTTTTAACATTGCCTCTTCATTTCACTCCTTGTTCCTGCCACCAGCCCCTCCAATAATCTGTCCCTGAGCCATGACTCCCTCAGCTACTTCCATGAAGTATGAAATAAAGAAATGAACCCAGACTCCCAGTGATATCAGTCTTATCTCTGTCATTAATGTGTTTTTCATGACCTCTTGGTCCCCCATCCTCACTGATGTGGGCCTGGATCTTTGCTGCTACTTATGCTGCTTGTTGCTTGCCTTTTGTATTTTCCTTGCTGTATTTATATTCTTTTTCTACCTTAGTTCCTTATCAGCTTTTTACACAGGTTTAGCATCTAGATTTGTATACATTTCTATTCTGCTTCCCATTTTTAATTTTGTCTAAGCTGTTTTCCTCTCTTATAAACCACCTTGCTAAGCTCTTTGCTGAGCTGCATAAATCTTCTCTTTGTCATCTTTTCTTTTGTGTGAACTCCTATCCAAACTGCAGCTCCTTGGCTGTGATAGCCACCAGCAGAGCAGTGAAAGTCTTTGTACATAACTCTGGAGAGGTGGGATTTACAATGTACATGCGTGTGTTTTATCATGCCTGACCGTGGCATGACGGGGTAGACTGGCTTTGCAGGCAGCTTTTGTCCCAAGGAATTACGTTTTGAGACTATGGACATTCAGCTGTGTTGAGGAACTTAGTGTGTTATTGTGATAAACTGCCTACCTTCGTATATCCATATAAGTTTAGCAAGCAAGAGGTACAACTGAAATTCAGAGAGGTTTTAATTCTGTGTTTATGTGTTAAAAATGGATGAGAATGGGGAACTTGAATTCTCATGGCAGCTGTGAACAGTGCATCTGCTTTCTATGGGATGCGGTAGATGGGCCTGAATGAGAGACAAATGCTATTGTGAGTTTTCCATTGCTTTGACAGGAAAGGCTGAAGCCAAAAATTCCCTTGGGAGGGACTGGAGAGAGAAGTGCAGGAACTGTTTGCCTACACCTTGCGCACTGTTGGCATAGCATTCACCTATGCAATAAAGTTTCTGGTTTATGCTCACTTACTAGAGGTTTTCTCCTCACCTTCAACCTGCTTTACAGGCTTGGACACATTATCTACTAATAAAAAAAAATGGATATACTGAGCAGATCAACAGTTCTGTATTTTTGATTTTTAATTATCTGATATTTCCCTTAGTATTTTCTAGAGTGTTTTTTTCTGCTAGGGAGATTCTGCTTAAAATAAAAGCTGATGCCAGCCTGACGGGAGAGAAGCCAAATGAATTCACAAAATCTCAGGCATCCTCCTGAATAGATTCCAGTGCTATTCAGTGCCTGCAATCTGTATCACTCCCAACACACTTTAAAGACCAGCAGGTAGCTTTTCACCATTTTTGACAAGCTATGGTTTAGGAAAACTCGGTTCCTGTTGAACTGAGAAGCTACTTTAGATAAATCTAGAACTTCATACACAACAAGTTCAGAGCAAACACAGAAAGTGTGTGGGTACTGTTTTACTTTCCTAGTTAGACTCAATGTATTGGGTTTTCTCCCACGTCTGGGTTATGTTGCCTATGCAAGCACAATCACACAGCCTTCTTATTTAATATTTCTTGATTTAATATTCACAAAACTAGGATTATTAATCTTAATCATCTTTAATCCTAAGTATTGCTGTAGTGCAGTTCAATGCACCGTGAAAGAAACTGGGACAGATAAAGCTTTCAATAAATGAAAAGAACTAGTTATGAATATAGAAATGCCAAGCCTGAGGAAGAGAGAATGGAGACTGACTGGAGGAAGAAATACAGAAAGGAGGAAAAATACTGCATCAATGGACAATATGGCCTTTCCTGGGTTGTTTTTCCCTCCTGAGTTTTAGATCCATGGCAAGAGCCCTGTACGTTGATCATTAAGAGGGATAGAACTTCTAAAAACTAGTAATATTTGTAGCTCCCTTCCTGGTGGTTGCTTTTGTTTCTCTTCCCACCCCCCGCCTTTTTTCCTTGCACATATTCCAGAAATTAAAGCTCCATTAAGTGAGTAAATTACCCCTTGGGCTGTTAGCATTTCAGTACGGGAGGAAATATTCATCCGTGTTTCTTTACTGACTTTTCAAAAGATATCTCCATGGTGGTGCAGGTGCGTGAGAACCAGCAGGGACACAAGGGATGATAGGGGCACTGCGCCTTGACCCTGATGTTATGGGTCAAGCTGCTTAGTAGAATAAACCTCTTCCCTGCTTAATGTAAGGAAAAACACGAGAACGAAACCCTCAAACGAAAAATGACCTTTCTATTCTCTTACTCCCATCTGTTGCTTCTTCATCTTTCCTTTGCTTTCTCTTGTGCTGATGCTGGCAAACACAGCAGGGTGGAAAGAAATTAATCTTCACGCACTAAAATATGTTTTTTCAGAGTGAAATCTGTGACTTGAAAACCAACTTGACTTAAAAAAAAAACACCCCACATACTCAGGAGGTTTTCACAGTTGTCTGATATATTTTTCAAATGTTTACTAACCCTCTATTTCCTTCTCCCGATCTTTTTAACAAAAAGGACCCCTGTCAGCAGCTAGGCAATAATGAATGGGTTTGTGTAAAAGACAAACCACTCTAAAAAGTGGCCTGCTGACATCAAGGTATCTTTCCTAGGCACAACTGTGTGGTCAGCTTGATAAACTAAACACCTTACATGGATCATAGATTTTGCTTTCATTGATAAATAAAACTCCTAAAAAATATCAGATTTAATTTTTAGTGTTTTTAAAATCTTAGTTGATTTCTTAATTGAAGTGGTTGGGTGTTTGTTCCATGACTATGATTTTCCATTTTATTGATACTGATCACTGAAGAGTTTTTTCCAGAATACTTGCTGTAACTGTGGACTTCTTTAATATTTGCATATTGTGTGTTCTGCCTTAATAACTTTTGAACTACTTGGATAATTTCAGTTAAATTTAGCAAAGAGTGAGCATTTTCAAGCATATCAAATTCCTATTAGTTTAATGAAAATAGAGTAGCCAGAACCTATTAGTACTGTTATTGAGGAAGAGTGAATTAATTCAAGCTCGAAAGAGAGTATGGCAACATACAACAGACATCCATAGGAAATGAAGCTATGCACTGAGCTACCCATTTTTCTGATCTTAGCCAACTTTGTTAGGCACCATTATTTTTTGCGCATCTCATGTTTCACACAGTAACTCTTATATATCAAGTAGGATAGAAAATACATTGATAGACAAAAAAG
Organism: Dromococcyx pavoninus; assembly: GCA_033558185.1. NCBI lineage: Eukaryota > Metazoa > Chordata > Aves > Cuculiformes > Neomorphidae > Dromococcyx > Dromococcyx pavoninus. Next base: position 1,396,368 of record JAUMJL010000059.1, on the reverse strand, counting down.
AGATTTTTTTTATCCTACAGACTATACAAAATCTAACCACTGGACAATACAATATCTGTAATAAAGTGATTACCTCTGTAATAAAGGCCAATTTAATCTTCTTTCAAGTATTTGCCTTGGGACAACATTTACTCTTAAAAGTTGCTACAGCCCTTAATTAGCTGCAGCCACGCAGTGTTGCAACTGGACTCAAATCGAATACTAGCATGAGTGACACGGTCCTGCTGAGCCATGCATTAATATCTATATACCAAAAAGTGTTGGTTTTCTTCAGTTGTATGCCCTTCCTCGGCAGTCCTGTCTCAGAGAAAGCAACTCTTTAACATGGGATGTTCTGAATAAGCACTTTTTCTTTCAGACGGTTCCTTCAATATTTACTCTTCAACCACCTTCCCTAGCAAAATTTACTGTAATAGGTGCATTAAACCAGCAACAATACCAACTTAATCCCTTTATTTTTTATTTATTTTTTACAACGGTTTCTATTTTCCCCGTATAGGAAGTCTCTTATTCAGCTACCTACAAACTCACATATTATTATTAGTATGCTATTAGTAAGTATGTACTGAGGAATAGTTGATAACTGTTGCATTATGTGTTCAGTAATGCCTTGGACCTTATAGGAACAACTTTGTTTTAAACTGCCTGATGGTAATCCAGCACTTCCTTGGCAGTTAGTGGGAGTCTGAATGTCCAGGGACTGCCTAATTGGTATGCAGCTGTGAGCAAATGCCATCATTAAAAAAATACAGCTGTTTTTTTTGTATAACTATGCTTATACTTTTACTAGCATGGAATGCCTGAAAAACTATAGAAAATTAAAATACATAGATTGTACAGCAAAAAGTGGAAGCAGTACATTTTTGTATTCACTCCTCATTTGAGAGGAGCTGTGAATGAAATTCTGGATTAATTGGAGTGATTTTAAATCTTAAAAACAATGGTTCAAATTTAGCCTAGTTAAATCACCTGTTATTTATCTAGTAATTTCATGGTGAACACAAAAATGTGTGCAAAGGCAGATACTACACTGATGCACTTCTGATTACTCTCTTCTTTTAAACATACATAGATATGTGGTTTTATAAAAGGGTAGGTATGCTTATTTTGAATTTTACATGTGGCAGCACTTTGAGTGTACACAGGGCAAGCTCCTAACAGTTTCTGCCTTAGGAGCTCATAATCAAACACAACCAGACACAGCAACATACTACAGAGGCTGGCGATATGTGTTTGAAGTAGGAACTCGGAGGCGAGTTGAGGAGTTTGGCAGGTGAGAAGTGAAAGGCTCTTTTAAGTGTAGGAAGAAGCACTAAAAAAGTTGTTATGACAAGTGTGAGGGCAAGGAGATGAAGAAAGCAATTAAAAAAGTGGATGGGGAAAAAAAGAAAAATTGGAAGAAAGGAGGGCAGAAATTAAGATGGGGGGAGTTTGATTGAGGTTTTAAAGGGAAGTGTATAAAGATGTTTGTCAGGAAAACCCCTGTATGATACCAAGCACTGAACTTTCTGCTTGTTCACAGAAATGAATTGCTTGCTTTTCTGCTTAGAGAAAAGGGACGATGATGCACCTTTATAGGTATAGATGATTTAAGTTTCGCTTGAGAGGTCCCAAAATCGAAAGCAGAGGAGGAACCAAGCCAGAGGAGAAAGCTGCAGATGAACATTATATTTGATCTCTGCGAACAAAATCACATCTCTAAAAAATGTTTTATTTTTTCCTTCTTGCTTTTAACTAGGATTTTGTTTAACATTGGATCAAGAGTAGCCACCTATTTGTAGGAATGTTAGGGAATGGAAACAGAAAGAATAGAGAGTTTAAGAAATTGTTCCTTTACTAATATCTTTTACTTGTCATCATTGTCTCTAATCCTTTCTATTTTAATTTCCTGTTACACCTGTTTAACTCACTATGCCGTCTACAAAGAGATGTTGATTTTATGAACCTACCCAAACAAACACTGTGTCGTGTCTGCATAATGATGAGTGAAGCTCCTGTGACAGATGTAAGCACACAGACGCAGTATGCAGCACACAGCCCAACTTTGTTACCCAGTTGTTGTTTTCCAGTTTCTGTGTACATAAAGCAGAGCCTTTAAGTATAGCTGAACTGAAAAACTTGAAAGTCAGTAAAAGTAGTAAAAAATGTTTGTATTGTAGAACATTGCCTAGACACAACTTTTTAAGCAGATGTACTAAACATCATTAGGACTGGGATATGATGAGCAGCAAACATTTCAACTTTTCAAAATAAAACCATCATGGCTTATGTTATGCAAATTACAACAATGCTGAGTAACTTTCAGCACCATCAAGGGCTTCTGCTTGTAAATGGAAACATCTGTGAAACTAAATTGACAGAATTGGGGTCTTTCTTTTTAGAAAGAAAACTTGTCCATTTGCATTGGAAGGTAGCAAAATAGGAAAAAAAAAAATAAAACAACTCTCCCGAATAATTAAGGAAGCATCTAAACTATGATTACCTGCAGCACTCTACCACACAGATTTCAGCCAGCCCCAGGCTCCGTTTTTTTCAGTAAGACATCCTGAAAGAAGTTTAAAAAGGTTCAGTGGTTTGGATGTTTTTCCATTCAGTTACGGTCCATGACTTGCAAAGACATCAGCTTATGTATCTGTCTTTCCTGAACTGGGCTCTGGATACAGAATAATGTTTTTCTTAAGAGGGTTCCCTCTCTTTTGTCCACCTGCATCATTAGGATGGACTTAGGCCATTGACTGAAACAGTATCAAAGGGTCTAAGATCAAGCATTTAAGAATTTTGAAGGGGAGTTTGGAAATATATCAAGAAGAGATTTTTATGCCATGCAAGTACCTTTTATTTTCACTTCCAGTCTCTGATGATGTGAAAAAGCAAAGAGACAAACATTGAAGATGGACGTATTTTTTAAACCCAGAATGATTCATGCTGTCCGCTGTATTTTGTAGTTCAGATCAATTCGTGTTTCATCTTGCTGTATATTTTAATCTTGAACTGACTCTCATCCATATTTTGTTGTGATGTACTTTTTTTTTTTTATTGGCATATTGTTACTGAATGGCAAAAGGATGAAAAACCTTCAGCAAAGACTTTAACATAGTTTTTGTTGCAGTATCCAATACACAAAATCATTCCACCTGATGTGGAGACCATGAAAAGCCACGTTTACAATATTTTAGGCTCAGATCTCTTTTTGATATTGAGAAATTCAGCTCATATGTTTTATTTTCTCTACTGGATGAAGATGTTCTTTGTGCTGATGAGGTTTAGGAACCATAATTTCACTCCACATCTCAAATCAAGAGGCTAAATTCAGTCCATTTTTGTGCCCCTTTGCTTGTTAAAATCTTTCTTTGTTCTTCTGTCATAAGTTATGTGCAGTGGAAACATAATGGAGGCAACATGTAAGATTTCCATAGCATTTTTCTAATGATGCTTAACTGCTTGATAGAGTACCAGTATAACTCTCTGCCTGCACAGAAGTCTTCAGTGGGGATTTGCTTCCTAACACCAAGCTCACAGAGATGGATAAGCAGAAACTTGGGCTGAGTACTGAGATTGCATGGGAAATGTTTATGAGGTTCCTTAAAAGGTAATGACTTATTTTTTCCTGATTTCTCATATACTGTCCTGATAATAAGTAACCTACACTTGTCTTTGTACAGTTTTGTTCTTTTAAATACACAAACACAGACACATCTACTGCAAAATTTTCTGTTGAAATCATTGTCAATTAAAAGACATCAGAGCTGCCAATGTCTTTTTCATCTTCAATATTTAACAGAACACTTTAATGAACTTTTAATTATAGAAGTTATCAAGAACTTGTTACTTTTTCAGAGCTTTCTTGTTGCTGTACATCCTTCTGCCATTGTACATTTGAACACATCACTGTAGTATTTTTTCCCTCTAAGTCAATAATACTGCATATGTATTACATGCTTATGCCTGAATGATAAAGTTGTGAAATACGCTACTTAGTACTGTTTTGGGAGCACACGAAGAGCTGAAGATTTGCTCTTTCTGCATTTCCAGAAATTGGCTTATTTTCCCTTATTAAATTGTTTAATTTATAAAGTCTGGAAAAAGATTGATATTAGATTTGTCCCAAGAACATAAAGCACACTTATACAGACTGATGGAGCCTATGGCATTTATTCAGTGCTTTTCTCTTGTACATGCTTTTGACAGTCCAGCAATCAGCATATCTTTCAGCATATCAATCAGAATATCTTTTTTTCCTTTTTTTCTCTTTACTTCTGAACAGACAATAAATAAACACAACATGTATTTCTGTTACTTTTATCTTTTGCTGAAGAATTCTGAATATTAGATATGGTAACTTAAATCCAATTCATATATCTTTGATAATCAGAGATGTATAGGACAGGAAGAAGCACAGAGATTAACCAGTGTTTATTAGTTGTACTGGAAATCGAATTCTGGAAACCAAAGAATAAATAGTACGTTTAGAAAAATATCTTACACAGAAAGTGTGAAACATAGTTGCATAAAAAGGTGAACCTCTAAAATATTCTTTCTAAAGCCATGGCACATTTTACACCACTTAACCACTTCATTTAAGATTGAGATTATTTGTATCATTCAGTGAAAACTAGAATTGGCTATCAGGACTCCATTTTTACTGTTAAAAAAAAAGAAAAAAAAAAGAAAAAAAAGACCAGACACCTTACTGAAAATGAAAAATAATGTGTCCTAATTCTGGAAAGAGTTTAAATGTATCACACAAAAGCAAATAATTATTTAGCTGCTGGCCATTTGATTGGAAGATAATAATTGCACACTTGTTAATCAAATTCTTTGTTCTTGTTAATGCCTGATTTATACTGGTCTTGCACTGCAGAGTGCTGACTGATTGATAATTTTTGTCATTTGCTTGATTTGAATCATCAGTGTAGATTGTTACTATATCAAACATCACTTTTTTGGTTTTAATGCATTTTTGGTTTATATTTTGTATTGTACAACAATTTAATGGTAGTTTCACTGTTTCTCTTTTTATAAGAAACTGTGAGGAACTGTTAAAATTTGAGTCAGGGAGCTCTGGTTTTATATCTGGTTATGAGATAGATCATAACATTCACTTCATATACTAGTCCCAACATTTAACAAGATATTCATTAATATGCTGTTCTATATTCAATTAGTTTTCATTTCTTACAAAATGTGAAATCTAAATAAGAAACTACAAAGCACACTTTTAAAAGTGAATAATGTCCTGGCCCTGCAAATCCCATTGAAGCACTAGGACATTAATGAGTGAAAACAGGAGTGGGTAGTGAAAGGCCCTAAAAGAGATGACTACAGAAAAGGGCTCTGGACTACGCCTCTAAATAGCAGCAACATGAGGTTCTCACTGCAGGTTCAATACTAACCTCACACTAACCCTTACAGGTCTCTACTGGTCTGCACTAGGGCACATTCTTGGCTTGATGGTTATATGGTAAACACCTCTGAAAGTCACAAACATTCAAGTCATTGAGTAAAATTATTAGGCAATGATTGATAGCTACCAGATCCTTCATAGAAAATAAATTCAAATGGAATTAATAGAGCAAACAATAACCAAAGGTCTGACATTTATGGTATTGCTGACATTTCTAGTTTCTTTTCACTACAAATTCATTTAGATTTTGAGTTTAATGTTGGTATATTTTCCCTAAGAAACAAATAAACATAACAGATAAAAATGTCCTGATACTGAATGTCATGTTTCTGTCTTCCTTGAACTATTTGTTCCATGGTAAAATAACCCTTATAAGCTATTTCCATTGTTTTACAAGCAAACAATTAAAATATTGTACCAAATAATCAAACCCAAAGTAGAAGGAAGCAGTCACAAAACTGTGGCATGCACATGTGTAGACATGCACAGACACTGTTTTATCTAAACCAGTTTTATTTAATGGCGTCTTACCGTAGTTAATTCCCTTAAAGTGAATTAACATTAAAAATGCATCAAGTACTATATAAAACAGCAATAAAATGAGGTCTCCATAAAGAACAACAACAAGCCCTTATAAATAAAAGTACTTCTTTGAACAAACTATAACTAAATATCAATTCTGTTGTATTTACTTACGGATATGTGCCTAGATGCGTGTGTGTATATGTATATATATCCACACACAATCACGTATTTGCCCTAATTACATTAATCTTGGTACACAGCTTTCTGTATGCACAGAATTAACTTTTGCACATTTTTTTTTATCTTTCTGTGTATTTTACTAGACCCTGAGATAAGATGAAATTCAATTAGCAACAAAAGAGTTACTGTGAGGAAGAAACTGAATGCTGCAATGCAATGAATTTGGTGTTATGCTTATCATACTCCTAGGGAGACAATCGATTACTGCATTTCCAGAACATCCAGCAAATACCATGTACTGAATAAAAATTAGCATTTTTTTTAATTCACAAGTGTTATTTTGCTCTTTGTTGAAAAGCTTATAATAGAAACATGTTCTACTGATGTTGAAATTCCATTTCTCAAGCTGACTATATTAAGCCATTTGCTGTAGAAGAGTTGTACAAATGCAATATGATTAAAGTCATGATAAACAAAAAAGAGAACTTGAGGGAACGTATGCAGTATTTATGTACAAGCATTAAACAAGGTGCCATGCATACAACAGAAATAAGAATGTATTTTTCTTTACAACACTGTTTCTTGGTTTTTACATATATGAAACCCTATACTTGTTTTACACACAGTAGTTGAAGTACCTGCTTGGCTTCTTGGCTCTAGGAATACAGCTTGTTACATTTTCTTTCTCAAAGACTCTGTGAGGAAGGTAAACATTGCTGTTCCAACTTATAACAGGAATACATTATATAATATTCAAGATAATCTTGAAGTCTATAGCAAAGACTTAAAACTTATTGTCAAGAAATGGACTTCTCTTTTGTTCTCTCACTCTGTAGCAGTTGGATGAAAAGTCCCCACATTATCCATAACAAAGATGAGGTTAGTCACTGACTTCATTATTCCCATTTGAACATATGAGGTGGCTTTTTTAGATTGCTCATGTCTGTTTCAGAGAGGAAGGAGAGAAGGCAACTAGTTTAGGGGTGCGCTGCCCCCAGGTTATCTGCACTTCTCTTGTTCCTTTGTCCCATGCAGAATAGCACTGAACGAAGGGTTAAACAGCCCATTTCAGGGCTCACTCTCCTGCATCTGAGGAAAGTCGACTTCTTGCCTCTCTCCTGTAAGCAGAGGTCTCTCTCCTTAACCTGGCCTCAGTGAGACCTTTGTTGTTAATGAGACTGCTAACAAGAATACATGCATTGGACTCCTGCTTCAGTCATATAATATGTACATATGCATACACGGACTCCATGCTATCTAATTCCCTATTTCTCCTTTTTACTGCTCCTTGTAAAATCACTTACACTTACATGAAGTGAGTAATACAAATCAGAAAACTATTGTGCTGCTTTATACCATGGGAACAATAAAGAGCAAGGACAGGTCAGACATGACCTGAACCTTTGGGGACAGCTGACACATCCTCCTGGCCCTGGGTGTTTAGGATGGGCACCCAACGAGATTTCTTCACAGAAAGAGCTGGACAATCTCACTTTTTTTTTTTTCTCTCCTGATATTGCTTTTGCTCTGCCCCCTCTTGGATCATCTCTTCCAGGTGGATAATTACCTCCTATTCCTGCTGTGCTCATTTAGACAACCACAGCTGGAGCTGAGCAAAGAGCTGTAGCAAAACAGCTGTTTTGCTTTTCCAAAGATGTTTTAAATGTTGATTTGTTCAGACATCCCATTGCCCCAAGGACCATTGGCCCCAGAGAGACTTTGGAATAGATTTTTGATTAGAACAGGTAGATGAGCTCACTTATAGATTTTTTTTCAGCTTTAGACTGAATGACCATGGGGAGCTAGGAGGGGCAAATATAATTTTAGAGGAGAAGTGGAGCTTGTTACCTTGATTGATTGCTAACATGCCTTTGGCTCCCAGAGATAGGGAAATACTTGTGTTCTGTGCAGATGGTTCAGTTCACAGAATATATTAGCAGGTGAGAAAAATATCAAATTATTATGTTACATAATACTTTAAAATGTAGAGCTGTCTCATACTCAAATACATGTAGAATTTGCAACACAATCTAAAAGGCATTTGTTTTGTAGAATGAGAAATGTACTAAGCAGGTGTAGAATAGTGGCATCAGAACTCTCTAAAACTGTATTTCTGTGACACTTATCTTCCTGCACTTTGGCTCAAATAGACTATAGGCATTAAAAGACATGTAAGACTATAAACTGAAAATTGATATCTTACCAGGTTTTGATATTTTTATGGTGTATTTTAAGTTGACATTTTTCCTCATGGAATTTGATACTAATAATCATATGGCATAAAATCCAGTCTTAGAGCATTGACTGGACAATGGTGACCACATGATCTTCACTTCTTTTGACACTATTTAATTTAGTTGCCTAGTTCCTGAGTGACAGTATCCACTTGAAAATCAGTGCAAATGAGGTGAAAAACAAACCATTTACACTCTGAGAATGTTCTGTCCTTGCAGACCAAATATGGCTATTACAAGGGAACATTTGACTTGTACAGTGAAAACCAGTGAAATGTAGCTCATTGATGTTGTAGATATTTTTGACTAGGCTATGAGCAGACAATGACCGCAGCCCTTTTTGCCCTTTGATGTTATAAAATAGATTAATTATAACAGAGAAGATGATAGAAATCTGAATTAGATCAAATATATGCACACATTATAAGAATGCTGGACTTCCATCACCTTAGTACATACTACACATAAATGAAACACTCTTTTTCCACTGTAAATTAGTCTCTTTTGAGTTTGATGCAAGTGTAAGAAACAGGACTGTAAGGAGCTTAGATGTGTAATGTTTTCCTAGTTAAAATCCCAGCTTGTAACCTTGGGTCAAAATTAAAATGTGCACATTTTCTGTGGAAAATTTGCAAAGTCTTTTAGAATTTTTTTTTTGGCTGGTTACACCAGAAGGAAAGAAGCTTAACATTTCTTCAGTGTTTCTAGAATAATGTATAGGATCTACAGGGTTGCTTTAGGGGTTCTGACCTCCCCAGACCTTAGACTGTGTGAACATACTGCAAATTTGTTACTGATATTTATTTTTAGTAGGCAACAGACAACACAGAACAACTGTAATTAAGGTGTGCTGCAGTGGAGCTGAGGGAATGCTCTCTGCTGTCTGAAGAAATTCATTTACCCTCACATAAGGGAGATGAGGTTTTACAGCTTACTGTGGGTATGACTAATAATCGTCATCTGACTTCAACCTTGGTTAGATCCTGAATCCTGCCCGTTAATGTCAGTAGCTTTTTACAGATCTGGCATTATACTTCATTGAGTACCAAACAGCAGCAGCACTGGAAGAGCCTTCAGGATACTTTCTATGGATCACATCCGCTACCATCACCATTTTACAACTCTGAAAGCTAGTTATGAATAAATACTTACAACACAGGTGCACCTGAAGGATAGGTGGGTTAGAGATTGATGAAAGCCAATGAATTAATGCACTGATAATTTCAGCATCTGTCTGTAGATGCAGTAAACCAGAAAACTCTGAGGAATAAAAAATGCACCAAATATGACCTAGGCATGAAATGAGAAAGAACTATAATGATTTCTGGTGCTCACCTCTATAATAATTTATAGATCTTTACCATGCCAGGTTCCCCGATTTACTAAATTGGAACTGCCTAAACTGGTTTAAGGAGCTGAGACCTGCCTTACTACCCCTCATACACATTTAGGCTTTCTCGCACCATGCTAGCAAAAACATTTACACAGCCGTGGAAACTGATCTGCTAAGACAGAACTGTTTCTTCTTCAAAATCAATTTTTTAACTGCAAGTACCTCTTGATCTACTCCACAGCCCCACTGTCACAATCACAACATGTGGGTGCAATTGAGTGGCCAGGGGCTTTTGCCATCAAAGTGAGACAGAAGTCAAACATCTACTGCTGTAAAACACCCTTGTTCAGTCTTCTGAAATCATGCTATGGTTCAGCATTCAGGAGAAGAGTAACGTCTAATGGAGATTACTCATTTTAGAGAGGAAACCAGGGTCTGGCACAGATGTAAGGTCAATTCCAAATACACCTGACACCAACCACATTTCACAGCCTTTGGTCCCAGCCCAACAGCTGGATAGCTTTGTTTCCTAACAAAAGGCTGCTGAGAATGATAGAGGAGGTGGGCCCAAAAGGAGGTAAGCATACCTGAAAGACTAAAAATGAGGAATCCAGGGTGTCCAAGGAAGAGGGGAACTAGCTCTTAGGGAAAGAACATTTCTGCAGCAAATGGGATTGGCTGTGGTTGCTTGCTTCCTGTGAACACTGTTGCCAGAACAGTGATTTATTGGTGTGTTATGTGACACTTGAACAATGAGCGCAAGAGTCTAGGTCTTTTTCCATAGTAATTGTTCTAATGACAGTTCCTCATGACATGGGTGGATAGTATAGGAGTTGGGAACACAGCATCCTTTTTAAACAATTCAGACATGAGATGACTGATTTTTTTTCCTGACACTGTTTTGGAAACATAAACAAAAAAGTTATTTTTCTGACATATTGCCAAGCCAACTACAGGCTTAGAAAAGTTTTTAAGAAGTAAGGAACTCTTTTCCATTCTCTTCATTATATAACTTACTTTTAGATAAGTATCACAGAAAGCCATACAGCAACGGAGCCAATTATAAGTTAAGGAGAAAAGCAAGATTTTTGTAGAGAGAATTTAAGAGAGAAGGTGATTTATTGTGTTGGAGTGAATAAAGGAAAAGGGAGTTCCAGATGAATGGGAAGAAAAAACCCAGCTGCAAATTAAAAAGTGACTTCTGACCTGAGACTCAGGGAAAGGGACAGAATGAGACTGGAGGAAAGATCTGTGTTGGATAGGCTATACTGACTGGTGCTTTTTATTTTAACTATGACAAAAAAATATTAGTCCTCATTACAGATAAGAAAAGACCTATTATTCTCTACATGCTATGTTTCCTAAAGCAAGTTGCAGAGGAAAAGTTAAACCAACAGTTTCTTTATTTCACATATATACTACAATGGGTGAGCTAATATTTATTTTCATTTCTTTGATTGCAAAGTGGCAATGTCTTTTTTTCTAATGCTAACATATTTTAAGAGACTATCCTGAACTTTGACTGAATATTGGAAAGTGTTTGCACTGAGACCTCTTAAGTAAATTAAAAAAGAAGTTGTAAAGCACTGAAGACAGTTCTTCTTTGGAGTTTTTTTATTTGAAGATGTCATGGACATCAAATATATTGGTGAATCAGTTCTTCAAACACCTTTTCCTTCCACAGGATGTAGAAAGTAGGAATATGCACAATAGATCATTTTTTCTCATGGGTCATTTACTTAGCATGGTCACTGAGACGTGATGTCTTCAGGGTGTTTTTCTGAAACAAAACTAAGTTTTCTTTCAGACTTAAGAATAAGGTTTCTTAGGGTTACAGAATCAGTCATAAGTACAGACCTCCAACGGCATTTATGTTGGGTCAGATGTTCAGAAACGTACTTCCAAAAATCCTGAAATCTTTTTACAGTCAGGGAATATCAATACTGAGCACTGACTTGCGTTCCTGAGATGCATCTTCATCCTAATAACTATTTAGGGGTGAAGACTGGAGAACTTGTGAAAATTCTGCTACTTACCCTCTCTTTTTAAGAAAGATATGTTATGTTTGCCAGTTTATGTGATCTGTGCCTCAGATAGTGACTCTTCAGTATTAGGGAGCTCCTATGTTGTTCCTTAATTTTAGCATCTTTTAAATGATAACAGAAGAGGGACTGATGTTATGATAATTGCCCGTGTTTCTGAAAGACTTTTTTTTATCCTTTGCTCTTACTATCAGAATGCTATTAGTACTTCCCTCCATAAGTCTTATCACTGAAAAATGGATAAAAAGCAGGAAAATATATTTTAATTTTTTTAGAGCGGAAAGAAAGAAGAAAGGGCTGTTGTTCCAAGAAGCTCTGTGACTTACTTATGTTTACTATCTGCTTCTTTATTCAATAGACCACTGGGCATCTGAGACCACAGAAAAGAAGAGAAAAATTAATTATGGAACAACAACTGCAACAAGAGGCAAGAGAATGTGATGAGAAGTGATCTTAGTGAAACATTATGGTTTGAAAGCAGTGCTGCTCCAAGACACTACTTAAAGACAGATATCTTTTTTCTCTCTCCTCTAAGTTTCCACACACTAACTTATCATATGTTTTTTAAAATACACTGTTAGAGGCTCTGATTCAGAGCAGCTTTAACACTCATAACAGGAAAGGACAAGCAAGGAAAAAGCCTATGTATTTGATCTCTTCACATTTAGCTGCACTGCGTGTTTGCAGTGTGTATTTGCTCTCTATAAAAGGGAAAAAGACTAGCGATATAGAAAGTGGGATATACAAAAATGGCTCTGAGAAGCCTCTGAGAGGTTTTAAGTCCAGTAAACTCTGAGAGATCATCAGTGACGAAAGTTAAAAAAAAAAGAGCTGAGTATGGTCAGTGTCCAGCAAAGCAAATTAGTTTATGCACAGCATGTAGAAAAGACTGAAGACTGCAAATCCTATATAGCCAGAACGAAAATCCCATCCTGAAATCACCATGTATTTCACACATTCTAGCAGGTAAATAACTGCAATCAGTCACAAACAGTTAGGGCATTCGGCACGGTCTTGCTGTGAGGTGAGATGCCTTCTTCTGTTGCCAGGACAACTCAATAGATGTTAATGGTAAGTTTATTTGGCAGCCTTGCTCTATACCACACTGTTGTTATTAATGGGGAGCCTTCAGGCATTCATACATTTAAAATTTTTATTTTTGCCATTTTTTAAAGGAGATATAATATATACATACACACAAAGTGGATACTTCTGTCCGTGGAAAATTAAAAGTACTGTAAAAGAAAATGATGGTAATAAAAAAAAGTGTATAGATCAAGTGAAGGATGGAGTCTGGGTCAGAGTCTCCCAGAAAGGCAAGAAAATACTTTGTCTTCACACTTTTTCTCTGTGCGTGCTCTCAGTTGCTGGGACACTGACTTTGCTCTGCAACCTGATGATTGTCCTAACACGGTTCTTTCCTCACCGAGTAATACATTGGAATTGTTCAGCCAGTGAACAGAGGATAGAAATTCAATGCTGATAGTGATTATAGATATTTGCAAAAAACCAGAGTCAGCGTGTGCCCAGCACAGTAAGCAGCCCAGTCTCAGAATGTTTTTAAGATTTTAAGTGCGTAAGTCCACTTGTCATAGAATCGTTTGGTAGGAGACGACCTTTGAGACTCCTGAGTCCAACCGTATCTGTCCACTACTAAATCACATCCCTGAGATCCTCATCTACCTGTCTTTTAAATGCCTCCAAGGATGGTGAATCAACCACTTCCCCGGGCAGCCTGTGCCACTGCCTGATAACCCTTTTGGTGAAGAATTTTTTCCTGATATCTAATCTGCACATCCCCTGGTGCAACTTGAGGCTGTTCCCTCTCATTCTAATGTTTACCAAAAAAGCCAGCAAAGCCACATCCTCAGCAAGGGATTAAAGAAACCCATTATGGCAAAAAAGAGGTAAGTAATGCTGTGGAGGGAAAGAATACATCCTAAAAGGACTGATAATACCAATGCACTACAGCACTTTCTTACAATAAACAGAGTGAAAGCTGAAACTCATCAAAGGGCCTTAACAGAACATGAAATGCAACACATCTTTTTTTGAAAGGCAATTTAAATTAAATCATGGTCTACAAAATTAGATAATACATGTTTTAACTACATTTCTTTAAAAACAAGCTTACAGCTGCTGACAGGTTCTAAGGTTGGAAACATCTGAAGGAGAACGGCTCTGTGTCTATAGGTATTTCCTATTGTTACAGATGAGTATATGTTTCCAGTATCTAGGTAACCAGAAACACTTCCCTTTAGCAAGTTAGCCTTTGAACACTTCCTTTAAGTAAAGAAAAGGTATAAAAGAAGAAATTAAGTTAATAGATGGCAATGGCAAAGAGACATCTGTGTGACTTTTACTCTTCACTGCTGAACGTGGCCCTGCAATGCAGACACACCATTTGATGGCTCCTGAAGTCACTGAAACTTGCCTTGTTCTATTGTTGGACTGCCTTGGAAGTCTGCTTGGGAAAGTCCTTCACTGAGATTTTTAAAGGCAACAAGTGGGTTCAGCTGCTTGTTTAGTCATTGAAGTGTACAGGAAAATGCAATGAGATCCTCAATTTGACCTTGAAAAATGAAGTGCTTTGAAGCATAGGATTTGTTTCACATAACAAAGTAAAAACTGTGTATGCTAGGCTTTAATTTGGTATTGTCTGGAGCTCTTATATCTTGCCAGATTTCCAGAGGACATTTATTTTCAAATCTCTGGGGAAAAGTAACTCATGTATTATTCCAAATACCTTGAAAGGCAACAGAATATAATATTGTGTATCTGCCACTAGCAGGTGAAATAATAATTATTTTTAGTAAGGACGGAGAAGGGTTTTTTCAGCTGTCGATGAGAACCAGAACTCCATCGTATTTTTCCTTGGATTTATGAATTTTTTCAGAAATCAAGATCCAAGTGATTCTAGAGAGCTCTAAATTTTATGCTAGGAAGGGAAGGTGTTTATAGCAAGAGTGTAAGTACTTATGGTGAGATTTTAGTGGGGTATATTTAAATTTATGGTGATTGTTTTATGCAGTACCTTTACTTGTATTTTAATAAAGGCATCACATGTATTTGATTAATATCTCTGCATATCAATATTTTTATATTTCACCTATAGAAGCTACAAAGATAATTTTCATTAGTTCTGAATATTAATTTACCACCTTTAAATACTGCAATAAATATCTACATTATCAATAACATTAGACACCAATAGAAACATTGCTTTGGAAATAAATTCCTAGAAATTAATTGCTTCAAATAAACAACCATCTTAAAAGAGAAAGTTCACGTGTAAACCAATCAATCCTGAAAAAGAAAGCAATGACTTAGTTCCCGTAGAAACTGGGTATTAAACTCACAGACTACTTTTAATGGAGCATATTGCTTTTCTTTTTCCCTCTGACATTTTTAGGCTGGTTCTATAGGTTCTGTAAGAGGCACTGAAGTGTTTTTTTTTTCCCAGATGCTCAGCGAGCGTTCTTAGGAAAGCTTTTATCACAGAGACACAAACCTTTTCTCCCCAGAAAAGGTTTTCAGATCAATGTTGCCAAGTGATCTGTTCAGAGCCCACAAGTGCCAGAATATTGATTTTCTGCTCAGGGCTGAAGAAGAGGCAAAGCAGAATAAGGTAGAAGAAGAGGGCTTATGAGGTGAAGAAAAGCTGGTGGAACAGGGAGCAGGGCTGGGCACACACAGCGGAGAAGCAAGGTCTGCAGACTGTCAGGATTTTTGGAGGTGTGTGTCTGAGAAGGGTAAAGATGCACATGGCCTGACACAGACAAATACGTGGGGAAGCTGCTGCCTATCCAAATCAGACCTCACATGGTTTATTTGGACTGTTGGACCTAATAAGGCTTTGGTGTTTATCTACATAAGACACAATAACAGCTACAATTATTCTTGCCACAGTAACCTTAGAAATGTAGTCCTGCTGCATCTCTCCTATCATCCTGCTTCCAGCCCTTTCTGACTCACAACATTCCCGAATGTGTGACAACCTGATATTTCAGCTTATTGATAACAGAAAACACTGAAAACCTGTTGTGTTCTTCCAGAACGACTTTCTGAACATTCGTGGCCTTTATTTAAAGAGTCTTTATTGTTTTTAAAACATTTCAGTTCATAAATCCTTTGTTGCCGTAGAGTTAAGAGTAAGTCCTCTTATATATTTTTCAAGGTGTTTGCACATACATTTCTATGCGATTTTGGCTACTGAAAATGGAAATCTATGCCCTATTTCTTTATCTAACGATGTGCCCTACAAAGCACCCTCTAAGTTTCACTGACTATTTTCTTTGGCATGTGAAGCAAGGAGTCTGATAAAATTCTGCCTTGGACTAAAAAATCTGCAGTGGACAGATGATCTGAAAGAAACATTCTCTTTCAAACTTCCTTTATATGTGTGCGTAATGGTAGAAACATCTAAAATGATGCTTTTGTAATCCATTTTCTAAGCAGAACTTGAGTCCTGAGCAACAAATAGCAAACAGCAGCCAATAAAAACCCCATATAACCCAACACTTTTTCGCTGGAACCATGCCCATTACTAAAATCTTGGGCTGGTCCTCTGCAAACAAGCAATGAAATTGCATAAACGGCAGCTTAACTGAGAAAAGACCTCTCAAATTAGAATGAGGTCTAAATGGAAGATTTCACAACTATGCATGGAATCTCTTATGACTGCAGTAGAATATGCTGTGTGACATTAAATGCCTTAATCTCTGCTTAGTCTTGTGTTTCATATCTACTGCTCTAATCTTCGGACAAATTAATGCGTTGTAATCTGAATTATTATCTTTAACTAAATAGTAAGTGAACAAAAGTTTCACACTTACAGATTTACCACTGGCAGTAGGTAAGGAAATTCATACAAAAATTATTAAGAACTATAAAGCAATGGAAAACATATCTCTTATTTTAGGAAACAGATCTTTATTTATTGCTTTTCCCTTGAACTACGCTGAAGTGAAGAAGGTGGCTGGAATGCTCAATTAAAATGCTCCATTTTTAGTAGTGCCTTCTTTTTATAATTCATTTTTCCTTATGCCCCTGTGGTTCTCTACCAGAACTTTCTAAGGATGGAAGATTAATGTATTACTAGTTTAATATATAATTTTAATGTAATTTCTTGTACATACATGCTCACAAGCACTAGCAAGCAGCAAAACCAAGCTGGTAATAAGTTCTTTAGAACCTCCTCAGAGAGCAGAGGTCAGGCTATAAACTGAATTTCTAATGGACTTATTGCTACAACATGCAGAAGTTCCAGTTTTGTATTCATCTGTGTTCATTTTTGACACTTAGCAGCGTAAGGATGGGGGAAGGAAGTTGAGAAGCCAGCCTTTGAGAGCCTGGCACTAGCAGCAGAAAGTTGTGTTCCCTGGAGTGGTAGAGGGAAATAATTCAAATAGCAATTAGTATAACACGGCCAATGATCTCTGCATTTACAAGTCAAGCTTATGAGCTATTGGAACACAGATTTCCCCTTTGCTGAAATCAAGGTCAGGATGCTGCTGTCCTTCCATAATAAATCCATCCCTGTCGCATCCTCACCCGAGAACCACTTACAGGCAGGCACTCCTTTCCTTCCCTTTATGTGAAATGCATGGGGAAGGGAAGGAGGTAGAGAGCAGCCCAAAGCTGGACTGCCTGACTATCCCGTGCCTGTCACTTTACGCAAACAGGGCTTTTTACGTGGACAGGGCTTTTAAGCTTCTCTGAATACTTGTGTTTCTCTATAGGGTCAGGTCTGCTGCAAGTTAGCAGAATGTGTTTCACAACTCCATAGCTAATCAGCAGAAAAGCTATGTTTTTACTTAATTGCACGTAGAAGAGAAAACACAAAATGAAACAGTTTGCCCAGTACTTTGTTACCAGTCCTGTTATCTTCAGATAAATATTTTCCAAGGGATCAAAAGATTAAATATCTTTTCCTTGTAACTGAACAGAAAATAACACATCTAACACTCTGTTACAGTATTAACAGCCATCTATATAATGTACAGATTATTTTTATGTTATATATATTACATATTCTGAACTATCATCAGTAATCGGTTTCTAACAGAAAAGTCTCTTTTTCTGATACACTTTTTCCATTGTTTTATCACTAATACCCTCTTTTTTGGCTACAATTTTGTATCTTATTTGTCAAAAAGCACTCTGAATCCCAGAAGCACTCAGTATGTTATCAGTGATCCTACAGATCCTGTATGGCTTTGAAGGTCCAGGGAAGAATGTGGAGTGCTCTCATTAAACCCCGCAGGGCCGTGGGGTGCATCTCACCTGCAGCGGGCTTGCGTCTGCCCAGCACAGCCTGCCTTGGAATTGGGATACCATACACACAGAGAGCTCAGCCAAGACTGGAAGTCTGAGCACTGTGTAAATGCAAGCATGTCAGTCAGTGCTGGCTGAAAATTAGTATAACCAACTGCAAGGTACATTTCTGTGCATCTAATATGCACAGATAATTACACCAAGCTATAGTCATCTAATTCTAATTTCAACATGATACGGTGAATGAAGTTACATAGCATGTTAACGCTGGCTTAGGATACTCTGAAGATATTATTTCCTCGGGAATCAATACGAAGTGGAAGCTTTGAAACCAGCAATATATATTAAAAAAAGAAAAATCACTCTTTCATGCTTTAAGCTAGAGTTTGGTGCAGATTTCACTGAAGTCAGCTACATATTAGTGCCTAAACTATTGCAGTAGTACCTGTGTCATTCGTGTCTTTTATAGGTCCTATTTATTTCTTTGATAACAGGGAAAAAATTGTATCCCTTAGTTAGAGTCACATATGTTAACTGGAATGCACTGTTTAAGCACACTATTCCTCTAGACATCTTTTCAAAGTAGCAACATAATAGGATATTGACTGTATATGAATTGATGGAAAGAATAAAGGCCAGTTGTAACCAAATCATTGAACTTTGCTGATTCAAGTTTTGATCAACAATGTATTAATTTAGATCCCTGAGCAGAAATCTTTTCGTTTTCTTCCCCTCCCACATTTTCTGTCCTTCTCTTTTCTTTTTTTTGGTCTCTTATCTCTCAGTATTACAAAGGGACACCATCATGGGCCTATGCAATGAAATGGAGGCAGAGAAAATGTGAAAGGTTACCAAATTGTAACTTTTATATGAAATGTGTTATTGTGTTTCTGTGAAAAGACTTTTTAGTTATTGCAGGATACTGAAGAATTGTGAGTGAACTTTGAAACTCTCACCCTCTTATTATCAAACTAACAGCAAACACTATCTTTTCATCTGTTGCTGTCTGCCTTAGCTGACATTTTTCATGTCCCAGTCATCTGTAAGATTCTCAGCTCTAGGCATTCTCTCATAAATGCTCGGCTCTATATTTTTGGATTACTGGATCATAGAAAATACAATTTCTCTCTGGTGGCAGTAAATGAAATATGAAGGATTTTGTTAGATATTATTTTATATGTAACTATGTACTTAGTTATTACAGAATTTAACGTAATATCTAAAAATAGTATTTTTCAATTGTTTTCATGGAAGAGAGAGAAATCTTAGAGCTGATATACGTCACTGTAATTTAAGAAATGCTGTATCTTGTATGTCTCAGACTCTATGTGTGACTGTATACAGGCCATTTTGGTTGCCTATTAAGAAAGCCCTGGAGAACATGCTTAATCTTAAAAAAAATATGTCCTTGTTTATTCTAAAGGAGTAATGTGTGCTTAATATTAGACTAGTTCCTCAATACTTTCTGACCAGGAAGGAAATTCTTTCTGTGCTTACAATTAGTTATATTGCTTCAGTTCAAGACTGCATGTCATCAGTCAGGTTTTTTGGTTTTCTTCCCACTGGAAACGAGGAACTCTGAGTAATTCCCTACTCTGTATTTCCACTTTGGACTGTAATCTACCTAAAGTTTATAATGTGTTAATATATAATGGAAATGCCATCTAATGTGAGGCAGCTTGGTGCCACTGTAATACAACTAATAAACAGAAATAACTCATGATATAAGCTAATGGGTTTTTTCTTCTACTAATAAAGTCAGTATTAAGGTTCAAAAAGAGAGAAAAAATACATACTGGTTCATATATTTTCATAATTAGTCTCATGATGAACTACAAACATGGCCTAATTTATGTAATTACTTGATGAAGTTAAATAGATCTCTTTAAAAACTGTGATCTGCAATTACTGAATACAAAACTGCAGTACATTTGGTACGCAAACTTTAGACTGCCATGAAAAAGATTTCTTTAATGTAGTTTAGGCCAGACTTAATCATTTTGGACAGAATTAATAGCTCTTAGAACAAAATTAGAGAAGTAGAAAGGATTCTTACACACAAAATACACTCTAACATATAGTGTATTGTTTTGAATATAGTTACAGGTGCAGTTCACTTTGAGGTTAATGGATCTACTCACGTCACGTAGTCAGACTAGGAATGTATTTGTGCATAAACATCCATATGGGAAATTATCCTGATCTGGTAGGTCTTTTCTCTTTATCCTATTTATCTAAAATAGCTTCCAAACTCGAAGTGCAAGAGTCAGAATGAGGGCAGGGGGAGATACTTGAAGTATTTTGGTGTTTTGTTTCTGGTTAGAAATACATTTTAAAGCAGATTTTATGAAACATTATGCCAACCACATGCTGGAAGTGTCATATTTTGGTGAACAGAGTACCCTATCTGTCTATGTTTGGGAGGAGGTGAAAGCAATTAGTGCAGTTTAAATTCAAAGCCAGATGCTCAGACAAGACATGCTTTGCCATGTTCCAGTGCTGTTGAGAATTCAGAAAGAGGGAGCTGTGTTCAGCTATATTTGTTTGGTGTAGCTGAGGATGGGATAAATACTCATCTATTGATGTGATTTTAAAACACACTTCATATACACAGTTCCTCCTCTAAAATAAGACACTGCTATTTGATTTGAATATAAAGTGCTAAAATGAAAGGAACTGAAAGGGGAGATGTACCTAATCTGAACAATAAGGGAATTATATTGCCCGCCCTGGGCTACTAATCCAAGGCAGCAGCAGAGGCAGTCAGAGATCCTTCTAAGGAACACCTCTTCTGACACTTGGTGTCTATGGTGCAGTCAGAATCATAGAATCATTAAGGCTGGAAAAGACCTCTAAGATCATCAAGTCCAACTCTCAGCTCAACATCTGCCTGCTAAACCATGTCCCTGTGTGCCACATCTACATGCTTTTTGGACACCTCCATGGATGGTGAACTCCACCACTTCCCTGGGCAGCCTGTTCCAATGTTTGACCACTCTTTCAGTAAAGAAATTTTTTCTAATATCCAACCTAAATCTCCCCTGGTGTCACTTGAGGCCATTTCCTCTCACCCTATCACTTGTTACTTGGGAAAAGAGATCGGCATTCACCTTGCTAGTTAGTCATACCATGCTCTTTTTACTCCTAATGCCATTTCTACAGAGTGATGTACATGATCTGATTTATATAACCCCACTATGTTGATACACATCAGGACCTAAAAGGTCTGTTTCTCTCCACTTTTGATAAAGTTCATTTAACTCTTTCAATACAGGCATTGAAGATGATGTGCTTGGTCAGATGATCTGAGTTTTTCTCTGTGGAAGAGTGCTTGTCAATTTTTCTGTATCACAGAGAAAATGAATCACAAGAAGAACATCTGTAGACCATGCCATTATCATCTTACAGCACAATATACAGAGGTCTCTGTGGGTATTTTAGAATTGTTTTCAAATACTTTTACTAACTTATGATAGGGTCAACTTTCCTGTCTTTGCAATCAAGGCTTCAGGCAAATATTAATTCACTCCTATTTTGTTTTGTCTTGTACTTTATACCATGCTGAATATGTCATTAACCGGGTGTTTATTGCCCCCCTCAGTTTAACCCGGATGCAAGGCTGTAGGTGGGAACTGTGCCTACTGGGAAGGCTCCTTTGAGCACAGGGATCTGCTGGACCAGGTTAGGCTTCTGCTTTGCTAGTTTTGGGAGGGAGAAACTGCTCCACTTCACCAGCTACAGGACTCTCTACTACAGCCAGCCATTATGGAGGCTGTGCACGGGTTATTCTCCTGGCCTTTCTCTGCTCCTTCAGCTATGCTCTGGGCATCAACATATGAGTGCATCAAAATCCAGCTCTTGCTTTTTACAAGGTATTTTGAGAGCTCAGTACTGAAAGCACAGAAAGAAACAGAACATTACTGTAAAAAGCTTGCTAAAATTCCACACTGATTACATGTTTCGTTTCATCTGTGTGATTTAGTAAATAAGACACTGTGTGTGAAATGTTATGGTGAGCCTGACTGACACGGAGTTAGCGCTGGGCAAAGAGATCACTCAAGAATTTCAGCTATCTTGTTAATGCCTACATAAAGATCTTGCATTTACTCCATTGCTATTTCTTCTATGAAATACAGATCACTAGGAAAAAATGAGAGCAAATAAGAAGCAAAGAGAGACAACATGAAAGCCAGAGGAAAGAGAGATTCAGAACATGCAAAAACCAATGAAAAATAGTATCACTCACTTATATTTTCTTCTTTTCAATGTAAATCTGTAAATCTACATCTTCTCAAGGTGGGAGGAGGAGGAACAGCCATTACAAAACCAAAATGAAAGCAGAGTTTTTATATAAGATCAACCACCAAAAATGCAAAAGTCATCAGAAGAAAACAGACTCCACACACTAATACACATCATTGGGACCAAAGCTCCAACAAAACAGTCATTTGTTAAACTGACTTCAAAATTCCTTTTACAAAACATCTACTTCTCAGTGAGAAAAGCAAATATAAGAATTTCACTGGGGACAGTGAGAGAAATGTTTCTTTCTTGTTTTGCTGTATGACATATAATGCCAAAAGGAAGACGACTTACAAATGTTTTCTCCACTAAAACCAGCATTCTGCTGTTAACACCTTGAATTAGGCTCTGAGTAGAGAATTTGCTTAGAATATGAGTGATTAAAAAACATTTGCTTGTTTCAAATAATACAAAGTTGTGATCCAGCAAGAGCTAAATCCTGCCATCTTAGTCATTCCTCAACTCTTAATCCTCAGGTCAGTCTCATCTCTTAACTCATCATGTCAAGTAGATGTGAGGTGTTTATTGGCCTTACCTATCCAAGGAATAGAATTTTAGGCTGAATGCACACAAGACAACTATGAAAAAGACCCCTAAGTATGAGCAGGGAAAAGTTAGGCAAATTTCCAAGATATTTTCTCATGAAACAATATCGCCTTCAGTCCTCAGCTCTTTGAAATGAAGTAGATGATACACTGCTTTCAACAGCTGTTATTTTATACCTCCAGACATAATCTTGAAAACTGAGTTATTTTCGATTCTTCCATTTTCTTTAAATAATTACAATTGTAGAGAAGACATGAACATGCTAGTGGCATGCAATGAAATCCAAGATTTGAGCTAGATTATATATTCCCAGTAGAGAGCATTGCAATTGATTTATTCAAAATGCAACTTATCATTATAAGTCAAGGACTCTTAGAAACATAAGAGTATTGAATTAAAGTGTAATTTTTTTCCTTTAAAATAGGCATTAGCCTTCCTTTCAAAGCGAAAATTAGTCTTCCTTGAAAAGTAGAAATTAGCTATCCTTCTTCTTCCTATATGTGTTGTGCATTAATTTACACAAGCTTTATATTAAGCGATATGGTTTCATGAAGACAGTTGCTTGGCAGGAATTGTTGTTAACCCATTTTGCCACTGCCCTAGGCAATGCTGGTTCCGTCTCCAGAACCAGCTCTATTTTCTAATACAAGGAACTGACATATTTTATTTTACCTACAATAATTCTATATATAGAGAATAATTTTTACAGTAGTCTATGTTTAAATATATATTTAGCACATATTTATGAAGGGAAGAGTGGACCCATGATGACTACCAAATTAGGTTCAGTTTGCTGACTTCTGTTTTACTTATATTATGGTTAACAAAAGGGATTGGGGCCCAAAGTGTGAAATAGGTATGATTTAGGTTTTGAAATCTAGAACCACAGTCCTCAAAACCTTGGCCTAATCTCCAGTGGATCTTCATGTCATTAACTCAGAAGAAACATTGAGTAAAGACTACTTTCAAAGGTTTTTACTCACCTTTAGGATTTGTGTCAAATGATGAATATACAGAAGTTAGTAATGATCTTAAAGGAAGTCTAAAAAACTTTTTGGAGAACTTTCACCAGGAGGTCTAGAAGAATTTTAAAAACAATCAGATAAGAAGATAATTTGCTATTCTTTGGAATTTGATTAAATTTCAAGATTTTTTTAATGTTTAATTAGTATTATGCATTAAATATTACTTAAAATTATATTTTAGTGATTAATTTGGGATTTGCATTGATTTTATTTACTACATCTGATTTACTTTCGTAAAAACTTTCATTTGCTTTTCCTTGTTGATGTGTTAAGAGGTCTTCAATGCATTTCAGTTATGTACATCAAAAATGACATTTTTTAAAATTACCTTATAAATATTCAGCATGCCCTTCAAGTGCTAAATATTCAGGAGGCTGGATTTGCTTTTCCAAATACATTATTATGAGATATAATAAATCATTATTAGAATTTTACTCTTGTATGTTATTAAAATAGCGCTGCTTAACTGTTCTGACAAATGACACTTCAGACAACTTGCTGTTGTCTTGAGACGTCAATGGGCAATATCTCAATTTAACGGTCTCCTCATAAACCAGTTTGGAATTTAGAATTTATGTTTCTTCTACATTTCCTAGGCAATTTTAAGCTTCTGGTTCTGTGAAGGCGAACTCTTTTTCTGTTCCAAAAACACTTCGGAACCTTAAATTGAAAAAGACTAATTTCTGTAAAAATTAATCAGCAGTTAATTACATTTTGGGAAAATATACTGTTGAAGTCAATGAAGGAAATCCAAAATTACCAGGAAATATTATTCTTTTTATGTGTGCTTATTTTAAGTTTTTGGAAGTTGGAAGTCTAATCGTAAGGATTTACGATGGACTATAGTACAGAGCTACAAAACTTCTTATCTTTTTGTCAGGAGTAGATATTTTTCTAGGAAGAACAGCTTCCCAGTGACGAATACAAGACCCACAGGGAGACACTACAATCCAGTAGCAAACAGGAGTGTAAAATTTCTTTGAATTCTATCCCTCCTGCTCAGTCTCTTCTGCTCAAAAGAACTCCTTGAAAGCTCTGGGCACCAAGGCGGAGCAAAACCTGTGTACCTGCACCTCCGCATAGGGATGGCAGGTCAGAGACTGTGTCTGCTCTGAGACCCTGGCTGGGCTGTTTGCTCTCCTCATTTCCCAAAGGTGAGGTGGCTCTCAGACATGTGGCACTTCCAAAGAAACCTGTATGGCCCTGGGGTATGGTTTTCTTTACTTTGGTTTTCAGTAAGACACAGTATTCTAGTTCAGTTAAGTTATTTTGGACATCCTGTCAGTGTAGTTTGTTTTCCAGATATTTTTGGTAATAGAGACACCCATTTTCAATTACCTGATATTCAGAAGCGCAATTATTTTACTCTTTTTCTTTCCGTATTTTTTTCCCTCTGAATTTTTTAACGTTTCCTTTCTCCATATGCAGAGACAATGAAAGCAAATGAGGCTGACAGCTATTGGCCTATTGAGGTTAATCTCTTTTAAATAAAATGTAAGACCAGAGCTTCTTGTTAACTATATAATATTATTTCCATAGGTTTGCGTATTTTCGGCCTTAAATACCAGGTTTTCACTTAATTGCTTGAACATTCATATGCTGAAAATACCTACTCTGAAGAAAAGTTATGCACACCTCTTTTTATATCATGTACACTGATCTATTGTTATGCACCTCATTCACTGAGAGCTGGTAACGCTTAAAGAAAATTCCTATGGAAGACTTTGTACTACAAGGTCTGAAGAGGTTTTCTTCACATTTCTTAGGATAATCTCTAATGACTTTTGTCTTATCAGTTTCATGTTCCTAAACAATCCTAAACCTCATGGTGAGGTCCTTTTCTTATTTAATTATACGTAAAGTTTTGAGGAATTTCACTTAGATTTTTATAGGAATATCATACACTATCCATTTTGTTTCTCTTTTGGAGATACTGACTGTCTTGAGGATAAGATGTGAATATACTACAAATCAAAAGAATTTAAATAGTGATGATATGTAAACTAAAAGAAAGACGAGATGTATGAAAGAGAGAAACTAATGTTATCACAGTTAGACAGTGGGTATGCACTGTAACTCTAGGGAGACAACCGAAATGCATTCCAAAAAAGGATATTTCCATTCTAAATTACTTATGCTTACATTTATATACATTCACATACAGGATACACTACCCTACTTTAAATTCTTTCTACTATTTTTATTCACTTTTTATTCATTCTTTTTGATATAGAAAAATTCCCGTAACTGCAAGAAGGAATCTGCACAGACAGCCTCCCCAAATCTGTCCATCCAGGGCTGAATGAGCTGGGAGGGAGAAAACCCTTTTACGCATTAGCTAAGAATTTTCAGTACAGAGTCATACTGAGAACCCAAAGAAAGACCCCTATAATGGCATTATCACAGGGCCAGAAGGGAACTAAATAACCAAAGGGCATCCAGTATCAGAAAGTATTCAGCGTCTCAGAGGTGTAGGTCTTACACTTCATCTGCACATACTTCTTTTAATACTAATTTTGCATTTTAACCTGTTCTGGTAATTATGTTCCATTATGAACAGTCCAGCTTTGATTGATAGGTGCAGCTGACACTCTTAATTAGGATTTTGACCGCACTTCCTTTAAAGCCAATGACAAAACTCCTATTGACTTCAAACAGCACACGATAAAGCTTTAAAGAACAAGCTTTTATTATACTCATATGAAATAAATTGCTAATACCTAGACACTGCTGAAAGATGATGAGTATTCATGGGTAGACATCGGGAGCCAAAGATACCTTGCATTTTGCTACACAGGCTTCATTTTCAAACTTTGACAATTTTGTATACTGAAAAGATATACCTATTTTCATAATGTGCAGGTTTGTCATTTAATATGAGATAATTGTCAAAAGAATGAAACAATTTTACAGAGTTATGTTCATTTCCTATTACTATGCATTCAAAAATACCATGGAAATTTTGCTACTGGTTTCAGCACGTACCAGAATTTGTTCCAGAATACTGACAGATTTATGGAAAATAGTACATTGTGTTTGTTCCACCTTCCCCTTTCCTTTCACAGAACAATAGTATTGTATTTATAACATCTTACTCTCTGTATGCACATATTTCCTTTTTGACAGAAGGACAAAATTTATAAACAATGACCCTACTGTGTTTTGTATAAAGAAGAACATCAGTGGGACACTTAATTCTCCCATGTCAGACATGAAAAAGGAAGAGATGCAAGACTGAGGCATAGAGCACTTTATGTCAGTAGAAAACTGATGGAGGAATATTCTATTGGACTGGCGCAGAAAATATGTTACTACGCTTTAAAAAGTAGAAAAATTGGAGCCTAAGATTGCAATAACATCTGTTCTTTCCATGAGAAAACTGGCACCTAAATCTTAACCCTGTCTTGGCCCATGTCATCCTGAATTTTTCCCTCAGTTGTGCTGATATGCTTTTTTGTGGGTTTGTTACACCACAGTGTCACTCAAAGGCAGGAAAAGAGAATTCTAAGATATGAGAGGATATAGAGAATATCTAATTTATTCATTGAGGCATACTTTAATGTACAGAGAAAAGAATAATTTATGTGTAAATCGTTGACTCATATAGTTTGCATATATAAGTTGTATTAAGTATAATAAATCATGAGTCCTGAAGTGTGAGTCCCCTCACACACAGAATAGCAACTCTCAACTTCCCAGTCCTGGAATTAACACGGCACCAGTTTTGATGCAAGAAAAATCTTCTAAAATACAATAAATCTTTTAAAATAACAGTGACATGGGAAAGAATTTTAGTTTTTTAACCACAGAATTTTAGAGACTTATTGGAACAGATATGGGTACATGCTGCTGTAGTTGGCAAATGTCAAGTATCTAGTGGAATTCTTCACCCATTGGGTTTTGGATCCCTGAAAAATCGTGCTTGAAATTAGCCTTGGGGGGAGGCACACCCTCAAGAGGCTACAAAGCTGAGCTGCAATAGCAAGCAGATAATCACTTTTCCATGTTGTGGATTTAGCACGGTGGCTTAGGAACTTCAGATTTTATACTTTTATGTAGGTCCACATTTAGCTCTCCCCAGTGTGCTTTCTGGCACTGATACGATGCATGCCTTGTCCAGGGGCAGTCATACCCTTTGGCAGCCCACATGTTTAAGAAGAGCATCTATTTCTGCTACAGCCTAAATTTGTCTTCTGCAAAGGGGCACAAGACCAACTGCAGAGCGTAGATAGTCCTTACCTCCTACCAGGTGGAAATGATTAAAGAAATAATCATGATCTGCACTGTCCAAGTTATGGCCCTACACTTTCCAGATGAGTTAAATTAGTGCAATTGCAGCCTGATTAAACCACATTTCTTGAATCTTAATTTCCTTCTGGTGTATCTGGTTCAATCAGGCTCCTTCCAATGGATTCATATTTCCATTTAAAGTATCGCACCAGCCTTTCAGATCAAAGTGGACATTTATCAGAGTTGTTTTCAATGAATAGTTATATTACAATGGGGCTCTCACAAATTAATTTAGAATACACCAGCCTACACAAATCTTGTTTTCATAGCAAGTTGTTTTTAAGTAAATGTCTGACAATGCCAAGAAAATGAAAAATGAATTTATATAAAATTACACTTTAAATTCTACTAAATGCATACAGAAATATATTCATCTAATGGGATATATGAGGGATAAACAGAAAAGGTCTCTTTTGTCTATAAAGATATAAGTTGATAACCAATTTATAAGACATTGTATGTAGTGTTGTACACTTACTAATGGGAACCTACGATCATAATTCAAGGACAAAACCACAGTTAAATATGCTCAGACTATTTTTCAGGGTAATGTAACTGCATTGTTAAGTAGTTTTTAATTTCCGTACTACTTAATCCCATAATAAGAAGTCTGAAAAAAAACCCAAACCAGAAGCTGATGAAAAAAACACATAGAAGGATGTAAAATTACCTTAGAAGGGTGTATAAATGTTTTATTTGGGTCCTGGCCTCTTTATTTTAGTGGACCGTTGAACAGGTTTCTATCAAAAAACAAAAAGCCACACAGCTTTATTTGAGGGTAGTTTTGTTAATTTTTGATATGCAGCACAAAATTTTAGGCATTTTTACAGCTTGAACAAAAATAAGTAAAAGAAGAAGCTATGGCCATGATTTAACATTCACTTTTTCCTCAAACAGGATAAGTGTTCACCTGAACTTTGCATGAAGTATAACTCTACTGTAAAAATCCTGATAAATATGATAAATTTCCAATAGCAGGAATATTCAAATGCTACTGTGATTAGCTTAGTTCAAAAACAAGCTGAAAAGGGTTCTCAAGATAAAAGGCGCATATAATCAAGTTGCACAGCTTTAACATATTAATTACAAGCTAATCCTAATAGTTTACCTATCCTGTAGCTTGGGGCTTCCAGAGATGTTAGAAAATACATTGTTATTGTTACTACTGCTACCAAAAAATACAGAAATATTCTGTATCTGCTATTGTAGAGTTCTGACTTTTCTATTATTTTCTGTTTCATATCTCAACATAGGGACAGGTTTCATAAATACAAATACATGCCTTTTTCACAGTAGGTTGACTAACAATAAGTAATAAATAGTCAACAGAGAAATATATTTCTGACTTTAAAATTTATTTTTACCACTGTTGTACTACTGCTCCACTCCTCTGATGACTGCATGCCCTGTGAATTGCCTGCACAGCACAACAGCTGCTGGGTCTAAGCTGGCGTTGCTCATGTAGTTGTTTTTTGCAATTTGTGAACATACTTTAAAGTAGAGCTTTTTTAAAAAATATTTCTGGTGGACAATAATTTACAGCTGGAGCAAATTGATGGGGATTTGAATGAATGTGTGTAGATCAGGAAGTGTAATCATGTATAAAGTTGGCTGTCCATAATGGGCAGGAATGCCATATATCCTTTGGGTTAGATGAACTGTTTACTTTCCATTAGATAACAAGCCATCCTACATACCACAACAGTGTGGTGTGGTAATGTATTTAACTAAAACTTTTATCCATTGCATAAGTTTCTCTGAATTCCAGCTGATCTTTTTGTCCCCCCTCTATCTGGGAAGGGAATTTTTAAATAACACAAACTGGCCAGCTAAAATTAAATGTTTGGTACTACAAGCTAAGTTTGTGTTTTATGTGTTGTCAGTGATGTAAGGATGACTTTGTTATCTATCTACTTAAAATGTAGAGTTTACTCTTTCCAGACATTCATATAACGGGTGATCTCTACTATGCAATTTCGTCTATCATTTCCCTTATCGGAGGGACCCAGACAGGTTAAAGAAAAAATTCAACCAATTTAGGTATTTTAATACGACCGGCCGCACTTTGGAATTTGGTAGTTAACAGTTATTTTGAATTTTTCAATAGGCTAGTATTTTCTCTGGAATAAACTGAACAATTTTTGGTGATATTTAATTTGAAAGATTGTAGATTTTTAATAATTTCCATAATGTTGATTTTTTCATTTGTTTCAAGGTCTGATCCTTGTAATAATTTATTAACTCTAATGAAGGAAAAGAAATGTTTTGCACTTTTTGTCTTACATTTGTTAATGTCTAAGAACACGGACCTTTTTATCATGACGCTGAAAGGCAGTTTCACCTCTGATAAATAAGTTCAAAATATTAAAAAACAGTCACCTTGATCCCGTCAACCATTGAATAGAACCGTCAAGCACAATTGATTTAAAAAAAATTGCCACATCCAGTGGAAAAATTCAGAATTTCAACAATGGGTTCAATTTATTCCACTAAGGAAAGTAATTTGAAAAGCAGTTTTGTGCCATTTTATTTCTGATCTGTGTCTGATCAGCACAGTTGAGAATCATTCAGAATTTATTAGAAACAGAGGCAATTCCAAAAAGCACATGACATGCTGTCTTCAGCCCAGTTTTGAAATAGAGAAAATTTCTTGTCTCAGGTGAGTCACAGATTTAAGAGCTGACTAATGTGTCAAAGAGGATCTGTGAGGTTTCCCTCCTCTGAAGAAGCATCGTTACAGAGGTAGAAGCTTTCGTTTAGTGTTACGGTCAAGTAGTGAACATTACTGAGATAATCTGAAGGTCACACCTTCCTTCTCACCATAATATCACACTTTAAAATAACTAGACCTGGCAAGAATCCTATCATAAGTTGTTTATCATGATCAAAATAGCCTCTGATGCAGTATCCTCCAAGATAGCAGACACATAAATATCTCCCCAAAACAACCATAAATTTTAAAGGGTAATAATACTTGTTAAGAACTGATTACTCTGTATTTGACACGGACTACCTTAGGTCAAGTGCTTTGCCTATGAAATTGTGTAACATTGAATAATTTGACTAATTATACTCATACCTTTATATCCAAGTTCTCAAGTAATTAAGTAATTCTGTAATGAACTAATTGAATTTCCACTAGACAATTCTTCAAATAAGAACAGTTCCCAGAATAAAAATGGAAGATGCACCTTTTATGAACCCCAGTGACTTCCTCTTAAGAACTAAAAAAGAAACCAACGGTGAGTGAGTTACTTTTTTGTTTTCCAATAGTTATACCCATGAGATCAACTTTGTCTGAGCTATTTGCACTTATTAGTGTTCGATACCGTAACATATTTCTGTTAGTAATCGTATAAACTATATGTTTCTAGGATGCTGAAAAAAAATCTGCTGCTTTCCTACAACAAACTAGGTCTAAATCATTTCTAACACGAGGGAGACTACTAGACTGTAAGAAGAAGCTGGTGAAGAAATTTTGAAGCTCTCCCCTATACGGATCAATTTCTAAACACATATCAATGTTGTCAGCATAAATTTACCATGACTTTTGCATCTCATACATATGTAAATTAATATTTTAATATTATCATTGACAGTATCACTGCAACAATTATACCTATTATTACTTCAGCATTTAAGGGATAAATCAAGGTCTTCCAAAGTGATTGGTAAGGTATATTTTCTGATTTCATGAAGCCCTAAAGAGGCTTGCCCATCAAAAGGTTGATGCATAACGCTTGGAAGAAGGGTTGTATGAAAAATACTAGATTAAATATCTAAAGAAGCATTCATAATGATTACTCTTTTTTTTCAAAATAATCTACTGCAGGGTAGATGTCACAGCTTGAAAAGTCAGCAATGTAAGAAGCAGTGACACTTTGTAAATTTTACTGTGTAATTTTACTGTGTACATATTCATGTACAAGACTGAATTGATAACAACACAATTTTGCATCTGAATAGTCATGATACAAAAGCCAGAGGGAAAAAGGTATGATCATAAGGATGAACTTCCCAAGCATTTTACTTCTGCAGCATTAGTGGTATTTCTGCAGATTCAAATGGGATTATTCTAGAATTATTTCAAATGTAGCAGTAGCATTAAAACTCAGCTTCAAACACAAACCAACACAGTAAATGTACATTCCTTTGACATTTATACAAACACAAATTTTATCCTTTTAATTACAACGTATTTAATGATAAACAGATCTTTTTACATTGTCCAAGCTTACATACACTGAGGTCTATAAATTTACTATTCCTTAACAGAGGTATCTAACCTTGAAAGAATATCTGAGTTGTGCAACAAATCAGAGCTTCTGTTTTCAAACCTTATGAATTGGCATAAAATATTTAATTAATATTCAGACATTATATTTATTACACATGACAAGAAATAATGTGTTATTAATACATAATAAGTATCATATATTATATATTATGAATATAATGAAGATGCAGCCTCTGACTTTAAACCAATTACAACATCCCACTGTTTTATGCTGAAAAATTTGACTGGATTTTCTTAAGAGTTCAAAAGGAATAGAATCAATACTTCTTGAATATTTTTTGTAGATTTGATTATAACATTGCCAGTTTTTCCTGTGAGTCTCAGTAGTATTTTCTAACTGAAAAAGATACCTAAAGATACATGAATACATCACAAACCCATCTTTGCTTTTAACAGACAGATATTTCTGCAAAAAGGAAAATTGAATATGGGACCATACCTGTAGCCTAGGAGGTCTGAAAGCCAAAAGGTGAAATCAAAGCTACACTCACTGTGTATAGATCAGCCTCATGAAAGACTGATTCATGCAGTTTCTGTGTTTGAGAACAGCAGTACTGTGGATGAGATAGAATACTCTGTTTCCTTACTTTCTGTTCCTTGAATAGATTTTTAAATATTTTCTTTCATTAACCTTTAATTAAGATTTTAAGACTGTAGCTCATTGGAGTAGATTCAGATTCCAATAGCAGGTAAATATTAATATTACTCATCTTTGTCATTCAGACCCAATATTCTCTCCTATTTCTATTGCGTGTTCATATAATAAAAGCATCCAATCAAAAGTGTTATATTTAATTAATGCATAATGTTGCCTGTTGTAGTTCAAGCCAACTACTGAGAGGAGGATTTATTAAGTCTAGTATATTGAAAAGTTGCCGGAAAAGGAGATGTTGCTTGAAATAAGACCAATAACAAAACACGTGATGGGCTAAAGTTTGATGTTAATAATAATTGTTACAACTGTACGTTAACACACCACACAATTATAAGCACAATTAGAACCCCATGACAGCTGTTAAGAGTAGCACTGTCTCAGACTGTAGAGCAACCTTACCTTGAAAGATTCCAAATATGTAGTAGATGTAATAAACTAAGGAACAGATTCTTAGAAACAATGAGCAGTGGGAAACAGGGTCTATGAATAAACCAGTCACAAATGCATACTCATTAGCTTGCACAAAACAAAGTATTTAGAGAAGAGAATCAGCAGCTCGCTCAGGAGGTGCATACCTAATCTAGAAACTGCATCCCTAAGAGTTCATACAAGCTCTGCACAGCTGTGTATCACACTGAGCATGGAGCAGTGCCTCAGAAAGAAGGCGAGAGCCCATACCTACTTCTTTTGGAAAATGTGCCACTACTTTCCAGGTTGTATAGACATGAAATTTAAGGTAGTAGAATGAATATTTGAGATGTATGACTATAATTCTTTGACTATGCAATGGATTTTTACATATACTGAGTTCCTTGAATTTATCTCACTCATGCAGAGAAGAGACAAAAACTTCCTTAACATTTCCAAGTCCCACAAACACGCTATAATATCAGGACAGAGCTGCACATACTAGTGATAAGAAGAAAGAAGAAAGCATAAGAAACAACAGGGATATCACTTACTGGGCTTGGTCTCATGATTTTTTTAGGCTTTCCCAAATGAACATGACTCTTTTTGTTATTTTCATCCTCCTGGTTGGCTTCCTTTGGACAAGGAGTACACACTGCTGAAAACTACCTTAATCAAAGGCAGTCACATCTTACAGTATATTTCAATAACAGCTATGCTTTCCTTTGGCATAGTAGATACATATTGAAAACCTTTGGACCAACAATTATTCTTCAAAGAGTAAGAAAAGGATGCACAATCTTAGTATACTGGCTTGTTCTTAATATGGATTTATTTTGGTAAATACATCATCTGATGACAGTAATGTCCTATATCGTAAATTCGAAGCATTTAAAAAAATGTCAACGAATTAAAGTTCTGAGACATCTGTGTGATAGAAAGGTTTTCAATTCCAAACAGGTGGGGAGCCACTAAAGATTTTACAGAAAAAACACTCAGATGGATCTGCAACCTGAAGGTAGTTTAACTCTTGACATATGAGTTCTTGTCCTTGCTCTTGCACTGCAGTTCTCCTTAACCTACCATGAGGTTTCAGGAATGGAAGAAAACTCACAGACCAGAATTTTCAGCCTCGCTGAAACACTGACACACGAGAAAGAGATGGCTGAAGATATGGGAGCTGTACCTGCTGCCTAAATAGGAAAAAATTGTGGTATTAAAATATCTGTGGTGATGCGAAGCTACAGAAAGAGAAACATAGTAATATAAAACAAGCTACAAAAGGAGTATGGAGGATTTCAGAAGACTCTTGCAAAATTAAGGTCACACTCTTCTGAATAGAAAACTGTCATTCATTTTTTTTCCTACATGATTTTAAAATGAGTGAGTCAGCCTATTGAAATCAAATAACACAAAGGATGTGCTATCATTGTGGTTTGACTCAAATACATAGTTTAACTTTCTGTGCAGTCTATGCAATTAGTAATCCAGTGTAGAAATTAAATGTTCTCATAACCTACTTGAGACACACACAGTTATTAGACAATACTATGTTTTGATTTTTTTAACTTTTGATTAAAGATTTTACCAGAAACACTTTCAACAACTGAATAAAGGAAATTTTAACTTATTCCTGAAAGTCATTGTCTTGCATAAATATGGAAAATGTTAAAAAACATGTTAGTATCTGGATTCCCTAAAAATTCTCTTTTCATGAAAATTTCAGTGGCTTTCAGTAAAGTCTATCCACTGAAAAGAGTCAAACATCTCCAGTATCTGCTTTTCGCTCTATTTGTGGAAATAGATGCCTGGGGACAACTTCTGTCAAGAGAAATAAACCTCACCAGCCAGATAAAACTGGGCAAGCGGGAAGCACATTAAAACCAGCATCTTGCACAGTGAAAGTGATCTGAGCTGATCCTCGCTTTCTGTGGCAGATGATATGCCTGCAAACGAGCACTTTGTTAATAACACCTTATCTCATCTCCAGGGAACATGTCTGGACAATATGATTTTTTTTATTTTTTTGGCCACACAGCAGTGTTACTTAGTGTTATAAGGAGAAAAAACTGTTTTCTGGGTTGACAAAGGCTGGGCCACTCTTGAGATCGAGGTTAGCATCATTGCATTTAAATAAGGATTTTGTTCCTAGGGGTTTTCATATAGGGGGAACTACTGCTCCTTCACGTAAGGTCATCCAGCCTGGATGTGTACTTGCTGGCTGAAGCCTAGCTGGTTGCTGGTATGCTGTTCTGGAAATCCAGCGGTGCTGAGGCACACACTGGTGTTCAGTAATGGTGGTGACTTCCGAATAGCCAACCGTGTCTAAATGGGAAGAAAATTACATACCACTCTGCATATGGTCAAAGAGCTACCTATCTCCCTGCCAGCTATGTAGCTATTTTTAATTTGGCACAAATTGGAGATTACTTATTCAAATAAATGTGGACCATTGCCTTTGTGTGCCACTGCCAGCTTTTAGAGGAATACTTAATGACTGCTTTAGTTTGAACTGCTGAGACTCTTTGCCCTGAGCCAGGGCAGAGTCTCTCCTGCCTCCACAGTGTAGGAACCCTGTCAACTAGCCTGCTCCTTTAACACAGGAGGACACTGTCTGTGGAGTTTAATCTGTAGTTTTTTAATGATTAGGTTCATAAACGCAAAGAAAACTTCCTGGTATAACATCTCATTTTAGCGCACATAGTATATCTAAGAAATAGGCTGCTAGGAGTGCAGTTTATGTATTTAACATTACTAAACTGGGTTTGCAGTGTTGTGAACAATAGCACACGAAATATTTTAAAACTGTGGCTGGCTTAACTTTGCCTGAGTTTTCCTCTTAGCCCTTTGAAAAAAGCTCCTAGATTGTAAGCAATGAGTGGTGAAGTTAGATAATTAACACCAGCCTTCTCTGTTGCTGAAATGAACCAGAAGTACATAATACGTGACTGGGCAGGGTGCCTGGCTTTTAAAGTTGTACAAACATGAGTTAGTCTTGTCCCTCTGGAGGAACAGATAATATCATAGCTGAGTATATCTATCCCCTGTTCATCCCTCACTGTGGTTTGTGCTGCTCTGACTTTGTGTCTAGACCCTTCTGAGCACAGAGTCGGTCTGGTTGAGCATTAGTCAGCTAATGCCATCCTTGGCTCTGTGGACCATGTTTTATCTTGAAATGCATGTGAAAAAGTAGACAGCTGGAGCTAACCTATACTTATCAAGGCTGACATGGCAAGAGGAAATTCTCTTGAAAGAATACATGGAAATTTAGCATGTAGATGACAGACAAAAGATATACTAAATTTACAGGCTTCTGTGCCCAGTGATGTCTCCCTCTCTCTGACAGATTCCCATTTGTTGTTTTCCTTGTTGCCCTTTTGACAGTAATTTGCTGCTTCACGTCGGTCATTCTCAGGTCTCCACTGACAAGAGGGGTGAAGAATATTTTTCTTAGAATTTCTATACTCTTATGCATTTTCCAAGGAGAAGAGTGTAATGAGAATTCAGTCTTGGCTTTTTTCTTCTGAAAGTAGAGCTTGAATCACACAAGGAAGAATAACAACTGACTTTTTTATTTCACACACTCACATACTTGCACACAGACTCACACACAAAACCACACAGAAGCAAGACAGGATGCCTTCAGGATTCAGGCTGAGTTGAAGAATAAACTGTTTTAATGAATATTTTGATCAATCTTGCCAAATTGATTTAGAATGTGAGTGCAGTCTGGAATTTTTCTCATTAGTACTGAACTTCATGATAGAGGAACATAGAGTGGTGAGCTCATTAGTATCAGCCTGCCTATGTCTGAAGGCGTACACGATGACAGGATGACACAAGTGACAAGAGACAGGAGCTGTGGTGCTGCATGTTAAAAATATCCCTCGCAGTGCTGCTCTGAAATATTAATTTTACTAACATAGTTCTTACAATAATTTATGTTGAATTAATAGAAGAATGAGATGATTTCAAAGTATTTCCCTAAAAGGAAATATGCTGGCTTCTTCAGTAAAGTTTGAAACAAACACTGTAATATCTGCCTTGCATTGACAATTCATTTGTTTTGAAAGGAGGAATACCTGGCAGGTGTGTTACATAGGAAATCACAGTTTCTCCCTTTACTGAGCAGAATGATACACAAGATTACCAGGCAATTTTACACGTAATAAATCTACATAGTTAGCAAAACCTTATTACAAAGAAGTAAATTAATAAAAAGAAAAGCAATAGTAAGCGCACAGATGAAACACGCAGATCAGTGGTGCCACATCCAACTGGCAACTGACCTCATCTTCCCTTGACTGCAGTCAAAGCATGGCAGTAGCTCAGAGGAGCCATGGAGTGGCTGCTATGGAATAAGCTGCCAACTGAAAACGTTTTCTCCTGAAACCCATGAGTTAGTGGTTGTCTTACGGCCTAAGTATTGGGCTTTATGTCCTCTATAAATGTGCTTTATGCTCTCTAATATAATGTGGTAATTTCTGATTATGGATAAAAATGTCCACCTTTTTTAAATCCCACTAAATTCTTGGCCTCACTTCTAACCTTCAGCAACAAGTCCCACAGATTAATTGTATGCTTTGTAAAAATGTCTTAATACATTTTAAATCTGTTGCTTTTTAAAGACTTCCAAATACTCTTTCTTATTCTGTTTTAGGAAAATTCATATAGAAACACAGCTCTACAACAGGGGTGTCACACTCACAGCTCCTGCCGTTCTCCTGCTCCCGCAGCGTAAAGCACGTCACTCGCTGCACACGTGACCAGTGCTGGCAGGAGCGCAGGCGCAAGGAGCTCGGTGCTGCAAACGGGGAGAAACAAGGTGCTGGGCCGGATCAAACAAGGTGGAGGGATGGATTCGGCTCATGGGCAGTGAGTTTGACACCCCTGCTCTACAATATATAATTCATATATTTATGTCAGGTTTTTCCTTTTTAGTGTGTACTTGAAATAGCTCCAAACTTAACAAACCTCATTATGTCTTTAATATTTATAACAACAGTTTCCTAATCTCACTTCCTCTCTTCCATCTTTGAAAGAGGTAGATCATAAATGAGCATGATATCACCCAAAAAACTTCTTTATCAATATCATTGTCATCACAGACCTTTCCTGGGTTGCCTCTTGTTTGCTGTGTCCTAACACTTGTATTTCTTTCTTTGTCTTTTCTTACACTGACTGCATTACTTGCAGTGTTAGTCTTTTTTTTTTCCTGAGTAGCTATTTTGAATTTAGAATTCCAGTTATGGCCTTATAAAATGTATGGAAAAGTGATTTCACCAAGGTTAATGAAGTGTATGGTAAACATCTAAATTTTGAGCTGCAGAATCAGAAGACACAGATCTGGGAGATTTGGTTGCTAGTGCTGACATTTCTCTTTTTAAATAGGTAACTGAAAAGCTATAATATTTAGTCTTTCTTTCTCTGATCCAGTTGGCCTGGTAGCAGGGAACAAGTTTTCCTCTGAGGTGCCCTGTTGGGCTTCTAGTACAATTCTATGAAAATCTACAGACTCACAACCAGGTGCATATGTGTTTATAATACAGAAAAATCTCTCCTCAGTTACTTAATGAGAGCTTTATATAAAATACAGGCATTTATAAAATTAAAAGAGCTAGTAAAAGTCTGTTTTAGTTGGATGCATTTTTCTTGATACAGTAATTTTTTTCAAAAGTTTTTATCTTTTAGAAAAACATCACATTTCATAAAAGCAACCAATCAGTTTAGGGAAGTTTGAATGTTTGTTCCAAGTCACAAGAGCTGTATTTTTAAATACAGCTCCAGTGTCTTATGGGATTTGCATTTTCTTCTCATCCTTCTCTTTACTTCTACAGCCAGAGCCCACGATACAGCAATAAATCTCAGCCAATAAGCCAGGCAGAAGGAAGGGATACCTGAAGGTATTATTTCAGAGGAAGCTGTCTGCATGAAATGGCAGCTTGTGGGTCTCAGCTGTCTCTGAAGAGAGATCCAGAAATAATCCCATGTATTTTCCAATCAGTTGTGACTGAAAGGAAGTTCTTGGTCAAATTCAACTAAATCTTTTGGGGGGCAGTGATTTAAAAACTGAACGAATTGTTTCCTGCTCTTCCCAAAAGGCTATTTTTTTATATACTTAATAATCAAAATTAATTATCACTACTGAGTGTTCCTTGGCTATTATTTTGACTTCTTTTTTCATTTTGTCACTATTTATTTTCTGTTTTCTTGCCGTACAGGAATGCTTTACAGCATCTTCTAAGACCACTGTTTCCACTGGCTGCAATTCCTGGCAATTATGAAGACTAGTATCTTACAATGGAACCTATGCTACTGATATCAGGGATTGTTTTAATGGTAAATGACATAAAACATGAGTCAAAGCCCAAGAATCACACAACAGGCAGCACACATAAAATGAAGTTAAAATTTTAAATGAGAAAAGAGAGGGTGGTCAAAAATATTATGTTTACAGATGCTATTGAAACTTCATTTTTTCAAACATGTGGAATTATTATTCTTTCTGGAGTAGAGTGAATGAACGAGAAAAGCAAGAATGTTTGGTAGTCTCTGTTACATGTTACTTGCCCAGACAACTTTACCTTACCTTGCCCCATCCAGAAAAGAAGATTGCTTCACTTCATGAAAAGAAACAAACAAAAACCTAAAGAAATACTGAGTAGGCAAAGTCCTGGGCCTTACATTGAGTAGATAACTTACACAATCTGGGCTACTAGCCTGACTCAGAAAAACACTCAAAGACTTGTTTAACCAAACAACCAAGATTTTTCTTTAATTTAAAAAAATTTCTGGTGCTGGGAATAGCTAGGAATTTTTAAGAAAATAGATGAGCAGAAACTTACTTAGTATAAAAGACTTTAGCACTGCTGAATAAGGTCTAAGATATGCAGGTGTTTTCCTCATCTATCAGACTTAACAAACATAAATGTGGTCTAAGCAGAGGCATGAAAGTTAGCTATTACAGTCCCAGAGATTATGGAAGGCAATCTAAAAAGATACCAGGCCACTGTAACAAATTCATACTTTCTAATGGATTTGTTTATGCATCTATGCATATGTTTGAATTACCATATGCTGTTGATCTTCCAGTCACTGACTGTAAATTATCAATATTGTAATACTGTTTAGATGAAATGTCTGATATTTTACAGCATCTTAGTCAGAATACTATATGCTAGCCGAGTGTTTTCTAATATGAGACCTCTTTAGCCTTCATCTGTGTCTTTAATCACAAAAGGAAACATATATTTGAAAACATTACTTATTGTTTTGCAATTGTGAATTATACCCACCCTTTTATTTTTTTTGAGACACAGCTTGTCGCAGAAGTGAAAGCATAGGTTTGGAGAACCTTCCTAAATCTCTACAGTGGCTGAGCAGTGCCATCAAGTCAAGAACTGACAAGAGTCAGGACAAATTCATGTATTTTGTTGTAGTTATGTTGCTGCATCATAAGACTCTGCAGTTTTGCAATGTTTCATGACTCACATCTTTTGTAAGTGTTAGTCTCTGAGTAGATTCTGGTGCAACACCATTTCTTATTCTCTTTATAACAGATGTCTCTTTTCCCCCATAAGCAGGGTTTTTGCGTGTTATTAACTTTGCATTAAACCTGTTTTAAGAGCACTATAAAAAGTTACGTGCTACAGCTTTCAACAGTAAAATATTTATGCACACCAGAATTATTTATGTACTGTTAATTGAAGCTAAACAATTTGCAATTCTTTTTTTATACTCAAATTGGTAATTACGTTGTAAACAACCAAATTATCTGCACTAATAACTTAAACTTAACTGTATAGTCTTTTAATGATCAAAGATTTTTGCATCTACTTTTATTCTCTATAATTTTAGACGTTTTCAAATACAATCAGGTACAAGAGTACGCACCAATAATTAACTTTGGAGCAGAATCCAAACTGCTCATTAACTTTGATTTATAACTATAACTACGTGGGTTTATATATACAGAAGGAATTGCTGTTTAATAGAGTATTTCTTTTCTATGAGTATAAGGAGGTATACTGGATGGCTTTTTGCCTAGGTACTAAATAACATGAAGCTATCAGAATGGTTGCAGCTACGCTGTGCAATCTTCTTTCATCTGTCACGAGACTAGCTGGTGTGTTTGCTCAATACAGTTATATCTTTAATCAGGATAAAAGACGTAACTTGACGAAGTGCAATTATTTTAATTGCCATGAAAAGACAAAGAACTAAAACACAAGAGAGATTTTATTTTCAAACTTAGGCCTGTTCTAGAACTGAAATAAGATTTCAGACAGCTAACAAAATTTTGAACTTTGAGGCCTGTCCTTTCAGAGGTGCAATAACTTTTTCTGAAAGGACTCATCCAATGAAGAAGAAATGTTTTTATCTATGTCAACTCTGTTAACTTTGAAAAGATGCTACTTTGAAGCTCTTTTAGGGCTTCTGTTATACAAAATAAATGGCAAACAGTTTGTGCAGCAACCATACAGTCTTTTTCTCTCTGTACCCTTAAACAGGTTTTGTCAGGAGTGGATCTATGTTCATTTGACAGTCACACTAAAATGGAAATAATTTTGATTGCTGACATTCCTCCTTCCACACCTCCAAGCTGTCCAAAATTGTCAAAAATAAAACAGAAAATAGTGGTTTTAGGCTTCAGCTTGTAAACAATCGTTATTTCATAGTGGGATTCCTAGATAAGATTTACATCTACTGTAGATTGGGACATATTTGATCCTCTATTGGATAGTCATTCACAATATATGAAGCAGCCAGTTCACAGATTGTAGCCTAGAAGCATTAATACTATATCAAAAATGTAAAAGCCGAACAAGGAGAATATTTCCACACAGAAGGTAGTGGCAATTTGCTGGCTGCTGGTGTGTTTCTAGCCCTTCACACTGCAATGCTCAGGTAGCTTTGACACAGCTCTGCCATGCTGATTGAATGACTGATTTGCATGCAGGTATTTCCAAACTCATCAGCCAGCTACATTTTTGTAAGGACATTTGTGCTGTTTATGTTTATGTTCTTATACCCTAAATGAAAATGTACTGGTTATGCTTCTTGACAGCTTAGAAAATCCAAAATACAGAACAAAAGACATCCAAACATTCTCAAGACCTTGGAGACTTCTTCCTGAGCGCAAATATATGCTGTTTCTTCCTGCTTTTACCCTGCCCACAGAGGAATAGATCCTCAGCTTGTATGAGGCTTTGTAGCTTTATCTGTTGTCACCAGCCGACAACATAACCAGTTTTCTTTGGTCTTTTCCCCGGTGTTATAATCCAAGAAGGGAAGCTCTGGAGTTTCTTGTTTGACATCATCAGAAAGTCAAGGGAGGCATCAGTTTGAGACTTCATGACACATAGCTGTCATAGAATAGCCTGTCACTTAGGTCACTTAACAGTGTTTTACTAGTCTTTTTTCCTGAGAAAATATTTTATTTTGAAAACTCTGTGCTCAGAAATATAAACCAGAACCAGATATATACAGGAATCTATCCCAAAGATCCTATGCCACTGAGTGAAATGGAGTAGGTGAGAAATATTTGCAGTTCTCTTTGACACATTTCTACCCAATTCCTTTGATTTATATTCTGTTAATGAGAACACTGGGTCTGATATTTTGTTATGACAGTCTACACAGAACTGCAGTTTACTTGTAAGAAAAGCCTACATAATATAAATAACTGCAGCCGGAAAAAAAACCCAGACAGCTTTTAGATACAATAGTTTTGGAGGGTTTTTTCCTCAATATAGATGTATCCTTAATCAACACTCCTTCTAGAAGGGCTGTAATTTTTTTATGCATTACTCCAGGCGGATAATCTCCACAAAAGTTTTCAGATATGTGGGGGACTATTTCCGCAATCCCTAGGACAGAGGTTGGCTGCAGAAATATCTTAAAACCACTTGTGCACCTTGAGAAGTTTTGCAACTGTT
The DNA here is from genome assembly GCA_033558185.1 of Dromococcyx pavoninus. Taxonomy (NCBI): domain Eukaryota; kingdom Metazoa; phylum Chordata; class Aves; order Cuculiformes; family Neomorphidae; genus Dromococcyx; species Dromococcyx pavoninus. The sequence goes on along the minus strand of JAUMJL010000059.1, from coordinate 1,352,913 downwards.
AAAGCATTACTTGGTACAAAGACTGATGGAAGAGACAACACTTTTGTTTGAGTTTTCAAGTGACATTTGGAATCCTTGGAGAACTAGTTAAAATTAGCTCCACTGCAGATGTCTCCAAATAAAAGTGGTTATTAAAAAATGGATCATAAACACTGTACACATTATCCATTCACAGAAAGAGAAACTCTTATAATTATTAGCTTTTCCTTGCATGCAAATAGCACACTGGCATGGTATCGAACACTGCTTAAGACATGAGAATTGTCAATCAGTGCCTTTTAGAGGATTACAAACATGGTAATCTTGATAGAGGCTTCAGTTTGTGCTTTGTTTCTGGTGGGAGACAGGAAGCATGAATGAGTCAAAAATCAGCAGATGGGGGGGTCCTATTATTTGGTTAAATCCTCTGTATAGTCTAATTACCAGCTGGCAAAGAGAAGAGTATTGCTCCGTGAAAGTGACTTTTCAAACTAAAATGCAACAAGCAGACAGGTGTGGGGTTTAATACTCCAGTATCTTCCATGCAAACACAACCTCAGATGCTGTGATGGTGTCAGTTATTGGGTGAGGTGTTCCCCTAATTGCTGGAAAGGTCTATATGGAAATAATCAAACATTAAAAACCAGACCTTAGCAGGGATAAGCTGACATAACTCCCATGAAATGGCTTATTTGCCCTATGACTACTGTTATTGCACAAAGAAGTTCCCTTTCTTTACCTTTCCCTGACCACACTTACATGTGCTTTTCTATAGTTCCTTGGCCATCTCCAGCTGAAACTTATGAAAATTGCAAGCAATTCAGGCCGCAATAAAATTTGGTGAAAACATTTCCATCTGTGAATGTGGCAGAGAGATCTTGGGGCATGAGATCTACCTGGTTACTGATCAAAGTCTGAGAGGAAACAGCCAATAAATTGTTGCCTCTGCAAGAAGTTTAACATGTTTCTTTTTGTTTCTTTCACATATTAATATTGCATTTAAAGTTGTTCAAGCTTATAATCTTTTATCAAAAGGTTAAATGACTAACATTGAAAGATCCCCAGAAAATGTTTATTTCTTTGTATAGTTATGTCATATGTATTTGTGTTACCCAATTGTAGGTTTTCTAATTGTGATTTGTTCGCAGTGAGTACATAAATCTTATTGTAACTAATATTTTTTTAATTCATGCAAGACTGTTCAATATTACATCTGTATACCTACTTCCTAACAGCTTCATCTACCAATCTTTGTGGGGTTTGCATGCTAGTAGTGTAAGACACACAAAAGATTTGTTGTTGATTATATACATAATCTCTTTAAGTCAACACTTCTGTTTTTAGAGGTCCTATAGCAAAATAAGTTTTGAATTCTTTTTTTCAGGCACTAATTTTCCTTTCAGTTTATGACAAGGGTTTTTTTATTATATTGTAGCCACTATTTTCTTTTCTGTGTTCTGGGCTTTTTTTTTTCTAAATTGGTTCTCCTCTCAAAAAAAGAAAAAAGTATTTCTTTTTTCTATAGAGACATATGCATACACACTCTTTTAATTTTAATGGGTAAGTGAACAATATAGGTCAGGTAGGGAGCTGAAACACCTTTTACAGAAAAATGCTTTGCTCTCTATCCAGAATGAGAACAGCCATCTGAGACCATTCCTTTTTTGCCCCACAAAAAAAATTTAAAAGCTGAAGAAACCTGGGAAATAAAGGAAAATCCAACACAAATTGCAATTTAGAGCAAGCCAAAACTCATAATTTAAAAAAAATCATTCAGCTTCAAGTAAGGACAAAGAAACTGGTGCTTTCAAAGACCAGAAAGCAAGCTCTGGTAAGTCAGCTTGACAAGTGAGTGATGCCCAGAAGGCTGTGTTCAAGGTGCAATTGCTGTGTCTTATTTCTGCAACAGAGCATGATGTAAGACAGGGCTTAGGGCTGACTTAGGCCACGAGTGAGAGCATAGGGAGAGAGCCTACTGGAAAAGAGTACAAATATATACAGATCCAAGGTAAACGTGGCTGTGGGGAAGGTTAGAAGGAGAAAATAAAAATTGTTACTAACAGAAATTTAATGTGACTGGAGAGAAAACAAATTGCTCTGGGTACCTGGAAATTATGACTGCTGTGACCTAAGGGTAAAACCCTCAGAGTGCTTAATGACCTGCATGCAAACCTGGACAGAGTCTATTCTGAGTATCAACTGAGACATATTGCTCACTGTGTCTGAGTTAATTGCTGAATGGAGGAAGAGGGATTTCAGTAAACAAGTAACTGCTCATTATTACAAAGAGTTGAGAGACACTGAAATTTAACCTTTGCTTCTTTTTATGTGTGTATGTAGTTTTATGTGTAAAGTATGTGAGTTAATGATATTCTCGCTGCTTAGTTTTCAGACCTTGCAGTGCTGCACCCCTGTCTTTCAAAACATTGAATTATGTCTATCAGTTAAGGAAAAGGACTATTAATGATTCTTAGATATGTTACTATATGATTAGAAATGTTTTTGAATATATAAAGATGGTTTCCATTTTGTAAGATTGATTTCTCAGATGACAGGAAAGTACAGTGCATAAGGGGAAAAATACCTGTTTCTACCTCAGTGTAGCTCATGTTGTTGAACAAATTACCTACCGTTTGTAACTGGAGTATTTAGAAAAACTCTTGAGTATCAATGAAAGTGCCTTGAGGCATGACAATGCCACAGTTAGAGGAGTATTCTGTGTAGTAGGGAACTTTTATTTACATATCAAATATAAAGTGAGGATTTGAAAGAGATGGCAGTTCAACCAGGATTAAATAGGTACAGTTACTGTAAGAGATTCTCTTGTTTGTTTATGAGATCCATTGCTGATTTTTTATAATGACTGAAACAGAGGATTCTCTTTGAATAAAAATGGAATTAAATTAAGCATATTCGTGTCATTGTTTAAAAAGTGGTCTTCAGCAGCTTTTTGAGAAGCCCTGGGCAATCCAGGATACCTACACTGTGCTGTAGCTGCAGGCAGAGGGCAACTCAAGTTCCCAAACAGCTCTGGGCTTAACATCAAGGTCTGGATTCCCAGCCTGCAACGAGTGCTGGTGGATGGATATTTGCAGAGCTTGAACAATAGCATCTTTATAAATTGATTGATAAAAATGTGATTTTAAATCTTTGTGGATTCTTCAACTTGGAATTAAAATTCTCATGTAATTTCCTCTCGTTTGGATTTGCTTCTACCACAAACAGTGATACTGTATCACCATATAAACATACCTTTTACAACTGTGTTTTACAAAGCAACAGAGTACTGGTGTTAATGTGCTGAACTCTTTGACAATTGTAGAGATGTTTTCCTCTTTAATATTGAAATATCTATTTGTACACATATGGTTTACAGGAAACTTCTCCCCAAGAACTTTTAAATTAATGCTCTTCTCTGATCTCAAGGTGTACAATTTTGTCATGGCCTACTGTACACAGGAAGTGTGAGGTCACACAGATGAAACTGTAAATCCTCATCCTATGAAGAAGTGTTCTGTAAGCAATACACTAGGGCTTGAGCTAGTCTGCATTGAGACAAACCAGAAACCTATCAGAAGGTGGAGCAGAATATATTCTGCATAGTGAAGTCATTTCCACCAAATCTGCTGCCACATCATTTTCATACTACGCTGCTTATAGGTACACATCACCCAGTAAATCCCTTGTCATGAGAAACACTATTTAATTCCAGAAACAGTCCAGCACATTAAAGAATGGAACCACGAGAAACTTCACTGAAGATGCTTCTAAATTTGTCTTTTTATTTCATTTCTTCACAGCCTTGTTTTCCTAATAATTGCTATGATATTTTATTTTACAGCAAGTAAAATAAAGCAGTTTCAGTCTCTCTAATCCTATCTCATGTATTTAGACAAGTATTCTTTAAAAAATCATAGCATTATAGAATCTTCTGTTCGGAAAAGACCTTTGAGAACATTGAGTCCAAGCGCTCCCATCATCCATCATCCGCTAAAACATGTCCCTGAAAAACTCTTCTACCCATTTTCTAAACACCTCCAGGGATGGTGACTCAACCACCTCCATGGGCACCTATGCCATTGCCTGACCACCCTTTCGGTAAAGGAATTCTTCCTAATATCCAGTCTGAACAGTAGTTAAATAGGATTTTTGCAGGCAGTTCTTAATGTATTGGCATTTGAATGATAAATATTCGCTAGATTAGATATTCAGAAAAATAGACAAAAAAATATTAGTAGATAAATAAATTTTAAAAATCATTTTTCTTGAACTATCAGTCTATAGCAACAAATCAGTCCTCAGAATTGTATACATTGAAGGTGCTTAGCAAAGGCTTTTTGTGCAGTCTGCAATGCTCTAAGTTTATGTCCCTTTCTCCTTTGCGCTAGCATAATATCTGTTACACATTGACCAGACTATCTCAGAAACTGCAGACACAAATTGGATAAACGGCAAAAATTCAAGGATAAGGCTTCTCCCTCAACTATGGAACCACCACACATGCTGTCGGTGTTGTAGACTTTTGAAAGGAATGGGCGTGTTGCCACCACACTGAAGTTTCTGTAACCAAGATGCTGCTGTGAAATGAATGGCCGAGATGAAGGCATTGAAGTTCCTCAAGGGCCACTCTGAACTAAAAGAGAAAAATAAACTGTGAATCACCAGGAAAAGAGAGAAAAAATTATTCAGGTACATTCATCCACAAACACACACACACTGATATTACTCAAGGTGGATTGGTTTGATAAAAATTATGACCTTTTTTCCTCTACCCTATTTTATTTTCCAGTACTAAAAATATTGCAAGTGCCTGAGGCATAAGTCAGAGCAAACCTCTATTATCACTCCAGAGACCTGGCATTTTGCTCATTAGGCTCCTTAGGATCTAACTGAGTGACCTTGTTTGGTGGGAAGGCACAGATGGAGTCTGTCAGTAAATCTTGTTAATGTAACAAGTATTCCTACTGTTAGATGAGGTTTGCACCTCATATAAGCTTTTCTATCCTGAGTAAACAACCACCATTCCCTCCTACCAATGTCAGCCCCCTCATTTCATGCCACCAGGTACTTCAGCATTTGTTTTTACTGTGAATTACCAAAAAAGAACATCTTGCTGTGAGTGTACGATGATCTTTCTCTCAAAGGCAGTCAGGTACTTTGCTTCTAAAGAAAGCGATGCTTACATTTAAATTTGGAAGTGTTACCTGATAAACACAACAGCTTTCTTATGCTGTGAATCTTTTTTTGAGCTTGAAAACATTTTTCTGAGAGGAATACAGATTTTTCCTAGACTCATGCTCACCCAGTTGTACTACATGATATACATAACTAAAATACAAGATAATAAATATGGGGCTTATTTATGAAATACGGTTTAAAATTTTAGGATGAGGTCATCAAGTTGTTTCTGTGAGAAAATAAAAAGTGGGTTTTAAAATAAGTTCAGCTTATAGGAGGCAATGCTAAAAAGGTGACACCACCTTAGCTCAATGAACTCTTTTGGATAAAATAAGAGGGATACAACACTAATTGAAATATTTCAGTAAAATTCAGTGAAAAACAGCCAAAACCCTCGACTTTTTCATGCTGAAAAAGCAGTCATATTTCCTAAGTGTTCTGCATTGTTAAAGCACAGCAGCAAAGAGTTGTTGAATTAGGAACCTCATTTTTCATTTCTATCTTCATGTTTGTTTGCGAAGCTTCCCAGTTCAAATGGAGTCATGAAGGCACAGTTTGAAAGCAACAGATTTGCATATTTTTAAATTACATTCTATCCTGGGTTGCAGATGGAAGAATCAAGCTTGAAATCAGAAACTCGGATGCATGTGCATTCCCTTTTCCATAACCATTTGTCCCTACAGGCTAGTTCAGGGCTCCAACCCTCAGATTTTAGAGCCCAAATAAGAGTGAAAGAATAGTTCTGCTTGCCTAAGTCTACCCTAAATGAAGGGCTGACTCCAGATGGGTTTCTGTAATGCCACCTGCTGGCTTAGATTGTGAAAAAGAAGAGAGAGAACAGACAGAAGAAACCACACTGCTTCTACTTTTGCCTCTCCACCCCTTACTCCTCTCCTAAAAGCCAGTAACATTTTGCATTAGAAAGCCACCACTGTTCAAATACTTACTAAGGGCTATGGTTTATAGTGTCTGTGTGTTTGTTTTTAAATATCTTAATCTACTTTCTTTTATGTATATTTCTACCGAGTTCTTGTTGCTTCCAAACACTTTTTTTTTTTTTAGTTAAAACTTCTCTTTGTTAATTGATACTGTACGGATTACAAAAATAAATTAAATTTAGGACACCAAAGACCATCATAGGCAGAGGAATAAAACCTCTCTGCAAGCTTAATTTAAACAAAATGGCACCAAAGTTATGAACGGACCTGCAGAAAAGGACAGACTATCATTATTAATATCTTTAAGTTGGATGCAATCTGATGTACAGACTCTGCTGTCACAAGAATGGTAAAGTTTTCTAGGGATCTGAGGGGGAAGAAATTAGCAGAGTACATTAAACAGATAATTGGGACAGAGGAAGTTATGCCTAGAGAATGCTGTATCTTTCTATATATTAGAAATGTTTGGTTTGAAGAACAGTACCGGCAGACTTTTCTCAATGTTGTTATTGGTAAAGTTTGAGTAACACTGGCTTATCTTGATCATGGCTTCAGAGTTTTAAACAAGAAGTGAAATTATGACCTAGTATGATCCAGAGATAAGTGTCAATTTCCTCTGTCTGAGGTAAGAGATTAAAAATTCACATAATTGCTGTTACCACTTATCTTCCCATGTAAAAGAGGAAGATAAGTCCTCCCTCCCTTTTTTCACTAGAGTCTTAACCTGGCAAAGATTTACCAATTTGAAGCTACTCCATAGCATAAGAAACAAATACATCTGATTTTGGACAATATAACTTTCAATTATTCCATTAGTAAAACTATCCCTCAATATGTGTATGTAGATACTCTGGAAGAGTAGCTCCTAAACAACACTGTAGACTTAACAGAAAACGTATTCTGTTAGGCATAAGTTCTGTAAATAAAACAGTAATACGGTTTTTTTGAAGAAGGTATTTTAACTTTACCCATTCCTTCAGGGAGCTCTAATTAGGACTGTATAACACATGAAAACTTTTCAAAGATGTAAGCTCGTATTTCTGGTGATTTTTCATGCTGTAGTAAAATGGAAACAATGCCGTCCTCTGAAATTAGCTTTGCTGTTTCTAAGATTGAAAGGTCAGGATTCTCAAACCCTTCCTTTCTCTTGTTCTGTTGACTGAAGCTATTTTCTTGTTACAGTGGCTCTGTGTTGTAGTGATCGGTGTATTCCAGGTGTCCTGTCCTACATTACTGTTACTGTAGGTGCCTGCAGTAATGAAATAGCAAGCCTTAGCTGTTCTGTCTTGTAATGGTTTGTTCTCATAGTTAATTAACACAGGCACGGAATTTGAGCCTTAGATTGCTTCTGCATCACCACGGACATACTTTTGGAGAAAGTGTTTCAGTCCCAGCAAAGAAATATTCCCTTCACCCGAGAGGTCCTGCAATGAAAGCCTGAGGCAGCTGGAAGAAGTGGAGCCTGAAATTCAGATTGACCTCATTTCATCAAAGCAAAATTACCTTTTCCCCCAGGTAATTCATAAGATATTTCCATTGCTAGCTGATTCAACCAATACGTCCTAGACCTAGGTTTTTTGGTGAGTTACTGTCTTTCATTGCATTGAAATGCAGTTTACCCTCATACAAATTCTCTTTTTGTAGCATCATATTATTGCATTTCTAGTTAACCTTCTAAATTTAGAAATGAGTAAATTATTCCAAGACTGGAAACTTTAATGCAAGGTCTATATTTTTCTTGAGTTTCTATCTTGAGCTATACCTGGCAAATAGAGATGTTGGTTTTTGCAAACATCAGAGCAAGTTGGCCATTGATGATAGTCCCCTAGAATTGTCCTGGAGCAATATTTCACTTTTGCAAGACTGAGTTTGCCACTAATAAAATAAACTTATTTGTTGTGGATTTGTTGAAATAACTGTGCTTCCTTCTATATGTTGGGATTATGACTGTTCTATTTCAAACTAATATTTTCTGGTGCAAGAAATATCCGTAAAGTGCTTTAAGTTCATCAAAATACTGCAAGGAAATGAAAACAGTTATGGCTTCATTAATCTGACATTCATCATTTTCCTTCTTATATGCCACTGTCAACGGCCTTAAAGCAAGCTCTGAAAGCAAAGTCCATGAGCTGCTATTTTGGCAAGTTTTTTATTTAATTTAAATCCATGCAAATCCAATGTAACACCATTAAAACGTATAGATAATTGAAAACTTCCTACTAAAACTATTTTTTCTAAGTGGGGAAAAGAGAATTTTTATAAAGCCCATCCTTTTTTTTAAAAAAAAAAAGCTCTGATTTTCATGCAAAATTTCAACAGAAGTATTTTTCTCATTTCAAAAATAGAAAAGGATCATTCAGGAAAATTCTAATTTGTGCTGCTCTACCTGAGATTGGGTTCAGGAGCCCTTTTTCATGCTTTTTATCTGGAAGAATCTAAAACAAGCATTTGCATCTCGTCATTAACCTTTGCAATTTGCATGTGTGTGATGTATATACATACATGCACAAATACATAGGATGACATATTCCAAGTTTATCAGCTCAGGAGGAGAAGGAATAATGCGAAATAATCTCACAAAGGCACTGAATTAAACTCTATGAATCCCAGAGAGCTAGTATGATTTTTCTATAGTCTCACATGATATGAAAAATAATCTTACCAGGAATCTAGAACTTAATAGTGATTGGCATCAGCTCCAATGTCCTTGGTATGTGTCATGGCATGGATTATTGCTGCAATCAATACAAAGCAATTTCCAATCAAGGGAAACAATTGTACACTGGTTTGTTCTGATCCATTTTCAGATAGGATTTCTAGAGCCTCCCATGGATTTGCAGCTGCTCAATTACAGTCTAATTGCATGACCCCTGTAGCGCAACCCCCAAGGAGTGTTAGTAGTACACGGTGACATTCAGAACCAAGCAACTATGATGAAGTCTGCAATTTGTACACAAAGGGAGAACATATTATGTGAAAATAAATACAGCACACTCAGTTACAGGTGTCACATATGTTCTTGTTTACAAAAAATCTCGAGTGTTTGTATGGCTCTAAAATTCCCACCCTCCTATTAACTTATTGTAGAAGACATGTAGGCATGTAGAAATATTTATTTAAAATTGTATGTTTCTTATTTATAGAAGGAAGATTAAAATGAATTAAAATAAGCAGTTATGGTAGCTTATGCAACAAATTTCCTGAAACATTTCCTTGCTAAAACTAAGCAAACATTTTTAGTACTTCTAGCCAACCAGACAAGATCACAAGTCACTGGAGAGACTGGGAGACACCTTCAATCTTCTAGATATTCCAGGTCTGGCTCTCAGCCTGCGCCTTTGGGCATTTTATCTTTCCAGTAGTCATTTTTTTATTGCTAGAACCTCAATTTATCTTGATGCATCAGGGAATAAAGGTGTTATATCAATGCATAGCAACAGTTTATATCATGGCAGTTTAGAAAAAGAAGGATATCGTTTCTCTTCAAAAGAGTGGAGGGAAGATAGGTATGCCAAAGTCATTTCCCAGGTTGAAATTTTCTATAAGATTGGAGATTGCTGTTCTAATCTCATGAAAAGTGTGATAGCTAACTCAGGTGCCAGGAGAGCTGCCTCAAGTCCCAGCTTAAAAGTGGTTACCCAGTTCTGTGTTAGGGCAAAAACTCATATGCTTGGGATGTGTTGAACTCTAGCTGAATACATCCATCGGACAAATCTCCCTGCCCTGACAAAGAGCCACAAATTCTGCAATTAATTCTGGATTTTTTTACAGTGAAAAACACTTCTTTTCCTGAAGAGGTTTAACCAGTCTCATGTTTTACTATCAGTTAGAATTAGTGAACTTTGGAATAAACTGGTGAGAGTACTGGGTAAACTTAAAGTCATCATTAAGAAGAAAGGACTTTGCAGTGAGCTCTAGCATATAGGAAAACTTGCTGTCCACTCTTCAAGGCAGATGGAAGCTATTCTTTGCAGACTGGGAATGACACTTGATTATGGATGTCTTGCCACTGGACTTTGCAACTATACATGTGTAGTAAGTTACAATCCATCAGATGAGAACAGACTTCCACAGCTTCACGCCAGCAAAAGGCCAAAAGGAGATGCTGGAAGAGATCTGCTGGACTATGGGAGTATTCCAACATAATTATGGGAAGTTGGCAGAAACATAATTTCAATAAAGGTAGTACCAAAGTAAATTTTATTCATATAATGGATATGAGATGCCTGCTCTTGTTCACAAACCTCTTGTCTTAAATCATAGTGTAACAGGACAAACGTACAGCGTACAGCATTTGTCACTTAGGACAAAGGTCCTACAATGTAACATAGAAAACTATTTTCATTTTAAATCACAATACACCAGCTTCTAAAAAAGTATCTGCAAACTGGGCCAAATGTAAACTCAGTAACAAAAGTAGCTGATCAACTAACAGTGAGTGTCTTAATTCCCATTTTATACATTCTTCTCCATAGCCTGTAGTCTGGCAACAGTTATTTAACCTTGCTTAGACCTTACAAACTTATTCTACTTTTTCGCTTTGTTCTCATTTTGTTTGCTTATCATCAGTTGTACCTAATTGCTGAGAAAAACATATTTCTTTGTTGAACTTTCACTGCTGTATTTCCAGAAAAAAAGGCTAGATTTAATTACTTTTCACTTATTCTGCATATACTTTTTGTACAAATTAATAACAGGATAGTGTCATATATTCCACTCTTCCTCATGGAACTCCTTTATACTTTTGTTTGGTTATATTCTTCTTGAATGGTTACTAGAACTTTGGTTGAAAAAGAGAGCAACCTGCTAGAGCATAAGGGCACCATTTAAATTGTCCTTATACCTGTTAAATTTCAGAATATTTTTTACAACTAGGAACTACTGTGACAGTATTTGTTATAAATAATGTTGAACTGAGGCGAAAGTCCGTTGTTTTTGCAAAAGCAATGGTTTAACAAACATCTTGATAAAAGTCTAACTTTGGTGAGACATCCATGTTTTCCTGAATTGGCCTCAGAAAGCATTGATTTTCATGTTGCATATGCACTACAACTCCTATTTTCCTAAAAAGCAATGTTTAAATTTCATTAGTTTGAAGTGGAAACTAGCAAGCAATAATATTCTCCCACTGACACACACTGATTCCTTGAACTCAGATTATTTGATTAAGTATATGTATTAGATGGGATAATAGATAATCTTTTCTTAATTTTAATTATGTTGGACTCTGATGCTTATGTCAGTGATTATAGATGCCAGTGGATGTTCTGAGTATAAGTATGGGGTGAATCAAGGGTTTGACGGAGTACTCCTTTAGAGTAGTCTTGTGTTTAGTTTCTGAATTACTTAATTACCTCTTCCAACATTCTAACAAACACTACTATATAGATGATATGTACTGAAAATACAGTTAAGACTCAATACAAGTTTTTCCTTTAATAAGTACAAATGTTTCTGAGATAAATGTGTTAGTAATTGTAATACAAACTGAGACGTTGTTTTCCAAAGTCATGTGCATGGAGGATACTAACAGAAATTTTGGTAAAACTACTACAACACATTAAACAAATTCACATTGATATTAGAGGTTTTTTTTTTATTTAAGGATTGGTACTTTTTAATAATATTTAGTAAAACAGAAGGTGGCCAAAAATAGAAATTTCACGGTAGCTGACCTTTAGAACTCATCACATGCTACCAAGTACCCCTTTTCATCAGACGTAATTGTATCGTGGAATTACAGCAAATGTGTTGGAGAGAAAACTTTTACTCGGTTCCCAGGTCTATTTTCTATGACATTCCAAGTCAGTACCAATTATTCCATTTGTTTCTGGCAGGATGCTGTGATTGTGTTATGTCAAAAGCTTGAAGAAAGTCCACTTATAATGCACCGTTTACAATACAGCTCTAGATATTTTATTGCTCATTTGAAGAGACAATTTTGATAATTTACTATTTGCTTTTGAGAAACCTTTTAATGTACATTTCTTACTACATACATTTTAAGGAATGCCTAAAAGCAATTATTGTACCCTAAGTATCCAACAAACAATATATATAAAATTAATGTATGTATAAATTAAAGGGTTAAGAAAATCATTCCGCTAGTTTATAGCATCCTTTTCCAGACTAATGTCTTGAAGTAACAGCGCATATTTCTTTACGACAAGGTTTTTCTATGTAATCAGTAAGATGCTCCTCTGTCCTAGGGACAACTCATACAACTAGAAGAAACAGGTGAAGCACAAAAAAAAAAATTAGGTAGCAGATAGTCATAGACTGACAGAAGAAACTGTAAAATATGGATGTCAGTGCTCACTACTACCATAATTTCTAATGTTGGTCTAGTATAGATCATGATTCTTCAAAACATTAACCATAAGCCACATTTTAAGTACAAGCCAAACTTTCCTATTTAGAAAATATTTATTGCTTTTGTAGTTACTCAGATTCAAGCACACACTTCAGATGCTTTCCTAAGTAAGATTACAGTGGGAAACAGTATATTCTAAAGCTCTTGCTTCAAGTATCTCTACTTCTGATTGTACTTCCACTCTTTCTCTTAAGAAGCCATTATTATTCAGAAATAAATCCCTTCAGAGCTTTTTTGAAGGGATTTTTTTTATGATGAATACTATAGAAATGCAGGTGTGTGCCATATCAGATTGTCGTAGAGGCATTGATGACACTAACTGCAGTGAAAAACAATGACTACATACTCAGATATCACAAGAGAAGACAATTGTCTTGGTATTTTGACATAGTTCAGTTTAAAACTAACATAGTTATTTATGTAAAAAGCATTAAAATAATATAAATGAAAAACAAGCATACTTCCTCTTAAGAAACTTCCTGAACAACACTGGGATTCAAACAAAATTTTAAATGATTTTTAAATGCAATATGATATCCTCAGTGCTATGGGAAATACAGATCAGATTATGACATCCACCGCAAAACAGATAAAACATATACAATGTGATTTCTTATTTTCAGGTGTGAGTCCAAATTGTCAGGTAGGAAATGCTTCAAATCTTTTTAAATATAGAAGCTATAATGTGTCTTATGTATTTCTGTTTCATTCTGCAATTAAAATAGTTTGATTAACTTATATGCTTTTGTTTATTTTCTCTTTTTTTTTTTCAGAGTGGAAGAATGAGGAATTGTGGCTTCCATGTGGTATGTAAAGAGCTGACAGAATTTGTTTTCCTCAACTTGACTTTGTTCCAAGAAATAGCCTGTTCCACAGCCACCTGAAGGACAAGCCCTTCTGTCAAGAATTGTGATCATAGCTGAAAGACTGTAGCACAAGCAGCAAGAAACAATCTCAAACTATAGCTGGAATATTGGTGCACACTCCTTGTGCAAGATTTTATACTAGAAGACCTGGTGCAGAGAGTGGAAGACAGATTTGATGGGATTATAGACTTCGGTATTGTTAAGCAGCCACTGACATTAAGTGAGGTGCATTCTTATATTCCTAGTTAAATGAAAATACAATATCTATGTCTGGAATACAAATACAAATAGTAGTACTTCTGTCTCATCATGTTTTGGGGGACTTTCCCCAAATCCCTTGACATTAGCTTTATTTTTTCCCACATAAACTTTCAGGCTTAACCCAGCAAGCATCAGCTTTTAATACTTGCTCTGGGAGTACATACAACCCACAGAAATAAGGATTTTTTTAAAAAAAATCATACCCTAGGTTAGACAAATGACACACTCTAGATTCCGTTCCCTCTGTGAACGGGTTAGAGGAGATGTAATTTGACTACTTTAAATTTTGGAAACTCAGTTGGGATCCTAGGTTAGGAGTTGTAAAGCCAGTGTTGAATGCTGCTACTGACAAAAGAAAAAAAGTAAAATATCATGCTCTGTGTACACGCTGAAAAGAAACTTTGCAGTTATGTCCAGTGACAGAGAACCCGTGGGAGCTCTTCTATCAATTGCACTTGGACAAAGCAGAGAAACACTACTTCCTGGTGATGCAGAAGTCATTTACAACCTCCATCTGCTGCTGAACACAGAACTCAGGCTTTTAGATTTTTGCTCTCTGTAGGGAGCTGGTTCAAATCAGCCCTCTTGGACTCAGACAGATCAAGGTATAAAAGACTGCAGTCCTTTCCATGACTTAAAAAACTTTGCACCCAGCAAAGATTTAACTTACAGTGCTTCAAGCATGTATGCAACTCCAGGAATTTATTTTATTTTGTATAAACATACTTAAACTTCCATACCTGTATGAGTCTCTCCTTGGCATATCCACTTAGTGCTCTACCTTATGTTTCCCTCCTCTCTTCCTCCAGCTTTTATGGGCAAAGCACCACCTGACTCCCTGGCATTTTGTAAAGCCATTCTCACTGGATTGCTGAGTATGTCAAAACAAGCCTTTCATTGTTGCAACTGAGAATATGTTTTTTCTCTCCATAACGAAAGTCTCAAAGACAAAAGTTGATTTCTGAGTTTGAAATTTTGCTAGATACAGCAGGTATTACAGAAGGTCACCTGCTACTGATTAAAGAAAATAGCTTTTCTTCTATGTTACAATTTAATCCATTGTTCCTTCCCAGTTCCTTGCTCCAGTTGCTAAGCCTGCTATTACCTTTTTTTTCTAACACTTTTCTACAACCTGGAAGATATCCTATCTACAGATAGGAATGCAAATACTTCTTTTAATGCCATTGTAAGATTTTCTTACAAATGGGAAAAATATTCTTGCTAAAACCCTTGACATTATATTGAATAATCTACCAACCAATTGTTGAGAAGACAAGCTGATAGAATGCAACATGTACCTAAATAGTTTAAAATCATATTCCTGTCTTATCTTAATGCATTGTAACCTATGCATACAATTCACTATTGTCATAAGATATTGATGACTGAGCTCCACGGCATTTTTAAAATGCATCTATTGTGCTGGACGCAGTGTGTAACCTTACATTATAGAAATATTCTATTGCAGCATGAACTCACGTGTTTTAATATTTCTTTCCAATAATTAGTCTCGAGGTGTTCTGAGAGATACAAAACAAAGGAATAGAATGAAACACCATGAAGATAATAAATGATTGTGGTACAGAAAGATATGCTGTAGTAGTCATGATACTCTTCACCAATAAAAAGGATGTATTATACATCTACCACCACCCTTGTTATTCCTTTTTATTAATTTGTTTTCCTTTGGCCAGCGGTTTCAGTTTGCTCTGAATAGAAGCAAACTGTATACAGGCTGTTTCTGCTTTTTACTAATTCAAATTACCTGCTGAGGGTCCATAGCATTTTCTGGTCTAAGCTAGTACATGCTTTTAATTATATTAGCACTAAAACCAGATCCAGCTGGACACTGGCAAACTATTTAATTTCAGGGTTGTAAAAAAATGTTGAATATAAAATCTAAGAAAATACTCTTGCAATAATTTATTGATTTGCATAATGTCAGCAATGATTCCTCCTTCAAAATGGCCATTCCATTAGCAAAACAGAGTACCTATCTCACCATTAACCAAAGCAAACAAAAATGTATATTTCAGTATCAGTAAGATGCCTTTTGTTCGGTTTTGTTGATTTTGTTGATTTTTTTTTTTTTTTTAGTTTATGCAATTGACATATGACCACAAAAAGTCAAATGCATACAGATTCTGGAAAATCTTCTAACTACTTTCTGGTGCTAATAATCATAAAGACATAAGGAATTTTTTTACTCTGCCTAGGCTTTCTTCACCTGAATCAGAAAATTTGTTGTCAAAAAGGCTGGCACATATAAGATAATAGGTATGAAACAACCCCACTCATAAAACTACTTGCAAAGCACAAGTGGAAGTTGAACCTACTCCTAAAATGGTTGGTACAGGCTCTGACTTGGCTTCACAGGGGGTTTCAGCCTGTGGGTCTCCCCTTTCAAGTTGAGAACCGTTATTTCAAGCTTTAAACTTCTTCTGAGTTGTTATTTGTTGGACAGGATGAGTTTATATAAGGTGGGCCAACTCACAGCCTGTCTGCTAATCAGGTTTCTGATTTTCAGAAAGTCAGCTTCTTTTCCACCTGTCTCTAGAAGTTGCATTGGTATTTTTTATTGTCTTTCATGCTTCACAGAGGGATGTTTCTTAACATGGTTCAAAATTTGCATTTTTCTGTGAGTCATGAAGAGCAGCAGGGAAGAGCAAAGCACCTACAGTACCTGGGGAAAACCTGGCAGGTGGTGAAGAGCCAAATCCTCAGTACACTGAAGTCAATATCTCAGCTGGAGCAACAGGACAGATGGAATAAGACAGAAAAGCAGTGGTTCTGTTTTATAGGATTGAAGGTTAGAAAAAAGTGATACAGTCACTAGAGAAATCAGGGGAGGGACACACGGAAACACTTTAAACCTATATCCTCACTCAAATAAAAAAGGTGATGCAAATACCTTGAAGCCAGTATAATTTTGAATTACGACAGTTTTTAAACCTAGCATAGCAATTTAGGGTAAAATTTAGATGAAGCAATCAATGGTCAATCTCATCTAATCACATGAATTGAAAAGGGTTCCCTAATCTACTGGGCATCAGGATTTTGCTCTGAGGTGTTCATTTTGATATTAAAATGTCTTTTTTTATAATAAAAATGACAACACCAAAATTGACAAAAAAGGCAGCTGAAATTAAAAACTGAGTTGTACTTTGCTTCTGAGGGATGATCCCCAAAAAGTGAACACACTGTGTTAGAAACGAGTACAGGGTGATGGGCCATACCCTGTTATGTCCTGTCAGTTGTAGATGGTAAGAAAAACATTACTGTCTCCTCACACTGATGCCAGATTAAGCTGTATTATTATGTACATTTCTGCCTGAGAATGAGGGTTGTCAAAAGCCATAGAAAGACTCTGACTAATCTATTTATTGGCAATATGTTATCAGCTACTCCAGATAAGCAACACTAATTAAAAATCATAAATTTTTCCTGATCCTTCTACAGTGTAAGATATTAAGCAATGGAGAGGGTTCTCATAACAGGGAGAAGTCCTTAAGCTTTTGGGACTGCAACCATATATGGATAGAAAAAAAAAAGATTTTCGTACACCTCATAATGTTTCATGTGAATCTGCAATAATGGATAGCACAAGGACCAAAAAGAGAGTATTTCAGCTGGCACTCTGTCCTCCATATTAATTGTATCCCAGCCTCTCCCAAAAGATTTGCTCTTTGAAGTGTATTCATATTGTCACACAATTCACCACACATTCTTCATATTGCTCTCACTGCTCTCTTTTTTAACAGCTTCCTGAACACTTAATAATCTTGACTCTTGACATTTAAGAATCTGTTTTGCTTCAGAAACATGCTAAATCCTCCACACTAATCTCCATCTTGCGCACCTCACTGCTCCATCTCCTGTGTACTTTCCATTTGAGCCCTGGAAACGTTTTCTCTATGCTTTTTCTTTGTATTGTCTTTTTTCTTTTGGAAGCTTCCTTCTCTAAGAGAAAAACAATCAATTTTTGCCTGACCCTCCCCCCTTTTCTCTCAATTTTCAAGTCTCAAACAGTGCCAGATACAATTTTTTAAAACTACAGTTATTTTTCACTGTCATGAAGCTATTCCCCAAAGCTGCTGTTCACCTGTTTCTGAAGCCTCTACATTTTTTATGGCTTTTCCTCTCAGCTTTTAGAAGTCTGGGTGCTTTTTCATAATGTCCTCATTATTATCTAAACTTCTCAGACACGTTCTGTGAGTCGTCCTCCAGCAAGTGCTGAAAGTGGTAAAAGAGAAAAAGAAAAGGCCAGTGCAGCTGTTCCATTCTCCTCCCGCCCCATTCCCCTGGTGATATTCACACCTCCCTCTCTTCAGAAAGGAGACTTTCAAGTCTTTTTTTTTTCAAAAATATCATCAGATGGTTACTTATCCCCAAAAAAGTTCTGTGAGGAATCCTATAGGATTCGCTGCAATAAATGATTTTATCTAGAAAGCTTTCCCTTCCTTTAAATACCGCAGAAACCACGTAGCATTTTCGGGTCCATTGCAACTACAGGTATGAGAAATATGTGCAAACTCCAGCGACTGAAACTGCTAGAGGTCAGGCAGACCTGTCTCCTGAGTTCCAGATTGTAGAAACCAAGACCAGGACAGATTTTTGCACCACCACCTTTCAAGATGTTTGGTTTTGATCCTTGCATAATCCAAACCTGGATTTCTTGAATTTCTATTTTCAAATACAAATTCTCGTGTCTCACTTCACCACTCTTTCAACTTGCATAACCAGAGATCATCCCAAAAAGAGAAGTAAAAAAAAGGGGAAAATGTAGCTTTTGAAAATTTTCAGATATTAAGATGCCTACTACTTAAGCTGATGCCCAATTATGTTGTTTGTAATGCTATAGTGTTATATTTATCTACATAAATGAGTGTCTACGTGTGCAACTACACATATATGTTTGTATAAATATAAGTATACATGTAGACACCCTATATAGGTACAATAAATGTACTCAGAAGGCACTACTTATTTACTGTTCTTTCCTCAGCCATACCTGGTTGAAGTGCAAGCTGTATTTTTTTTGTTGAGGAAGAATTTGTTCCTATTTTGTTCCTGTTTATTTGATTTCTCATGTGAGCTGTTATTACTTGGCAGTTTATCCTGATCTTGCCCGAAAACAAGTGAAACTTGTGAATATGAAAATAAACAAAAAAATCTCCACAGGTTGAAACATATTTGGTTATTTTTGCTGTGACAGTCGAGCCAAGTAATTTTGATTTTTGCCAGTGTTTTCAGGCCTATTTCTATATTCATTTTTTAAAAATAGTATTAAGAAAAACAATTCACTGGCTGTGAACATTTCCTCGGAACAGTTAGTGCATGCCCAGAACTTTATTCACTCCTTCAGGAGCTGGAAAAGGATGAGATTCCAAATCACCAGCCAAAAAAATGAAAAAAACAAATATGTACCTACATAATATTGTCAAAGAAATGTAAACTTTTAATTTCTCATGTTTTCCATTTAAAAAATATATTTTTATAATATTGTAGATGAATAAAAGAAGTTAATAGTGTGCTTTTTTGCAAAGGTCTCTGTCTATTTGATATGCACAGAGGGAAAATGTAAATGATATTTCATTTCGGAATTGCTGTGCATAGTGCGAGGATGGAAGTGTTCTCACCATACATACAGTTTAAGGAAAAACAGGAAGGTGACTTTTACGGCAAAATTTTTGAAGGAGAGAAGTAGGCCCTCTGTACTTCCTTTGCTTTGGATACAATGCAGTTAGTTGCCACGTTAAGTGTTCCATTGCCAATGAAGCTGAAACACAGGGGCTCCTTCCACTAACTTTTCTGGTTAACCAGTAGTACTATCATGCTGAAAAACTATGTGCCCAGAGCCAGAGAATGCCCTCATGGTACATCATAGGCATTACAAATATATCATCCTGCCCTTTAAAATAGAGAAAAGCTTAACTGCTTGCGAGCAGCAAGCACTGTTGAGATTTTCCCCACTGCTTTATATGATTTATTCAACTGGAACTAGCCCTTGCAAATTGCTGCAAGGTAGGCAGGAAAGCTCCTCGGTTTCTGCAGAGCAGTTGGTAGCTGACAGAGTTGTACCTCTTCAGCTGCGTGCAGCCTAGATGAATCCCCTCTACACAGCAGTTGTACCTTCTTTAACAAATTGGCATGAAATACAGACTGCCTTCAGCTAGGGAGAGACAGCTTCTATGCATGCTCACAGGCCACTCCTCTTCCCAGATCACCAATTATGGTCACTCATAGCAGTATGGTGCTGCAACTAAAACAATAAATCTTGACAGTTTGTCTTTGTAGTAGATATTTGTCTCGATCTGTCTCTAAAATGCAGCTAATCTACAGCTACCTGCCAGGACTCTGGTGAAGCACAAACAAGATAACTACTGTGTCTGTTTTTACACAACTGCACGTTTTGTATTCCCAAAATAAACAAATTAAGATGACCCTACAAAAACCCTTTGGGATGCTCTTTTTCTTCATGAACTGATTTATAGAGATAAACAGGCAGTGAGGTGCTGGCACTGTCACTTCAGGTTTAGGAAACATATAGCTCAAAATTTAAGAAAGAGAAGCCCAACATCACCTTGCATTTAACTATGAAGCATTTGCTAAAAATGTTAGCAGGAAATAAGGCTCCATAAAAGAATAAAGTTCTGCATCTATCCTCCTACAGTCTCTGGAAATTAGTAATAGATATATTATCATCTAAGGAAAGAAAAAGACCTCTTAATTTCCCATTCTCGCTGACACTAACTAAAGTAAAAATCCCTTGCTACTGATGGCTGAAATCTGTCCTCTTACTACGAAGTAAAAACAGAATATTGCCTGTTTGTGAGATCAGTCTGCTGTAGGTTACCACCCCTACACTGCCTTTATGAAAGCCTAAAAGTAAATACAATATGCAGCCATATAGTTTCCTTGCATCTCCCCCTTGCTACTAAACCCTCCCAAATAGAAGAAATTGAAGAACTGCCATACCCTCATTAAATAAAGCCACAAAGCTCAGGGACTGACTCAAATCTTCCTTCTCCTCCTTGTTTTGCATCTACCACAGCAGCTTTCTTTGAAGTAAAAAGGCAAGCAAACAACCCAGCTGTTGTCAGGGCTCTTTATGAGTCACTGAGCAAGGGATGCTGAAAGAGCTATTTCTAAATGCAACACCTGCTGTTGAACCTGAATTTCCATGCCATAGCGTTATACACGTACAGAAAGCTCAGCAGAGTATGTATGTACCACTAACAGCCACTCTCAGGGTAAAATGAAAGAGACACTCTCTCAGCAGGTAATTGTAACAGAAAGCTCTGGAACGAGCACAAAATTTGCACTAGACCAACGGCACAGGAGTCTTCAAAATGCAAAAGAATTGCAATTATTTAACTTTCTTTCATTTATACATTGTTAGACAAACACTTTGAAGACTACCCTAACTTTTTCAGTGTGCGTCCGTATCTGAATACTGCCACAGCAGACTTCAAATTCAGTGCTGTCTTAGGCAGATATTTCAGAAGAAGCTTTTTTTGGTTGAAAAAGCAATCTATAAAAGAATTAATTCCCTTCTTTACATACACAATGGTTTACATGGCCACCGTGTAGAACTGCTCACTGAACAGATTCAGATTGAAAACAAGAATTTATCTTCCTTCCTTTTTTGGAATGAGAGAAGGAAAAGAGATTATTTTTGAACTGGAATCTACTTATTTTTCTGATATACAGTGCAATAGCCCAAATTCATGTATTAAACAATATAGAAGTCAGTAAATTCCAGTCCCTGGCAGAAGGAGGAAACAGCCAGCACAGGTATTGCTTAAAGTGGCCCAGGTTCAAGGCTCATGGATGAAAAACTGTGGTCCCAGTTGCACATACTCACGAGGCCCTCTTGCCCATCCAGTCTCCCTGTCTGCATGCTGACCAAGTGGACTGGCACACAGCCTGGGCAGATTTTTCAGGGTGACTTCTTATTTCTAATTTTCTAAGTCTTTGCTGTATTTTTTTGTTACAAATCACCACTGCCACCTAATCCTGCCAGCTGTACACACATCCAGTGCCTGCTGAATAGGAAGTATTACACAGGAGCCAACACAATGTGTCACTACAGCTCAGGAAACAAGAATGGCTCAAGCAAAATACTCTTAATCCTTGGAAAGATGGTTCCTTGCAATCAAAGTAGAGGACAGTGCAGTGACACAGCTAAATCTGCTCACCATCTTTCAATACTGTGGTTAGCCTGCATCTCCTTTTTTGTCAACGTATTTTTTTCCCAAAACTTAATCCCCACTTTCATTTCTGTCCGAGTTTACTAAACCAGGCAGTTCCTAATCTCCAATTTGATATGAATTTCTGTAAGAATGACCATTGATTTTCATTTATGCTCAAGCTTCTCAGGGGAGCACGGTCTCCCTCTGTAATAACTGCAGTCAGTGGATAACGTGTTCTGTAAGAGTTGTGGCACACTCTTGGCAAGGCTTGCAGTCATGCTGTGATCTTACGGGTAGCCTATGCTGCATTTATTTATGGACTATGGTGCCACCCCCTGCATCTGACTGCCTTCTGCCAAAGGTTAGCTTAGGCTACTGGTAAGCAGGATATGCTCTGAGAGGGCTGAAGTTTTAGCTGCGACACTTGCTCCCATGCACCTCTGCAAGGACCTTTCTAGCAGGGGAATATGGAAACACCTTCAACACCTCCAGGCAAACAGATCAGACACTCATCAAACCAGTGCTGAGAGAAAGCAGAGCAGACACACGTTCCCAGGCAGTGCCATCCTCCAAGTACAGACAGGCAACAGTGAGTTCACTTTTGAGACCAACGTCAGGGCAGCCTTCCAGAAGCAGCATAAGCACAGCCAAAGCACTTAAAACTACCCCTATGATTATGTTTCTGATGGTTTGGGGCTAGACCACTAGTTGGTAATAGTTCTTAAATGGAAATGTAATTATTTACCAGAATATTGAACATCATTGTTGTTCAAATCATCTCATTTGTCATCTAAATCATATATGTGACAAACTGAAATGCTGCACACCAGTCTCTGCCTTCAGTGGAATAAGCTTGCTAGTGATTTTGGTAGAAAATGAGTGAAAAAGAAGTGATAAATCCCTGGTCTGTATTGTTCCAGTGTATTTTGTAGCTATTTATATCTGTGTTATATATGTGACAAACAGTGTGAAAGGTATTTCAGATCTCTTTGTGCAGGTGATAATTTTTCCACATGAAACATCATCTCTGATCCATTTCTGCTAATGGAGGGTCATTGAATGTTACAAGTATAAGTGGAACATATATGCCTGTACACATACACAAGTGGATCTGCAAGAAAATGAATAGAAAAAAAAATCTAAGATAAAATTTTTATTGTGTTTGAATATGCTGAATTAATTACCCCAGCCTAGATTCTCAACCAGTGTAAGGTGACATCGTAAAACTGAAACCAAACACAATGTGCAGAATTTGGCAAAATATAACATATTTTCCTAATTCTGTACACTAGGGAAACCATAGAACTTACCCCTTTTCCTTCCTGAGTGGGTGGTTCATTTCACCTTTTAATATCACACAGTGCAGAAACATACCAATAATTGTAGTACATTCACACTTCTCTTTACACTGTCTGAAACACTTTTTGTATGTGCCCTGACGCAATAACTGCACCAGTTGCTCACACCTGTGGTCTCAAAAAAAGTATGGTTTTCTTCTGGGTTTGTTTTTTTGGGTTTGTTTCAGGTTTTTTTGAGGGGGAAGGGGTGGGAATTTGGGAGGATCTGCTGGCAAACTAAATAGTAATTTGATTTCTCCTTTCCATAAAAATGATCATTGCAAGTGTATGTAGGATTTAACCAGATTCATTTTGTGCTGTAGCTCCATTGTGTGTTCCTAAAACCTGTACCTGTTTTTTTCACCTCATATTCAATATTAAGTACAACTTAGTGACTGACTTTAAAGACCAAAGCCGTACCTTATACAACCAATGCAGTGAGTCTGACTCAAATACTTTTGTGGGAATAAGTCTTTTGTTCTGAGTGCACTGGTCATAGCGGTGTCTTTCAGATTGACTTACAAATTCCAATGAAGCAGCAGTTATTCCATTAATTCATTTTACTACTTTCTTTTAGCAGGTTTTTATTGTATTGGCTACTTACCTTACAGTAACAAAAAAACAGCATTAAGATCACCTGAGGTACCAATTAAAGCTTTATGAAAGGCTAAAATATGACAGTGCTTGTGGGGAAGTGTTACTGAATAGAAGACTGGTAATTAATACACAAACTTGTTATAACTGTTCAGCTGTTCTGTGAACCCTGAACTTTTATGGTCTACTGATTCATCATTCTGTGAAATTATAATACAGGCTAAGAAGCATACAAGGACTAGTCTTAATTTAATAAAATCTGTGATGCACTCTTGTCTTAGGGAATTTTAATACAGTAGCTCTAACTGGTCTCTATGGTAACCAAATCCACAAGGCTTATATCTACCAGTAACTGTGGTCCATTACAGACAGTTTCTATGTAGGCAACTACAACTACAAACTCAATGTAACTGTTTCTACGTGAAAACAACAGCAGCAAAACACTGCTGTCTCATGACTTTGCAGCTGTGTTCTTCACTTCCCTTTAAAAATCATGTTCCTTCTACATTTGATAGATTAATCCTTCCTTGCTTGAGTCAACCTTTAAAAAAAACAGGAAACAATTAATTTGCTAAAAAAACCCCATGAATTATCTTTTCTGCTTCTGTAAGCGGAGAAAAATCAGATGTCATGGATCTGATCTGGAGGCAGCTGGGGAGGCAGCAGTTTTAAGCACTTTCTCTGACTCTGGCCTCTAAAAAGTCATTTTTGTAAGGTAGGAAGAATGTTTATGGCACGTTCATAGGCACGGATGTCTATTCAAGTCTTAAGTCTCACAAAATTGCTAAAAAATTATATTAGATTTGGCTTTTTTCATTTCTACATTCTAAAGGGAAAAAATGGGAATTTTAAGGGAAGATTCTGGTTTCAATGAAAAACTTAGTAAATAAACTTGTTCAGTTTTTGCTCAGAGGATCTCGTGTTACATGAAAGCTTCAGTGACCCAAGATGATTTCTAAGCTCTCAAATTCAGACGCATTTCTTCTCACACTCCATCCTATATCAGCTCCCTGGTTGCCACTCTGAAGACCCTCAAAGCTGGAGAGGAGTCACTTAAAATTGCAGGAAACTTGGTACTTCCTCCTTGACTCTGAGGTGGCTTTGCTGCTATTAGAAGAGAACTTTGTGAGCTAAAACTTGGATGTACTGTGTCTTGTAGCCTTCTCTCCTGGGTATATCTGGGTGACTTCTACTGCTGCTGGTAATATTTTTTTTTAGCGTAAAGCATTCTGATACTTCATGACAATCATTGGTAAATCCAACAGCAGCAGATCAATGTGTACATATTCTGCACACATCTGTAAGCCCCCAATATTCCCAGCTTCAAGTCTGGCCACAGGAAACTGGACTGCATTATGTTTCAGAGTTTGAGAGTCATTGTGGCTGTGTATTAAGTTTCTTTTTGTGTTTGAAACAAACTGCACATTTTCAATAAATTGCTTTTTTTCAAATCTGGTCAATGGAACACTCTAAATGATAATGCAGTAAGAGGATGGGTTTTAAGATAAACTTATTAGCTATCTTTAGCAAGCTCATTAATTTTTTTTTAAGATTATTTTGGGGGTTCTAAATACAACAAAGACATTAAAATCTCCAGAAAATGCAATGATCCAAAGCAATAATTTCTACAGACATTTCATGAACTCTCAGTTTTCTAACATGTCTCAGCTTACGGACACGTTACACATTGTTACAAAGATAACAGTGCCAATGTGGCTTTTTCCAAAGCATCCTGTCACCCTTTTTGTCAGTTGTAAGGACATATGGGCCTCAGAGTGGCTACATATGTCTGAATGAGAATGTGCCTTTCCACAGTGGCAGCTATAAGGATATCTGAAAGATTTTATTCTCAGTTGCTTAAAAGTATATGTACACAAACAGAAGTTCAGAATGGCGAGCTAATTTCAACTTCTGTTATGATGCTGCTAGCACTTTTTCATAAAAGCTTATTTTTATCTTCCAAAATCATGAGTAGTAATATACTAGGTCCCCACTGCTGATTAAACACAACAACATGGTCTAATGACTGTACTAAGAACCCCTGAATCTTGACAGCCACTAACTTCCCAGGGCCCTGTTGTGTGTCCCATTGTGGCATCAGGAAACAAAAGTCACAAATCTGTCATACAAATTCCTCCTGCGATTCAGCCATGCTCTGTTCCTCAGGGTTCTTCAGTGAGATACTCAAGAGGATCACCAGAACGCTGGCGGTAAGAGCTGTGGAAAAGAGATTTTTCTGACACTTGTCCCTGATGCTTTAATAATGCTTAGCCACCTTCTGTACATGAATTTGCGATATGAGAACACAAGTAATGGGAAGCAATAATATAGCTGCAGTGCAGGTCTGCCTTCATTTTAAAATGACAACAGCAGAGATGATTGCTCATAAGTATTTTCCCATGGCTGGCATAGTTGAAAGGTCTACCCAAGAATGGATATTTCCAATCCTTATTGTATGAAGTATTTGACATGCTGAGCAGAGACTCTGAAGTGGCAGCGCCATTTGTTCAGACACTCTTTCTTTGAATACGGTCAGAATGTCCTGGACTAACATCCTATCAATGAAGCCTATTTTTCATCTTTTGGGAAGACACATTCACTAGTTAAAGCAAAGAGCCTGATATTTACACACTTCCTTACTCTTCACATGTAAACAGTTTGATATGATGCTGATTATCCCTTTAGAGAGCTTTTGTCATCTAGCAATTTTCTTCATTCTCCAAACCATGCACCCTAGGTTGTTTCTGCATTGTAGTTCTGACCACTACAGTTACAGATCTTCTCACAAATTTATTATTTGCAGCCCTGTCTCCTCAGCAGTGCAAAGAATCTCAATGTGTGCAGAAGGCAAGGCATCTCAGAAGTTACTATAATAAACATCTGGGAAAGATAATTTTTGCAGGATATAACACTAAAGCTGATGAAAAGATGAGAGCCAGGGACTCAGTTCTAAAGATTTGTCTGCAAAGTTCACATTTTTTAATTCTTAACTGTGTGGGTTTCTTGAGTTTTCTAGGTTTGTTTTATAGAGACTATGGACAATTCAAGCTTTTCTGGTCAGGAAAAAGATGCATTCTTAGGAAACTTCTCAGAAAGCTAGGACTTCTTTACACAAGAAAAATCTAATAATTATATTTGAATTGGGTCTGTAAATTGCTATAGCAAAACCAACTCAAAGTTCTGCAGATTTTTATTTAGACTCACTTCATTAGAGATGGGATGGCTTAATCTACTTCCACAAGAAACTGCATCTTTAATCACAGATATTCAAGTCACAAATTACTTTGTACCAAAATATAATTTTATGTAAGGCATTAAGTTTTTGTACTTTCCTCTGCGGTCACTTAAGAATTCAAGAAAAATATATATATTTGAATCTTCACATATATAAAAAGCTCAGGTTAACAGGACTCCACACACAAGGTGGGTCATGATATATCATCTGACATATATGTCAGTTCTTTATTTACAATTCCAGATCTATCCACAGATGTAAAATTTCCAATAAAGTGTTTGTTAAAAATTTTGTGTAGTAAACTTATCTGAGCAATCGCTGTCAGCACTGAACAAAAAGGTAGAGTAATTCTACATATTATGGAGTTTTTAATGTAGACCTTATTTTTGCAAGTGCATGCAAGTTAGTATGTGTCTCTGGATATAAAGTTTTATATAAGAAAAACCTATGCCAAAGGGAAGAAAAATAACAGCCTACATAAATAACTTGAGAGCAGCTGACAAGTGAATAAATTTGTCATATCTTGGTCATGGCTAAGGAACATAACGATAAAAACAAAACAGACATATGAAATCTTCCGGATACCAATGAAATGAAGAGACATGACTGTTATTGTAAGAGGACACAATCTAAGTATTACACCTTACAAAGGACTTGAATAACCTAACTAAAACTCCAGACATTTGAAGAAAAACTATGAATAAAACTATTTGTATGATTTAATAGTTATCCTGGGCTCACTTCATTTATAGTAATTGGTGCTGTGTTTACAGAGATATCTTCTTTCCTAACAAGAATCAGCACATTTATAGTTTATGTACTGAGAATCTGCTTCACACTGCGTACAACCTTATAAAATTTACATTTCTTATAACTTTTCTGATTTTCCCTTAATACCTTGGTCTCTTTCTTTTATTTCTAGTAAAATTAGCCAGATTACTTCTTCTCTCCTAGCCATAAACCATGAAGTTATAGTGAATTATGCTGTCAGTAAAAGCATAAAATTTTGTAGAAAGATACAAACTCTTTTTTTGCTAGTTATCAGCTAAAAGGTGCCCTTATAACTATTTGCTTTTTAAATGTTTTTATATACACTAGTGTCAGGGCTGAGTGACAGTAACAAAGATACGACAACAAAGAAAAATAAATAACAAGAAACAGAAAATAAAGGAAATGGTACAAACATTACTGGAAGTTCAGTGGACCACACACTAACAGTGAGGATGATTAATGTGATAACCTGAATACAAATGAGTTCCAGATAATTCTTTCTTGTTGTTTATGCTTGCATTTATCTACCTAATTTGGGTAATTTGCATAACTGGAAGGTAATTTCCTGTTAAAAAACACGATAAAATGCATTGATTGCTGTGTGTTTATCTCCATGCACATGTAGTCTGAAAAAGTGAGAAGTATGACAATGTAACATTTTTTAAGTTCGTGTACAAATAATAAATACAATAATAGAGAGAAACAAAATGAGAGTCCCCCCTTTCAGGAGTTGTCCTCTTTAAGAATCCTTGATGAAAGCAACTCCAAGAGCCCAAATCCATAACATACTGAAGACATGATGGAGTCACACTTTTTATATTAATCCCACCTTTTGAATAAATTATACAACCAAAGACTTGGCCAGGAAGGATTACTAAATATTCCATAACTAATTTGGTAAGTGATACTTTTTTATTATAAAAGATGGTTGGAGACAGCTTTTGCAGAGACGGCTCAATGGCCCTGAAAAAGACACTCCACTCTACCCAGTTCACTGAAGAAGGAAAGACTCAGCTACAGTCTGACATATCAGATGGAGTTTTACAGTGGGTGGAGAAGACTATAACCTCCTGGAAGCCTCTATCACTCATTTTCATCAGATTTACCCTCTGTTTTAAATGCTGAGCTTTGACATTGCTAAGGTTGAATTCTTTATATATATATATATATATATATATTTCAATTTTTCTTCTATAAAGAGTCAACTGGTTTATGCAAGTCTGATGGAAAGAGGAAATAGAGACATAACATTTCAGAATGGGCAAAACATATTTGTATTCGTAACCGCTCAGGCTGTCTGGCACTCAGTTCCATTTTTTTTTTAGAAGTTCTGTTTACTGGCCATAAATTTTCACAATTATCAGTCATTGAAATCCCAGTGCAGTTTGATTTCACAAGAGTAAACAGTACCTCTGGTCCTGATCAGACTCAGGGTTGGGCTGTTAACACCTTTTGTGCAGATTGAAATCCGAAGCAGTTCATCACCTATAAATCCTCATTTTTTTAGGAATGCCTAAAAATTTTTGCTTAAAAAACAGTTGCCTATCCTGGGGCCAGTAGCTACTGGATACCTCATAAACCGCTAGCAAGGAAAATACCAGTTCTTATTAATGACTCTTTTTATAGACAGTTTCTTCAAGGACCAAAGGCACAGGAATGGAACTACTTCACCCCTCTGATAAAGGGGAACCGTAATTTAGCAGGTTTAATACTAAAGAATCAAGGAAATTTAAACTGAGTTTGCCATGAAGGTTCTACCACTGTAGATGAATAGCGGCTATTAAGTCTCTGACTGTGGAGCTCTTTGCCTATTTGGGTGCTTAGAACATTGAGACCAAATTCCATTGCTAGAAAACCAATGCATAACTATTGATACAAGAGCTGAGTACATCATCATACTGAAATAAACTGATACTGCCTTAGTTTGAAACAAAATTTGCATTCTGTGAAGTACAAGTTAATAGTGTAATTGAAATCAGAGATTAAGATCTTATATCTGCATTTCATTTGCAACTGAATCTTTCAGTATAAAAAGCTTACAGCTCATTCACCTACTACTAGGTTTGCTACTGACTTGCTATGTTACTGTTAAACCATTTTTTACTGAAAAAATGAATACTTTTTTTCCTTTTAATGTATGGCTTCAGTGAAACTACTTTCATGCAAAAACAGTACATTTGAAAACAGAATCAATCACATGCCAAGAGTTTCCTTTTGTGTTTGTAGGCTCACACAAAATTTTTTCCATGATTTTGCTTTTAGCACATTACACTTCAATACAAGTTTCAACATGTGTTTTCAAGGGTTACATTTTTTTGGAGAAGAGGTAAATTTCCAGTATTCACTGTTTCTGTTGAAGTTTGAAAACCATAAGGACTATTTCACATCTCACCTTGGTACCACCCTTTTTAAGCTTGAAGAAGGGAGTCTGAAGAATGAGGTGAGTTATGAGTGAGAAAGAAGAGAGAATGAATTTTATCGGACTGCCTTAGGCCTTAGGAAAGATTAGTTGGAATTCATTTTGAGGACAAGCTAAGATCCTTATTTTATTTCTTGTGAAGCTCTACACCTGACTATTTATTTATTTGGTTTTTTCACACAAGAATATTACTCGGGCACACTGCACATTGCAGCCATATGAGTTCACCTGAATCAAACCAGACTTCTGACTTTGTCAAGTATACAAACAAAGGAGTCATGACAAACACACAAGATTGCTGCCCACACACCGACACGTTATTATTACATGCAGTGCAATGAGGTACCACACTGCCTATATACAAATAATTTGTCTTCTTTACAGTCTTCTGAAATCTATTATTCAATTGCTCCCTTCTCCTGGGAAGCACGGGGTTTTGAAAATAAATCGAGCATACTTTGGGGCCATCCAATGAAGGTAAACAATTATTTTGATATTTCACTTCATTTTTTTGTAAATGAAATGCCGTGCTACAACTCACAAGAACACGCTGAGTACACACTGGAGAGAAAAAAAGAAATGTTGCCCTGTTTATTCTTTATAAATGATTTAATATGATATTTCATTTATGCTACCTTACATTTTTCTCTTTGAAAGACAGTCTAGGTAGCCACGTTGTAGCACATGTTTAAATGGCCACTATTGCTTCATTTTTATTGTACAGATCTACTGGTGCCAAATTAATTACAGCCTACTGGGCTTAAGCTTGGCAGTCTAAGACATGGTTGACATTGCTTAGAAGAAGAAATAAAATTCTGAGAGAATGCATTTAATAAAGGATATTTCTCTATTGAGCTGGGGCAAAACAAAATTCCTAATGTTTTCCTAGAGAAGGCTGCAAACCTGACAGTGTTGCTATTCTATTGCTCATGCAAATTATAATTTCAGGTCAATGACTCATGTTTCATTAACAATATTAGCAGAACTTGAAACTTATCAAAATTAAAGGTTCACAGTGTTAGTCACTGTGCTGAGACAAGTGTAATAAAAAAATTCCTGGTTTCAAAAATCATTAAGTAACTATCTAAATTTATGGAATGCGGAATGCTGTATTAATACGTTTCATCTAATGCTTGGTTTAAATTTGCTAGTAAGAATAATTCTTATTTGAATCAGATTGATCACACCACAAATGATAATCCATCAATCACTCTAGCTAGTTTAAAAATATTGTAATATTCTCCACAAATTCTCTATCTGAATCCATGTACTTTGTGTTTCCTGAAAGAACTTTGGACAGTTTCGGGATGAATTTAATAACATGTTGGCTCTAATTCAGCAAAATACATAAAGTTGTACAAAATTTAAGTAGACTGAATAATCTCTCTCAGCTTCAGTAAGATTCCTAACATACTGAAAATTAAGCACATACTTAAATCTTTCGCTGTTTGGAAGTCAATTGCTACAGAACTCTCTTGTTAGTGTGCTTACTACAATGCACAATACAGTTTTAAAACAGTGAATATATTTGAAGCTGGACAATTTTATTTTATGGGTGAAATTAATCACCTAAAGTAAAATAAAATTAATGCTTAAAGATTATTTGAAGAGTAAGATTTACCATGTTTTTATCACTTCACAGATCCTTATCTTCATATTATTGCAATCTTAAAGGTTCTTCCATAACTGCCATTGCTAATAGGGCAAAGTTCTCCCTATTGTGGAGGGTTCTCCATTTTGCTCTGTTTTTTTTTTTGCATAATTCAGTTTCTTTTTTTTTTTCCTTGTATTTGTTGTAGAGAGCCTTATACACATAGACTGCTTTTCTAATTCCCTTGGTAAAGGTCTACTGAGTTTTAACTGTGCAAAATAGTTTACATGTGCATGCTTGTTACTGCCCAGAATCCTCTCCTCTGGCTCATGTGTTCCTCCTCTTAGACTTTATTCCTTGCTTGTTCATAGCAAGGCATTACACTGAGAAAACGGTGCTGTTTATTTTAGCTATCTAAGCTATAGGTAGAAAGGCTGGGTGTGACAGATATGGGAAAGACTACAAGTATTTTAATAGAACAAATGCCACTTGTTGAAACCTTCAGGTTTTTATGTACAAACTGTCACCAGAGATCTTGGGACGTGTTGGAAAAGATCGTGGTTCTGTCATTTCCTAGTGATTCTTCACAGACAAGATCCAATTAATGATAAACTACAAATAATATTAATTTTAACTGTCTAGAGGGAAGTGGTGCCAGGATCTTAGTCCTGCTTTCAAAAATGAAGAAGACAGCTATCTCTGATGAGTCTATATGAAAGAATCCGATCTGATGTCTTCAATTTCAGGAGGTAATAACAAGTTCATATACATTCTAGGATCAACAAACTCGATTAACATGTCAAGTTTTGAATCTGATATTACCAACCACAATAGAGGAAATTTAATAAAGAAATTTGATTATAATTTACAAATGTTCTTGGAAAAGAAATGACAAATAAAAAGTGTTATTTAGGATTGTCAAAAGGGTTGTGACTGGGAAACATGGGCCTGAAAGAAAAAAATAGAAAATTAAAGAAGTCCATGAGGGAAGTTCACTGACAGCCCAATCCATTGTTTGGAAATATGCTGCTACATGAAACTTTTCAGACATGTAAAAGAGGAACAGAAAACATGATTTGGATTCTAAGGCAAGATGCAGCGGCACAGTGACAGAAGAGAGCCAGTAAGATCAATAGCCTTCAATTTCTGTGATTTGGAGAAAGCCAGTTTGCATTTTCTCATGCACTCAAAACACTCTGAAACAAAGGGGGAGATGCCATGGGAAGTTTGGATTCTTTGGTGCAAATCTCACAGGGTTCTGCATAGATAAAATTACTCCACTAGGCATCTAGATAACTACAAAATAGGCATTATACATATGTTGTACATAAAATATGAAGACAAAGCCTGAGTTTGTGAAGTTTTTTTCAATGACAATTGATAGGTATATAACTGTGTTTCTTTGCCTTTTTTTCTTTTAGGAATGCTGATCTGACCAGACTACTTAAATGCAGACAAAAAACGCTCTATTAACTTGCTGTGAAATGTGTGGCTTCCAATTATTCCAGCTAGATTTCTTCACAAGGTTCAGTATCTCCTGTCTGGCAGCAAGCCTACAGCCATACTAGTTCACCTAAGGCTGTGAGCACGTTAGATCTCCTGTATTAAAAGAGGTCGAGCCAGGTCACTGCTTAAATAAGAGAACAAGACAGATTTGAGTCACTGTTCTACTAACAGTATCATCCTTCAGATGATGATAAAAAAGAGTTCTTTTGTCACTGGCAATACCGTAGCAGTTGTGAAATGATGGTCTAATAGTCTCTGTGTCCTGGCCAAATTCCAATGAAGATGATTACCCCTTCACTACCTAAAAATCTTTGGTATTTCAATTTGATAGGGTCTCACTCACATCCTTTCAGTCCATACAGAGGTTAAAGAGACCTGTGAGAGTCAAAGTATATTTTCTATTACTAGGGTATTTCATCTTAATTTATGGCTGGGATTTTTTTTTTTTTTTTTTTACAGCACAATACAGTTGTAAATCTGCTGAAGCAGTACAACTCTGGGAGCAAGATAAAAATTTGAAATAAGCTTCTACATCCAGCTATTGAATTGGAAAATGTTAGGATTACCCTTTCTTATATTCCAGGAAAATGTCTACTGTGCTTTTCAGGTTTTTATTCCTTCATCTTCTGTAGGATAAATCCTCTAAAAACACATGCCATGCAAGTACCATTCAATAGATTTAGTCCAATTTTTTTCTCTCTTCTCCCCCTACTTTTTGCAGACATTTTTTTAACCTGATTTTGAAACCTTGGTTATGTTGAATAGTTCTTTCTTTTTCTTCTATTTTTCTGAGAAAATAGGCAGTCAGGATGAAAGTTTCCTTGCACAAAGACTTTGAAGTAAACGCACAGAATTCTCTTGTGAACAACAAGTATTTAAACTCTATTTTAGAGAGCATACCAAGGGCAAAAATAGAGGAAGAGGGCATGCCCCAAATACTGCTCTCAGTCAATGATTTCTTCCCATTTAGGTTGAAGCCAGACACAGTATAAAGCAAACCTGAGGCTACTGCAAATTATACCAATAGTTGGGTTTTAGGTGCTTTAGGATCAATGAAGAATAAAGATTTATTCAGGCTGCCCTCAAGGACAACAGAGACTGATGTGATTGTTACATCAGAAAGTAAATTATAGCTTTTCACTGAGGGTCTGGCAATGAAATTTTGCTTAGTTTTCTCTTTCTTAAACAAACTTTTTGGATCACTTTCAGCACACCCTACTTCTGCCTCATCTTTCCCCTGCTCACAAGCTGGGGGAAACAGTCTCGTGTCTCTCTCTAACTGCTTGTCCTTCAATATTTCTCTTCTGTGTTGTCACTTTAGAATGTAAAATTTTATGTAAGTAAAAGCAATCTTTCTCAATCTTTCTCAATCTGATCTTTCCCCTCACAGCAGTACTTTACTAAGGAAAGTGATATATGGGTCATTATTGCTTTATATTATCTTAAGTTTTGGCAGTTCTTTATCTTGCTTATTTCCCTACTTGGGTCTTTATTTAATATTAGTCATGCTGTTCACTTTATTTCATACCATGCAGTTAAATGCTTTTTGCTACTCTAATTGACGCAAAACATAGCTAATTAACAGAAATGTGAGCTTCTAGCGACTTATAATTCTGCTGAGGAATTTACTGTAGTTTTATTTTTGTTGTTATTTACTGAGACATTTTTAACCAACAGTGGAAAGTAGCAATTGTACTTTGGTGTTCAATATTCGTCTCCAGCTTTTGCTTCCAGTATGATTGGAGCATGTTTCCATGGTCTTATCAAGCTTTACATGTGCTCATAGAAACTTAGTCCAAGTATAAGACTTGAAAAATCTGAAACAGTTTAATGCAACCTTGGAATTTGTTTAGATCTTTTGTATATTTTCAAGCCCTATTAAACATTACTGATTTCAGAAGCGTCTTTATAAGGACTTACACAGGCAAGGAACATTCAAAACCATGTAATGATTGCTTATTTTAAAATGAATGTTTATACACACATATATATAGAAAGAACAATAGGCAGTGATTGTGTTCAAATGTAACAATAGTTATACCTAACAGCAAAATGTAATCACAGGGAACATTTGCTCTTGAGAGATTTAGTACATCCTCTGCTAGTGTGAATTAGCATAACTTCATTAAAAGCAGTGGAGCTATGTTGATTTAAATTCACTAAGACTCTTTGAGTACTCAAGCCCTTTGCATATCTGAGAAAGAGAAGTAGACCCAGAACCAGCACGTCAACATCTTGCCCGTTAGTATGTTGGTATTTGGGAAGAACAGATGCAGAAAAATGATAAAACATTTTATGCTGAGCTGTATGCCATTGTATGTCAGAAAGAAAAGAAATACACCTTTTCATGCTGACACTGACAAATTAAAAATAAAAGATTATTTCTGCAGTACCTCAGCCTTTTAGTATTGTGTTCTAGTAGCTTTAGGTAAGAATATGTAATAAGATAACTTTGCAATTTTATGTGACTTTATTTGCAGAAAACCAAAGTTACAGCAAAGCAGTTTAATTTGATTGCAAGCTATATAGTACATGCATCCAAAAGTCAAACTACTGGGTGATTTCTGGACAGTTTATGCAGATAAGATAGCATGGCCATTTCAATTAACTATTTGATTCTCAATTATCTAAATAATTATCCAGAAAGAGATAGAGCACCTAAGAACTGGCATAACACTTGATAGATATATCTGATATACATTCTCCTTCACAGCTTTATTTCTTTACATATCTAACCTTCTGTGGTCCTAAGGACTGTTTGAGGAATTGGAGGGATTGGATGAACCCTTCCAGATAATGTTGAAGTAACTACCCAGACAAGACAGTAACATAATAATGTTAAGTTTCAAAAAAGCATGACCTAATTTCACAGATGAAGGTCAGATTAAGAAGAGCAACTGGAGTAGCAACTGGAGTGACATCAATAACTGCGACCTTATTTTTAGATCTTGAGGTACAAGGAAATAAATACTTATTCCACTAGAACAATTTGCAAATCTCCCTTATCCAACCCTTGCTCTATTTAGAGCGAAATCAAAACAGAAAGAGACGTCTGCTTCTTAATTGGAAAGGTCTTGTTCTTCAGTTTACCAGGTTCTTCCCATTCCCATTAGTTCTTCAGGAGAATGATAAAAATCCAGCAGGTTTTATAGATGGGTCTACAGTAGGACTGATATTATCACAAAGGTCCAGATGTTGCCTTAAGATTACGAAGTCATTCATTTTCTAGCTTCCTTCTTCCAGAATTCTCCTTATTGATTTGCTAAGCCTTCTACTTGAACACTTTTTAAAGATGCTTAGTTTTTTTCAGTATTCACTCTCAGATTTCTGAAAGATGAAGGTGGCTATCCCTTTCGTTGATATAGAGGATCCCACTGGGTAGAGAAGGTTGAACAATTCATTTAGATTCTTTTTAAATTCTGCTGGCTCTTTTGTCTACAAAGCCATCTGTGACTTACCTCTAGTTTTCCTTTTTGCTTATAGAATCAGCCAAACTCTCTAAATACTATGAGTCATCTGGGAGCTGTTCTCTTTGACCATTCACTGCTAACTATTTCTGCTGTCACATTAGATGACAAGTTTTTATTAAAAGTTAAATAAGATCAGCTCCTTTATTTTATCATAGCAGAAGCTTATCAAGGAGCTGTGTGACATTTGTTCTCATGCTCTTTGAGCCATGGGGTTTTTTCATGCTTATAAACCTAATGATTTTTTACCAGAAATGTTTAAGTGTTTAGTAACAATCTGTGGACCTTTGCTGCAAACCCACACACAGCCATAGAGTGGTTGAAGATCTCCATGAATTTTCATACCGTGCAAAGGGACATACTGACATAACCATTGAGACTTGCAATTGACATAACAGAACTGAATTTGAATGGGCTTGACTGCAGAGGTTTGGGAAGGATGGGATTAGCAGTGGTTAGAAAGTTGAATAGAGACCTTTATTTCATTTCTGGTACCACAAGAACTATTATAGGGAAGGGATAGTTTACCATGCCTGAAGCAGGTAACTTTGATTTCTTTTATGCTTTGGCAGAATGTTTGGCAAAACCCTCAAAAATGTTGTCATTTCAATGTGATTTCAGCAGGGCTGTAGAGAGGCACCAGTGAAAAGCACCTAAGTGCATCAGACAGCATCAGGAAGACCTCAGTTGGATACTGTGTTTGATCTGGTTCACCGCAATTTTGAGATGTGGATCAAAAGGCAAGTTCAGAAGAGAGTCGTGAGAAGTGATCAGCAACCTAGAAATTTTTATTTATTAACATTAAAAGCCATGAGATTGATCAGTGTGAAAAAAAAAGTAATAGCTATGTAAACTGCTGCTGCTAAGATAAAGCAGAATAATCTACTCTTCACAGCATGTCAGGCAAGAAATAAAAATATAGACTGGACTTTAGAAAACTGATTTCTATTGCAAAGATATCTGAGCAGTACACAGAAAGAGCTAGAAATTTTAATCACAGGAAATTTCTAGTTACAAGTTAAATCTATCAGGATTCACATTGCTTAGATTAATTTTGGGAGGATTATGTAGCTGATTTCCTAAGATCCTGAACCTTACTTTAGATTATATTTGCAGTATGGTGCTGCTAATCATTCCACACTCAGATTCATGATTTCAAGGAAAAGGATGCCCCTATTTCTTAATTTGTTCTGAGAACACTTAGAAAATGGAGAATGCAGAAATCTTTATTCTTTAGCAAAACAACAGAGTACTCTGGTACTGCACTGAATAATAAACATACTGGCCTGCATGTTGTGCTGTTTCTTTGCCCTTATGTCCTTGTCATTCAGTGCAAAAGCAGAGTGAAAACAAGAGCTCAACACAAAAGAGAAAAAGGAGGACAGAATTAATAAGGAAATTATCTAAAGTATTCCTTAGATCTTGTCAGTTTCTTTAACCCACTGGAAACCTTAATAACAGCAACAGTGCATTTCCTGCTAAGGAAAATTTTGTTCATAAAAGTTCTGAGAAGAAATTTTTAAGAACTGCTGTAATTTCTTTCATGAAATTTTCCTGAGGTCAGAACTAGGGCACTGCTATTCCCAGTTTTGATTCTACTCTTTTCAATGAATTTATTAAATTATTTCCCTTATGTGTGCATCAGTTTCCACATTGTACGTGTGCCGTATGGAAGGCCACAGCAATAAATACCTCAAAGACTACAGGATGTCCTTCTGTTAGGCAAAAAAAGGTAAACCAGGGACAATAGCTAACCCTAATTATTATTATCATCCTTTAGTATTCAGAGCCTATTAGCCTTCTTCCTCCCTAAATAGAAGCTAAGCAGTTATTTATGATTTGATTTTCAAGAATGCTCAGAATGCTTTTGCTTCCATTGAAGCAAGTACAGAAATAAGGAAAAGGGAAAGTGT
This sequence comes from Dromococcyx pavoninus, assembly GCA_033558185.1. Taxonomy (NCBI): domain Eukaryota; kingdom Metazoa; phylum Chordata; class Aves; order Cuculiformes; family Neomorphidae; genus Dromococcyx; species Dromococcyx pavoninus. Next base: position 1,314,290 of record JAUMJL010000059.1, on the reverse strand, counting down.
TCTGATAATACTATCTTTTTTAAAGGTAACCTAGTTTGCCTACAATGCCCTTGGGGTTCTACATTATCATGGCACAATGGATAAGTCAAGAGCCATGTCTTCCATCAGTGCAGGCTGTGCTTTCTCCTACTGAGTAGTCCTGCAGGGGCTGAACACAGCAGGCAGAAAGGGCAATGTATAACGGCCACAGGCACAGCAAATGAGGAAATATAAAGTGCCTCCAGTCAGAGGCAGCAGCAGATATGACAAGTGACACGCAGAAGACCATGCTACAGCACTGGTCCATCCAGAAGGTAGGGCAGGAGACTGGCACTCCTACCTTGTTGCTCAGACAGGGACTGACCATCCCTGAGCTGAAATGGGTCTCCTGGGCATAGAGTGGGGGAAGGCCTGAGGAGGGGTAGGTAAGTGCACTCAGCGCCATAAGACCTGATGTGGAAAATTTAGAAAATCTGTAATAGTGTGTTGCTACCACACTTAACCGAAGTGTTCCTCAAGTATTTCAACTGTGATCTTTTAATCTTTAAGATAATGCTGTGTTCTGTGAAACTGCAGGGTTTCTCAAGGGCAGAAGAAAGCAACTGTCTTAGCTGAATGAAGAAATTCTGAAGAACTGCAATCTGAACCATTAACTATTTCTAATACATCAGCAATGTTTCACTGATGCATTTGGGCTGTCCATTTTAAGAGTATCATCCCCTGACCCCCTCTCCAGGATCTGAATCCAGTTTTATTGGTGCATGAAAAATATGTCCTCTTCTGCAGAGGAATAAAAGATGGTTCTGATGATATATACCCTCAATTGCACTAATAACATCTCATTTTTTCCTAAATCACCCTGTTCCAACTGACAGAACTGTTTCTGCTACTGCTGTGAGGCGTCACTGTGATTATTACTGTTCCCTTAGTGTCTTTTATGCTCTGGGATCCAATCCAGAAAAGCATTCTCTTTCAGGAGATTTACGTGGCCAGACTGCACAAAGAAAAATGAGAACATGAATAGCAGCCCTATTTTTCACAAGGACACTTTTACAAGTCTAAGACATGATGCCAGAAATATCCTTTCTTGTCATACATAGTTCACTAACTCTACAGCTAGCCCAACCTTTGGGTTTTCTTAACCCTGAAATCAAAAAGTTCAAATTTGGGTCATAGCTTGAATAACCTATTAGCTACCGAAAAGTTTAAGACGAACAGAACTTTCCAACAAAAAAAAAAAAAGAATAGTTCCATTTGTAAAAAATTTGACACATTTAAGCCTCTGGCTCAGCTGACACAACAGCCGGTGACCTCCTAGATACACATGATATTTGCTGGAGCAGTATTATCATGGGTTTTTGTGAAGGTACTTGTTAAGTTGTTATTTTGTGCATTGTAGCCAGTGTCTTGGTAAGAAACTGATATTTTTCTTTATATCTTTTTTAAAACTTCCAACATTTTGAAGATGTTTTCAGATGTTCCCTGTCAGACTTTGCAATTTCATAGTTTGACAGACTTAAGTGCACATATGGCATTCACGTATATATATGTCATTCCACACCTGGCTTCCATTTTCAATCTGCGTTTTAACTGTTGCAGACTGCTTTGGTAAATAGTTAAGAGACAGTTCACTGCTTATAAAATGCATAATGTTACTTCCTTACTCGTTCACATTACTACTTTTTAAGAACTTTCTCTTACCAATGGGTTGCTACCAGATGCCATTTTGTCCTTCAGAAACAATAAACCTCATCAACGTTCTTCATTATTTAGTCTGAGAGTAAATATTATTTTGGCCAGAATTAGACTATGAACTATATTACAGCCATAAGTATGCCACTCTCATCTGAGTAAATACACCTGTAAATCATTTGCCTCTTGCAAATATTGTACCAGTAACTATATTATATATTCCAAATCATCATTTTAGTTAAATTGGTCTTAATGCAATGAACTGAATTGACTGCACCATTCATCATCATCGCAGGATTAATGACTTTTACCATTGTAAAACCAAAGCAATGACAACAGTCCTTTAACATTTTATGATTTTACATAATAGATTAGATGAGACATGGCACACAACTAGTGAAAATTACATATTTTATAGAATACTGCTTAACCGATACACCACTCATACTTTAACATGTAGTTTTCCCAGGAAATACTAAATTCATATCAGCAAAAGCTGGCTACAAAACAGCAGTGATAGTAGTTGGAATAAAAGAAGCAACAGCTTGCTCGTCTAATGCAGTCTTAGTAAATGTAACTGAAGCCAAGGAGCTTAGGAGATTGAGACCTATATTAAAACATGTAACCATCTGTGGGACTGTTTTCTTCTTCGTGTTCCACCCTTGTGATACATTAATTGTGCATCCATATCCTGGCCTCAAAGAAGGATTTAAAATGGTTTGATATATGTCTGAGGAGATACCATTTTTATCACCAGTTTCAAAACAGGAGCCTGAAAATGCCCATTATCCTTAACTCACCTTAAGATCAGAGAATGTATTTTACCAATGTGCTGAGGGACAACATGCCTCTTTCATTCAGAAATAGATTCCAAAAAGTACCATGTGTTTTTTTACTTATTACCTAACAAGGCAACTGTTGTTTAATTCTGGAAATAGTTGCTGGATTGAATGAACACGTTTTGTTTGAAAAGACTGGACTGTCCACCAGATTGACTGGGGGTGTTCTCATGTGAGCCAGTGGTTTGGCCCAAGCTCTGCTCTGGGGCAGGGAGGTTCTTTCCCACAGCAGGTACTACAGAAGCAGTAGGACTCATTTGCATCTCTATGACCCTGAGCAGTGGAAGCAGGTCTTGAGAATGAGTTGGTAGTGCTCAGATTCAGCAGCTCAGCCCCTGGCAACTACTTCGCTTGTGCGCTCACATCTCTCTGAAGGAGGAACTGTGTAAAGAAATATGCTTTGAGAATACTGCTTGCTCTGAGAGGCTTTCTTGTGAGCTTAACTCTCAGCAACTAGCATGATTTTGAAAATTCACATAAAGACCATTAGCACGCCACGAACACGCACCACACTTGTTTCTGATTTATAATAAATAATCTAAGAATTTATGGTAACTAACATTATGTTCAAACTCCTGGGAATTGTTTTGCCAATACTGACACCATCTAATGACTCATATTTTTAGTATCTCTAAATACCTGTATTTGAATAACTGTGACTATAAATATATGCCCACAGAAATCTCTCCTTAAATAGTCACAAAAAAAAGAAGGGACTACATTAAAAAATAATTATTCCCCCTTTCCTTTTTCAGAAGTAATTCAAATGAAAGATAATGTGACTAATAAAGTAATTGTAATTGAATGATACATTTCAGGTGTGTCAGAATGTTCCCAGAAACTCAGAAAATGAGTTTGCATTTACATCTCCACATTTTGAATGACTTCTTTAATCGGATGTGCTAAAGCATATCCGATTTGTGGCATATCATTCAGAATGTAATGGGGATGCAGAAACATGTGTGATGGCTTTTAAGAGAGCCCTAGAGAAGTATTCTACAAAGGGTAGATCAGTGAAGCAGCACAGCATAAATTTATTGCTGTCATACCAGACTACTCCACAGCCTACCAGCTCAAAGATGCCTAAGGAGATGTTTTTGAAAAAGTAGTTCCACATAAGAGTTTCAGTAGCAGTACATATCTTCTCAGCATGTTGGCTAACGGGTAAATTAAATGGTAACAAAAAAAGTCAAAACCTATTTGTCTTCTAATAAACCAATATCTACATCCTACATAAAGCAATGAAGCTTACCAAAGGCTAGCTAAGATTAGAGATTTGGAAACTTCCTCCATGGGTACCTATCCTCAGAGGTGTTTATTTGTGTATTTTACCAAGTGACTACATCTGTCAAAAAACCATGAAACAATCCACTGAGTAGGGAGCAGAACCTGGCACTTTCTATCTCTTGGAGGTCACTGGGCTCTCACAAGCTTGAAGGTGTCTCACAAGCTCTCCAGGAACTTTTCCTGACTCACCAGCAGGTGCGGTCAGAACAGCTCCATTCTCCAGAGCCTGGAATCAGCTAGAGGTTAAAAATCCTGCTACAGAACTGACTGTGTTTCTTCCCAAAGACAAGTGATAATCAAATTCCACACATCCCGGGGAAGTGCTCAGCCAATGAGTTGTAAAAAAAAAAGGCAAAACAAAACCAACCAAACAAAAAAGTTTATACAAAAACACAGCAGCAGCAGCAATGCTTCCTCTGGTTGCATTTCAGAGAGGAAAAACCAGCAGCTTCATACTTCTCCAGTCCACTTCCCAGATTTGTTCTCAAAATAAAACCTAATCCCAGCATACTCAGAATACTAAAATTCCTGAGTTAAATTGTTAAATTTTATTTGGAGCTTCAAAGTTTTATACTAAACTTTGCTTAGGCCCCTTATAAGGTCTGATCCTTCATATATCAGTCTGTGAAAAAATTAAAAATAGTAGGTAGTAAGCAAAAGTCTGACTGCGATGAGTATAATTCCCAACCTTATCCAGAAGAGAAGATGAAACAAGTATTTTAATTCAGTGCTCAGAACTAGATAGGTTTTACTGTTTAATTATATATCTGATTCTGGACCTAATGTAAGATGCTGAATGATAAACTTGATTGGAGACATAAAGGAAGAAGGACATGAGAAACATTAGTGTGGTATCAGATAGCTTGGGGAGTAGAACAAAAGTCTGACAAATGGGACTGGCTATTTCAGGATTATCTACTTAATGGAGTAGAACTACAGGAAATAAATGAAGATGGAGGCCTAAGGGTGAAAATGAGTGATATCAGGAAAATGGAGATAAAGTGTGAGTTTGGCATGTTCTTATAGGATTAGGCTGCAAATATTAAGGGACTGTCTGTTAATCCCTCATTATTCCGTTATGTACATTACCAGTTATGCATTAGTTACTGTTGCTATCATTATCTTTTTCATCTGAGTGATTATTTAGACTACTAGGATAACCAACGGAAACTACAGCATCAAATGCAACTTAAAATGAAAATGGCTAAATAGGCAAGTTCTTCAAGCCTTTATTTCATGATAACGTCTTTGATTCCTTACAGTACCTTTAAAGGAGTGAAGATTTTATTTTGTCTTGCTATAGTTTGGTTTTAAGCATTTAGAGCAGTTTGTTAATTTCTCTGATGCAAGCGCAGCAAGGCACCAACATAATATCTTACTCCACAATGACAGAATCTATTTGTACCAATGATCTTGTACAAGAGCATTCAGTCTTAAAAGTAATGAGGATTTATATACAACAAGTAAATTCTGGTTAGCAGTTCAACACCTCAATGTCACAAACCTTTAAATATCCACCATTTTCTTGCTGAAAAAAATCCAAATAAATATTCCCTTCTTTTACTTGAAAACATATTACTCACAGGCCTGAGATTCTAAGTATTAATTTAACCTTATATTCTTCCCTAAGTTGAAAAGGAAATGCATGTCATTAGAAAACCTTTAAAAGCAGTCACTTGTTCCTTGTATTTTACAGGTTGAGGCTAAAATACTTTTGATTTCAGAAACTAATTTTAAAACATCTGTAGACATTTCCAAAATGCATTACTTAAAGTAGTGTTCCAGTGCCAGCTTGTGTTTAGTTACTTCCTAAGCAGGACGAGTTAAGCAATTTAAAAATGCATTTAGTTTTATGGTCCATTCCTTTTTATTAGAGACTAGCAAACAAAAAGTGAATAAGAGATGACATTATTAAATGAAACGATTTTCTATATGTCTTCAAGCAATTATAATAGACTAGTATAAAAACAAGTATATGTATCTTAATATGTATCTGTTACAGTTAGAAATATGCCACCATTCATTTTATCGTATATATGGTTACTCAAACACACAAAAATATGTGCATTTATGTACGCATTGCATACAGTAGCTTATATATCATCCTGAGGAGACTATATTGCTTCAATTAATGCATGTTGGAAGGACTCAACTTATACACGTATTCTAAGGCCAAAGAAACATACACTGAACTTTATACACTACTAAAATACAATAAGCTAGAACAAAATAAATAAATATGTATAAAATAGTTTCTTATCACTTCTGTTCCTAAGCCTTAGTAACTATGCAAGCTGGAATGAAAGATACTTTGGGAAAAAGAGGGAAAATAGGATAATAGGAGTATGATTGTGTAGTCCTTTCTATCAGGTAGGACCCTAAACCAGGAGAAGAGTCATTTGGGGTTATGTTTGGCTACCTGTATCTCACACCAGATAATTTCTGGGTAACATACAAAAACATGGGCTTCATTGCAGAGTTAAACACAGCTTGGCAAGTTTTGAGTTTCTTCTTTTTGAAAACACTGATACTTCTGTTCATTTGTAATTCATAGAATCATAGAATGGCTTGGGTTGGAAGGGACCTTAAAGATCATCTAGTTTCAACCCCACTGCCACAGGCAGGGACACCTTCCACTACATCAAGTGGCTTATAGCCTTATCCAACCCAATCTTAAACATCTCAAGGATGAGGTATTAATGACTTCTCAGGACGACCTGTGCCAGGGCCTCACCACCCTCACAGGAAAAAAAATTCTTCCTAATATCTAATCTAAATCTCCCCTCTTTCATCTTAAAAGCACTACTCCTCATCCTATCACTGCACTCCCAGATAAAGAGTCCCTCCTCAGCTTTCTTGTAAGCCCCCTTTAATTAATGGAAGGCTGCTATAAGGTCTCCCTGTAGACTTCTCTAGGCTGAACAAGTAAAATTCTCTCAGCCTGTCCTTGGATGGGAGGTGCTCGAGCCCTCTGATTACGTTCATGGCCTCCTCTCCATCACATCCAGGTGATGTCTCATGAGAGCAGAGAAAAAAGGAAGAATCACAGGAAGAATCACCTCCCTCAGCCTACTGCCCACAATTCCTTTGATGCAGCCCAGGACACGGTTGGCTTTCTGGGCTGCAGATGCACATTGCTGGCTCATGTTGAGTTTCTTCCCTACCAGTACTCCCAGATCCATCTCTTTAGGGCTGCTCTCAATCCATTGTTCACCCAGCCTGTAACTGTATATGGGGTTGCACCAACCCAGGTGCAGGACCTTGCACTTGGCCTTATTGAACTCCATGAGGTTAGCACAAGCTCAACTCCCAAGCCTGTCAAGGTCCCTCTGGATGGCATCCCTTCCCTCCGGTGTGTCAACTGCACCATTCAGCTTGGTGTCATCTGCTAACTTGCTGAGGGTGCACTCAATCTCACTGTCCATGTACACAACGAAGAAAACTCCGGTCCCAATATCAACTCCTGAGCAAGTCTCCACTTGGACATTGAGCCATTGACCACATCTCTTTGGGTACCACCATTCAGCCAATTCCATATCCATCCATCAAATGCATATCTCCCCTATTTATTGACCAGAATGTTGCATGGGACAGTGTCAAATGCTTTCCACAGGTCTGAGGCTGATGATATCAATTACTCTTATCCACCAGTGCAGTAGCCCCATTGTAGAGGGCTATCAAAATTACCACGCACAATTTTCCCTTAGTGAAGCCATGTTGGTTATCACCAATCACCTCCTTCATTTCCATGTGCTTCAGAAGTGTTTCCAGGAGGATCTGCTCCATGATCTTGCCAGGCACAGAGGTGAGACTGACAAACCTGTAGTTCTCTTGGCCTTTCTTATTTCCTTTATTAAAAATGGGAATTATATTTCCTTTTTCCAGTCAGAGAGGACTTCACCAGGCTTCCATGACTTCTCAAATATGATAGATAATGGCTTAGCAATTTCGTTTGCCAGTTCCCTTGGAAACCATGGATACATCCCATTATGTTCCAAGGACTTGTGCAGCTTCAGGTTCCTTAGCCGGTCTCAAATCTGATCCTCTCCTACAGTTAGTGGTTCCTTGATCTGCCAGTCCATATGAATTAATTATTAATATTATATGTCTATTATCTATGAATATATACCAATTTCTAATGAATATTAATAAAATTAATTTACAGCATATTGGGCAACAGGCAAAACAAAATAATAGAATGAGTTTTTTATGTTCCTTTGTAGCATAATATCTCATGTTTTTTTATCTCTCATAATATTCGCACAGGTCCTAGCACACAGAACATGCAGTAACTTCCTGGAGCTCTACTTTGAGCAGGAAAACATATCCAGATGCTCTAATACTGTGAAAAAGCTTGTTATAAGAATGCTAAGCAGGACTTTATGTAACAGTCCTTTATTCATTGTGATCCCATTGGACAAATTGAAGACAGTTTAATTTCCCTGCAATCTGCGTGAGTCTCCTTTCAAAGACAACGAAGAAGGAAGGAGTGACTTTTTGTGGAATCATAAGGAAGAAAAATCAATAGGAAACTCTTACATATTCTCAGAAGAATGAGTTTTCCATTTGAATGTTTAAAATTACCTACTCCTTTGAAGCTGCTTTAAAAAGAAATCAATGTGTTATTGAGAAAGGGTTAAAAAAAGCTAAGTGTTTGAGTGGTAGAATTATTAGAAAGCTCTTACTTACAGTATGTCTGCAATACAAACTTCTGTTGGTCTAGGTATCTTGAGTAAACGTACAAAAGGGTATGCTCAGAATGATATTATCCTGCAGGCAGAAAAACCCTGTAGCTACATTTCTTGATGCTTTACAGACCTCTTGGAAGGCTGGAGAGAACAGCTGGAATTAATTACACATCATAAAGCACAGTCTTGCTAAAATATGCTATGCCAGGGGTGTTTTGCTTAGTTCAGCTACAGTGTCAGCTAGATATTAATCCAGGTCTTTGGTTAAGCCAATTTAAGGTAATTCTTTAATTTGGTTTAAGGCTTGAGTGAGTATCACAGAAAAACTTTTTATATGTATTTAGTTCAATTTCTTTTTTTTCTTTTTAAACTTCTGTTCACCTCCCCTTTGCATTGCTTCTCCACAAAATGTTGTTATTTTTAGTCCCTAGTTGTCCATACACAAAAACTGTTGAGAACAGAGATCCTTACATCTTGATTTTGGCACACCCACACCAATAGCAGTAGTACTGGTATGGAGTAAAAAAAACTGCTGGCAATTTCAGAGCCATAATATTTAGGAATTCAAAATAATCTTTATATATAAATTTATAATTGTACCTTGTGTCAGTGTCTGTACAGCAAATCTGTACTGAACTATGTATTAAGAAACAGCTAAACAATAATAGTTTCACTTAGGATTAATTAATCAGATCAGAATATGGAGATACTATAAAAAGAGATTATTTAAAGTATCTAATCCCCATATTTCTCACAGGTCTATTCCTCTGTACTTAAATGTGTTGCTTTTCTGAGACACCACAAATTTCTTCAAGGCCTCGGAGAACTATTACACATATCTTGCTAGGAAAGAGAAACAAACCTGTATCTTGTAATGTATGAAATATATTTTCTCAGCATAGTTCAATCTTCAGAAAGGATCTCTAGATGTCTAAGATATACTAACAATGATAATGAAAAAGGTGTTACTTATGTTAACTGAGTTAATATTCTTACGTTAAACATGAGTAAAAGTCTTTATATGTCTAAAATTTTAAAGATGAGGCAAGAAAAAACTTGACATAATAGTTTAAAAATTAGAGCTTCTCAAACTCATACACCTTGCCAGTCCCCTATGCATTCTTGGATGTAGGTATTTACAAACAGAAAACATATGCCTTGTATGTGCAAAATGTGTAGGGAAAACAATAGAAGAGATAAGTATCTTCTATATTTGAATTCAGTTCTCATTCCTAGATTACCTGCTTGTCTAATTTAGTTCCAGATGACATGCAGAATGACAAATACCATATCACATTGTCAGCAGCAGAACACAAATCTGAATCTTGCAAGTTGTCTGTATGGGTCCATATGTGTCTACATGTCTATAAGTAATTAAATGCAACAATGACTTGCTTGGCACATTGGCTCCTTAACTCATCCTAAGAGCATGAATCAGGAATATAGGGCATTCATTTAATGTGAAGCAATTTTACACAGAAGACTTCTAAGTCTTCATGTCGTGCTGCTGTCAAAAAAAGGTAGAGCAAGATGTGAAAGTTCTGATCCAAGGTGCGTTGCTAAGCAGATGTGTAATTCTTCACTTTCAAAAATTCTTCTTGTTAGTCCAAATCATAGATGTACTTCTTTTGATTTATGACCCCCATGACAGAAGTGTTGCAAAAGAAATCTGAATCAGTAGAGGGAGGTTGTTGCTAATGAATTTCAGCGAATCTGCTTTTTTCTTTTGGTATGGCCCAATACAGCCCCAAACCAAAACCAGCAGGTTTTCTCTTTTTTTTTTTGGTATTGTTTGTTGTTGTTGTTTTAGTTTGAGACCTGTAACATACAGTATTTGTGTTAGAACATCAATTCTTCATGGCTGATTACTTAAAGGGGAAAAAAGATAAAATCTTTTTCTTGTGATCTAGATTATCTTTCTCATCTTTTTACTACCCAAAATACTATATTATATTTATTCAGAAAAGGCATATTTAAAAAAGAGAAACTGACCTTTATTTCTGAAGAATAACAAAGATGTTCAAGAAAGGTTGTAGCAGAATTAGGCCCAGCTTGACCATAGCTTACGGCTCAATATCACCCCGAATACTGATCCTAGGCTTTTAGTCTATGGAATCTTAAAGGCCTTTGCAAGAAGAAAAGAAGACACAAATAAAAATCAAGCAAAATGCTTTCAGGTTTAAAAATAAAAAAAAAAAATTAAGAGGAACAACAGTTATAAAAGCAAAGAATTTATCTTGCAAACTAAACTTACACCTTGGAAATGTTGTACTATCAATCTTAATAATTAGTAGTTTATAGCTTGCTTTGTCTGACAGTGATGAAGAAAACTAAGCCACTTTGCTCTTACAGGATTTGAAGTTTCATTCCTGAATTGAAACAACAAGAATAAAACCCAAATTTGCATAAAACCCTGTCCAGTACATATTACAGCACAAATACAGGAGGATTTTCTCTGAGTCGTCAAGGAAATCTAGGTAACAGAAGATAAAGAATTGAAGAGAAAATTCAGAGCCATTCCATTCCCAAGCATAAAGCGTGATGGATTGGTCTGCTTCCTTTGCACCTCCCTGGATCAGAGAAGCAAACCAAAGACTAATAATTTGCATAACCTAAAACCAGCTAAACAGCTGGGTCAAGCCCATGCGATCTTGCCACTCAAACTACACAATACTCTCTGTCTTAGAAGACTGGGATAAAAGTTGTAATAATTTGTGGCAACTTTAAATTAAGAACAATGTGAATTGTCTTTTTTTTTACCATGATTACTTCTTAGATTTCTACTGTTTATAGTAGGAAATTAAAAAATATAAGTCTAGACGCTACTTAGTTACAATATATGTAATTGTCTTCAGAGCTGAGGATTTTTAAGCTGATCTTTAATTGTTAAAGAAGATTGTGTTGAATTTATAGCATCTGTTGTCATTATTGTTATTCAGTATAATATGGACTCCACAATACAGTTAAATGATCTCAGTTCTCAATATAATACAGGAAAAGCACAATGAGGAATTCCTAATCAGAATTAGGTTCTTTACAGATACAAAATGAATGCATTCCTACTCAAACAGTAAAAATAATTGCAGTTTACTAGGAGAGTCAATCTTGATTTATAGCTATTTATGATAAATAAGATTCAGGATGCTGGTGTCACTGAACTCTACTGAAGGGAGAGATAAATAGCAGCAGCAGGACTTCAGGAAAATTAGCAACTAAACTTGTTAAAATAACTTAATGATGAGGTACACCAATTAGAAATAATTTAGCAAGTTTGCTATAAGTAACTCACTAAAAGATCACAGATACCTCAGCTTTGTAGTGGCATTTTATATCTTTGAGGTATATAATAACTCAAATGGCTATTAGTTGTAACAGGAATTATTCATACAAATCCTCGCGTACATTTATTTGACAAAACAGATCCAAAATCTATTTATGTTAATAGATTCTTAAAAGGTTAAATGAAAATGTTATTTATGTGTTATATATTTCTATCTTTACAAAAAATTAGAAAGAAAACAATTTCCAAAATGGTCAGCAGGATTGCATTGGGATGTGGATACGTGTGTGCATACATGTACAAATCTGTGTGCATGAACGTACCTGGCTCCTAAAGAACAAGAAGAGGAAGAGGACAGAGGAGTTGTATCTAGTGTGTGCCTGAAAACTATAAAGCAGCCTGTAAAACATTTCCAAACTCTCTAATATGTATCTGTGTTATGAAAGATAATCAAATGGCTTAATTAAGAGATTCTTACAGGAGACCAATTTATTGCAAACTGCAGAGTTCTGATGCCTATCAGGAAGGAAATATGCTTCTTTTGAAGATCTCCAAAATGAGGACAAATCTGCCTCATTTTATGAGCCAACTATTACAGTGCCAAATAAGTAGATCAATTTTAGATAAATGTATATTAATGAAAAAAACATTTTAAAACATGAAACAATAACAACAACTAGATGGGAGTGTTTAGAAAAGCTCTTCATTTAGAACATAGACTTGAAACCTTAGCCATTTACTGTTTTCATGCCTGAAATCACAATAATTTATGCTTGAGTAAACAATACATCTGCCTTTCTTTTTTGCCAGGAATTTTTCCCATCTAGAATGCTTCTGCTGCAACCTACGATGGTATTTGCTTCTAGTTAGGGACAGTATTTTGCAAGAACACCAAAATCAGGGAATCAAACAGACTTAAAAATGTTCACCAGATTTTCTCATAGTTGTCTCTGATTTTATTTTTCCCAGAACAGTAAGTTAGCGATCATTGATGGACATATCATTGCTAAACAAACATCTTTAACATGGCCACATTCAGTATTCAGTTATAGTGTGACAAACACAGAATAAAACTTTAGTGATCAGAAGTGTTTACGTGCACATATTAGAAGCTGAATCTTTACCATAAAGAGTGACAAAGACTTCATAGGTACAGTGTATACACACATGTGTGCAGATAGATAAATACAGACACAAAAATACATAAAAATTTTTGTGAGTGAAGTCCTGTAAGGGAAATCTAAGTATTTCTTTTTTGTGAGTTAAAGGAGATATACTCTCAGGAGAAACAAACCTGGGGAGGAAAATAAGGAACAGAATGAAGTGTGATTGGGATAAACTAACGTCCTAGTAAAGTAAACCAAGGAAAGCGTAGTAAGAGGCATGCTAACATATCATTTGTACAGATTTTTATAAATTGAATTCAACACTCCTGAGCAGCACAGTGTGCTCTGTCTTCTTGTACATTCTGTTTAAACTCAAGAATATCTCACCTTATGTAATGTAATTTTACATATTTGTTTTAGGAATGTGTTAGTCATAAACAGCAGCTTACCTACACTTCTCATATCCCTAACAGTAGGTGTCAGCTACAATGAGTATGGCTGCAATAGAGCTCAAAAGATCCAAAGTAAAACTCTAGAAAAAAATTAGACATATTTATGTTTTAATCACATTAAAACCAGAATGGTCTCATTGATATGTCAAGAAAATCAATGTTTCCAAAGAATCTTAGTCTTTTGCCAAAAAAGTTGCACAGAATAACATACACCACACCACGGTACATGAGGACACACAGGAGATATCAGATGATGTGGAGTTGCATAAATGTAATACAAACTGTCTTAGAGCAGTTTTGGTGTAACACTGGAACTCACATGACAAGACTAGCGACAGCACTGAATAAAGCACTATCAGTCTGGTGAAAAACAACAGATAATCTTTCACCAAGCAGCTCAACTCTTGCTCTGAATAAAAGTTGTGGTGGAATGTGGTGGAAATGGATGTTCAAGCTATGCATGCTGCATGTTAAATTGGATAGTTATAGTCAGATTTCAGAACTGTAAATAGAAAGATATGTTAATTTTAAAACATCTGAGTAAGCCAAAATCAAAATGGAATGCTACTACTCAGTGTTCAACCTTTAAAATTATATGTTAATAATATTTCTCAGATGCAGTCAGGGATGAGTTGTAGCTGATGGTCAGGTAAAAATTGTTTTACTAATCTATTCCTATCCTGCATTTCCTCATTGAAATTTTGAAGCAAGGAGAAGGTAATGCAATGCACCTTTAAGTTTTGGCTGTGCCTCTATCATAGATACTCAGTTAAGGTCAATTACAAACAAACATAAATTTAGGAAGGATGAAAACAAAAGGGCTTTGGTGGTTTTACTACATCAGCAAGAGACCCATCCTGAAAGTGAGTTAGTACTGATTGTTGATTAGATTAAGTGCGAACTTGTGTTTTCTTCGTACTTAAAGGTGATTTCTTTAGAAGGAAATTAAGACAACTATGTTTTGCTATTGGTAGGGAGGCCTCTAAGAGGAACTTGCACAAAGGTAAGGAACTAAGCAGTTTTTTTCCCCTGCATTGGATTTATAAAGGTGGGCTCATGCTCATAGTTGAGATGAATCCTTTTTCCCTGGCCAGACTACGGCCAAGGCTTTTTGCTACTGACTGTGCCTGTTTGGGCTCTGTCCCAGGTCTTTTGATTGACTTTGTAGAAGAAAGCGTTCTATTTTTCCCTATGTGCCTTGTTCAAGAGTAGTCTCATGTAAATTCCCAGGAGACAAATTATCTTTTTAGGAAACTGAGAATCTTCTTTTTTTAACAAAAAGAAATACTGAGCAGAAATAATATATCATGCGCATTGTCTGCCTGTGTGAGTGCTACTTTCATTACAGATTAGATATAGCATTTGTTCAGCCTCTTTCATGGCACACTGTTAATTTACATTTGATTGTTTATATTTATTAGTATTCAAGATTCTTTCATTCCTGTTGTGGGAAAGAAGAATCAAATAGCCATAATCCTAATATTATATAATATATAATCCCTCAAAAAGGGTGAGAAAGGGTAATGAATTACTCTAAGTGGAAGCAGACTCTTAAGGTGACCAGAATTTACAGATATATTAAAAGTATGGTTTAATATATGATGGGTAGTAGGCTCTGTGAAGTTGAACCTATAGTTAAAATGTAAACCTATCACGTTAAATGTCCTAGCACAGACCAAATAAAATGAGAAACAGAAAATAAGTGTGGGCAGTAGTGTAAGCATATGGTCCTGCATTCATATTCTTGCAGCCATCCTCAGAGACAACTTGCATCAGCAATGGCAAAACAACAGGTACAGAGCGCTGAAATGGCACAGACTGTATTCAAATACAGACAGTATGTTTATATTTAATAAGCACAGCAGGTGAACAATTGGATTTGAAAGGGAAATTAAATGGCCTGACCTAAGAGCACAGGCATTTATTGTCTAGCTCTGTGCTTTCTATTCCATGATTACTGCAAAGCTTTTTTGTAAGCCAATATGAAGGAACACATTACTGTGATTGTGCATCAGCTAAGCATGGTAGCCACAATAGGAAATACAAAACATTTTAAAAAGTCAAATTCAATCAGCTTTTACCTCCAAACTTTTATATTCCCTTTTTTTTAATCTGCTTTCCTGCATGATGCCTGATTTAAGCCTAACATTGTTTGCATTAATGTTATTTCTAGATGCCTGATAAAACAAAAAGAGAGAAAAAAATAGCAAAGACTGAGGAGACAGAATTTATATTCTAGCCCTCTGTAAGCTAAACCAGAAATAACTGTTTATTTGGAACCTGAAATAGCTGATTAGCCTCAAATTGCAAGATTAACTCAAAAGAACTGTAAGGAACAAAAAACTCCATGAGTGCTACAATTTTTATTGATTACAGATAAAAATTAGCTTTCTGAGTCGAGCTCATCATCATAGCACTGAACATGAATATGAAATGTAGCCAAGGAAAACAAGTATGAAGTTTCCCCTATCCGGTTAACAAACTCAAGAAATCAACCAAAAAAAAATACTTAAATTGGGAAATATTTGTCCAATTCTTGTGAAAGCACTAGTAAGTAGTTTCATCTTCTCTCCTGAATAAATGATTTGTAGTATTTAGCCACTGAATCTCACACATGATGTGATTGTTAGAGACTCTCGTGACAAGCTTCTCAAACTTTCAAAATAGAATGCAAATCATTGAAACCACAAAGTAAAATAAAAAAGATTATCTAAGTAAGGAACAGAGGATATGAAAGCAGGACAAACAGTGTCACAGGTAATTATAAAGATGTATCTGGTCCCTAGTTACTTTTGACAAAACCGTTTTTGTGATTTATGGCAGGTGCTTGTTCATAAACCTATTTCAGCATAGACATACTGAAGCACATTCATCATTCTGCCTGGTCTTCATTATTGGATAAACACCATTTAAACAGAATCTGAATCCAGACTTCTGCTACCTTGACATAAAAATCAGGATCTTCTCTTTGCCTGCATTTATTTACTTATTTCTATTGACCTACAGAGCTAGGCTATGTTTGACAAAGGTTCTACACTCACCCCACACAGTTCAACAAGGAAAGCAAATGTAAGTGTGATGAAGTTCAGGAAAAAAATGCTAGCAATCGGTATCTCTTTTAATATAAATATCTACTTTTTGTGCCCTGCAGTGTGTTTTGTGGAAAAGCAGAATAACCACCAAATCTGAACAACTCAGTTGCAGCGTGTCCTTGCCCTGCAGTTGTGACCACTGAATAAAACAGGCATCCACCTGGAAAACTGTTCAAAAGAAATGGAGCTAGTTTGGCAGTTGTGCATTTTAATTTTTTTTGCATATCTGTAACTGAACTCTCAGTGTGAAAAATACCTGAAAAAAACAGTTGTGTTGTTTTGGGTTATTTCATACATTTTCCAAGCTATGCAGTTTGAAGTCCAAAAGTTTTCTTATTCTGTACTGAGAAATCCTGGGCCTGAGGAATTGCTCCATTGCTGTGGCATAGATTTGTGCAGCCAGTTCATATAAACAGTACAATTTTAATTTCTTGACTTTTATCTTCAATGAATATTTCTTGATGGAAGCAAAGCTAAATGAAAAAGCCCAGCAAAAACTCATGAGAACAGAACTCTCTGTAGATTTCTAAAATAACAGCCTAAAGTCCTTCTTGCTAGGAAAGGTAAAGCTGTGTAACGATATGACCTGGATTTGTAACTTTGTACTGTCAATAAAAAGCTTGACAAAAGTTAAACAATTTAAAAATTGTGCACAACACAAAGTGTATTTTGATTTTTTTGGAAAAGGAATGGGAGTGGACAAGATTGTTTTTCTTGTAGCTGTAGATTAACTACAACTACAGGATTCTGATGCAGCACATTTACATGCAAGAAGGAGTGAAAATGTAAGGGAACAAAAGTTCAGAGTCTAAAACTCAACTGCATCATATTCCAATGCTCAGCACATAAAATTATAAGTCTAAGTAGTTTCCCAGCTCTTAAAAGAACTTAAATAAACGTATTAGAGGAAAAAATACTAAGGAATGCAATTGGAAAAGAACAAACAAAACCCACCTTTGATTAGAATTAAATCTGTTACAATTTTTAAAATATTTCATAGTGAAAGTCAAGCCATGTCAATAACCACAATCAGATAAACATGGTACAATATTCTTCAAATCAGAATACCAATTTCAATATGAAGAATGGAGACATATTTCTTCAATGGAAAAAAAATCTTAGTCCAGTTACTATCTGTGATGAAAAAGGTCTTTAGTCATTGAGCATTTAAAAATCAAAACATCAAGGGAATTTTCAGAAAGACCTGTATGTCTAAAGACTATCCTAGAGATGAAACATACTAGTTCCTGACTGGCTTTGGAACTATTTTGTTAGGTGCTACCAGATTGTTAACATGAGTACTAGAATTTTACAGAAAATATAAACTAAAAATAAAATACTTTGTCTCCTATTTCCATTTCAAAATAACCACATGTGACTGGATTAATACAGGAAAAATAACTAATACTAAAGGCTTTACATAAAACCTTATTGACAACAATTATGTCAGCTACTGTAATATGAAATTTTGATCTGCCTAAGTAATTTTTTCACTTCCTATTAATGATCAGGTTCAACTCCTTCTGATAATTTGGTTGCTGAATGCAAATCAGCTGGAATATTGCTTAACTGTAAAAAAAAAAAAGACTTGTGAGAATTTCTTGTTTTAGCAGCACAGCAGAATTACTTAGAACATTTATTCATCATGAAGCTGCATATTCCGCACATGTATCCACATTTTATAACACTGATTTAATGACAACTCATACACTTCCCCATAATTTCAAATGTATTTAAAATGCCATTATTTCCTACTAAATATGAACAATTAATCCTTTATTTGTGATTGGTTATTGTTCAACTTGTCTGTGCAGTATATGAAATTTATACTAAATCAGTATAACTTTGAAGGAACTCAAGGCCTATTTTAGCACAGAACCACTGAAAAGAGAGTTGGAAAGGATATCAAGGATTCTTGTTGGCCTTTCTCCTGCATTGTATTGTTCCAGATAGATATTTATTCTACCCGCCTGTGAAGTCCTATAGTGTTGAGATGAAGGGGCCCAAGAAATAATTTGTGTCTTCGGGTCAGACTGCCCTGCTTTTCACTAAAGAGAGCATGCAATCTGCAAAATTATTTCCAATTTCTACTCTAAGGGGTTTTTTGTTGTTACTATTTTTGCCCAGAACAAGGTAACCCTTTAGACAGAGAAAACTTCAAAGAAGAGGGCTTGAAACAAATCTCTCACATGTACTTTGTGTCCGTACAAGGCAGGTCTCTCCCTTTAGGTCTGCTTTTAATCCAACAGCCCAGTCCTTTCCTGAATTGCACAGTCTGAAATTAAACTGAGAGGTTTACAACCACTCACTTTGTCTTTTTTCTCCTATTTACAGGCAGACACCACAGATGTAGTCTTCATTTTTGCGATCTCTTGTCAGTCTTCCGTGTGTTCTCAAAACTCACAATTGCAGATCTAGAGTATCCACAGATGAAGCTCATCAGGCTCACCTGATTTTAGAGCAGTTAAATACTCCCTGTTTTCTGTTCTTTCCTTGATCAAGATTGAAAGGTTTTCTCTTTTTTCTTTTTGCCTTCCTCCTATACATTCTTCTATTCAGTTTACTTTTTAGTAAAAGTTGATACAAAAAAAGAGGCACTAAACACTTCTCCTTTCTCAGCATCATCTGTCAACAGCCTTCATTCACTTAGAGGCAAGTGCACAGATTGCAAGTTTGAGTTGGCCACTACACATGCTGTGCAAGCGAAAGGGGGGTTTCTTCACTTTATTACGCTGCTGTACTTCCTTGAAAGTGCCAGATTCACCTGCCAAATTTTACTCACAAATTCTACATACCAAGTTCCCTTTGGCATTACTGGAAGCGTAGGAAAGGATGATCTGACTTCTACATTGCTAACTAAAATCATATGCCCTCTATAACACTTCAAATAAAGAATGGTAGCAAGATGACCTATTTTCTAACGTACAGAAAGTCCCAGAACCATCTAACTAGGATTCCTACCGTGTAATACTGGTACACAAGAAATTTAGTTGTACAATAGACATTTAATAAATTATTTTCAATTATGAAAAATATTCTTGAAACAGAATGCCTTACTACAAAGGCCCACATGAGTAAGAGCTACAGAGCAAAGTCATTACCTGTGATTACCGCTACATTTCTAATGACTCCTTTTTATTTATGTAGGAGATTTATTCTGCTTATTTCACGGGATTTGTAAAATCCTCTTTCTTTTCAGATCTTGGTGTAGTGGATACTTCTTTAGGGATTTCAGTTTCTAGGTTACAGAGCAAGTGCTCCTCTTTCCTTAAGGTCTCATGTCTATTTTTAAATCTAACCTCTTTCCAAATAACAGGTTTTTCACTTTGCAATGTAGAAAGAACCTTCTTTCTTTCAGCTTTAGCAATGAAAAACAATTCAAAGGAGATTCTGTCATCTTTTAGACATATTTCTGGCCAGAATTAAAGGTTATCTGAATTTTCACCATGTCTTTGAAAGGTCTATAGTCAGGCTTTCATAAACAAGCTCATCTATATATATTTTTTTTTATTATATAATTTTATGGATGATTTCACAAGTGGGTAAATGGGTAGAAAATTACAGTATCTCTTCTACAGTAACACAATACAGAACACCAATTTTAAGCTTGGCACCCCAGTTTACCATGCAACTTCTTTAACATTTGAAAGAGCACATGGGGACATAAGCGTTTAAATGCCACTTTACAAAAAAAATCCAGTATTTACGTTCATACTTCTTTTCCCTTAAAAAGAGAATATCAATTCTGACATGTCTTTAGGATTACATTTTAAGAATTCTAGTTAGTGGTAACAGTGAACAGTCAATGGATTGATGTTAGTTTTCCTCTACCTTATAGTATGGAAAATACACACTTCCGTTTCTAGTGGAACTCAGAATTTATCAGCACATATCAGATCAAGAAGAGAAAGCAGATTTGAAATAAGTAAGAAGGAAACGACTCACTGTGAATAATATTTATACTTATGACAGATCTAGGAATGAATGTTTTTCAAGAGATGACCTACATCCTGTAGTAATGAACTTTATTCTTTGTGGGTTTCTTATATAAAAGACTAACAAGATCTCTTCTGTTGTGTTTTATATTTCCATTCCGGGGAAAAAAAGGACTTTCTGAACGTGCTGGTATCAACAATATTTCCATGAAAGAGAAATGTCTCTGGGAGGATTTTTTTTTAAAGAATTCTTACAAAGTTGCTGCTAAAGAGAAACTGTTCCCTTGGGCATATAAAATACTGGGAAGTTAAAGAAAGGAAATAATTTTTGTTTTCTGCTGTATTCTCAAATGTAGGGATGTCTATAGAATCATAGAACAACGTGAGTTGGAAGGGACCCACAAGGACGATTGAGTCCAACTCCTATCCCTGCATGGGACACTCCCAATATTCACACTGTGTGTTTGAGGGCATTGTCCAAATGCTTCTGGAATATTGTCAGGTTTGGCACCACGATTGCTCCCCTGGGGAACAGGGAAGTGCTCTGTTACCCTCTGGGAGAAGAACCTCTTCCTAATATCCAACTGAAACCTTCCCTGACACGTTTTCCTGCCATTCCCTTGAGTCCTATCATTGCTCGCTAGCAAGAAGAGATCAGCGCCTGCTCCTCCTCTTTCCTTGTGAGGAAACAGTAAATAGTTATGAGATCTCCCCTCAGTCTCCTCTTCTTCAGGCTAAACAGACCAAGTGACTTCAGCCTCTCCTCATACGATGTCTCCTCTACACCCTTCACCAGCTTTGTGGTCTCCTCTGGACACTCTCCAGTTGTTTTATGATCTTTTTAGATTGTAGCACCCACAACTGAACACAATATTGGAGGTGGGGCCACACCAGTGCAGAACAGGACAATCACCTTCCTCAATCAGCTGGCAATGTTTTGCTTGATACACTCCAGTGCATGGTTGGCCCTCTTGGCTGCCAGGGCTCACTGTTGGCTCATGTTCTACTTGCTGTCAACCAGAACCCCTAGGTCCCTCTCCACAGGGCTGCCCTCCAGCCTCTCAGACCCCTCTCTGTACGTGTATCCAGGGTTTCTGTGTCCCAGGCACAAAACCCAGGACTTGCCCTTGTTAAACTTCATAAAGTTCACAATTGCCCAGTTCTCCAGTCTGTCCAGATCACTCTGCAGGAGCTCCTTGCTCACAGAGTATCCAAGATTCATATCACCAGCAAACATAGTTAATAAACCCTTGAGTCCTGCATCCGAGTCGTTTAAGAATATACTAAAGAGTCCTGGTCTCAAGATGGATCCCTGAGGAACCCCACTAGTGACTGGTTACCATCCCGATGTAACCCCATTCACTATGACCCTTTGAGCCCAGCCCATCAGCCAACTGCTCACCCACTGCAGTATGTGTTTATCCAGCTGGATACTGGGCATTTTCTTTAGTAGGATATTATGAGAGACAGTATCAAAGGCTTTGCTGAAATCTAGAAAGATCATATTACGTGGTTTTCTGTGGTTGACTGGGTAGTTAACCCTCACATAGAAGGAAAGTAAGTTTGTTAGGCAGGACCTTCCCTTTGTAAACCTATGCTGGCTGGGACCAATGAATGCATGTCTTTCAGGTGTTTTTCGGTAGCTCTCAGAACAATGTTCTCCATAATCTTACCACGCACTGAAGTGAGACTGACAGGCCTGTAGTTACTGCTATACTTCTTGAATACTGGGACAATGTTTGCAAGCTTTCAGTCAAATTCCCAAAAGCATTGAAAAATCATTGAGAGAGGTCTCTACAATATCAGCCAGTTCTTTATGTAACCTCAGATGAATCCCGTCAGGTAAAATCAACTTTTAGGGGTCCATCAGGAACAGCAGATCCTCCACAAGTTCAGAATTGATTGCAGGATTGTCCTTTGTGCAGTCTTGGTCCTCTGGCCATGGGCCATGGCCATGGGAGGGGCTGAGCCCATCATCAGTATTGAAGACAGAGGCGAAAAAGCATTAAATGTCTCTGCCTTGTCTATATCTTTGCTTACCAGGTGCCCACGCTTGTCAAGTAACAGGCCAATGTTATTTCTGGCCTGCCTTTTGTTATTAACATATTTGAAAAAGCACTTTTTATTATCCTTTACAGAGCTGGCCAGTATCAACTCTATTGCCCGTACCAATTTCTGCTTTATAGTGGTGAACAGCATCCCTGCAGTCCTCCCATGTCACCTGTCCATGTTTCCACTGGTCATATACCAAGCTTTCATGCCTCAGTTTGAGTAGAAGATCCCTACTGAGCCAGGCTGGCCTTCTGCCTCGCCTGCTTGTCTTCCAGCATTTTGGGACTGCCTGGTCCTGTGCTCTTAGGAGGCAATACTTAAAAAGTGACCATCACTGATGGACCCCAGCAACTTCAAAAGCTTTTTCCGAGGGGACCTTACTAAGCAGTTCCCTGAGCAACCTGAATTCTGCTTTCCTCATAACCAGAGCTGAAGTCTTGCTGACAGTTTTCCTCTGGTTGCCATAGATGTTAAAATTGACGGCTTCTTGGTCACAGTGATCAAGGCAGCCTCCATTTGCCACTTCTCCCACAAGACCTTCTCTGTTAACTAGCAACAGGTCAAGGAGAGCAACTTTTGTGGCAGTTTCCTTCAGCACCTATGCCATGAAGTTATCATCCAGAGAGTTTAGGAATCATCTGGACCTATTTGTCCCAGATGTATGGTACTCTCAGTTCATATCTGGCAAATTGAAGGACACAGGCAGATGACTTTGAGGCATCCCTTAGCTCCTTAAAGAATAACTCATCAGTGGCGTCAACCTGGTTGGGTGGTCTTCAGCAAACTCCCATTATGAAATCCGTTTTAACTGTCTGACCCTTAATCCTTACCCAGAGGCTGCCAACTATGCCGCTGCCAACTGTTCCATTGCCAACAGCAATCTCCTTGCATCCCAGCCCTTCTGCTACATACAGTCCTACTTCTCCGCCTAGCCTGCCCTGTCTATACCTCCTGAGCAGCC
Source organism: Dromococcyx pavoninus (assembly GCA_033558185.1). Lineage (NCBI taxonomy): Eukaryota > Metazoa > Chordata > Aves > Cuculiformes > Neomorphidae > Dromococcyx > Dromococcyx pavoninus. Next base: position 1,290,927 of record JAUMJL010000059.1, on the reverse strand, counting down.
TGTAACCATCCTTTATGGTACACCAGTCACAGGACCCGTCGAACCATGTTTCACCAATGCCAATAATGTCATATCTTTGGGACCGGGGCAAGGCTTCCAGCTCCTCCTGCTTATTCCTCATGCTGTGTGCACTTGTATAAAAACATTCAAGTGTGGTTCATTGCGCCCACCTCCCTCGTGGAGCAGTCTGAACCTCACAAGGATACAGCTCCTCAGACTCTGGTCTACCTTCCTGTTACGTGTCCCACAATGGCCTACTATTGACCCTCTCCCCCTTCAAATCTAGTTTAACGCCCCTACTTCTAGCTGTAGTTTCTAATCTACCAATGACTTTTGGCTGTTACTCAGAGCACGGTCCCCCACTTCCACTGAGGGGGCCTCACTAGTACACTGTCCCTCTGACAGTGGAGTGCCATTCCCAAGCTTTATTACCACTAGGTTTTGTATTGTTCCCCTCCCCCTTCTAAACTAGTTTAAAGCCCTGTTGATTAGCCCTACCAGCTTCCCACTCTTTCCCACATTGTTCCCTGTAGGAGTGACAGAAGAGAACATTACCTGTGCACCTTAACCCTCCAAAATTCTTCCCAAGGCCCTAAAGTAGGACAAGCCATCATTGTGCATTTTGTGGTCCACAACTCACAGCTTATCTGAAGGGAGCCCATACCCAGCTCTCAGACTGCTCCATGAACACCAGTAAGTGGAACAGGTAATGTAAAAGTCCCAGCTGGTAAGATAAAAAGCCTCATTCATTTCAGAACCGCCCTTCTGATCCAAAGTGAAAAACTAACACAAATGTATTCAATGAAGTCCAAAACTTTGCTAACACACAGGGCAATGTGAGTGGTTTTGTGAGACAGATTATTAGATTCCTGGAAGGCTTAAAGTCTTATGTTTTCTCATAAATAGTTTTACACCAGAGGATACACAGCTTTTCCCAGTTAGCATATGCTGACATGTTCAGTCACAGTTGTCTTTGGAAGTAGAATATTTAGATATAACACACTTCAAAAACCACACGAATATTGCCAGTGGATGAAGAAAGAAACAAAGGGGAAGGGTGAGAGAGTGGCTGGACTATTAGAAATCTTTTCCCTAAAACAAGCTGTCACCATCCCTCCCCTTGTTTGTACAGATGTACTATGGAGACATATATGAAAAATTAGTTTAAAATATTAACGGAAGTGAAATTGAAAGATTATCTCTGTTGATTACACCAATTCCTGCCAGCCCCATTGACAGCATAAACAACTAAGGACCAAAATACCTTGGAGAAACAGACATCTGATAATAAATTTAACTTATTTTGAAATTTAGCTGAATGAACTTTGTGAACTTCAGAATGCAGTCCAAATCCTTCTTTTACGAGTTATCCTGCATGCACAACCTTAGATTCTAAACAGTTACACCTGTAAGGGAGGATCAAATTAGAAAGGTAGAGCCAGCTGATGGAGATCTGTATAAAATATACTGTAATTGTATCTAGACACCTATTATTACAATGGTGTATACTTAAACATGCACGTTACTGAGGAAAACCTTCTGTATTTACAAACCAATAGCTTGTAATCAGAAGTTTTTATGCTCCATGCATTAACTAGATTGCTAGCAAGTGTGATAGAAATTAACAGACTGTGCAAACAGAGCCACAATGCCTTCTGTGATTCCTTTACAGTAAATTGTTAGAAAATACAGCAAGCTTTCTTTGTGGAAGCTTAGCATCAAAAGCTTTAATAAATGTGACTCTATGACACCTTAAATAGCCTATTAATAGTAGAAGTAGATCAGAGAAAGCTTCCATGACAAACAGCCTGTGTGACAGGCAACAATACCAAGTACATGTTCTGAATACTTATTCAGCATTATCATAAACGGCTTGAGGAGGGAAGGCAAGAAAGGAGATAGGGTGAAATCTGCTTATTCCACTGCAGCCACAGTAATAAAGGCACACAGAAAACCTACCTCAAGTAAAGCATTTCATGGAAAACATCAACCACAAGAGAGGGCACCGATGGAATCTAAGAAATGTAGTTTAAACAGGTATCCAAGTGTTTTACATGTTTCTAATAATATGCTTAATATAAGAAATAACCCCAAACTAGCTGTCTACATGACTATCTCTAATAGCAATCATGATAAAAGAAGATAATCTTAACTGCTCTTGGGTTGCCAGAAAGTTCTTTAATTGCTCTATTTAAATGGTTCCTTTTCAATTATATTGAGAGAAAAGAATAGAATTAAGTGCTTCCCCATTTACAGTACTTGAGTGAATAAAATATACGTAATCTGTGCATGATCCCCATTGGCAGGGTTCATGGAAAGAAATCATTGTGATTAAATCATTAAATCATATAGAGGAAAAGTGAACATTCCCTTTGATATAGGAAGCTTTGACAAGATTTTAAACAATTAGAACCTTCAAGTGCTTTTATGAATTGCAAGGATTCTGAAGAAAGAAAAGGTTTTAGAAACAGTGGGTTTTTTTTTTAAAAGAAGACATAAGTACCTTATTTTTACCCTAATATGTTTCATTTTCTTCTTTTAACACAGGCAGAATTTATTTCCACTTTCAATCATTAGATCTCAGTTCAGCACTTCAAGATTTCAACCTCTGGTCATTAATTTGAACTGATACAACCTATTCCCTCTGCCCCTCCCTATCTTTTCCTCAAAGTGATCACCCTTTTCAATATGAGTCCCAAACTGCTGTTGATATAGTAGTTTATAATTTTTTTAATAGTTTGATAGATCAAAATCAAGGGCAGAAAATGCATCCAGCAAAATTAGGATCTCAATAGATCTTGAAGATATTGTCTTATTAATTTCTTTCAGTAGTTTTGAAACCATTAGAATACGTAGAAAAGTGGAAGTTTATCAATAAAAACAAATTTTCTAATGTCTTGCCAAGGCAAAGGTATCATTGCAAGATGAGGTTGTGGTGTCACACCATAAACATGAACAGCCCCAGTTACAAGATCAGCTATGGTCAGCTCACAGACATGAGCTTTTAAAGCAAAGTTGTTAATTTTGCAGGATGTAATTTATAACACATTGACATACTTGAGAGGTACCGGAGATTTTCATTCAGATTTTACACTAAATCTTTTGTTCAAATCAAAATTTGAGGAGCACAGTTGTTCAAACTAAAGATAAAAGTATAAAATAATTTTGTGTAGAGATTTGGTCTCGCTTTTTAACATCAATATTTTAACAATTTTCTTTTCAATATTAAATCGGTCCCAAAAATGTCTCTCTAATTTAACTTTGAGTTTCACTTTTGATTAGGAACTGGACAACTGAAGCTTTTGGCCTGCCAGAGTAGAAAATAAGATACTGTCTAAGATACCCTTGTAAAAGGCCAAACTGACTCCAGGTTTGCCACAAAAATAATGTAGATTAATATACTATGTCACATTAAAAACTGAAACATTATTTCAGATGTGCTTGTTGACACAAGAGACAAAAATCTCCTTTGAGGTCTCAGTGGCTTATTTGGAAATTCTTCCTAGTTCATGGGTCACTGACCTGAAAGATAGGCTTTTTAGAGAAATACTAAGACAATGTTTCCCCAGTGGCATAAAAACACTTCTATAGTTCTAGAGGTACTCTTTATACTTCTTGACAAATTTGTGACATGTGAAGTTCTAGCTCTGAATAAATAAAAGCCTAAGAACAGTGGAAATGATGATTTCTTTTGCCTTAGTAAAGAGTGTTATTACGGTTATGTAAAATAAACCTATTTTAAGTGTAATGCTTCAAAAATTTTATAGCAAATATGCCTATAAGAGAACATTATTGATGATTTAATTTTCTTTCCAGCACCTACATCTTCATTAAGAATGGTTCTTCTATTAGTATGAGTTAAACCCAACCAGCATTAATTTTGTTCAGCAGGAGATGACTAAGGAAATTACGAAAATATTAAAATATTTTCTTGATTTTCTGTGGCATTGTCATTTTAAAAACGGGCAGAGAACTAGGTGATATTTTCTTGTTAAAATTGCAATTGGCTGGCTATGGACATCTGTCTTTCTCAAGTTCTTCTTCTCATGCTTCATGCTATTCAATTGATCCAAATATTTTAAAATTAAGCTCCCAAGTTTACTCACTTTCCATGGTTCAAGTCATGTGAAAGATACGCTGTGTACAAGATGATGCATCTGAAGATTCCTTTCTCACCATTTTTCTGAAGACTCTGAAAGCTGATTCTCAGTCTCTCCACCTGCAGACTTGCCTAACCAACGTGCTTGAATATCCAGGTGATCTCAGTTGATGCTCATCCAGAGCATGTTTCCAGAAAGAGTTTTTCAGAGTAAATTTCACACTCACTGTTTTAAGTCTCCAGGGTTTGCACATTGCTGAAAGCTCAGCAGGGTACAATCTTTCCAAAGTTTTCGGAATGAATAGGATCACTGATCATTTAATTCCCAAGGAAGCCTTATAGAACAGCTTGTTCAGGTTGCATATTAGAAAAAAAATTCTTTAACGAAAGTGGTCAAGCATTGAAACAGACTGCCCAGGGAAGCAGTGAAGTCTCTTTACCTGGAGGTGTTCAAAAAATGTGTAGACATGGCCCTTCAGGACATGATTTAGTAAGCATGGTGGTGTTGGGCTGACAGATGGATTGGAAGATCTTAGAGGTCTTCTTCAACCTTAACGATTCTATGATTCTAGCTTCTCCAAGCTCCTTTGACAAGTCAGTAAACATGTTGAAGAACAGTCTGACTGCCTCTGATGTAAGGGCATAAACAGAACAATTAATTGTAGACTCTGCCTTCACTCTTCCCTGATGGTCTCAACATAACTGAAAGGTTGACATTGTATTAACCAGGTCTTTCCATCACTATCCAGACTGTGAGACTATGAACGCTGGACAAGAGAGATCAAAGAGGAACCATATCTCTTCTTTGTCCTGCCTTCTGCTTTATGTGTCACAAGTAGATTTATAAGTCATTGTTTTATTTTGCCAATCAAGTTCCCATGCTAGATTTCTCCCACTTCCTTCTTTTCGGTTTGTTTCCCTGTTTTGGCCTGGTGCTCACATACATTTCTGTCTTCAACACATTCCCCATTAAGACATACCCAGCTGACTTTATTCTGAACTGTGCCTTGAACAGCTGCAGAATTTAGATGTTTAAATACAGATAATACAGTGTTGGGACTTCAGCACCCATTTTCTGACTCCATTTGCTTTTCAGAACAAGCCTAGTAAGTTCGTTAAGACTTGCAAAAGTAAATAAATTAATAACCCCCCAAAACTGTCTCGTATCATTGGCAAATGCCAGAACATTGGTATGTGCCAGCCAGCTTAAAACCTGGAAAAGTCTTGTCCCTTTGATCAGTTCCAACAATAAACTTTCCTCGTAATACTGAAGTTCTTTTGAAAGAATAAAACAAAATGAAAAAAGAAAAGAAAGAAAAAAAGAGGTCTGCACTCCATTCCAAATTTTTTAGAGCATGAAACTACCTAGAATATTCAAAGCATTTGTCTTTCAAGAGGAGTTTCACAGAAACAGATCTAGGCAGAAAAAAATGGCAGTAGAATAAATGGCAAGAGAATAACAGCAAATACTGGGAGAAGAGTAAGTATTTTCGCTACAATGATGGGAAATTGTTCTTAAATCTCCTTAGGAGAAATTAGCCATACTAATGAGAACTAGTGCCTCTGGTACAGGATTTCAGTGCTAACCGATTAAAGCCTTCGTAGGTTCCTTGCATTAGGTAAATAAACGACACCTCTGAGTATTTCCATAGCTTCTGAAATTAAACCAATGCATGTAAAAATGTTCATAGTGACTTTTTGTAACAGCTTTGTACAGGTTATATCACTTCCTTCAATAATGCAGTCTTGGGCACTAAAATGTACCTGCTGTAATCTTAAGAAACCCCTGGAAATTTAAGCAGACCAAATTATAAATTTATTTTCACAAAGAAAAAACAATGAGATTCTAAAGGTATTCCAAAGTCTCTACAGTAATGTATGTGTTACATAGGGGTTTGCAACACTCATTTTCAAATGTATTCACTATTTTTTTTCTATCAGTTGCCTGACATATGAAAGTAGAAAAAGTTTCTGCCTATTACCTTCAGCTACTGCAGTTACAAAATATTGTCTTTTATAAACAATTTCAGGTAGAAAGTTAGGAATAGAGAAGTGAAATTGACTTAAACATTTGATTATTTTGCCACAATCTGTTTGTCCTACACATATATGATTTAGTAAATACAACTATTACTAACCTAATAAAAAGGGCTGTACAAAATAAAAAATAAAGCCTGTATAAAAATGGAGACATGTATTTAGAGGAGATAATGCCCAATGATCTCCCAAAAATATGCTTGCTGATATAAAACACAGCAGTTAACACTGCTTCATATCATTTGTAAGAAACTAGTGGCCATGAAAATAATGCTTGGAAATGATGCTCTTAAGGAACAGTAAGTTGAAGGTATGATTCCCGCTAGTTTAGAGAACAGTAAAAGAAATATTACCACGTCCTCCACTTTTGTCATAGGAGCACCTTGAAAGTAAATCCAAATTAACAAGAGGCATCAATTTAAATTGCATACATTAAACAGTATTAAATCTTGCTATTGACACTCAAAGGATTAGAAATATGGTCATGTTACTGCAGCTTAACAAGCTAATCCACAGTAACAAACTTTGTATGTTCTCATGCTTTGTAAAATGTGAGGGAAGATTAATTAATTTAAACCTCTTAGGTGAATATATTTAATATTGCATGTGCTGTATACTAAGAACATATGCACAAAATTGTACTGCAGATAAACTCATTAGTAATGAGGAACTAATTAGTAAATGCCTATCTACAAATATTTAGACTCACTCTCGCCATTGCTGTTAACTCCTCTCATACCTAGCCTCTAGAATATATTTCAGGTATAAGGATTCCAACCATGGAATCATAGAATGGTTTGGGTTAGAAAGGACCTTAAAGATCATCTAGTTTCAACCCCTCTGCCATGAGCAGGAACACGTTCTATCAGATCAAGTTGCTCATAGCCTCATCTAACCTGGTCTTGAACAGCTCCAGGATGGGATATCCATGACTATGCTTGGCACTGAAGCTGGTAGAAAGACGTGGAGTTACCCAATGCCTAATTCAGTTGATTCTTGGAACAGTTTTGAATATCACAGTATCACAGTATCATAAGGTTGGAAAGGACCTCCGAGATCATCAAGTCCAACCTATATCCCAACACTAACACCAACACTAACACCATCATCTAAACCATGGCACTCAGTGCCTCATCCAGTCTCCCCTTAAACACCTCTGGAGTTGGCGACTCCACCACCTCCCTGGGCAGCGCGTTCCAATGGCCGATCACCCTTTCAGTGAAGAACCTTTTCCTAACATCAAGTCTAAACTTTCCCTGACGAAGCTTGAGTCCATGCCCTCCAGTTCTGTCACTGGTCACCTGAGAGAAGAGACCAACCCCTGCCTGTCTACAACCTCCTTTTAGGTAGTTGTAGAGAGCAATGAGGTCTCCCCTGAGCCTCCTCTTCTTCAGACTAAACAGCTCCAACTCCCTCAGTCGCTCCTCGTAGGGCTTGTGCTCCAGCCCCTTCACCATCTTCATTGCCCTCCTCTGGACACACTCCAGCATCCTGACATCTTTCCCAAACTGGGGGGCCCAGAACTGTACACAGTATTCAAGATGAGGTCTGACCAGTGCCGTGAATAGTTCAACATTACCTAACATTGCTCCTTGTAATATAAGCTGCCTTATAATTTGCTACTTAAACTATAAAAAGAATAAAAAGTAAAGAATATATAACAATTAACAGTAGAATCCGTAATCAGTTCTCAGTAAACCCATTTTCTAAAATTATTGCATGTACAATATCTCTCAAATGCAATGAAAATTGGACAAACTGGCACTATGAACAAAGAATTATGTTTAACTTACTGCAACTCTGTCTTTAGTGGGAAAAACATAATGTATTATGGATGAACATCTAGCTAAAATAAATCTAAGCAGTCCTTCAAGTAGGTATTTAACTTCATGACTCCTTTCTTTAAAAGTAACACGTTATTTTCATTAAAATACCTATCTAGAGGAAAGCAAATGTCTTTTTAGGTGGTCTTAGATGTATTCTTAGTGAGACAAATTTCTGAACATCAAGTGATTGTTTTGGTTTCTACATTTTTGAGCTGACAGCTCTAAGGCTTCCAAAGCCTTTGTTTGAAAAAGGGAGTGAACTGGGCAGATCACAGAATTAAGCCCTTTCCTGGAAACCAACTGAGACTGGTAAGCCATGCAGACTCTGTGTAGGAGCTAACCAACTTCACCTGGGCCAAAGATCACTCCCAGATCAGAGACTGAAAAAGCAATGTTAAATTAGATTCTACAAAGTCTCAGAGCAGCTCTAAATCCTGCAGAATGATGAACATTCTCTTACATAAAGTTTTTAACCTTTAGTTCTTTTCAGGCTAGTGACTCTGCTTAGATTTAAACACATACTCTTTCCTTGTTGAGGACCAAGATGTTCAAAATCTTCTGAAACCAGGTTTTCACAGATAAAGTTCTGCAGCAAGATTAATTTATTAATTACTGCTTTTTATATAATCACACATTGTCCATTGAGGAAACAGAAGACTTTTCTCTTTTTAAATTAATGTATCCTGGAGGATCTCACCTTCATAGACACACTGAAACCACATAAAATAGCTTTAATTTCAAAGACTTTATAATTCATGCTGTCACTATAATGGTTAAATTAAAACATATTCCATGTAGAATTCATATTATTTACATCATGAAATTCTATATCTGTTTTAATATAAACACATATACTGGCTAAAAACTTGTGTATAACACATTAGACAAATTATATATCAATCCATACTTAAAAGCATCCTGGTCATACAGAAGATTACCTTAACCTGTTATTCAGGGATCTGAAATGCTTCTTTTTTAAAAAAAAGAAAAAATATGTAGCATTCCCACCCCTAGTTCATCTTTGATATAAGAATATAAGTTAATAATTCACTGAGTGAAAAGAAAAAAACATTACAATACTTAGTACATTTTACTGGTCGTGCATTTTCACTAGAAAATAAATTACCAATACAAGGGCATTGGTAATTTTTTCTCCCTTTTCTTTTTATTTAATGATTAATAATCTTAAAAATGTCTAAGTTTATTAATTGCTATAGAATATTTGAGGATCTTTATTGTAATTCCACGATATAAGAAGTTATTTCATCCCAAAGCAATGCATTTATTCCTTAACTAGATGTCTTACCTGTGTAGAAAAAAGAACCTGAAAAGACCACTGATAACTTATTCACTCAAGTAGAAAATGACTCCAGTAGAGAAAGCTTAAGGGAGAAGGCAAACATAAACAATTAAAACCAAACAAATATTCATATCTTATCAGCTTAAGTTTTTTACTCCTCATCTAAATCTCAGTTATTCCTTGGTTGAAAGTAAAGACCAGTGAAACAGTATTTACTGACTGCCAAAACAGATATCTCTCTTCCAATTTTCATACAGAGTAACTCTGCCGGTATATATGTGTGCAGGTACTAATATATACACATATTCTTGAAGAGTTCTGCTCGTAACTGCCTATTGCTTTCTATTTCTAATTCCAGATCCTACTGAAAAAAAACCCTTTGACAAAATAGCTATTTAAGATATAATGACATATTTTCTCTTGAACCCATTCAGTGTGTTGAGAAAACGACATCTATACCTGTGAACACACATACTGATGACAGTTTCCCACTACCAGATTTCTTCATACATATTTAAAAAGCACATCCACTGTGGTACCAAGTCCTCCATTGGTAGTTATGTGTTAATAATGCCTAAGCTTTACTAGGTTTCTTATTTTTAAATTGTCATGATTTCTCCAATAATAAAATTATTTCATAACTACTACTGTTAAGATTAATCAGCTTCAGTAGAAAACTCTTTTTACTTAATTTTTCCTAAAGTTTGGATTACAATCAAGAGATAAGAGTAACTGATTTGTACTTTTTGATATCAACGTATAACTAATTAAGCAGCAGAATCCTAAGGAAATTAATATAATTTTCTTTCACACAAAAGCTATCTGACCATTAAACTTATCTTCTGGGAAAAAAAAAAACCACAAAACACTACCAAAAAACCCCAATAAAATCCCCAATACAAAAACTTGGGAAGAAATGGCAAGCACTACCAGAATCCCTGTTAAAGAACACCAGAACCACTTTTAAAGTGCTTTCATTTTCTGAACCGCTAGTAATATTTCTCCATACACAAAGAAAGAGAGGTTTGTGTATACTTTGGAAGTTCCACACTTAAGGTATTCTACTTTTCTAACTCAATTTTACCACACCAAGAGGTTTAGTTACAATAGATTCAAATGAAACCTGAAAACGTTTAGCAATTTTTCTTGTCTGAATGTTGACACCATTTTGTCAAAAGGCTAAAATTTAACAGTGTGGGAAACTCAGAGCAAAAAGTAAATCTCAAAACAGTACCCTAGCACAAAATACTAAGAGAAATGAAATAGCTTGAATAGACCTTAGCCTGCAGATAAGAAATCTGAATTCCACTGGAAATGGGCAGTAGAGTAGATGTGGAATGAGAAGAAACTTAAGTGAAATATCATCAAAGAGAAAGGAAGAGAGTCCACAAGGACAGACACACTATAACACAGAAGAGAGGTAGCAGCATACTATAAAGGCAAAAATGAAAGATCGAGTATTAAAACAGTATGGGCAGCAAAACACATGCTTTTCCTTTGCACAAAGCAGAACGTGGGACAGTAAAGTCATTTAGTGAAATTTCAGTGGTGTAACCACGAAAGAAAAGCAGTAAAGGGAGCAAACGCTTTCACCTGGAAGCCTTTACTATGGATCACCAAATTGGGAGGAGTAGGTCATTGCAAACATGACAACATTCAACATAGCAAAGGATTGCTTTGTTCAGTTGAGGTTGCTAATCTTCACAAGTTGTATGCCAACCTAGTTTAGAGTTACTAGTAAAACGTCAAAACTCCATCAATAACAAACTGCTGCTCTGGAATGAAACATAAGGAAAATCAGACTCGTGTTTGCTGATCCCTTCCCTCAAAGTGGTCAAATCAAACCCGGCATTTTGTAGCTCCTTTCTATAGCTATCACTCCCTGCATACACAACAAATGATTGACCCTGAACTTGACAGTGTCCATCACCTCTCGGTAAATTGAACTAAAATGGAAGAAATTACAGAATTAAAGTAGGTATACCTAGACAAAATACAAGCCTGTAGAAAAGCCAGTCTCCCTGTAGTCACAGAGTAGCCTCACTGTGAATAATGCTCGAAATATGAATGTTTACATATTAAGAATTAATAACCAACCTAATAAATATTTCAAATTATTCAGAAAAAAACCCTTGTCATTCTACCAAACAAATGGATTTCCTATAGCGAATATAAGCAAACAGATCTTCACAGCCGGCATAAATCATTACATTCCCATTAACTTTAATGGAGAAACTTCAACTTCTATTACTGGAATCAAATATAGTTAATATACTTGTCATGCATGATATGTCTCCTATATACCTTTCAGGTATAAATATTCAGCCTAGACTTCACGTAAAAACATGAAAGTATCCAGTCTGCAATTATGAAATCAAAAAGTAACACAACAAACCAAACAGACAATAAGACAATCTTTAAAAACGATAAAACTCTTATCATACAATGTGTAATTAATAGGCATCACGTTTACAAATATAACAAGCACCAAAAAAGTAGAAAACACATTGCAATCTCTTCTTTGATAGATGAGAACAAAAAAGAATTGTGAGCCTCTTTTTCCCCTGCTCTTATCTTCTCTCATCCAAGGTAAGACTTGACTTGCCTGTCTTTAATTACCATAATGCCAGATGAAAAAAAACCTCCAGAAAAGAACAGAGCAAAATGCAAAGGCAGCAAAACTGTCAAAGTGGTGGTAGAGCCCCCAGAAAAGAGGAAAAATAATTCCTAGAAAAGGATGCATGAGCTGTGACTCACCCTGTGGGAAAAATCAGACTCCGCCTTCGGGTGCTCAGATTAGGAATGTAGCACTGTGTCACCACTGAGGAGTAAACAAACAACAAAGAATAAGGACATGCTAAATAAAACTTTATTCTTGTGTTAAAACAATAGAGTACTGTAAATGGCTTTGCTATTACTAATCAGAGCAATGTAAAACTTTTGTGCATGCATAGCAGAGAAAACAACTTCCTTTTGTTTCTCAGCAACTTCGGAACTGTTTTGGTTTTAATTTTTAAAAGACCTTAAGGCAGTATTTTAAGAAGAAGAAATAGGAAGATGGAGCAGTAAGCAAGCTCCTGTCAGGGCTCAGTGTGGACTGAGTGAGGTGAATGGGGAGCCATAACACGGCCACAGGGCAGGGCTCATCCTGCAGGACCTGTTTGAGAGAACAAGGTCCGTGGTTGAGAATGGCAGCCAAGGGTGGCCCATACCTATGATCCACAGGCACCTCTCCATTGGGAAGGTCTGAAGCTGTGCCAGGCTCTCCTCCCACAGCTGGAGTCAGGATCAGTCCCAGTGTGGGGCACTGGGGTCAGCCGCGGGATGGTCAGGCAGAGCAGTAGGAAAGGGGTGGGCATTGGTGTCAGGATTAGAGAGGCTGGAGGTCAGCATCCCACAGCATTACTGAGGCAAGGGCACTGAGGGCCCTGGGCTGGGCTGGAGGGTCCTGTGTCGTGGGCAGGTGTGGGAGGCTGCTCGGGGACAGCTAGGCGTGGTAGTGAGAGGAGGTCAAGGTTGGAGGCAGGGCTGTGGCAAACCCAGAGCTGGCCCCTCAGTCCAGGGGCTGTTTTAAAAGAATGCCATGCAGCAACACCCATTCCCACGGAAAACAGAGAACACTGCGTGAAGGAAGCCAGAAGCACAAGTGCTGCTCAAGAAACTGAGAGAAGAATCATGGTCAGGCCAACCCTGGCTGTGCCAATCGCTGCCCCAGGGTGCTGACAGGCTCCCTGTGGCCCTGCAGCAAATTCCCCTCAGAATCCGATCCCTCAGCTAAACTCCATGGAGGGGCTGGATTGTGCCAATAAAAAAAAGTTTTTGAAAACTTTTTCAAAAAATGCTTATTTGTAAAACTGTAAGCATACCAAAAAAAACAGAAGAGAAAAAAAACACGATTTGTTAGAAGCTGACTTCCATTTTATAAGAGGAACAGATGTTTTACTGTAATTAAAACTCATCTTTTTCGTACAAGGTGACTCTTGGAGCATGCACATACTCCAAGTAAACAAGTCTACTCTATTGCTTTCACACGAATGTTGATGATCCGCCGTTTTCTTGTAAATCTAGCTTACACTTGAAGAATTACTTTTAAAAAAATAAATCTCTATTTCAGCTCATATGGCGCTTCATTCTATTGCTTACTCTCCCAGCTAAGCCCTAAATAATTACTTTTACTTAGTATGTCTTGAATATTTATGGAAACTTCCTTCCTATAATATAAAAATGAAGCATAGACATCTGAGATTAGTAACCAAATGAACCCAATGTTGAGTTGATTAAAACCTGCTTAGCAGCAGTGTACTGCAGTGTCACACTCGTATAAGCAATTTTACATAGTTAGAACTATCCAATTACTTTTTCAAATATATTAGTGAAGAGTTGTAAACAGCGCAATGTGCTAGTTTAAACAACACAGTAAAATATGTATACAGTTAAGTAAATCACTGTGTCAAGCTCTGCTTCTCTTCTAGAAATTATCACGTCAAAGTCAGCTTGAGGTCAAGTTCAAGTGGAGTCTGTAGGATGTTTACTATCCACTGGGTCATGTTTGTTAACACCGAAACCTGGGGCAGACGCAGCGCAAGAAAGAAACAATGAATGTCACCTTGTAGGACAACTCTTCTGTCCCACTAGAGCATTTACAAAGTAAAACACGGTGTATGTTTCTGAATGCCTATTAATCTTGGGATTTATTTCCTCGGGGCTTCAAGTTTTCTATTATCCATATTAAAATAATATTCTTCTATGCAGACTTTAGATTAATATAACTCCACAGGAACTCTGTGCTAATAGAAAAAAACGAAATAAATGTAACAGTATCCTTGATGGGGGTCACATGGTGACCAAGCAGCAAGACTTGTCAGGCAAGCAATAAGAAACCCCGTACCTGTAGACTGAATTCAACCATCTAACCAGTGACTGTACAGCAAGATAAAGGTGCTACTGCGGATGACATGCATGAGAGCCAGCAAGAAAAAGAGGCTGATAAGTTGCTCATCACCAAAACTAATAGTGAAATGCTACAAATCCAAAACTGGCATACCTTTCCCCAGCTTAGGACAACCCTGATTATAGGCAATTTTCTGTAGACAATGACAATCTGTTGACAATTCTAATTCTATGATTCTATGATTAAAACCTATACATCAGAGAAAGTGCAAACTTGACTGTGAATGTGTGAATGATTCATTATCCAGATGAAAAAAGAACTGTACTTGAGTGGGTACATACATCATCCATTTGTTCTCTTCCATTTGTTCTCTTCCAAGTTTATGACTTCTGCCACTTTATTTCAGCAAGGAATAGCATAAAAAAAAGAAATAACTTGCTTCCTTCCTGCCTTCCTCCCATTTTCAGCTGGAAATTGGTGTACATGTCTGATGAATGAAATGAAGCATTTGTCACGTTCAAGTCAGAACTCAACTTGCTTTTATGATAACAGAAAAACCTCCATCAAATTTTTACTGGCAGAAAAGGAACGCTGCTTATTTTATTTGATGGTTTATCTGGAAGAAATAATGTAACAGACCATTACTCTCCAGAAGCCTGCATCCTGGAACCTTTGTTCTGTTTCTGTATTAGTTGTCAGTCTGAATTTTATATATCTAAAATTTCTTAAATGCTGAAATACAATAAATACATTCAAATCATGAATATCTAAGTCAATCCAGTTTTGCATTCCTCAGTGTTCTTTTATGTCATGGACGTTGGCTTGATATAGCAGACTTCAAGGCAGTAAGGATTTTTGCTTTGAATTCTGTGAATTTGAAGAACGATCAGACCAAAGCTTCTGCAACTGAAATGATTTCAAGTAGTTTTACTAATGAATTGCTAATCTAGTTTGATAAAAACATGCATTAAAAACAATATTCAGTTCTGAGAATAACCTTTCAGAAAGAAACAAATAAAATGTTTGAGTTCAGAGGCAGAGTAACAAAAGTGACTAACATTTTTACTTATAATGAAAGATTAAAAGAAACACTGAATATAGAGCTCTTCTGAGTAATAATTTAGGGGTTATAATGGTAGTATAACTTTTGTGAAAGCAGTCCTTGGAGAGTGTAAGAGAGCAAGGAGGTCAATGAAGTATTTAAAGCAGCTGGATCTAGCAGTAATGAGAAAAATCCAACAAAAAAATAAATTCAGAGAGAATGCCGTGAAAAAAAATACCAGACTGTTCTCATTCAGGCAATAATCTTATAGGGGAAGGAAGGGGAGAATGATGGAAATATCACAACAATGAAGTGTCTGAAAATACGTCTGAATGTAAAGATAAAATGAAATATTTCTTCTAAGTTAAGTGTATCATAATGGTGTCATTTTCTGAAAATATACCTTTTACAAGTCTCTCTGGGAACAATAACCACAAAAATGTTTTCAGTTTGCAATCTAGTGTAAATAGACACAATTAAAAAAATAAGTCCTTCATTTAAAAATACTGTATATCTTTTTTAAAATAGTATCTTCTATTTTAAACTCTGGACTAGTTTTCTTACCCTCTTCAACTACAAAGGAAAGTGAAGAAAGGTTGGGTAAAAAGGACAGTAATCTGCTGTATCTTTTAGTGGAACAGAAATTTTAATTGCATTTGTATTGGCCTTTTTGTTATCAGCAATTGTGTAAGCACACCTTATTTATGGTTGTTCTGGTCAACATCATCTATGTTATGGTTTTTAGCTTCCAGAACAGCTCACTTAACTACAGAACACTCTCTTAAAATCTTATGCGTTCCAATTCTGCATTTGTACAAGCAGTATAACACACACTGTAGACTGACATATGATAGCTACTGTAGGCAAAAATTTTACAATCAAGATGGACTATAAAGAAGTAGGCATGAAATGAAAGTGTTTTATAGGTAACTGCTTATTATGAGTCCTCAATAATGCTAAACTGTAATGGAATTCTTACAGAAACTTGTAAAAAAAGCCTTTAAAATAATTTCATTCAAAGTTATGAGGCACTTACAGTGTTCTCTAGTAAACCAGTAAACAAGACTACAAGGAAGGACAAAGATTAAACAAGCAGCTTTTTGCTGCCTAAGAGGCTATCACCTCTGAACTGGCTAGATCTACTTAAGAATGCTTTCATCTTGATAACTGTAAATTACCAATAATTGCACTAATTCCACTATTTACCATTAGGAATTCAGTTACAAATAGCTGAGTCAATGCCTAACATTGCACTCTTCAAACTGTGTTCAGAATGAAGAAATTGGACAATACTTAATATTATTAAAATTTAAGTGTTAACGTTTTAACAGCTATGTTAGATATATGCTCTTTTGATTTTACTTTACAAACAGTGTTATGAGGATTAATGAAATTAAAAGGATTTGAGCTATCAACTTGAAACTTAATGTAAAAATGAACTTTTTCCAGATTCTGATTTTCTTTCCTTAATTATAGATAAAATATAGATTTTCTGTTGATAATCCCTGGTGATAGCAGAAGGTCGTATACAGGTCTCAAACACAGAGAAGTAAAAATTCTAATAAAGTTCTCTTCATGGTAAGAAGAACTGGTAACATTTTGTGCCTGATGAAAACATGGAATTTACAAAGATGCAAAAGCTTTTAAGAGCCACAGTGTCATGCCTTCTCACAAAGTCAGATCAGTCAATGAGAACACATTTTTTTTAGTGTTTGTATCTATAAATTTTGGGTTTGGAAAACAATATTTAATTATTACAAAATATGAAGTTTTCCTAAGTGGTTGGACATATAGTTGCATTCTGAAATAACATCCCTGCCTTTTGCATGTGCTTTGTGATTAGAGGGTCAAGAATCAAGGAGGATGCTCAAAAATAAGCAAGTTCATACTGAAATACATATTGAATAGCAATCTTTTTTTTTAATTGTTATTATAGTACATTGGTGAAGAGACCAGCACACATTCTGCAATTTAGTGTTCATCTGTAAAATAATGGCCTCTGTGGTCAGCAGCTTCCCCATTGGATCATAATAATGGATGATGGTTAATAAGCATCTCTTATCCACTACCCCAGATGACAATTACAGTCATTTCCTCACTAGAAACTGCAATCTCTTCTTTATTTTGCACTAAAATTATTAGCTCTTTTAAAGAGTTGGATTAATCAATACAAAAGCTGTTTATATAGTCCTGATAATGATCCATTATCCCTTAATCAGATTCTTGATCTTCCTCAGGGCATGAAGGTTTTCTTTCCTTTTAAATGAATATAATATCTTCAGTAATGGGCACATGGAAAACCTAAGTAGGCTCTCTCCCCAAGCTATATTACCCAATTCATTTT
Organism: Dromococcyx pavoninus; assembly: GCA_033558185.1. Taxonomy (NCBI): domain Eukaryota; kingdom Metazoa; phylum Chordata; class Aves; order Cuculiformes; family Neomorphidae; genus Dromococcyx; species Dromococcyx pavoninus. Next base: position 1,273,388 of record JAUMJL010000059.1, on the reverse strand, counting down.
GTCTTTCAAGACAAGATTCATTTATAGAAAATAATTATATTCAGGAAAGGGAAGTAATAGTGTTATAATTTATCTACCTAATACAAACAAGTATAAAGTGAAGTAGTGAAGTCTGACCTAAGTATTTGCTGAAATGCTGGGATTAAAAAAAAAAACAAGAAACAAACCAGTCAGTTCGTGCATAATAAATCATACTATTTACGAACATGCCTCAAATAACCTAAGGAGTGTTAGAATCTGTTCCTAGGTGTAACTGTGTAGCGTATGGATTGCAATCAGTATTATATATGCACTTTGTAATAGCTTGAAAATTATCATTTTTCACTACAGGTGTTAAAGCCAACAGCTGACACAGTTTGGCTTTTGAGTTCAACTCGATGTTTATTTTATTTTTGCAATTCTGTGATTAATAGCATTATATGAAGTAATGAAACAAAAACAAACCAAAGAACCCCTCCCCATACCTCAACACAGTATGAGAGGAAGAGTGTATTAACAACGTGACAGGAATCACTAACTGGGGCAACTATTTAGAGTTTTGCAGTTTTGCTTTCAAGTAGAGAAAAAATGGACATATGTGAAAACTCTCATGATGATTAAACATTAATCTAGAGAAGAGGGAAATTAACATGTGAATTATAAACTCTTTCAGGAAACTCAGACCAAGCTGACTGCTGAAATCATAAGGAAGAGTTTATTCTTTAAGAATTAACCCAAATAGGAAATGAAAGTACCAGAGCAAATATTCTTTGTACTCAGATTCTCATACTTCAGGTTTCAGTGCCTCTACCTAAAAATGTAAATATCTATCTCAGACTGAACCTTTCTTTGATAAATAGCAATAGAGGTTATGCATCATAGTGTAACCTAAGACATAGCTTTAATTTCCCTAGAAAAAAAATCTTAAAACTCTTTTCTCTTTATTTTTATTTATCCCTTCTGTATGTAGCAAAAACAAGCAGGGAAAGGGATGGAGGAAAGAAACAAATACAATCTAATACAAAACCAAAAAGTACAGAAACCTAATTTTCAAAGCAGTTTTTTTGATTAAATAACTTAAAAATTTAAGGTTTAATGTTGATGAGATGTACAAGTATCTTTACCTAGTTAATCATAATTTCTTAAAAGAGTCATCTGTCAATTGAAAAGTAGGGCTTTGCATGATGGTAAGTATGTATTGGTAAGTCTCAGAAAAAGCTATTCAGTGCTTGCATTCAGAAAGATTAAGAGACAGGTATAATAAACCTTACTGGTGAGAGACACTTTTGGAATTACCAGTGAGCCGTTCAAACACATGACATTAAGAGTATTTTAATTAAAAATTCACAAAATCATAGAACGGTTGTAGTTAGAAAGGACCTCTAGAAGTCATCTTGTACAATCCCCCTACTAGAGCAAGGTCACTCTGGTTTCTCAGGACCAATCTCATGGTTTCTCAGGACCATGTCTAGATGGCTTTTGAGTATCTCCAAGGATGGAGACTCCACAACCTCTGTGGACAACTTGTTTCAGGGCTTCTTTAAAATTTAGTGGTGTGTTTTGTTTCTGTTTTTTTTTTTTCCCTAGATCTTTTCTCAGATTATCTCCATAACTTAATTTGAAAGTGTTCTTTCAAAGGTAGAGAATAAGAACACGGATACTAGGCTTCCTCTTATCTGTTGACATTGAAAGTGGAGTTAAACTGTTGTAACATTAAATATGCAAATGTCTGTAACACAGTCTGCTAAATGCCCTCTCTCGCAGTGAGAAATAGTGTCTTGCAAAACACGATTCAATGCCTTTGTTTAGAGGACAGTGCCAGTACTAAGTAGACAATATTCCAGAAGCATATTTCTCTACATTCACGTAAGCAGGGTCTAAGCAACTTGCCCATATGCATACATTTACATACCAAATACCTAAAATTAGGTCAGCTGAATACACTGCAATGGTCAAATGAGACTCAAATAATATAGTAGTACATGTATGGCCTTGCTAAACAACTCTGACATTCAGTGTAAAACTATTATGGAGACTATAAACATTTACAGGGCTTTAATCAACAAAAAATGAGAGACAAGATTAACGTTTTTTTATGGCTAGAATTAATAAAGCATTTCTTATTACAAAATTGTTACTCTCTACATACTAACACCTTCTTTATCCAAGAATAATAAAACAGCTGCTGTTACAGGCACTGTTTTAGGGAAAGTTATGAAGCACATTTCTCTATTAAGGCAAAAAAAGCAAGCACTTTTAGACTTTGCATCTTTATTTACTTGTCCACCACATACAAAATAGCAACCGCATTATTATTATTATTATTGAAAGCCCAATAATCTAACATTGACTACTTTCCTTAAAACACCTCCCAGTGATGCAATACTGTATATTGCTATGCTTACTTATTGAGGGGTTGCTTCTTTCATCTAACTTCATTTGACATCCATTTTATACTCAAATAAATTTCACGAAAGCTCTGTTTGATGATTTATATACTATATGAATTAAGAATGTATAATTATTTTTAGTGATGATAATTATCTGTGGTTGTTGATCAATTCTAACCATGACTATGCCAATAATAAACCTGACAAGACACAACTAAGGCCAGAATAATATATTTTATATCAAGAAACATAATAAGAGCATAACATAATAAGTATTTAAAATCAATTTCTAGAAATAGTCACTTCAACAAAATAATCAAAATTGCTTTACTCATAATTAGGATTCCTTTTTCTTAATCTCTCATAGATATAGTTATTTCATAAGCAACGGTTAATACTGCTTCAAAGCAATAATTTTCAGCTTTTATTTATCTAGTCAGTGTCCATAAAAGTTCACTCACAAACAATTTCAAATTACATTTTGTCAATGTGTTATGAATTAGCCAAAAGGATGGTCCTCTGTTCTGATTTGGAGTAAACCGTGACATTCTCTTGGGTAAATCTTTTCGTAGCAAAACCCCCAGCAGTTGAAGGTAAGAAATAAATCTTCTAAATTCAAGGAAATTCAAGGAGAAGAATTCCTGACACTCCCAAGAGAGTCAAATCCCAAGCTTATGACTTCTGCTTTTCTAATGAAAAACATTCAGGAGTGCTAAATATGTTTATATGGTCATAAGTGAATTAGTCCCTCATTTCTTCTAGCTAGGAAATACCCGTACACAGACCTTAAATATGCAAAAACACAGCTGGGATCCAAGTCCTGTCTTTTGCCGTCTTTTCATGTCACTGTACCCTAGTGGGATCTTTGTTTAGTGGGACACAACAGTTTGGGGTGGGTTTTGTTAATAAAAGCAATATTATTTTGTTGCTCTAACTTCCAACAATGTAAACACAGAAAAGAGAATATACATGGAAAGCAAATAAAGAGTTCCTCAGTCAGTCTTTGCATCAGAAATTCAGTGATTTTTGAAAATGTCTGGAACTCAGTTGGTCCCTATCTGATTCACCATGGCAGCATAAATGGAAAATGTCTTACACTCGCTGAAGCTGCTGCTGCATGAGGGAGGGAGACATACCAAGAGTGAACATGAGCAAGTGGAAAACCTCATTTGACTTCAGTTTCTAACTGTTGTGCCTTCATGAATACTGCTTAGTGGGAACAAACAAGAGCCTATATATATATATATATATACAGTGGAGTCATCGGTTTAGTCCAATGAGACAAATGGTCATTTGCAACTGTGCTTATTTTTCAATATTAATGAATCATTAAGTATTGTTTCTGGACCTCCCTGACCTTTCAGGAATTAAATAGCTGATCCTATTGCACTGTAGAGTATTTAAATTCCTTGGAATGAGCATTCTTAGAGATAGTAAAAAAGATGCCTTGCATGTTTTATATACATTGTATTTAGATTATACATGAATTCCCAATAAAAGTGGAATGAGACAACTGCTAAAGCCCTACTGTAAAAATCTAAGACAACATTTCTTATTCAGACTACCAAATCAGCAGCATTTGTCAAATGGCCATGAAAGGATGGCATGAATGTAGCATGGGAAACACTAATTACAAGAATTCTGGCAATTTTGCAGTTTATAACTTTTCAAGATCTTTATGCAAATACAGACCACTTCACTCTCATTTACATAAAACCAAACTATTTGGAAAGAAATAAAATATTCCCTCCAAAGTACCTTACCCATCACTACAGAGAACTTTGCTTTTCAGAATCAGAAATTTTCTTGTTTTATTGACATTGTTTATAATGAAGACAAGGAAAGAGGATTTAAGCCTCAGGTAAAAGAAAGAATATTTCATTTATCCTGAACCGTCCATCTGGATGGTGGAGGTTGCTCTTTCCATTGATTTCTGTTTGTCTCAAAAATTAGATGCTCTTTGGCAAAAGCAGGTTGCAATCACTGGCTGAATCACTCATCAAATCACAATATTAACTTTCAGAATTACACTTGTCTTAAAACAGGGTACCTTAACCTGACTTGGATCTAGAATTACAGTTCATTTTGAAAATTATTTCCTAAAAAACTTTCCAAATTATTACAGTTCAATTTAGATTACAAGCTACTAGATTAGGCTTTTTCTGAAACAGCACTGTAGGAAAAAAAAAGGCATTTCATAACATGCCATATTCCTTCGTATATTACGTATATTTATTAACATAAATGGACTATGCTGGGTATTATTTGGATATACTGCAAAACACCATTACTGTTTAAAAAAGCTCTCTGCCTGATGGCAATAAAGAAGGAGATTACTTATTGTTTGAAATTCCTTTAGCTACTCTCTTCAGTAGCACGTTGCCAACCAAAATCCATACCGTGTTTGGAATGGGGTGCTGCAGAAAACCACTGTTTGGAAGAGGCAATGATAGTCTCACTGAATCAGATTCTATCAAAAAAAGGCAGAAAATTCTTTTCCGGAAATTACTCTCCTCTGTTTTCTCAGAACATCCAATAGTTATAACTCATACCCTAAAGCAAGGAAAATCTAATTTCCTTTCAAAAGTCCTGTTCAGTGTTTCAGTATTTACCATTACAACTCTGGGGTTCCTTAACATCAGTTTGTAGGCAGCTAGGCTTGGACCTGTGCAAACTTTTCTCTGGGTCTCTTTTTCCTCTTCTCACCTTTCTACGCTAATGCTGTGTACAGGCTCAATATGTAATATCCTGCCACAGATAGCACCTACTGTAATAATCAATACCCATTAGGATGTATTTCCTTGACAGCAATCATCCGCCATAAGATCCAAGAGATGCAGTGCTTTTAAATACTGCGTGCTGGTTTTGTAGAAGGTACTGCATTAATAAACACAAGACAGAAAACTACCATGAGTGTTATGGTTGCCCTTACTCTTTAATCAACTTTGCTACTATGTAAGAAAGAAGGTAAAGTATCTAAAGAAAAAGATACCCTATCCAAAGAAAAGGATACCTTAATAGTTTGATGTACTTACAACTCTTGATAGCATTTCTTTTGAACTTGGAATAACATTTAGCTCTTATTGGCAGTAACTTTGGGATGAATTTTCAAAAATAAACTTTGGTGAGGCTGCACCTCGAGTACTGTGTTCAGTTTTGGGCCCCTCAGTACAAGAAGGACATTGAGGTGCTGGAACACATCCAGAGATGATCAAAGACGCTGATGAGGGGGCTGCAGAACGAGTCTTACAAGGAGCAGCTGAGGGAACCGGGGTTGTTTAGCCCGGAAAAAAAGGAGGCTGAGGGGAGATCTCATCACTGTTTGCAACTACCTGAAAGGAGGTTGTAGTGAGGTGAGTGCTGGTTTCTTTTTACAAGTGACGGGTGATAGGATGAGAGGAAATGGCCACAAGTTGCACCAGAGGAGGTTCAGACTAGACATCATGAAAAATTTCTTCACTGAAAGTGCAGTCAAGCACTGGCACAGCTGCCCAGGGAGGTGGTTGAGTCACCATCCCTGGAGGTGTTTAAAAGACGTGTAGATGAGTTTCTGAGGGACAGAAGATTATTATGAGTGGCTTGATGATATAGATGTTGTAATTAATTTTTCAACTATTTTTCTTGTCCTCTGTGTTGAAAAATCTGTTATTATAAAGTCTGGTATACATTAGTAATTTAAGATTTTATTTTATTCATAATCTTATGAAGGAACATGATATATAGTGAAACAGAGTGGAGACTGAGGAGGAACAGTTGTGTATTTATTATTCACTTGTCTTCAAATTTTTCTCTAACCTTCACAGAGACGCTGTTAAGGAACTCTACTACTACACCAGGTAGAACCAAACTGAAGAAAATTTAAAGTATCAAGCTTTTCTTAAACTTGCAGAATCAAACAAGAGAGTCTGCAGAACAAAGATATCTGTCACTTTTTAAACAATTTTGTGCTATTTTAGATTTCATAGGTTATCACAAATTACTTCAATTTCTAAAAATACAGCCTGCTACATTACATTACCCTTTGCCCTGTATGAAAGGATGAACAGTAGGCTTGATTTCCAGTACTTGCATGGATTATATAATCACATTTTAATTGCATCCTTATCTAAATAAACACATCTTTAAAAACACAGTAATAATAAGAAATCTAATACTGAAGCCACACTTTCTTCCTAGGGAAAAACTGATCAATCTCTTATATAGAGGTATTATGTAAAACAACAGAACTAAACCTGCAGGTCCTCTTATTCATGGAACACAGTCCAATGTTATTGCTAACTTTTACAAAAGTTTTTTGTAAAGTATCTGAGTCATCTCCTCTGTTTGTTGAACGTGGACAATAGAACTTCCCACAATTTATCCATTAAAAGCAGCATTAAGATTTTCTGGATTTTTCTGCAATTTACATTGAGGGCATTGTCTCAGATACAGACTATGCCCGAGATGGTGGTACTTTGGTTTTACTGCTTCTGTAGTAGAATGCAAAACAGAAACAGTAGTTCAAGTTATGGACTTTTTTCTAATGACGGAAAAGATTTATGGTTACCAAAAAACTGTTTGTAGTCACAGTTCTGTCCTATAGTAAGGACTTAAAAAAACCCACAAGGCTAATGCAATCCTGAATGTTTACATCCAAAGCAAGAATTATTGAAGTCCACAACTGCTGAACTTACTTCTCGATTCACAGAGACGTTACTTTAGGATGATAATGATGAGTTCTCTAAATAGGTCACTGGGTCTCAACTGGTCAAATTCCTTCTTAATGATTTTCTTGGGTAGAAATATAGGAGAAAGCTATTTGTCTAAAAGTTTCTACAAAGACAGAGGCAGGCTAAAATGCCATTCAGAGATCCCAAACTAAGTATCTATTTGAGAGAGGTTAAGCCACAGTATTTGATCAGACAGTAAAACAGGACTCCTATCCTGGCGTGGAGAATTACAGTGCTGGTGAGGTGCCTAGTTCTGATTACTACCAAGATTTTATCCTCAGTCTATTGCAATGTCCCCACTGACAAAACTGGAGAGGTTCAGATGAGGGCTAATCTCACTATTATTAGATTTAATATCATCTTAATAGCAAATAGTGACCACTTTCTATATAATCCTGAAAGGGAAAATGCCATCATACTTGTGCTAAATGCCTGCACTATAACTTAATATACAAAGGGTTGCATGGAAGTGTACTTAAGCAGTTATTATACAAGATCCAACAAAAAATGAGCCCTAGAGCCTGGGAACCAAGAGTGGGAGGGGAGAGACACATAGGCAGTTATCGAACATGTTCCAACTTGTCACAGTGAGACAAGGCTCAATTTGATTGCTTAACTCAGTATGAGCAGATAAAATGTTCAAATACAGATGTTTTCTTACTCTTGCTTCAAAAATATCAATGTGTGCCAGCCCACAATGCTTCATCTGTGAAGCAGGTTTTAGCTCATAACAGCATCACTGTGCTTGAGAACCCACACTGTTTGACAGACCTTGCTCCCTCTTCCCAAAGATCAAGTCAATGTTCAAAGGAACCCATTTTTTTTGGGATAGAAGTTGTGAAAGCAAAAATTGCAGTGATCAGTGCAGTGTGTCAACTCAGAACAGAACTATTTTGATGGTGATCATAATTAATTTTCTGAATTTGTTAAATAAAGTGAGTTACAGGCACAGTCTCAGTTCTTTTTTGTGTCAGCCCTCATACATACAGGGGAGTAATGAACTAGAATTTCACTGCGGGATTTGCAGCATGAAGTGCATAGAGAAAAAAATGTAAGTGACCTGTTGGAAACCTCAGGATCAGTGGGACTCACTAATACCTGTGCATATGAGTGTCATTTGAGGCAGTCCCATAATGATCAAGCGTCTCATTGTTGCATGATTCAGTAAGGCAGGTATTGTGCACTGTGAGAGCATTAAGATGTTGATCAGCAAGACTTTTACATTTGTGCTTAAACTCAATAAAATGAACTTTTATTTTATTTTTTAAAGTTACCAAATTGAATATCTTTTTACAAAGCAAGGATGGGTTTTTGCTTTTATTTTGTTGCGATTTTTTTTTGCACTAGTCTTTCATTTGCATTTTATGATAAGATTATTGGGGAAAAGTTTTGATGAGTTTAGTGGCAGGGCTCTATTTACATTTAAACAATTCTCTTTCCAAGATCTGAAACAAACCAAAATATTAACAAATCACTTTATATCTTTTACAGATAACTGAAGGGCAGTCAAACAGGGAGGACCTCAAGGAAATAATTCACATGGGGGAGGGCACTCATCTTAATAGTGTTTAATCAGGAAAATCAGGACAAGCAAAGATTATTTTGCTTTGCAAGGTTTGTTTGTTTTTTAATCTGGTTCACCAAGAGAGGGTAATTTAATTCTAAAACATCAGAGGTTCAATGAGATAAGTACACTCCTAGGCATTTAATGGAAATAAGAAAATAGGTGAAAGTCACCAGGAAAATGTCTCTGTTGGGCCTCAGTTTATTCTGAAACCACAGAGGCTACCAAAATAACTAGGAAGTGTCCTTGCTAGTGAAGAGGGCAGGACAACAGCATGGTGAGTGGTGTTAATGCTGATGATTGTCCACAGCAGCCAGAAAAGCACAGTTCTAGTGCAAGTACAGAGCAAGCCTGGATTTTTCTTAGTCAAACCCCTCTTGATGAAGGCACTCTCTAAAACAAGGAGCAACACATGGCTTTACAAAGGTGCCCACATTCCTGAAACAGTTCAGAGGTGATGCCGGTAGTTGGCTGTACATCCAGGTTTTTGGGAACATTGGAAGCCGCCGGCTCAGGGTCTGTTAAAACAATTTATATCCAAGTACTTGCTCCACCAAGCATTGCTGTTTGTAGTAAACCAGAAAACATACTTAAAAATACTTCAAGTTCTGAAACAAAGCCCCTACTGGTTTAAGCAGCAAAGTTATACCTGGAGCCTAATTTAGATTAGAAATCCAGTGTAAGTAGTTAAAGTGAGTTAACCATGGACAGAGTCCAGCAAAGCACCTGTCACGTGAGGAGAGACCTGAAACCATTTGGCCCAGCCAAAAGATTGCTCAAAGGGATCTTGACGAGAAGAGAGACAGACTTTTTTCAGTGGTGTCCAGAGACAGGACAAGAGGCAACAGGCATAAATTGGAATACGGTAAGTTTTGTTTAAGCTAAGGAAAAAGCTTTTGTACTCTGAGGGTGAGGTCAAGCACAGAGATTCATTCTTGGGGATATTCAGACCACAGCTGAAGACAACCCTGACCCCCCCTGCAATAGCTGACCCTGCTCAGAGTGAGGAGGTCCCTGCTCACCTCGGGGATTCTGTTGCTCTGTGAGGCTCTCGAGTGATAGTGATCTGAAATTCAGAGGAAGGAATTTTGTATGCTGAATTAAGAGCTATTGTTCCCTTTAAGAGTATGAATCAGAAGTTTTTTCTTGCATTTTTCATGGATATTCTTATATCCATGACCTCAGTTTACACTACAGTGTGGATTGTTTTCAATAAGGTTGGTCAACTTGACAAAATTCAGACTATATCCCCAAGACTGATCTATGTTAAGTAATAAGTGATGGCATTTCTGTTCTGCTGAAATCTACCTCAGTTTTGTTCCTATGTGAGCCCTAACACAGATCTGGTTTTTACCAATATCAGTTTCTCAGTATGCTCCAAGCCATGAAAAATAAGCGTCTTGTTTTGTCACCACATTTTTGTCACTGTATTACAACACAGTTTCTGAATGCTAAAAATGTTGGACTCCTGTCATAAATCAGGCAGATCCACGTATATAGAAGTGGGTTATGGAAGAAATTGCCTGTGAAAAAAGGCCAAGAGTTAAATGACAGTAGAACAAAGCAGAGTAAGATGAAGTCAGTACTTCAAGGAATTCTGAAAAAGACTACGAGGAGCACTGCCAGAGTCAAAACACACCTTTCCCACAGGCTTCTCACCCAGATCCTCACACTTCGGCTCCCAAATATATAACGTGCCTATCTGTACCTACTCCCTGCCTTGTTTTAGGATGAGAAAGGGGGTTTAAGTACCACCTACTGGGGAATAAGAAAATTGAAACAGTCCTATCTGTAAAAAAATCTACTTTTTCTGCAAAAGACAGTTTATTAACAAAAATTCAAATAAACTATTGCCAAGGGTCTGGCTAGCCATATATGATATAAATAAAAGATAGATATACAGACTAAATGTAAAGGAATGAAAGAAGAAAAAGCTTGTAAACAAAAGGTCTAGTTAACAATTCTGTGCCTGGTATTGAAGACCTGTATTCAGTAATGATGTTTCAAAAATGTAAGCAAAAATTATTTAATTAGATCAACATGCAGTCAGAGAGGTCTAAAGTCCTTCTGGAGGATCTGTATTCCCATTCTCAGCCAGTGAGTTGTGCCATCTCCTTGCTTGCCTTCTGCAGAACTCAGACAGCTGGTGAAAAGCTCTAGTCCAGGGCCAGTATAAGGCTGGACTTTTTTGTCAGAAAAGTGCACCCAAGAAGTCAGAAAGTCACAGCTTGTCTGAGCACGGTTGTGATTGTCATTCTGGTGAAAACTGGACTTAAAATTATTTTATATACAAATAAACAGAGATATTACAATGTAATTTCATAGATATTAAATCTTTTCATGAGATGGTGTATATGTGCTCTATGAACTCAGAACTTGTTTTAACATGAAAAATAGTGGTAAGCTACTCTACAGTAAGCTAAAGATGCAATTTTTAAACTAAATAATCAGTATTTAAGTTATCAGTCAAAATATTTTCATAAAGTATCTCAAAACAGATAAAAAGCTATCTTGGAAAGTAAACATTCAATGACAATACCTTTTGTAAAATCCTAGGGAATTATTACTTTGATTCATGAAAATAGAAATTGGGTCAAATTTTAAAATATTTATTTAAAGATGATGATAGGTTTCTTATGCATTTGAGAAACAAACACTTTGGTTTTGTCAGTCCAAGTTTTAATTCATCTGATCTGTCTTCAGACTTTTCTAAGCAAGGCAATATGGCAAAGGGTACAAAAAAATGGGAAAAGTAGTCAGAAAAGAGAAAAAAATACAATTAATAGGAAAAAAATACATATATAAAATTCTGTCCTTAGAGGCATTTCTTTACAAATCTCTGCAAACTTATGAAATCACAATTTAACTTTTGTGTTACTTTAAGTTTTTTGGTTCAGTTTCTTTTTTTGGGGTGGTAGTAATGTGTGTTTCTCTTTCCAGTGGTAAAACAACACAAATTAATTTGGCAAGCATCAATTATTTCTTTTTCATCACTCACCCCTTGATTTCTGTACTGATATTTAGAGTCAACAGAGCTATCACATGAACCAGAGCCATATTCTTTCTCTTCCCACACCACAAAGCACCACAGAGCTTGAAGATATATATTTTCCCTGCATCTTGCTGCAAAATAATCCAACTCATGCAACTGACTCAACAGAGGACTTTTAAAATACACATACGCAAGTCTGGGAATACTTTGTTGCTAAAAATTCCACCCTTTCAAATGAAAAAAAATCAGACCTGCTCTTAGAGTTATATTGACAGCTGCAGAAAAACTAGTAGTTTACTACTTCCTAGCAATAACCAACAACAAATAAAAATAATAAATATATTTTATGACATTGCTGCTGTTGCATTCATCTTGGGAGCATTAGAATGTCTATATGAGTTTTGCAGTCATGTCTTGATGTGAATGAGTAATTTATGGCCCAGAGAAGAACATGAGAGAGTTTAATAACATCTGGAACCAATTTAAACTTCATCAGAAGGAACTTCAACCACTTAGTGGAGCTTTTTCTATCATTTTGTGGATACACATATGCATTGGTCGTTATAGTGGATCAGGATGACATTTGACTTTAATTTCCTCTATGCATATCTGTATTTCTTTCTATGTATTACAGAGAACTTAATTCTGTTGCTGAAGCAGTAATGTTTAAATGTGTGATTCGGGAACAAATATGTGAACACATCCAATTTATTTTTAGGGAAAGGAATTAAAATGTTGTGTTTTCTGCAGTCTTATTGTTAGTGACTCATACATTCTCTGACAATGACATGCAAAGAGAACGCCTTCAGAGGCTATTCTATGCTCTCATTTTCTCACTCCTACCACTTTGGACAAATGGTGCAAAAGGGATTTGGCTCAGCTTGAGCCATAAACTGTACCACCAACTGGTTTTGCTGTCTAAAGATAATTAAAGCCTTCCAAAGTGACTATTACTACTTTGTTCTATTTCCTCTGTTTTACATTTTGCATAATTCACTTGCATAATTCCTATTTACAGCAGCTTTCACAGGGAGGAATCCCATCTCCCTGCTGCATGTAATCCCTGTTAACTGGGGTTTTCTGGGGCTGGAAAGCAAAATATAAAACCTCATTCACAAAAACAACATCACAGTTAGTAAAATATTTGTTTCTCCAGATACCAGGAGATAGATATATATATATATATATATGTGTGTATGTATGTATTTAAGAAAACCATCAGTATGTCCTTGGATAAATACTTGAGAAATAGCAAAAAAAATTTTCCCATATATGACATGCTCTCCCTGAGCACAGCTTTACCCAGTTCTTACTGATAACGTGCGTGAGTATCCTGCTGCTGCTACAATACAATCAATGGGTCAGATACTATACAGACTACGTGCCAGTCATCTCTAAGAAATCTATCAAAGCAGGTTACTACAACACTGCTCAGGCTACTGACCCATTCTTTGTCCTGCATCACCCCAGCACACTCAAACACATCATCCATTAGAGCATCCTCCCCTGCTCCTTATTCAGAAAGGGCTGCAGTGACTCCAAATGCCTGAGGGAGACCAGAGAGAAAGTTTGAGCACCATCAACAACACTAAACTTCTATTGAGATGTAAGCAGTAGATGTTCCTATGAGATCCAGTGCAGAGCGCTAACAGATGAGTAAAGTCATCAGGAAAGTTATCAGGGGTTGCCATCTCCCGCAAAGAAGACACTAAAAATAGTCCCTGTACAAATCAGTAAAAAGTAAATTTCTCTGTAGCACTCCATAAACTATATTATTCTTTCATTTCAGCCAGTATTTCACAGGTTTCTCTATCTTGTACATATTTCATGTGCGGGAAAACCTAAAGTCTTTTGGCTCCCTGAAAAGGCACAGAGTGTCAATAAGACTGTTCTCCTTGCCGCATCACACCAGAACGAACCACTCTCACTGCAAGGCAAGGATCCTCTGAAACACTGAGAAAGTGAAGAGTTGGTTTCAGGCCACAGTTGTGCAGCATGTACACCAGCCACTAGAGCATAGCAGGAGTAACAACACAGTAAGGAGCCCAAAGTACAGCCAAAAATTAACCAGAAGTGACATGAAATGATAATACTACTGTTTTGTCTTGAAACTTGCCATTCTTGTTAGGCCTGCAGTTTTTCCCAAAGCCAGCGTGGGTATCTGCATATTTTTTTCCACTGCCATATAGATACAGGAGCTACTTCAGAGCAAATCTGGATGTCTCTAACTGATGCCTTTGTGAGTGATTTCAAGTTGAGCAACGGGATAGCTGCAGAGTGCTGTCCCTGAAATCATGGATTTATTCTCCCCTCAGGAAAAAATCATTCTGCGGGCAGAAATACTTTGAAGAAGTTTTACCCCTCTGCTCCTGCCTCCGAATAGCCTCCATGGGAGATTTCGGTGTGTAGCAGCAGTGGTCTTCTAATAGCCAATGTTCTTCAGTTTCCTTTTACAGGCTAGTAAACATCAAACCGCTCAGCTTGCATTGCTGTTATTTTAAGAATACCACACTGACTTTGCTTTTTTGGGGCTGCTGTCCAAGTTTTTCACAAGACAGTAAATGGTGAAAAAAGAAAGCCAATAAAGTCAGCTGGTAAATGAGGCTTGAGGGTTTTCTTGTCATGATGGTAAGCTATTATTCTTAAATATGTTTCATTATCACCATCACTTTTTGGGGAGTATGCTGGGAAAGAAAAAGAGGATCTGTAGTAATGGCCTGCCACTGTTTTTTTTCTGTGTTGTCAGTTGTATTCAAATATAATTCCTGACCATAATATTTCTTGAAGAGATCCCATTCATTTAGGAACATCCCTGGTGAAGGACCCAAAGGAACAAAAGGATTTCTTCTTCCCCTTGGCTACAACAGAAAGAGATAACAGGGGAAATCAGCTAATGACATTTGCAGAAAATTAGATTTGAGAGGTACAAGATGATTTTTTTTCTCTAGTTGTGGAATATGTGGCATTTTAGCAACCAAAAAGGTAAAATTTTAATGACAGCAGCAAATTTCACAGGTATCAACAGAAATTTGGACTCTACAGTTGTTCCTGTTTTCTCTTAGCTGTTCTTAGTGTGGAGGAAGGGGATTTCATTTTCCTGCACATGCTGTCGTTAAAGATTTGCTTCATCCTGTCACCAGTTCCTGAGGGAACACCTTCAAATAGCAGCAGGTTTGACCACCAGCACGGACACTGGGGAGTCAGGTTTAGTTCACGTTTCTCACAAGGCAAATGGCTCCTGCACTCTCTACACTTTATTATCTGCTTTAATATGATATAACACTATCATTTGACTGACATTTACAAGTTAAAGAAATATCATAACAACATATTTTTTACAACAATGAAATTGTCAAAGAAGTTCTTAATGGTAATTCCCTTTTTGAGTCAGAGGAGTTTGGGTACTAATTACTTTAGTCATCTTAAGAAATCCCAGTGTCAAATGTAACAGTTTACATTGCTTTTTAAAGAGATAAACTAGGGCATTAAAACACTTAAGTGTGCCATCTTCATAGAGTTGTAGTGGTGAAGAGTTCCCATGAAAACCTGTAAAAGTAAACTTCAAATGACCCTACGTGTTCATTTGAAATTAAAACTCCTTATTCATAGTCATGAAAAGGAATACGAAATAGAGTAATCCTATTGTGTTGTAATCCCTATTCAGGAATTTAAAACATGAGAGTTCATGGCAGGATATTTATGATTCTCATCATTGAGTTGACAGTAAGAATTGTGAGAAGAATAAGTGTAATACCGTTCAGTTTGGGGGGTTTGGCATTTATGAGTTCCATTAGATAACAGAAAATAAGAAGGAGGAATCAAGTGATACCACTGGTGAATCAGTGTTCAGAGAACAGAGCTAGAATACACATTACAGGGTCATGAATTTGTGGTAAGAAGCATGTCTAAATATGCGATATTCATATATAAAACATTTTAGTGTTTTTTCTTTGCCTCTGACACTGCAGTGAAGTTCTGTTAACTCACGACTAATTGGCTGACAGCCCTGTGCTTTAGGTTTTGTGCCTACTGTTACAGTAGCAATGAATTATAACAATGAACCATAGGCCCTGTCATATCATATTGCTTAGGTCTGACATAGAAATCATAAATCAGATTTTTTTGCCCACTGCTATATCCATGGCATACATATTTTTGTATTTTTACTTGGCCTTTCAGAGCTGGCAAGCAAGTTTAGAGACAATTAACTCTTCTCCTGTGTTAATTCCTCTAGGTTAGCGAAAGATTTGTTCACTAAGCTGTAACAGAGCTTTTCCTGTTGATTTTCTAGCTCATCTCCTGGATGAACAGTGAAATATATGAACAAGACAAGGTGATAAAGAGGTTTAAAGTTAGATCTTAAGTTATGGTTGGATGCATGAAGAGGCAGGTGTACAACTTTCAGGTTTTTCAGCAGTTCTCTTCTACTATGGCCTGATTTCTAATACACAATGATTTCTAAATGTACTAGTAATTACCTTTAAAATTTAAAAATTGCAGTTTTCAAATAAGCAGACTCCAGTACCTATAGGTACTCATAGAAAAAGAAAACACAGAAAGTTTGAGGATTTGCCTATTGTCTTCCTGAAGGTTTGGAATTCTGTGTTAAGGTGCATCCTTGCAGAATGAAAACATTGCTATCCATGTTAAAACAGCTCATGATACAGCTTGGATAACTCTACATGAACAGAACCTGCTCTTCTGATAGAAAACTCATGCTAAGGCTATCATTGGATTTTTACATCTTTCAAATACCTGTAAAGAAAACCTTAAACAATATAAAATGGACCCTCGAAAGATCAAGTATGGCAGAACCAAATCTGCATTGACTTGATCTTAGTGTAGACAGCAACTGTCTCTCCCACAGAGACTGAAGAGTCAGCTGCTAACACAATACTGTGAAGAACAAGGCTTATGCTCTTATGGATATAAGACAAATTAATCTAGACACATGCCTTGATAATCAGGATGCTGGTAGAGGGTGGGCATACAAGATAAGAAGGAGATACGCAACTAGAATAGAAGACCATTCCAGTAAATAAAATCCAGAGAGTCAAATGTGTCACCAGTACCTGGCCTATGACTGCAGATGATCTTCAGATGAGCTTTCTCCAGCACCACTACAAATGCATTGATTCGAACGAAGGCTGAAGAGAAGACATGAAGATGGGATTGAAAGTTGGTGAATGCAAGGGCGAAAGAGATAAGGATGAACAAGTAGAAGATGAATAGGAAAACAAAAACACCCTGATAACAACAATAGACTCTGTTTCCCAGTAGCTTATTTTATAATTTTTATTTCCCAGCTGGATTCATACCTATGGATTATGGATAAAGCTTATCTTGCATCCAGCATCCCTGGAGAACAATCAGTTAGTTAGAGAAGGGAAGGTACAATAACTCATTTGAAATCCTGCTCTCAAATTTATGTCACAAGAAAACATGTTTACTACCTCCATCATTTTCAGTTTTGAGAACAAGATTCAGTCAAGCCTATAAACAGCCTAGCAAGCTCTGCAGTGACATTCACAGGGGTTTGCTGGATTTCTATCGCTAAATGGCAAAAAGCAATCCTAACATTAGAAGAATTTTCTCTTAGCACAGCTTCTCTCAAAACTGTTATTAAGAATACCATCTCCCTATAGTCCACTCAAAAGAAATGATCTCAAGAGATGTGTTTTGCACCACATCTGCAGGCTGACTGGGATCTGAACTGCACAGGCCATGCTCAGGTGCAGACACAGCCTAGATGGAAAGCGCACTGTTACCTTGGTGTCTCCACACATTTGGTTGCGTTACTGTGATAGAAAAATTAAAATATGTGAAAGAAGTCCGTGACAAATAGCTAACATCTTCCTTCATCCTCCAGAGAAGCAACACAAATCTTTTGGCTCATGCCACTTAGAATTTATCTAAATTATTCTGCACAGTCTGTATCTAACCCTCCTTGTATGACAGCCTTGAAAAATTAGAAAGGGAAAATCCATGTAATGTACCACTGAAGGACACCATGGGTTCAAGTAGTCAAGACCCTGTGCAATAAAATTAGGAAGCATTGCCTTTAAAATAGGAGCGCCTTGAGTTTAAGGTTAGGAAAGAAATGCCAAAAGATAAATTTGTCGAGTGCAATCTTGTGACAATGAATAAATACTTATCATGGTTGAGAAGTTGAACAAAATAGTGTAAAGCACAATAAAATATTTGTGTGCAGTCTGGAGGAAAAAAGCATTTTTAGAAAGAAATGGAAAATTTCTATAAAGCTAAAACCACAATCCTTTTGTCAATCATTAAAGAATGAAGAACTGGTTCAGTGGATCTTCTCTGCTAGCCTTTGTTACAGATTGGCCAAGAAAGTTGCTATGTGACCAGAACTGACAATTGGAACACAAACACATCAATCCCAGGGCCCAGAGCACAACAGCACCTGTAGGAAAATTTCACTTGCAGCTGGACTTTATCCTTCCTTCCTTACAAAGAAGGCAGTCCTGTGTGATCAAGTGCTTTCTGTTTGCCTATGAATATTCCTCTAATACATATGATACTTGTTATACAAGGTGCTGCAGGGTACTTCATATACAGCAAGAGAATTCATGGAATTAGAGTAGAGCAGTAATCAGAGTGATCACTATCTATCACAGAGGAAGAAACTGTTTTTTTCATCCTATGTGGGAATAATTCACCTATTCTGACTTTCTAGTGCTTTTGTTTCTACTTGTTGTTCTAAATGTTCATTAAAAAATATCAGTGTCCTTGGGTTAAACAGATCAGTGATTCTTTGCCCAGTGTTTACAAGGAAGTATTTAAATTGCAAAGAATGATAGATGTAATTTTGAAGGAAATACACAGAGAAACACAAAGGCTTCGTTGTCTGAGCTTTCATTTCTTCTACATCGTAATAATAAAAAACGTCAGACTCTTTTGCCTTCAAAATAAACAGGTAAAGGCATGCAACTGCAGCCTGTAAGTGGTGTAATCATACAATAGCAACTGCTTGATATGTTTGAGCTTCAGAAATCTTCATTTTTTACCTATTCAAAACCACAATCTCTTGTGCTTTCATAGTGTTATTGAACAAGTATTTTATCACAGACCTTTCCTTTGCAAAAAGCTGTCCAAAATCTATATTTAGGCACTACAAACACACTAGTCTAATCTTCTTGGCATAAACATAGAAGGCTGCCATCTCCCGAGAATAGGCTGGGGTTTTGCCTGAATGTTTTTTCAAGTGATAAAGAAAAACTGTGGTGTCTTATCAAGCACTGAACTAACAGAGTGTTAGCCACATGGGGAAAAGACTTTAAACAATCATTAATGTTTAAAAAGGGTCATGAAATTCAGTCAAATAACTGTGCCTGAGGTTAATTTATGTTTTCACAACTATATACAGCAGGGTGACTTGATAGTTTGTCTTCATGTCCTGGCTGTGAGAACAAATCTGGTGTTTCAGTTTGAAAACAAAGTGTTAGTCTACAATGAAACCATTCAGGCAAAATACAGTATTGAGTAGTTCAAGTGCTCAATTAATACTGCTGTCCCTGAAATAAGAAAAGCTGAATATATAGTGCACACTTTCTGTATTTGCTGTTCTATTGTAAAGTTATAAAGAAAGAATATAGAAAAGTCTGGATTCTCATGATGTAAACTGGCATAGATCCTTTGAGATAAAAATTTCGAGGAGTTCAGTTGTATAACACCTACTTCATAGCTCATATGTTCAAAGATTCTATGTCCATTAGGTACAGGTAAGGCAACACTTTGGCCCAAACTTGAAATTATTAGTAAGAAACACTTGCTCCTGTTTTGAAAACGTACTCTCCTTTTGTGGAGTCAGTGTCTAGGAAGAATTGGTTTTACAGGACCTTTTGCATTAGATAGCTGTTCCAATGGTAGTGACCAAATTGAGGAAGGCAGACCTCAAGAGACGGTTCTCAGTTTCTTGGGAATGGGGAAGGCAAGCCAACTTTCCGGGAGAATACCTTTAAGATCTATATCTTTATAAATGTAACCAATGTTTACAAATAGGAAGCTTCCTTTTTTCAAGTTATATAGTGCATAGCATCCACCATCTGCCTGTTTTTTCTCCAGATACTGCATGCCTCAAAGTTTTCTGAAGTATGACAATGTTGTCTGGTCACACCTCAATCCATCAGCTGATACAAACCATGACCAACCATAACACAATCTGGAGTTACAAGAACTTAAAATCTGTACAAGTAAGCTGGGTTTTTTTAATAGACTTTCTGATGACATTTGTTTTTCAGGGAAAGTATAGCTTTCTTCAGTTTATCTTAAACTTGATCCTGATCAGCTTTAGAAAAAACCTTCCTAAAATCATACCTAAGCTCAATCTGACCCTGAAGACAACACCAAACTCTGCATGCTTGCCAACACCACAGCAGATGATCAGTAAGACAATGCAGTCTACTTCTGGTGGTTAACTGTTTTCTGGGAGCAATCATCACATCTACAGCAACATGCAAAAAATCTGGAAATGCAGTAATCTGCACTGAGCAAAGCCAATCATGAAATGCTAACTAAAATGATAATGTTATAATATCCTTTTTGTGAAATACTAATTTCCTTTTCCACCCAGATGTTTTATATTTCTTTGATGGCTTTTTTTTAAAAAAAAATCTCAGCTTCAGAAAAACTTAATGCTTTTAAGTACATCACCACAGAACTATGACATGATAATTTATATGGAACATTAAGCAATACAGAAGTTATAATGGGAACTTCTCTCTATTTCTGTCATCTGTTCAGTGAAGCTGAAAGACAGTAATTTTAAAAACCCGTGAAGGTAAATACTTTTTCCACTCAAAATATAATAAACCTGTGAGTTCTAATGGAATAGTATCACTGAGGTTAGAAACCAGTAAATTTTTTTAAAAGGGAACAGTATATTTGACTAAAAATAACTTTTAGAGGTGCTATAAAATATTCTTAAAGTAAAATTTTGGAAAGAATTTAATGCACTGTATCACAAGATATGGTAGCCACAAATTTAAGAAAAGTGATAGAAAGAAATATTTCCTGTGGAAGCAATTATCAGGGTGTTTCTCATATCTTCTCCTAAAGTACCCAGCACTAGCCACTGGCAGAGAAAGATATTAAATTAGTTTGAGTTCTGCTCCGCTTTAGTACAGCAATTTCATCATTTCATCTCCCTTCACCTCTTTCAGTACTGTGGATTTAAATCAAAAAATATTTTACTTGCAATAACTAAATATAACATTAAGCTTGTGTTACTCGTAGTCAAAGGATGTCACAACTTTGCTAAGGTAGAACACAAATGTGCTTAGAGTTTTAGAGAAAAATACATTCAAGATAATAAATCAGATATTAACGATGACAAATACAGGGAGGTTTAACATGTTTTTCCTCTTCTGATTTGTCACATGATTAATAGCTTGCATGGTTTCTGAATATGTCTGCGTGTAATTTTCTGGGAACTCAAATTTTATCCTTCATAGTCCAGCATATCTGGCAATATTTTTTGTACAGCAGTGTGATAAATTGGACTGTGGCACTGAATTTATTGTGGTTGCATTATTTTTCATTCTGATCATCTTGCTCACCTGGGCCATGCGAATGCCCTGGCAGCAGAGGGACATCACACAAGAGTGGTAATGCTCTGCTAGCGACAGGGAAAAACAGGACTGTGACTTTCCAGAACAGCGTTTTGTGGTGGTGGAACATCGGTAAAAAGTTACCTGCATATCTTTGTTGGCTTCAATGGACATTCACATGCAAAGGCAAATGCATTTGCCATTGAATGGCAAAAGGGTATTTATGGGTGCTGTGGGCTACCTGGTCAACACATTACCATAGACAGAACTGTAAAACATTCCTGAAAGTAAAACTCTAAAGGCTCTGGTCATAATAGGGAGAGAACTGACAAAAATCTGTCCAGGTAACAAAAATTAACTAATTAATTAGTTCCGTTCCTCTCTTCTCTTCCTCCACCCCAAACACAAGATAATAGCTGTGTACTTTTGAACACTTTGTTTCTCAGCTCCAACTGTGCACCAGCAGCTGTGGAAGCCTCACACAGGCTGCTTCCCAGATACATGTGATACCATGTATCACGGGCAAATTATGCTGCAGGAAAAACTTGTTTCTCTTTACAGTGTACTTGTCGTGCAATAATCCTGCAGAAAAGATCTTGAATTCTCAGGTAGAATCAACATTATTCTTCCATGGTTTTTGATGCCTAGGTTGTGTTTCCAGGACGAGGCTTTGAAAACAATTTTTTAAACAAAAATGCCATAAAAATATGCCACTTGAGCTTGGGCAAAATAAACAACACTCCTACTTCTACACCCTCACACACCATTACAACTCGGGGTTATAACAATCAGATCTCAAACTATTAGAAATTTATTCTAGCCTGTATACCCTTGGGGCTTCTTTGATATGAAGTCTTTGTGTGTTTGAGTACAGCAGCTGAAACAGCTGAAATCACTCAGACCACAGAGAGTAATATTT
This sequence comes from Dromococcyx pavoninus, assembly GCA_033558185.1. Taxonomy (NCBI): domain Eukaryota; kingdom Metazoa; phylum Chordata; class Aves; order Cuculiformes; family Neomorphidae; genus Dromococcyx; species Dromococcyx pavoninus. Next base: position 1,251,266 of record JAUMJL010000059.1, on the reverse strand, counting down.
TTATTTTAATCTTTGAAAAGGTCAGTAAAGCTGAACAGCAGTAAATTACCCCGCTAAAAATGCATTATCTGTCAACACAACACACTTTCACAGCTGCTTTCCTCAGTCTTTGTTAAGGTCTGTGTTATTCAGTCCAAGAGTTTTGCTAGGTGAGACATATGAGGTTTATTTTTTTCAGATCATATTTCAGGATTTGTGGGAAGCAATGTAACGTATTTTGAAAGAGAGACTTCTCCCCTGCTTCAATAATAAATAATTAGTCTTATTTACAGTAATTCCAGTGAAATATTCAATTTCCATCCCGCCTCACCATCAAATGACAAATAAGAGTGTTAAGCAGAGGACCATGACAGTATAGGAAAATCTCTGTGATCAAAATAGAATACAAATTAGCTCCTAGTCCACTCTGTTCTTAAATACCTCAGCAGCAGCAGCGAGATGGGTCTTCCAAGTATTTTTTTTGCAGAGAGGCATCTTCACCCCAAACAGCTGGCTAGCACAGTTCACAGCACAGGCTTCACATGACAGCCAAGGGCTTGGCATAACTGTCCAGCAAAGGTTGTTTGGTGAGTAGCCAAAAAAAAGGGGCACCTCTGCCCTGTCCCACTTTCCCCTCCACCATCTACCACTCATTCCCCATGGAAGCCCAAGATTTAGCAGTCTCACTTCAGCTGGCTGATCTGGTAGGACTCTAGCCCTGCCAAAATCCGTGAGAGCTTCCCACCAGAAAAGGGAGGTGAAGCAACTTAGCCCCCAGCCACGGGGCAAAAGGCAGCAATAGCCAGGTCACCCCTGTCAAGTCACCTTCTTTAATACACAGAAACTTGCCCAAAGGAAACCAAAGCTGTTTGCTTTCTCAATATATTGTCTCAAAAACCTGTCACGGTCCAGCCCAATCTCGAGTAGTTTTAAATAATCCTGCAATATGACTAACTGGACATAAAATAGAGTAGCTTGCCTGGTAGATTATCTCTTTCCCCTACCTATGGATTGTTTCAAAGAAGAAAACCTTAAAATAGAATTAATATTTTTTATATTTGCTATATTCTCTAATGCAAGCATTACATTATGAGCTTACACTAAGTCTGATAGTGACAAGGGCTTCTGCTGTCCTGGATATTGAGCATAAAGCTATCAAATGTAAACTGTAATGAAAATTAGAAAATTTTTGTTTACCAGTAGAGATCAACTTTATTAAAGGGTATATTCCTGTATTAAAGTACCTGCAAATTATTTTTTCTTAAAAAAAGTTTCTGTTTTCACAGAGCTCTATCTGATAATATGTTGTTATATTTGAGAATTTCTGCATTCTTTTATGCAAAAACAGATTGCTAAGGTACACCAAAATTTATTGGAATTTTTAAAGAAAACTAAGAAATTATCTGTATTGAAACCTGAAAATTTAAAAGCTTTGTCTACATTTATGGAGACAAATTTGTACAAAACACTGCACAAGCAGAGGTTTGAAAAAGACCTTCGAAAGACCAAGGTCAGCATGTGAATTTTGTCCTCAGATTTATATGGCCATTGCTGTGTAAATCAGCAACAATAACGTGCATGGAAATACATTTGCTAATTAGATGTTACTTTTCCTTCCTAAACTGCTCTGCTTAAAGGCTGGTACATCCTTTAGATGCAGGCAAATTAGGTCATTCACATTCTCACAAAAAAGTGTATTTGCATTCTCTTAAAGGTCTTTTCCAACCTAAATGAGTCTGTGATTCTGTAATGCCAAGGAAGTAAATCTGGTCTCCTGCTGCTTCTGCAATACAAAAAAGAGTCTAAACACTCAGTTTAAAAATATCTTTCTGCTTTCTGTTGTTACAGTTATTACTTGAATGAGTAGAAAAATATGAAAAAAACCCTAGAGTATTTATCTGTGAACCTTTTATTCATCAGATATCGTACCTGGAAATTATTCAATGGTTACTGATTCAATATCTTAGATTTCTCTACGCAATGCAGATACTCATAATTGCTGGAAGCAGCATATAGAAAGAGCAATACAGGTATCCAATCTATGTTGAGCTCACGAATGAGCAATTATTCATATGAGAATTTGGGTTAAGAACATTGAGGGGAGAGGCAACGTGAGGGGAGAGGTACCATGAGGTCCAGTAGACCATAGGGGTGATTACAGCTTCATAGTGAAGATCAGCCTCACTTTCAGTTCTAGAAAGGAATTTTCCTCCTATCCTGGTGGAAATCGCTGTGAGTTGGTTTCCCAGCTCCAAAGAGCCTACTTGCTTTTGTCAGTAATAAAGTAATCATACAATATTTTACCAAAACAAAGAAAAAGCTCCAATACCATAGTGTTGGCATGAAAAAGCAAAACTGCATGGAATCTACATGATTATTTGCTTCTTAGAAAATGTGTTTTTGTGAATGTATGCTGTTTCTACAGTGCATTTCAAAAGGTATGAATATTTCAAGTTAAATATGTAGCTAAAGTATTTATTGATAGGCAACGGCCAAAGGGTGTACCTGACTAGCACTTGAGGAAGTGAAACCTTCCTCATTTAAGAGCTTAAATGGAAGGAACAACCGAAAAAAAAAGAACCTTTCTTAGCTAGAACTATTTTTATAACAATCTTTATTTTGTATTACACACTAAGAATTTACATTGTCATCAAGGATATGCATAGGCTGCCTAGAAAAAAGTCTTTTTTTATGCAGTTATTTATTTTTCACTGTAAATTAAGTTAATATACTTTTCTGTTGCTATGCATTAACGGAATTAATGTTTTTAAAACATGGAAAATTTGGGGATTTTTTTTATGTTTTCCCCCTAACATTTTCAGTAGTGGAGAAATGTGACTTGAACAATAATATTAATCTAATACTCACATAAATAATATTTAATATATTAATACTGTCATAAATACTTTATTATCTCCCTGGCTTTAGAAGAAAAAAAAACCCTTGACATTTTCTAGTACTGTTTCCTAACAAACAGCTTAGCAATGAGATAGCAGGGTACCATAGCAAGCAGTAAGTAAAGCACATCATCTCCGTCACAGTAAAAACAGTAATTGTGAAGAAACAGATAACGCGTTTTTTAATTCTCATAGCAACTGGATTATTACAACCAAAATGAGTGGAAGTATCAGAGGAAAAGTGAAGTTTAGTGGAAAACTTGGAAGGCAGGTCAACTGAGGGAAAAGCCTCATCCTCCAGCAGTGCTCAATGAGGGCTGCATGAATGCAGTTAAAGTTCTGTATACAGTAGGTTTTCTGCAGTTGTGGACTATATAAATAGTTCATTGACAGTGATCTTTTGAAACCTTAAGTTTTCAGCTTAAACTGAATGAGTAAATAGACTTCACGAAGGCTTATTCATCTTTGTGTAAGACTATAAAATCAAAAGAAAAATAGAAGGTTTTTTAAAAGTTTGCTGAGATTTTCTATTTAGGTATAATATTGAGTTCTTATCTGTTGAGTAAACAGAGAATATCCTCTTAAAGAAGGATTCATTTTTGCCTAGTGTTAGCACATTTCAACATTTAATAATTTTAAAAGTGCATTTCACAATCGTTCACAGAATTGCTTAAAATTAATATCACTATTCTCTGCTGAATTGATGCTGTTAAACTCAAAACTGTTCTAACAATTCCATGCTGGCCCTAGAAACCTGAATCCTACTTACATGGGACTAGATAAGGAATAGCTTCCTTTAATCAAGTTACAATGGTGTAAAAGAAAGAAGAAATGAGTTCTAAATATTGCTAAAAATGCACTGAGTTTCCAGTCTCCAACAGAGAGACAAGAAACTGTCTTTTTATTCCTGCATATGTAACTGGCTTATTCTCCTTTCCTGTAGCCTTCAATCAGAACTGAGCTATCCAGACATGAGCAATGCTATGGACACCATCATGGCCACTCAGACACTGAAGTGTTTTTAAAGCTAGGCATAATGTATCAAATACTAAATACACATATTACGTATAAACCAACAAGAAAAGCACAACAATTCACAAATAGAGAACATATGATCTAATACATCTAAACCTGCTGTGGAACCAGAATGAAAAGCAGATGGCCTTGGAGGCTAAGTACAAACTACAAATACAAAAGATGTTAAAATGGCAAAAGGTTTCTACATGTTACCACTGACTAGTGAAATTTATGTATTGGAAAACTGCCTTTTTTTTAATTGTGCAAGTCAGTTTAGCTAACACATCTATTCCTGGTGCATCAATGGATCTCACAATACAGGCAGAGCTGCCAGGAAAGACATTGTGATAGCAATATATATATCTTATTATCTAGTGCAATTTTGGTTCTAGATAGTATTCCACAATCTACATGCTAACTTTTAATAAGGAACAACATTGGGAACTGTTTAAACCAGTTGTTTGAATTGCAGGTGGGCTGAATAATCAAGGTGACTATCTGTTTCTCATGAAAGTTTCTCATAACTCTAATAACCTTTCAGGATTTTTTTAATAAAAAGGTTTCAATTTTATTCAATCATCTTTTCCATTGTGACCTTCCAACTTTTTTTTTCCAATTCTTTTTAGTTATTCCTAAATGTAAAATTTTAAAATGTAAGTCTAATATATGACTAATTTCGGGTGCCAGAAGTGTAATAAAACCCAATTTTAACAGTTTGGTTTTCATAGTTTTGGTATCTTCACATAGCCCTTCTTCATTTAAGTGAAATCATGCTAAACTACAGAATTTGTCATTAGTATGCAGCATGAGCAGTGACTGATATTACAGATGGGCTATACTGATTTTCCAAGCATTGGAATAGATACTGTGGACTTCCACTGTCTCACAAGAATCTGGCACAAGCACATCTGGTTTCTTAGGGAGGGAAGAACAGTGTTTAAAGTGTTTGAACAATTTCTAGCTCAAAGGTGTTTTTTTTTTCTCCCTTATTTCTAGTTTGCTAACTGAAGAGCAATTTAAAAGTGTCACACACCATATGTATTGTAGTCATCAACTCCTGTAATTTGAGCTTTGTTGTTTCAGGGAACAACATGGACCTGAACAATGTCAGTCATTCCAGAGGTTTTTACGCCTGTCAAAAAGCAACACAACCACTCCTGAAGGCAGCTCCCCGTGCTTTCCCTTCCCTCTAAAAGAGCAGCTTCTTCCCTTTCACTAACTCCAACAACTTTCCAGTCTCTAAAGAGCGGGTGAAAAGTGTGCCACAGAAGTCAAGCAGACCTTTATCCCTGATGCAAATGCCTTTCAAGTAGGCCCTTTCACACCTGTTGAAAGAAAGTTTGCTACCAGTGATATTGGCACTATTCCTGAGACACAGTTGCCAATAATTCAAATGGTTTACATATGCACCTCTTCCCTTCCAAGAAAGTGGTTGCGTTCTTTATACCAAGAAAGGTTTTTCAATGCTTCTGCTGTCAGCAGCTTCCTACCTACTGCATAGCTGAGCAACTGCTCACTCCAAGCAATGCTTGGTAATACAGGTTTAAAAACACATTTTTGTGAAGGATAAGGAGGCTGGGGCTGAATCAGTGTACCTACACTGCTTTAGAGAAACACATTTGTCTCTTGTTGTCCAAATCAATCTAAAAGCATATTAAAGTGGTCTTTGCACTACCTCAGAGCAACCACAGACTTACACTGGCAGTGTTATACAGCCATCACTGTACATAGCATTCCAATAATATAACTGAAGCACCTCGATGTGCAGTGTAATTACTGGCTCCCAAGCTTTCTTGCATGGGACCAGAGGCAATGGACCCTTCATTGTCCAAATTCTCACTGGAAGTATGCACAGGGTATCGGCATTGAAACTGCAACTCAAATCAAAAGCTAACACAAAGATGAGAGTATTTTTTGAGTTTAAAGTTATACAAGAACAAAAAAGACTATAAAATAGCTTATTTAATACAGCCTACTTCTACCCAGAAAAAACAAAACAAAATAAAAAAAAAACCAAAAACACTATTTTTCAGCAAATTTGGAAGGGGTTATTTAGGAGCAACCATTTAAAGGGCTAGTGGTTGAGCCTGGCATCTAATTTCTATGCTATTTGGTTATGTACAAGCTACAACTTTTCTGGACTAAAAAATGCTTTTGTTAATGTATAGCATACAGGTAAAATTGTACAGAAGCGTTCATATCATCCCTAATCAATTCTCTCTTGTACGCATCTGCTTCTATAATTTAGATCACCTTGGGGCTGATAAACAGGCTCAGGACTTTTCCAAAATATCCCTATGATTTTGAGTCATTCCATCAGCCATACTTGTACATGTGAGTGTTTTTCCTTCTTCTTACTCCTCTTTATGGCTTTCTTGCTTCCAGATTGCAGACAACTGCCCTGTTATGTGCCAAGCATTCGATCTTGATAGATAACAATTTTGTGTAATATCCACAGAGGGCATCCGTCATGGCTCCTCCATGTAAATTACATCTAAATTGTGTGTAGATAGAACATTAATCATTCATGTGAAAAGTCATAGGTGGATAACTGTGTAGTGCTTGACAATAATATTTTCTTTTTGCTGAAAATTAAAAATATATAGCTATATAGTCACACACACACAAATGTTTACATCCAAGCCTAGAGTGAAACATTTATTTGAAAACACAGTACTGTTTGATGTAAATTTACTGCAATAGAACATTAATTTAGTTGTAAGTACTCTGGATTTCACTGACTGTCACTGCATAAAGGTACTTTGGGGAGCAATGCATCACTAGGAGGAAGGCAGAAGGCATCATTCGGGAACAAATGTATTTGCAGATATAGGTAACCGGACTGCTACCAAGGGCAGCTGAACACAAATGTGGTAAAAATTGATTGTATGCTGTAGAAGCATGTGGCGAGACTCTGAAATAAGTAACTATAATACAATGACACACTGTGTGCAGCAATCTATTAAGGGCTGCAAAGCAGCACAGTGCTGTTGTAGCACATCTTTCACCATCCCACCAGTCCCTTCCTTGCTGTCCTTCCCCTACTGTCCTTTGTCCTGAGATCAGTCATCCTATTCAGCACTGGCCCAAGCATTTACACTGAAGAAGATGGATTTTGTCTTTGCAGAACCACCAGGAAAATATTCTGTAGCAGTGAACCTATCCAATTCTTTACTTCAGCAGGAACAAAATTACGCCCATATTTCTTTGTGTTTTGTTTGGCTGGTTTGGGCTTTGTTTTTTGTAGGCTTTTTTTTATCTTTGTTGTTTGGTTTTTGTTTGTGGGGGGTTTTTTGTGTTTTTTTTTTCCTAGGCATCTACTTTTGAAAGCCTGAGCCATAATTAACAGCAACCTTTTTAGTCACCAATAATATTACCTTTAAAAAACCCCACTGGTCAGCTGGCGTAATCAGAAATCGTATTTAAACATGAACCACCACTTTCAAGTGCAGATATGACAAGCAAACACCTAGAGAAGTGATGTGGCCAACACGAGAACCAAATACCTAACACTACAAATGGCTAAAATCTCTCAGAGATGAAGGTTACTTGCAACATTCGAATCACTTGGTTTCAACTACCTATATAGGCATGAAGTTTTCCACTTATTGCTAGCCAAATCTGGCTTGAAGTCCAAAAGTGTTATAGTTACAAGACATACATTAATTCTAATATTCTTAAGCTATTAATTTACTCTACACAATGACAAAAGTTTTCTGAGCCAACTCTTTTACCACATTCGTTATCCAACAAAAAAAAATTTCAGATAGAGCATACTAAGAGGCCTCTTTTTGTTTCATCCTTCGCCTTTAACCAAAAAACAAAGAACAAAATTTTTCGGCATACATGTGCTTCACTAAATCATCTCATTTCTGAGGAATCACACTAATAAAATCAGGATTTAATGTTGAAAAACTAGACATAGCAATCTAATGCTCAGATTTCTGCAATACAATCTATTATTACTGCTTGCATTCTTCCTTTCATGCCAGTCAAACACATCTAAAATGCCATTTCACATGTAAAGATTAAAATTACAAAAATGCATTTTAGATCTAATTTCAAAAATCAGAAAAGTATGTGCATTTAACTATTTTAATTGTTAATGTCCTTCCCTAATGGATAAAAAAATATGTTTTAATTCTAATGTACTTGTAAAAAGCATTTTTGGAATTTTTTCCCCCTTTTTAACATTTCCCATTAAAGATATGTGTAGTCTTCAGTTTTATAAGTGGTGTGTGCCACTTCACTGAGCTTGTGTGCTGTAGGATCATATACTGTTCATGACTCAAGTACTACTTTTTATTTCTGAAGCGATCAACAATTATTAAACTGTATGAGAATAAATGTCCTTATTAGCATGAAAATTAGAACATCTTAGGTGCAGAAAAATATCAGCTGCTGCCAAAAGTCATTTTGAGTGTGCTCTCTTGACCTATTCCCAATTTAAAAGTCTGTTCCTGTGGAACAAGACAGATAATGAGTGCAGCATGAAAACAGTCAGTAAATGAGCAATATAAGAAATTTGCCTTACTAATTGAAAGAGTATAAGCTAAAACTATAGTACATTAGCTAAGTATCCAAAGTGTTAGAAAATGTCATGAGAAATAAATAACTTCATCACGGACTGTGTTTCTCAGAGATACAGAGAACACAGCACTGCAGAATAAGCAAGGGGATAAAAGAAGAGTAAAGTTACAGTGAGATAAGTTCACTTGATTTCTAACTGAGAATCATACATAGGTTGCTGACAGTTTGATTTGTTCTAAGCCACATGTAGGCAAAACCTTAATGATTCTTTCATACAAACATATTTAGAAATATCAGTGTTAAATAAGACAATCCTTCATAACACAGATCTGTCACAGTGCCATTTGTCCCGTCCTGAGGAATCAACCACTTGGAACAATATAATGGAACCTGTTTGATTTGGATTTGCTTTTAAACTTCAGAAAGAAATAAAAGCTATAATTCGATGTTTTGACTTCCTAACAGAACTTCAGTAATAGCAAATCTTCTAATGAGGGTAGAGTGTACACACACTCATTAAACAAGATACGGTTGCATAAGTTAGTGTAGCCAAGGGTAGCTGTAAGATTTGGTGACTATATTACTGTACTGGATGACTCTGGAATAATTATGCTGCCATTCACTATAAATGAATATATACCCTCTGATGACAGCACTTAAGTGCACATTGGAGATTAAAACCAAATAAAAACATTGGTTAAATTGTGTATTTATCATTTGGGCTCTTACTTTTTAAAATACCCACAGAGAAAAAGGTGTGGTTGATACTGCAAGGGAATAAACCATGCCACATGTACCTTTTGAAATACTATAAATAGGGAAAACACTATTAGAATGACTTCATAATTTGCTTTAGGAAAGGGAGAAGATTTTGACCTTTAGGAAAGGGAGAAGATAGGACCTCACCATGGTCACAATAGTTGCAAGAAGATACTGCTGTCAGAAAGACACATTGATACAATTATCTTTGAAGTCCTCACCTATTCCACAAATTTTAAAACTAGGAGGCTCATTGTTCTCTGAAAAAGATTACAAAGGAGCTTAATCACTCCAGTCTTTCCTTTTTAGACTTCAAATAATCTTGAATTTTATATTTTTGTCACTTGTTTTCTGAAATTAGTCTGAGATTGTTTCCCTGGTGTTTCAATTGTGGCTTTCACAGGATTGTGAAATCTGAAATGCGGATGTATTTTTCATATGTATTTGTATCAGCATCTTCTATAACCAAAGTAAAGTTTTGTTTAGTCCCAGAGTAATGTTTATATTGAACAATGTTATATCTATTTCTAAGTTGCAGCAAACCTAGAAAATCGTTGACACAAGTGTACTGCTTCAGTGCCCTACATGAGATGGCCAAACATGTCTCCTTTCGCAAACACTATCAGATACTGCCTAAAAAATGCCCCAAGTCTCAGCGTAAACACAAGACATCGGTCAAAAAAGTTCTGAAAAAGCAATTAAAAGTGCCCTATCTCTAGCTGGCATTCTGAGCACATACAGCTGAAAAGACACTGCAAAGAACTATGCCAAATTCTCGTGTGAAAGCTCTGAAAAGACTGCCCAGGATGTAAAAGCTTTTCTAAACTTGTTGTACAATAACTTACTTCTTTGACAACAGGATCTGAGAATGCTCAGAGGGATCCACAGGGTTAAACAACCTCAGAAGTTTTGCCAGTCTTTCTGTAACAGAGCCCCTGTTCATCCCTTTTTGGATACCTGAATTAACCATTAAGGTCAAGAAGAAGGAATGGAGAGGAGAGTCATGCTTTAATATTAAGATAACTCTCTTTATTTGCATTAACTCTGCCTCAAAGGCAATGTAATTTTATTAGCAATAACTGTCTTCACATCAGACCTCGTCCCCCACTGCAACCATGTTTTTTTGTCAAGCCTCTGATAATACTGTAGAAGTAATAAAATAGGTAACAAAAATAGATGTAATTGAGAAGGTTGTGCTAATTTGCATAAATCTACATATATGCCCTGCAAATATGACCAGACACAGCTGCTCTACATTTATTAGTGTCTTAACTATGTAAAGAAATATGTAACAGTTTCCTCTAATGCTTGGAAATTAAGAAAATATTAGCAAAGACTTAGAAACTAAAACTTCCTTACTCTTAGCAAAGTCATGGCTTTGAGAGATCAGAGATGGCTTCTGTTAGATTTATTTTTTTTATAAGGTCCCCTCTTTCAGCCATAACTCTGGCTCCCCAGAACAGTCTGACAAGATGTTTGTGTGTACCCTCCAGAACTTCTGTTGTTATTTCAGTCTGTAAAACTGCCATTAGCCCTGCTAAAATACTACAACTTTTAGTTGTTTGAGACCTTTACTTCTGCAATTGCAGTTTTATGCCACTGTATCTTCAGATATTTCCAAAGCAATATCTAAGCAATACCTTCATAGGCTATGTAACAGTTCTTTACATGAAGAAATCAACTCTATCCTATTTTCAATTTTTTTAGTTACAGTGATACTATTATGCATTCTGATATTTTTTGTGTAACAACTCCTTTACATTCTTTGAAACTACATAGTTTTTTAAAGCAGTAAAACTTCCTCTCCTGCACCTATGCATTACCTTGTAAAACTGAATTTAACAGCTACAGCAAGCACTGTCTGGCCTAAGCCCACCTTCCCAGATATTACAAGAGTACATGATATTAATGTGACTGAAAGGCATAACTATAATGGGTGGATGCAGCTGCACTTTAGTAGAGGACTATGTAATCATAACAAATATTCTGGGAACTCAGCCTCCAGCAAACAATGTTAAAGAACCTTGCCAACCTCTCCCTCCAGGGTAAACCCACGCTTACTCATTATTTCCTTTACTATGCACAACAGCGCAATCATTTCTCTTCCTGACCTACTTACATATTGCTCCCATATTAGGAACTTATTAATTGTTGATCTAATTTTCAGTAATATGCTCCTCCTCTTTACCAGTAAAGGCAATCACTTTCTAGTCCTGGGTGAATAGCTGGGAACTACTGCTCTTTCACAGGATTTCTCACATGGTTTTGTCTTCTTTTCCCAGTGCAGATAGTCATTAAATGATTGACTTGGGCACAAAGTGCAGACCTGCATCTGGTATCTTAAGAGTAGCTTTAAATGCATTCATCGCTTTCCTACAGGTTGTTTTACCTCTTCAGAAATGTTAACCACCATGCTCCTGCTGGCAAACACTACCCCCTGTACACACATCCCACAGGGGTTCTGCACTACACAGCCCTGCACAGCGCTGTCCCAAGCGGAACAAATCTAAAGTGAGCCCCTCCCTGCTCGTGGGGGGCCATGTGGCAATCAGCATGAGATTAACTGTGTCACTGGGTGCATTTGTCTGCATTAAACGTCCAATTAACAACAAAATAGTTCACTTGCTTTTCTTAGAAAAGCACTTAAAATGGATGGTTATCACTGGTGCATGAATATTTGAGGATCATTTAAATTGTTAATATTTTTCCTGGATATGTTTGTTTCTAGAGCTACTGTTTTCTAATGTGATATGAAACTGAAGATTTCAGTTTATAGAGATGATTTTTTATTTCCTTCAGCCACATTTAAAATGTGATGCATTTTCTCTTTAAGCTAGGCACATCTCTTTGCGTAAGTTCATCTTAGATTTACATGTATTTTTTTCAGAGAAATAGCATTCCAAACACCTCAAAAGGAACAACTAAATTTTGCTATATTCTCCATTAACCAAAGCCTTTATTGGTTGCATGCTGTATGTGTGTATTCAGTAAGGGAAACGTAAAATCGTCAAATATTAATTGAACAAGTATTTTATCATATGTTAGAACATCAGTAAATGCCAAAAAAACCCAAGACAATAATAATAAATTAATAATTATGATAATTACCATACTCATGTGACCATTAGACAGAAATGTATCAAAAAAGCTGCAACATAATAATTCATGTATGAAATACGTTCAGTATTTCCCTATATGTTTACTAAGACATTAATTACCTTAACAGTTAAGGTGAATTTCGGTTACTGCATAACTTTTAGTTAAAAATTGTCACTGGATCAGTTTCAAAGCAAACACGACTAATACATCGCCTAAACTTTCTGTTAAAGAGTTGCCAGGAGAAGGACACACATGTCCTTTTAGATAATACAGGCAGTTTTGAGGTAATAACTAAGCCATTTGAGAAAGACTAGTACTTTACGTTTACAGAATGCTTTATATTCAATCATGCTGGAACTATATAATTACAGGTGATTTTGCAGTTGTTTGTTTCATTTCTCAGACCATAATGGCACTTAGAGTAATGTAATTATTCACCTAATTATATAACATGGTTGTAATAAAGCATTCGGGCTGCTCAGCAATGACAGTTGAGAACACAGTTTGAACATGTGTGTATATAAAGCTATACTGTTATTCGAAAATAAAGGAGCCTTTTTCTTAAAGCTATCTGTATTTTAATCATCATAAGTTGTTAGACAATGACTTCATACTGCCATTGCCTTAAGTAAAAGCCCAAACTAGATTTTTCCATTTTGAAAGAGCAATTTTCTTTCTTCTCCTATTTGCATTTTCCCATGGTGACCCTGATTTAGGTGTTGAATCCTTACAGCTAGATAACTACATCCCAGATGGTGTTTGGTAATGGCAGAACACTACCAAGACCTAAGCAGTATTACAATAGGCTGCATCAGAGGTCGACAGAGGTTCAGTTTGGAGAATTTTGAGCTGTGCTGCGTATTTATTTTCATCTAGCATCCCACAAACTGCACTTCCCAGCTCTGCTAAGAAGGTAGATATTAGAGTGGGCAAAATGCTATTGTAATGTGACTATATTGCTTCCAATATCTGTGCTAACTTGTTTCTTGCAAGTTATTCATTCTTTAGACAGTCCATCAACAGTCTATAGGAAGAGGATCTCTGTGTTACAGAATATGATTCTGTTTCCACTTATCAGGAAGAAAGGTTGCTGGTCTTACAAAAGGTTTTCTTATTCAAAACTCTTTAACGGATAAGAGCACTCAACTTCACAAACAGGTCAAAATAATTTGATTCAACTGACCAAAGCAGCCTTCAGAGGAATGCTATGATGGTTATTGTCTCTGTGGTTTTCCTTTCATCCTTACCTTGACTGCAGAATAAATCACCCTTTTCTCAACATACAAGTATGAAAACTACAAGACAAGTACTGGAGTAATATTTTGGCTTTTTGGTATTCATGCATTTGTTTTCTAGCTTTAGAGGTAAATTCTAACTGTAGTAACAATCAGGTTCTATTGGTTAAACATGGCTTCATATTTTGAGACCTTCTCTGTAACATGGTGTTTGTCCTTGATATGCTAAGCTCATTTTTGAGAGAAAAAAAAATTTCCAGATCCCTTCTGCTTGCTTATCCATCTTCCCCCTTTAAAAGTTAACACACATTATGCTAACAAGGACTCAGAAGCTGCAGCTTTGTACTCTATAGAGTCCTTTGGGTGCGTTAATCAAGAGACTGTAAACAGAGCATAGAGCTCATGTGGTTACTTCATGCATTCTGAAAGTTACTAAGCATTTTTAATATGGCTAAATTACAATATCAGATTCCTGTATGAGGTCCCAGTAGACTGAAAGCAGTTTAGTCTTGTGTTCAGATTGAAGTTGACCTTGCTGGTTTGCTTCCAGCATGGTATCTTCTTGTGCTGCCTACAGTAAGTCTTTGTTTTCTTGCATTTCTTTACTTAATATGAATATCTAAAAAGAGGATTTACACATCTCTTCTGTCAGTTCTCATTGGAACTTTCTATGTTGAAATTTTCATTGACCACAAGAAAAAAAAACACCTTCCCCTCAGCCTGCCAAACTGCTGCTCTTTACAAAGTATACTTTTGTACTCCTGCTATTGAAACTCAAGTGTGTAACTGGAGTTTAATTGAAAAGTAAAACCCAAAAAGGGCTTTAGGACGAAATTCCAAACCAGTGCAACTCATATGACTCTTCACGACAAACACATATATTAAGAGTGAGATAATTCTCAATGATCTCAGTACAGCATTATGCGACCAGTGATAAGGTTCAAGCAATTTCACATAACAAAGGTTAAGATTATATGCCAGAATAAACCAGAAGCAGCGAACTGGAAGTTCAAAACTATCATCTCTGAAGTCCAAGCATCAAGAACACCTTATAACATTAGGAAAGTAAATGTTTTTCTGTAAATAAACACAAAAATACAATAGATACCATGGCTGGTTTGTGGTTAACACAAATTTCCTCCCCCAAAGAGCTGTTCAGTTTGTAAGCATAAGAAGCTGTGAAATGCTGTCAACCAACAGGTAAATTATCCTGCATGAAAAAATGGCTACTGGTTGGAAATGTGAGATAACTCATGGAAATTCAAATAAGACTAATTCTTAGCAAAGCAGAGCTGTTGGATTTGCTCAAAAGAAAATATTTTAGCCAAAATGAACCAGAAACAAAAAGAGAATACACATTTGGAACACAATGTCTCATTCCTTTCAAGAATTGTTTAATTCCAAATCAAACTCTTATATTTTGGATGTCTGATAAGCGTGTTAAAAATTCCTGTAAGGGCTAAGTTCATAGCGGCTTTTCATTATGAAAACAAACAGAACTGAGACATTTACAACGTTATCTGTGAATGGGAATTGCCAGCTGGGGAGAAGTATTTGAAACTTAGTGCAAGGGCATCCAAACAGAAGGAAAAACAGAGCTCCCACCCCTGTAGATGATTTCATAAGTTTTTCTGAATCCAAGAGAGTAAGGATCCCTCTTTCTAATTAAAAATATATTCTGCATAATTGTGATAAATGGAAAATAAATGAGATTAAATATATGTAATCAAGTTAATCTTTCACAAGAGAAATATAAAACTTCATACCAAGATGATGTTTTTTAACTCAGTGCTGTAAAGAAAAGGATAGTAACTACTTCTGTCAAAGATAAAATATTTTATGGAATAAACTATTCACACACTGGAGAAGAAATAAAAAAACCCCAGGCAACCTTTTACCCAAAACTATTTCAAAGAATAGAGAAAAACTAGTTTCTTGTGCTAAGAAATGGGAGCTGTTCTGGCTGGACGTATTTTCCAGGTTTTTTTGGCCCCAACTTGGTAAGAACAATTATCAACTGACAATTTTTTCTGTTCTTACTGAGCTCCAGCTCAGTTCTGTATTAGAAAGTAGAAAATGAGCATGTTTCACATTTCCCAAAGCTTTGCTTGAGAATGCTGGTTACAAGCAGGAAAAGATGGTGTGTATATAAGTACACAGGCTCACACATAGAATAAGGTCTTTGACAATATTCAGATTTGGGGGAAAAAAAACAAACATAAGACAATAGCTTTTTCTTCAACAACCCTTTGCTAAATAAAGTAGGAATAAAATAGTTAAAAGAATAAGGTGCATTACTTCTATCTAGAAATGTGAACTGCAAGCATTCAACCAAAAAGTGGACAGGCAATCCAGATCATATTATTCCTTTTTTTGCGGTTGGACTCAATGATCTCAAAGGTCTTTTCCAACTAGAAGATTCTATGATTTTATGATTTTAAGAACTAGGAAGAAAACTGAAAACAATTTTTTTAAAAATAATATTGCCGATGTACTTCTAAATAGCCAAATAATTCTATTATTTGGGAAATCTGCATAGCAGAGACTTGAACAAGTCTCCTACATTCCAGATGACTTGTTTACCTTAACACAAAACTTCTCCCTCTCTCACATACATGTTTTATGTAGAAGTTCATTTTTGACTTTTTTTAATATAGTCTTTGAAATTTTTTCCCTATGGAAAGAAATCCATTGATAGATTTCTAAGAAAGTTGGACTAGAAATTAAATTGATGTACTGCTGTACACACACAAAAGCACAAGGAAGTATTGTCCATAAGAACAAGAGACTGAGCAGAACTTTCTACCATGGATATAAGCCACACTGACGATTCTCCAAAGCATTTGACATGCATGACAAACTGCTGTCAACTCCAAATGTGATGCTGACAGTTTATGAAATGGGAACAAGGCACCAGGATTTTCAAACTTGTCATTGATTAAAGGCACCTCAACCTACCCAGTTGTTTTCCAGGGATTCATCACTGCCCAAAAAACAGTATGGTCTAGGATTTCTTGAACTCCTCTGTAATATAAGAGGAAGTCTTAAAGAAAAGTTTAATTTTGGGAAAATAGAAGGTTAACTTTTTTGTTTGTCATATTGGTAGGACGGATAGCTGTCTCAGAGGGTAGAAGTCAGTCAGCTGTCTCAGAGGGTAGAAGTATTCAGTGAATTAAAAAATATTTTGTCTAATGTTTAGAGAGAAGCTCTTTGAAGCCTGTACAAGGTAATAGTAACTGAGAGACATCTCCAGTGCCAGTGCTCCACCATTCTTTCCAAGGAGAGAGAGAGTCCATCTTATACTAAGTATTATAGCGGTTGCGCTCCTTCCTCCCCTACTTTTGTGAGTTGTGCAAATACATGCTATTGCAGCAAGATTTTAGAAAGAGTTTTAGAAGAAATGTCTTTCTAATGATTGTATCTTTTTCTCCTGTAATTACATTGATTTTTTTCTAAATTTTCATTTAAAACCACATTTGGAATGGAAACCGCAATAAATGTATAAACACGAAATATAGTTTGATACCATCTTTTTTGCTAGTTTTAAATTCGCCATTTGTTACCTCTAAAAAGTAAAGCATTCCTGTAATATTTTCCAGAAATTCTTTTAGTACAAACTTTTGTAGTTCAAATGGTAGATCCATCCAGACCCAAGTTCATTACTCCAGGACAAAAATTTTAGTACAAATATTATAGTGAGAAAGTCAGAGAAACACGGTGGATTACTGTTGCTCTTCTCATGACGATAACACTATCATTTGCATGCATTGGCATATAGACAACAAGTGCTTTGTGTAGTTTTGAGTATTCTTAATCACTTTTCACTATATAAATATGCACAGAAAAGCTGGAGTCTTGAAACTTGGTTTATGAGTTATGCAGTAAGCAACTGATGACAACACTGAGATTAAAAATATTTTTTGTGGTCCCTGGTTGTTTCATCTTCTAGTTTAATAAGACAGTTACCACTTCAGAAAATACATTGGCAAAATTGTTTGTGTAATAACAAGATATTCATTTTGTTCTGATGTATTAATTTCCTTAAAAAATTACTAAAATATTTTGAGAATTAGAAAGATATTTCAGCTATTGTCTAGTGTTCTTTGTAGACTTCATGGCTTGATGATTCACGTCAACAGTTTCAGATGTGAAAAAAGCTCAATTGTATGTGAGCTTCAGAAAAAAAAACAAACAAGAAAAGCTAAAACAAGCTTCACTGTATGTTGTGTTTATTCAAGTAATAAAGAAAAATTCCTTGACAAGTTTAACATAAATAATATTTGCTGTTCAACTGGGGCGTAACAGGTAGGTTTAATGTCAGAATGGACTTTCTTTACATAACAAGAATTCTTACCCAAAATTCAATTCAAATTTCACAAGTTCGCATTTTTATATACTCTTGGCATAGTAGAAAGTTTGATTGTATCCAACTCAATATATTCCAAATAAGATACCTTATTTCGCATAGAGAAGTATCACTTTAAGAATCTTTTTCATTGCTGAATTACTTACAGAAGTTATTTTTAGAGAGGTTTAAGGATGCTGTCCATTATTCCTTTGGGAAAAAGCTATAAGTTATTCTTAAGCTGAGCAACACAAAATTTCTGTGAGGGATTCCCCTGTTAGCAGAAGCACAGCATTCAGAAATGTAAGACTAAGAAAAACTGTCCATGCTGTCAATATTCCAAAAATTAGAAAAGAAAAAAAGTGGATTTCAGCAAATCTCCAGATAGTAGCAAAGTGAGAACAAGCATCTTTTTAAAGTTATGAATTGAATTCAAAATTTGACTAAACTGCAAAATTTTTTGGTATCAGATAGATTTAACAAAAGGAAAGAGTGAACCTAACAAGAGAATACACACTGCAACAAAACATTACTGTAATGCTGTGTTTTGCAGAGCTGGACAGAAGAGCAATAAGTAACATGTATATAATTCAAACAAACTGAGAGCCAGAGTCAGACCTGTTATCCACACACTGCAGACACAAACAGCCCTTCTGTGAGCTTCTCTCAACCCAAGACATTGACTCACTTTTCATTACCTTCAGCATAGCCATATCAGTCAGACACTTCACTCACCAAGAAATCCCTAAAAATGATAATTTACTAAACAGTTTAAAATCACCTGGCAAATAACAAAGCAATAAAGAGCCAACAGATTTGCAGAGAACAGGCCACATTGAGCTATTTTAGTTTTCTTGGCAGGGTAACTGAGTTGGCAGATATGGGACAGCAGCAGTTGTGTGTCCCAAATTCAAGAGGGCTTTCTGGCATTGCCTCAGGTGACAGCCTCCTAAGCAAGCTCACAAAAAAATAGCACAGCTCTTAGAAAATTGTACTTAAAAAGTAGTTACAAATAATTTGCTCTGAATTTGGAAGGCCTAAATGTGGTCCTGCAAAACATTCAGCCTCAGGCCCAACTCCCTCTAATATTTTCTTTATTGACTGAGAGGAAAGAATCAAACAACTATAAAAATTAGAAGGGTCAAAAACTGGCAGTGGCTGCAAGAAGTTTCAAGGACAAGCCTAGACCGCAAACTGTTTATGACAAATAAGGAAGAAAAGTTCAGATCCAGAGAGATAAGTTAAATTAAGGTGCGCTTACAACATAATGCTTAGAAAATAAAAAGGTCTATACAGAGATATAAAATGAAAAATAATAATATTGACCAAGAGGGATAAATCATTATCATTAATCACAAACTCAGTGACCAACTGTGGGGAGAGTGCCTGCTAGAAGACACAGATGGCTGTGCCCAATTTTTGGCACTAGTTTCTAAAGAGATCTCTTGGTGAGTTCAGAGAAGGTGAAAAAGAGGGATAAGAAGTTGGAAAACACCATTTGAAGAACACCTGAAGGTAGGCAGTTTTCTGTCAGAAGAAGGAGGGAATGTCTATATATCCTTCCTATTAAAAAAAAAAAAAGACTAAGAGGGCAGCAATCATTTTCCATTTCCACTGCAAAAATGCACTAATTAACTTGATTTGGAGAAAAAGGTCCACATAAAACATCAGGAACTGTGACAATATGCGACAAACTTACTTCACTTATCCACTTCAGTTGCTTGCAGACCCTTGAGGAATTCACTTGAGACTTCTCCAAAGTCTATTTCTATCAGAATCAGAAATGCCTAGGCATCTTTAATCTCCAACACCACCCAGCGATAAGAAGATGGATTAGGTGATCGTCTTGGCTGTTCCCTTGCAGTAATTTCTATGAAGTCCAGAGCAGGCTTTGGTACTATGATTCAAGCTTCATGAGGGAAAGTTTAGGCTTGATGTGAGGAAGAAGTTCTTTACTGAAAGGGTGATCGGCCATTGGAATGCATTGCCCAGGGAGGTGGTGGAGTCGCCGACCCTGGAGGTGTTTAAGGGGAGATTGGATATGGCACTGAGTACCGTGGTTTAGATGATGGTTGGTGTTAGTGTTGGGTTATAGGTTGGACTTGATGATCTCAGAGGTCCTTTCCAACCTTGTGATACTGTGATACTGTGATACGTGGAAGGTGAAAAGGTACTACTATAACAACATAAAATACTAATACAAATAGATTCGTTAATTCATATTCACAGCTGTTTATCTTGCACGAATTATTTGCAAAATGACATCTCTAGTATAAATTGATACAGAGAATATATGAAAGAAACAACTAGCAAATAATGCAACAGGTTCACGGCACTTTTTAAGCCTGCTGCAGCTACTCAAGTATAGGTATGAAGCCAGATTATTTTCTTTCAGGAAAGCTTGATCTGGAAACGACTTCTTCAGGTGGTTGGTATTGTGTCTTGAAAACTAATGAATAAAACCAACCAATACAGATATATATAGCCAGTCTAGGGAATGCATGGGTTAAATCATAAAGTTTGAGGGGAAAAGCAACAATTAAAGTAATGGGTTTGCATTTCTGTGATTGATACAAAACCACTTAAAAAACAAGTTGTGCAAGTTTCAGCATAAGAACAGAGAGGGGGAGAAAAGTAATCTGTGCTGACAAAACACAAAGTCAAGAAACAGCCGATGTAGAATAGCATGTCCGATGATATGGATAACTGTAGAGGAAGCAGCTTATCGAAAAAACCTGTTTGAAGTCATTGCTCCTTGTAGCATTGAAGAATACAGTATATTTTTGTTCCTAGACTTTAGGGAATGAGATAAAAAACAGTAAAAACAGTCCGATACTCCTGCTTTAGAAACTGTCCAGCAAAGGACTCTGGTTTGGTCAGATCCTGCTCAGCCTTGAACCTCTGCTCTAAAGTTAAACCTAGATTGATTATATCTACATTAGCAAGTGGAATGATGCACCAGGTACATAACCATCACACGAAATAGTTGCTGTGGAGAACCAAACATCCATACCGCACACATTTTGGGGACACAAAGGAGGGGATGAAGAATTACATCCCAGCCTAAGCAGTTGAACTGCACTGAGTGGGCACACGGAACACATCCCCCAGCTTCACATCACTCAGAAAGAATCTATTTACGGTGTTCAAAGGCATTCTGCTGTGAGAAATCACAAAATTCACCCTCCTGATACAGACATTTCCCTGAAGGGCCTACAGATAAAACACAGTGATACAGCTTTATTTTAATCATATTTGGAAACCAAAAGGAAGAACAAAAAAATGGCACTGCTCCATTACATTTACTACAATATTTGAGTAATTTTCTTTCATATTAAAAATCCTATTAAAACACAAATTGTGCAATAAAATTTCTACAAGTTATTTTTATTTTAATGCCAACTGTTAATCGCACACTTATTAAACTTAGAAAATAATCTTGTTTTGCTCTGAAAGTAATGAAAATAGATTTGTTCTCTTTCCAATCAGGAAAAATAAGAGCTAGAGGATGCCCTTGTAATACACAAATGCAATGATTCAAATTCAGAATGTTCTGTTCTTTCAAGAGGACAGTAGATTAGTCTTATTCGTATTATTTATGCACCTTCTCAGTTAATTGTCTTCTAGATTTTCAAGAAGAAATCATATTGAACCATTTGATCAATAAGCTGGAAATACCTGTAGAGGACTGTCTTTTTTTTGCATACAACTATTATAATATCAGTGAAACTCATTTTGATGGAATGGGGAACCCATAATGAGAGGTAAATCATCTAAACCACATCTCTTACACTTGACTCTTGGTGAAAGTAAAACTGGGCTCACCAAAAAAAAAAATCTTCTGCTGTTCCTCATTTTAAAAATTCTTTAATTTGGTCCCTTCCACTTTTAATGGAATGTCAGTACTAGATTAAATTTACATTTACAAGCCATGGGGACACTCTCAGAAAAAAAAAAACACAAAATGAGTAGTTGATAAACCCACCTGCTTATTGAATGCCAGGCAAACTGAGAAAGACATTAGCCAGATGTCATGTTGAAAGCTCCCGCCTAGAAAGAGGCAGCACTATGCAGAGGAGTCCTTTCTGTGATCTGAGCCAATCCAACAGAAAAAAAAAATCTTGTCAATACAACTACTTTGTTGCCTTTCAGTTTTTAAAAGAAAATACAAAAACCTGAGGTGATGGCCTTTTTACAAGGGATACACCTTCTGCAGGGGTTTTGTTCTACTTTTAGTTGGGGACCTTTCAATATCAAGGCTGTTTGTAAAAGCTAGTTGTTAGCTCAAACTCTATGCAAGACAGGTTTTGGAAGCATTGATCAATAAAGTACTAACATTTCACTTCAGCTAATTTTAGTCATTTTTTTGGAATTTAAATGATGAAGCAGAACTGGTTGTTTTGTTAAAGTGAATTTTTTTAAAAAATAAAACTATCAGAAGCTTTTAATACTCCCAATTTGGGGAGATAATGTTACTTATCAAAAATACTAAGTGCATGCAGGAGTTTTCAATTTGTAGAAATGAATTTATCTAAAAATTGTGCTGATACATACTCAGAGGAAAAAGAATCCCCAAACATTTTTAAACAATTTAATATGAAAGCCCTTCAGGTTATTTCTCTCATAAAAGAGAGGAAAGGATTCTTCCAAGGGGAAATTACAAAGTAAACTGGAAGTTATAAGCTTTCAGGCAGAAAGCTATTACTATTTAACTATTGCTATAAACTATTTACTGGCCTGTTTTGATCAGTAAATAGAGAAAATACGAATGTCCTGTTTTAAATGGCAGGTGTAAATCATTATTAATTTTCTATTATCGATAGCATATGCACTAACAGAAGAAGTAGATGATCTTATAATTATAAAATTTAATTGGAAAAAAACTTAAACTGATAACTTTTCTTATCATGCTTCCCACTTCCCTCAGGATTACTGAGATTCCACACACACCCTTTTCTCTCTTTTTTTTTCCTCTTGTTAAACACTGAGACTATTGCCATGATTTCCTACATCCTGATATTGGTAACATCCACTTATTGCAGCTGCTACTTGAATCCCAGCTTCTCTCCTTCTTACAGATGTTCTTTGAAACCAAGCTACTGGTACACTGGCACGCACAGGGAAGAAGTTTTCATTATAGAATCACAGAATTATTTAGGTTGAAAAAGACCTTTAAAATCATCAAGTTCAACTGTAAATCTGATGCTGCTAAGTCCACCATTAAACCATGTCCCTAAGTGCCACAATTGCACATTTTTCCAGATCCATTCTGTGCACAACTAAAGGATTTCAGGGTACAAGGCTTTCATACCAACATCTTTCAGAAATAACAAATTCAATGTAAGACCTGTCTTCACACAGCCTAGGAGACCGAGAAAACCCTGTGCAGAACACTCCGGGGAGTGCCAGGACAGCCACAAGGGTGCCGTTTTGGAGATATCACTGGAGAACAACATTCCTTGTATTAAACTTGCTCCAGGAAGCCTCCATGTGTGCACTAAGGCTTATGGTGATGTCCAAAAACTAAGTATGTTTCCAGTTTCTTTTACAGTAACAACACTACTTGCTAGTGGATAACATGGATAACTGAACACACTACTGTTTTCAATAAAAGTTTAAGCCAATCAGTTTCTATGACTTTCTAAATAAAACAATTGGAAACTCATTTAAAAAAAAACCAAAATATTTATATTTACATTAGAGAACAAATTAAAAGGATAGACTAGAAAACACTTCTGAAGGACATGAAAATCAATATTTCCGAAGAACTTCTTTTTGATAGAAAACATTAACCTCTTCCTTACACTTAGCTCTTAATTTATGGGGTTTGGGGTCTTCTCAATACTAGTTAACTAAGAAATTAATCTAGATTAATAACAAATATTTTGGGATCACAGAAGGGTGGAGTCAGATTATACAGCAAGAAAAGCTCCCTTCCTAGAAATATTGTAGATTTGACTTGACAGAATCCTGAAAAACCTTATCTAAAGGCTCTGTTTTTAAAAGAAAGCTGAACCAGAAAGTTTCCAGTGGTCCCTTTCAACCTAGATTTTCTATGGTTGTACAAGAGATGAAATATTTCAGTCTCAATATTTCTGATCAAGAGATACTGACCAATTTTGTACTGATTTTAAATCTAAATCAAACTAATTTAGATCAATGGAAGGGGAAAAAAAACAAAGCAAATGGGATGACTTTTTCTGAGGAAATCACACGCTTTGCTTCCATCTAAATATACCATAAAAAATTCTTCTTTAAAATGATTTTTATTTGTTAAAACCTGTAATCAACACTGTAGAGTACCCTTTTACTTTAAATGAAGCATTAGAATATGTGGATTAAAGTGTTTAGAGTTTATTTTACTAGAAAAATTCCTTATATTACTTCATGTTTATTAACTACTATCACTTAAAAGTAACAAGGATAAATTGTGCCTACAAATCTGCTACTGGATTAATGCCAGCTGGTGTCCTGTAAGCACTTTACACCTCACAGGAAACACTGCTTCCAACACAGCTGAAAACAAATATTTTCTCAACTAGCAAGCTGTTTATTGTATGCTGGAGTGGTTGCTGCCTAGTGAAAGATTTTGATTAAGTTACTTTTGCAGTACTGTTCATGTTTGCAGAAATTTCTGGGGAATCTGTTTCTGGCATGAAGATCTTATTATCCACTTATATATTATATGTTATTATATCCACTTATATTAGTATATCTTATTATTAGCACTTATTATCCACAGTCAGGCTTTAAGCATTTCATATTTTAATTACTTTCAGTATCAAAATAACAACTCACATCAATATCTAAAATAGAAATAAATAAAAACCCAAACACCTCCCCACCCCCAAAAAAAAAATCAACCCACCCAAACCATAAAACATTCCACATAAACAGTCACTGGAAAGGAACAACACTGCAGAAAGAAAATACACCTTTGTCCTTACTTCTCTGCTTTAGCACAAACCTGTATCCCTCTTGTAAACTATGGAGAAGCAAAAATCCAAAAAAACCAATGTTTTTATACAAGTATCATTAGTGCCATTGATCACCCAGTACACCATTTCAAACTCAACTCCGAGTAAGTTCATTGTTTGGGTTTTTTTAGTTTTTGTGTTTTTTTTTTTTTTTTTTTTTTTTAGACTGGAGGGCAATGCATTTTGTTAGAAAAAGATCTTCTCCCCTACAGGAAGATAATTACGTGATCTGTGATCTGAAGTCTGACTCAGTCCAGAAATACACTGGCTGCAGCAGAGATTAATGCAGTGGATCACACTGAGGGACCTTCTTTCCTTGCCTGACCTCAAGGAGGCTGTCACATTTCCACCATTCTGCTGGTTCCTCTCAGTACCTTTATCTTTAGCTTAACAATTACTACTAAGTTTTCTACCTGCATTTATTTTTTCAAAGTCTAGAATCCACTTTCAAGCCTTTCTCTTCAGGAATACACACAAGAAAAATTGAAAATATTACTTATAAGTAAATCTGCTGAGAGTGGCTAATAAAAAACTAAGAGCTCTTTACCCTCCTCATGATTCCCAGCTGCTGTTTTTCTCTGCAACAATCAGTGTAAGTAGAAAATAAATTTGAGGGTAAAACACAGAACAGGAAGCATTTAAAAAATGTAAACTGAATGTTAACCAAAATAGTTGTTAGTCCCAATTACATGTTTGGTGCAACATATTGAGCTTTATGAAAGCTCAGAATACAGCTTGTCTGTCAAAGGAAAGATGCATTTAGCAGAACCCAGATGAGGCCCCAAACATAAGCAACCATGATCATGCTTACAGCACCCTATTAAGGTGAGCCAGGGCCCCTGTAATTAACCCAGGGGAATCTCAACATTCCCTCTAGCAGCCACCTTGTTACTGAAGTACTGGCAAACACAAACATTTAAGCCTGTATCCTACAACATAGCTGCATGCAAATGCCAATATTTTCCTCCTTATTCAGCTAAATGTAAATAAATCATGATCTGTAATAATATAAACCATCACACTGAGGAATCAAATAACCAAAAGGCCTGTGTTCAGTATCAGACATGAAGGCCTTAATACTGAAAGCTATTTCCAAATCATGCATACAAATAAAACAGTTGAAAGCAAATACCTGAGGTTCACTTAAGAGGTGGTGAGGCTCTTCCTTTGAAAAAAAATTGCTTAAAGCATGGTTTCTGAAAGCAATTTCTGTCTAAAGGTAGTTCAGTACAACAGTTGGATATGTTGTCAAAATAAGAATGATAGATCTTCAGATGACATCAGGGCAACAAAGAGGCCAAAGATGGGGGTTTTAGGCTCTTCAGTGAAAACTCAGTGAACCAGATACCAGGACTCACATTCTCGACCTACATCGAGGCATCGTATTTCAGTTCATTATATTGTTGGCGTAAATCAATATTGCTCTGTTGCTTTTGGTAAACCTGTGCAGATAAGTAGGAACTCAGTTGCTGGCCTTATGCAGATAGAAAGCTAAGTCAATATGGAACTTCCTATGCACTCCAGTAACATACAAAAAAAGTCACCAGCCATGTAAACCTCAACTATGTCTTGGTTCTCTAACTTTTGAGGTGATCTAATTTCAGCAAAGAGGTGTTTGGGAAGGCATTGACATCTTTTTCGTATGCTGCAAATAATTGTTGGAAATAACAATAAGAAACATACTAACATCAATCTTTTTCTAAAAGTCAGTGAACTGGAATTTGTAAAACTGTCCAGTGATAGATTTTCATTTAACATTTAGTTGTCTGAAGACAACAAATTTTTCTTACAAAATCTTGGCTAATCCAGCATGAGTTTAGGTAACATAGGAATGGTTTTCCCTGTGAGAGTGCTAGTGGGAATCTGTTGACTTGTACTAGCATAAGTTTTGTGAAAGGGCTGAACCACTGATCAAATTTTTCATAGAAAAAGAGCTGTATCTCAAATAAAATTTCTTACTGGGACCCTCAACTTTTAAGTAGTGATGTTTGTAAATAAAAGGTAATTTAGTATTAAACTTGAGCTATCATTTGAATATCCGTATCAGAATGCTAATAAAAAAACACTGCAAAAGTTGAAGAACAATTGTTCCTCGTGTATTCTTGCTGAAACAAAGGGAGTGTGCTTACCAGGCTATAAATACCTGCGGTCTGGAGAGTTCACTGTAAGGTTTAAATAATTACAGCATAGAAATGTAATGGGAAAAGTGTCTTTCTTGAAACAGATGGCAAAGTAATGTATTCTATACAGTTAGCACATTCAAAGGCTCCCTGGGAATTAGTTCAAACAAACTTGGAAAACAAGAAGGTAAGCACAGCCAGGATGAGGAGTTATAAAATTGCCCTAATTCAGGCAAAAGGATTGGTTGGATAAGATTTGTATTACCTACTGCAAAGACCAGAGAAAGTGAAAGAAACTAAAAACCTGTGGAGAACTTTGGTAACTCATTACCGTAGCATACACACTGCTGTATGAGGCAGAGGCAGGAATTATATTTAGCAATGCAACTGAAACCAGTGTTTTGTTCTAAATGTTATATTCTCTGTCTTTGGTGAAGGGAAGTTATAAAAAGTTCCTGCAAGGTATAAATATTTTGATTGGCATTTGAAATCCACTTTGAGGCCTCCTGCAAGACCAAGCGATGCAAAAAAGAATTAATCTTGTCATAAACATATTTGCATACATATTTATATGGCATATGAAAAGCTGCTTCAAAGCTGCTCCGCTGTATGTAGGCAAAAATGAATTTTCCTGCATGAAGATGAGGAGAAAATAATTTCACATCCATCTTTGACTATATCAACAATTTCCAACATTGCTGAAATTATTCATTCACAAACTACATTTCTCCATTTGCTTCTCTTCCTTAAGTGTTGGTGGTCTACTAGAATCTGTCCTAGTAGAGTGGTGTTTTCTGTACCATGCTCAAGTACTAACAAGAAACCAGCTTATTTAACAGATAAAGCACTAGAGGCAGAACTCTTCTCCGGCACAGTAATTCACCTTGAATAGATTATTATTCAGGAGAAGAAAAAGTTCCGAATTAATTAAGAATAGGATGCTCTCAAACAGTGAGGAATTGATTGAAAGAAGAAAGAAGAGTTTTCATCTTTGCTTTCTTTTCTTCTTGTACAATACATATTTGAGACATTTAGTAAGCTCCAACATAGCTCGCTCTTTCAGCCTTCTATTTCTAATAGTTTGTATTTCTAGCTCAACTTCTTCTCATTCTCTTCCTTTTGAAATTCTCTGCCAGTTACCACAGCAAATGCTGTTTTAACTCACAGAAGTGGCTTAAGTCTCCCCACTGGCAGCACTACCCTGCTTTTCCTTCTTGTTTGGAAAGCACTATCACATCTGTACACTTCAGTCTGAGAACAAGCAACTCTGCAAGCTCAGTTACATCTTTCTCTCTCATCTCCAAATCCAGAGATGCAAAAGCCTTCTTTTTTTCCCTTTTTGTTTATGGAAGCTTGTCCTTGTTACCAAAAATGTCCCAGAAGAACCATTTTTCTGATCTTGCCTTATGTTCAAAATCCTTTTTCTTAACAAGTTAAACATGCCATTGGAATTGTATACACAAGACGTAAGATATGTTCCCTTACTTCCTTATACTGTGTTATAGCTGCAGCCAAACAACCGTGGGACAACTCCAGGGCTACATTTGCAAGTTTTTGGCTTCCTGAAATAGGATGCCATGATTTACAAACTAGTCCTTTTTGTTTTTTAATTTTTATTCCCATGACAGCCATTGCACACTCACTGGTGTTCCTTTGTGATTTGTCTCCAAGCCTGAAGTCAAAATTAAGTTGTCAAAGAATAGTGGATTTGATTTCCCAGTTCAGCTCTGGACAGAAAAGCAGCTCTATCAAGCCTGACCTACTGTTAAACACTTGTGGCCAAGAGCCAAAAACCATGATCATCTAAAAGTTAATTGTGAGGTTTCCTTGTTCCTCCCAACAAATTGCTCATCAGCTCTTCCCCCCCAGGATCACTTAACAAGCAGGCTCAGTTCATCCTGAGAGATGAAGGTTTCGTTTCCCTGTGCAAGAACTGCTACTTTGGCAGATGAGATTCACTCTTTTCCTCTCTAAGGGAAGCACTAAAGGTTTGTGTCAGCAACCCGGGGATTACAGAAATGTGTGGTGGGTTGCTAATCCTACAGAGTAGATCAAGGCCCAGAAAGTCACAGAAAATAGCTATGTCCATTTTCTTTTTTTTTTCCTCCTGTCCAGTGGCAGGCTTAACTACTTTTCTCCCTAGAGTTTCAGAGAAAAATCCGAGCCAAAACAAAAACACAGCTAATCAAGGTATGGTTTCCTTGAATAGATTGTTAACACCAGAAGAAGGGTGTTCTCTATTCTTTCCTTTCTGCCATGCCCCGTATCACACTGTACTGACCCCGCCACCTATGAAGACCATTCAGTTCACTTGAATTCATTGCACTATTGCTAAGCCCAGGGACAGGGAATTGGAGTGGAAATAAAGAGCCAGAAGCAAGAGAAAGAACCGGAGGGAAACCCAGTCCAAACTCCAGCACAAAAGACACTTCAACTCAGCTCCATAACCATCTAATACATATTCCTAGGTGGTCATTGTGAAGTTGTCTGTCTGTGAAGCCTGAGATACCACTACAAAGTAAGAAGGGCCTCTTCACAGCAAACTTATTGTGGCATGGTACACACAACACATGTACCTAGGTTTACCCAGCAGAGCACCTTCTTCGATATGCAGTAAAATGGGCCTGACATTTCAAGAGCGCTGTGGAGGACCTGCTAACCCTTTTTGTTTATAGTAAGCACTGAAATGAAAGATGTTTTTTTCCCCTATCAGAAAATCCAGCTTTTATTATATTACTTTAAATAAAATTCTAAGTGTCCATGTAATATAGAACAAAAAGGGTTTATATAAACTTCTCCCCTTCTAGTTGCGTCCTCACAAGGCAAATGCTTTACTTCAGCTTAGCTTTGTTTCAGCTCACACTGCACGGAGCTCCCTACAGCCCAGAGGCCAGGCTATGCGCTGGCTCCTGCTCACCAGCCACTTCTGAACCCCATGATGCTGCAGACTCCCTGCATGTGAACTCACCCCATGTTGCCCTCCCACACTACAGATGGGGAGGTTTTCCTTCCTGAGCACATCCACATTTCAAGGAAGCGTCCAACTCCCTCCCCTCCGTACACAGGGTCTTAAGTCAAGAGTCTCCAATGAAGAACTAACCAATGAAACAAGGGTTTGTCTCGTGACAAGAGAAATCAATTCTAACTATTTAAGGATTTTACTTAAAAAACCTCCAAAGCCAAGACAATATTTCCTCTTATTCAGTGTGAAATGTCTACTAATGTTTCCTCTGGAAGTTTTAATAAAATTAAACAGATTCAGGCAGCAGTACAAACCCCAGCAAGCTGCTTCAGTGTGTGCATAACAGTCCTGAACTGGCTAGCAAAACGCCAGAGATTACCAGAGAGCAGACAACTGAATTATCCCAGGCTTGCTGATACCTCAAGTCAAAGAAGAAAAAAAAAGAAAGTTCTTTTTGCCCCCTCTACCTGTCCCCAGCTTATTCAGTCTTTTTGGACCTCATCTTGCTTTGCAACTTCCAGTAACATGTGGCAGCACATTATCTTTGTTTGAGAAGAGATCTGCCCAGCAGGTCTTTGAGGTCTGCTTCTTATTCCCCAGGATGGTGAAAGGCAGATTGATTTGCAGTGGTACTTTGGCCAGTCCCTGGCTTCTCATTTACTTCTTTACAAGTTTTATGAAGGATATGAACTGCATGGCTGCCAGACTTTTATGACTTCATCTGTAACATTTACCGTGTGCCTTTCCCAGTTTGAGGTTGTTTACTGCAGAGTCAGCCTCTGCCAGAAAAGGTGAAGGTTATTTTATGGCTATGCAGATGATTGTATTGCATTCTGTATTGTCACTAATGTCCCCTGATCTGCCACGCAGCTTCCCAAAATACACTTTCCAGGGATCCCTAATGATTTCCTATACTGTTCACACTTTGCCATCTGCTGCCCCAACAACACTGTCACAAGGTATGGGTCTTTTGGTTAGATAGAGCAAGAAAGTCCTTATTTTCTTTCAGCAAATCCTTTGTTTCTATTTGCCTCCTCAGCCATAATTGTTCACTTTCTGTAGCTTTTCAGAGGGTGTGATACAGAAATTAGTTCCAGTGTCTACAATGGGTGCTGCCCAAGTTGTTATGTCACGAGCAGCACACACACAAAAAAAAAGCAGGACAAGAGTCCAGGCAAGAGCAGTAGATAAAGGCTGAAGGAAAACATCCCCCCATAAGCTATATCAAAACAAGACTACTTTTCTAATAGAGATTGCTGGATATAGTGGAAGGTAGCAACACTCGTATCAGAAAGGAGACTTGGGTTACAAAGTTCCACAAGGACCAGAGAGACAAAAATGTCAGTTATTAACTGAGGAATTTGGAAGGTTTCCATGGCTGAAAAAAAACTTGCAGAGCAAAGAAACTCCAAAAACTGCCTGTAGAGTCACCGCAAGCAGTCCCATCTCTGTAGGGAGAGTGAAAGGAAGAAGCTATTTCTTATGGCCATGAGCAGTGCTTATCATTATTGCCCAAGTGCAAATGCTGGCTCTGCTCCTGGTGAGGTGACACTGGTACCCTCCATGCACTTTTATGCTTAATGCCTTAGTCTGAGCTGTGTTTCACAGCTGCAGCATTGCATGCAGGCCACAGCTCCTCGAAATTTCTTTGGTATAAAAATTAAACTGTCTGTGATAGACCTCTCTGAACACCTTCACTGAGCTGCTTTTTCAAAGAAAGCAATTCTTCAGTGCTTTGGAGAAATCAGGTACAGGTCCCAAACAAATTCCCTGAAGGGCTTAAAAGTCTTTCAAAAATAAATACAGCCTCCAGATCCCAAGTAATTTATCAAGAAAAATGGATCTTAATTTTTGAATTGTTCATACAGCATTGAAACGCTTGGGAGAATACTGAAGTTTTCCAGTTGTTGAAGTCTGCATCCCTACTGTCCTTTGAAAGTGATTATCAAGAGATTTCTCCCCAAAATATTACCGTAGTCACAGTTTCCTTGTCACACTGCTCAGACAAAGGTGACACATGAATTGAAAGATGTTAATCATTTACAAAGTGGAATATTTCGACCTCAGAATAGTGTGCATGCGTTGTGCATAAACATATGTATTTTAGAAGTATATCAGAAAACTGGGGCATCATAAGCTACCTTATTTCCTATGCCCATTCTATTCAATTCACTAGAAAAAGTATGCATGAAGCTCTCATTTTGAGTGTTTAAGAGCAAGGTGAAAAACAGTGAGAACTTACAATCCTTCTCAGAAATAGTTCAAATAAAACAACTGCCAAAGTGTATGAACAAAGCATTCTCTGATCCACTATTCTTCCTGCTTTCAAATATATTCTCCTTCCCTCACCTCCTGCTCGGGTACATGTTTATCACGCCACATTTTCATCTCAGCTGTATTATTTCATGGCTTATAAGGATATACAGAAACTTACAAGGGCTGAGTGATGTCTGAGAGCAAATTACAGCTTCTTGGCAAAATACCATCTAAAATTTATACAATTCCTGTGTCAAAATAGAAGCTAACAAAAGAATATCTTTGCTCATGAGCATAGTGTTGCAAACAGCCTTTGGGTGAGGGCAATCACTTACATGACACATGCAAATCCCATGAAGAAGTTTCATAATTAAAATGAGTTTTTCAGTAGTCCTGTAATACCCATTTAAAACATAGCCATCTTCAATTTCTTACTGTGTTCTTACTGTTCCCTGCAATAAGACCAGTATGTGAATCTGGTAAGGCTGTGGAAAAGACTCCAGCGTATTTTGTGCACCCCATATAATTGCTCAGAGCTCAGGTATCCTCTCTTTTGTTATAATCTGTCAACTCTTGAAGTTTCATCTCTTTCCATTCATATGACAGTGAGAAAGGGAATGATTAGCCTTTCCTACTTCCTCTTGATAATGTAAAGCTATAGATATCACTGCAATAGCTAACAAACTAGAATTTAAGGATTTTTTTATTACACAGGAAAGTTTAATAAACCTACAGCTAAAACAAGTGATTATTACATTTTTCATACAGCAATTTGATTTTGTGTCTAACAGGGTACTTTTTGCCTCCTTTCCAGGCTTCCCATCATTTTCCAAATGAAGTTGGACTTTACTGTTTAACCTATAGATATTTTTGGGGGGACTGCAAGGTGGAGTGTTTTTTTCTGTATATTTTTTAAATAGGTGGAATTTATCTTAAATTTCAAAAATAAAAGTCATTACAACTCCACGACAAAATCACTACTTCTGTACAACTAGCAGTGAATATTTATGTGATTCTGTGACATATCACTCCCCTGCCTTCTGGAAACAAGAATTTCAAAATCAAGTAGGGAAGAATGGTAGGGAGAAACCTTCAGCAGGCTTTGCAAGAAATAGGAAGCCACTATTTATCCTGCCATGAAAAAAGATAAAAAGCATATTAATCTTCTCCTTTGCAAGTGTAATGGACAGACAGTGAACTACTAGTTCTTTTATGAAAAGCAGGCTGTTGAGACCTTTGATAGGAAATAGTTTAAAGTTTTAGCTAATGTGGCTTTATCCGTGGAGCTAAGATACGGACAGAAATCACTTTAAAAGAGTGAATGTAACCACAGAAGACTCATCTTTGAAATTAACCCTCAATCACATCTTAACAGCGATCGTCTGTGTCATATTCTCATTTTAGGAGGAAACCTGAAGAGGACAGTTTTACCATTGCACATGCTGACAACGCTGTAGAAGCACATGGACAGCCCCAGGACCTGCCCAAGGTGATAGAAGATGAGAGAACTGGGATCACTTGTGCTGAAAGCCCGAGAAAATATGAAAGCCTGCAAGACTTCTCCGCCTATTCCCCCCAGTGGGCCTTCAGTCACCCCAAAGATCATGGCACAGCTGACAAGGTATCCCAGGCACACTGGGGCAACCCCAGTCTTTTGAAAACTCAAAGACTCTCTCTACTGTTGACCTAAGTCATTGCAGTCCCTGGAGGTAAGACTTAGATTTTTCACACGAAGAATAAAGCCAAATTCTTCTGGCAAACAGGAATTTAGACCTTACCTCAGTGGTTATATACAGAATACATTATTTTTCAGAGCTGCCTAAAACCTGCATGTTTTTTTGTGACCAAACATGTACTTCGTTATTTAATGTAGAGGAAAATTTTACCATGCTGACTTTGACTGAGCAGCAGTTAAGTCTCCACATTGTTAGCTAGAATGGCCTGTCCTTTTCAGCGAGAATCACTTAGCATTAGCTGTCCCTACAAGACCAGTTCAATTTGTGAAAGCTATAAAAACTTTTTTTTGTATTATTCAGTTCCTCCACCCTATGGAATGAGATATTAGCTTTTGTTGTAAAGCCATTACTGAGAAAAGGATACATAACACCTTCTCCTCTTAAAATAATTGACAGCATAATAACTGTCACTGTTGTGAATGGTAAAAACAAGAGTGACAGACAAATGGGATTTACACCTGGAAATTTTCTCTTGAACACGTTACATCTACTGTTTCCTCACAACATGGGTGAAAAGCATAGTGCAAAAAATGGAGATGTACATGTATACACTGTATAAACTGTAATACTGAGGATCTTTTCATTCTTTGAAGCATAAAGGTTATTCCATAAACAATTCTGATTTTGGTCACCTACCTTTGGATGAGGTTATCAGACAGCTAAAGAGAACACGTGGTGGTTTTTGTTTGTTCTTTTTGGGGAGGGGGGAGGTTGGTTTTGTTGTTTTTTGGTTTTTTTTTTAGTTTTTGTCAGAAAACACGGATTCTGATATTTAGTTCTGTGTGTCATTCTGGAAACATACCATTTAATGTGCCTCTCATTTCCTAGCCTGTGAAATGGACACTGACATTTTTGACTAAGGTTATGTTTCAGATGTGCCTACAAGTATATTTCAGTTCATTTATGAACTATGTAGCTACTACGTGATCATTCAATAAAAGCTGAGATATTAAAAAAAGATCAAGCCTCTAACACTGGAATTGCAGGTACATAATGTGACTTAAAAAAAGTCTGGGAAGTCTGATATGTTGCTGCTACTGAGAACAACTAGGGTTTCCCCACTGCCTTCAGCTTGTGATGGACTTCTCTATGATTCTAAAGAGAACATCTCGTAATTTTTGTCCATGCATACTTCTCATTTTAGTATTTAGTCATTTACAGAGAAGTCACGAATAACTGAATTACATATTCAGATATTTCAACTTTTCTTTGAAGCCTAAAAACTAAATAAAATAAATGTCTATTTATAAATGTACATTTTGTTCATTCTAGTGTACAGTGCCTGAGATAATCACCTGAGGAAGCGATATTTTTAAATCAATGTTGCTTGCACAGTTCAGAAATATTTTAGAACAAAAAAGCTCACTTATACAACTTTGCTTTGAAGTTTTAGCTTAGAAATAAAAAAGCAAGTTCTTACAGTTGTTAGTAAGTCCTCAAATTCATGCATAAATGTTTAGTTAATTCCTGTATTCATCTGTAAAGACAGGATAGTTTGCAGCTATGAATTGTGAATGCCTTTAAAAACAAAAACATACTGTTTCCTGAGACCAAACCCTAAATTGACTTTTTACACTCTGCTATGGTGCATATATAGCTGTTAAATTAATTACTACATTTGGTACAGTTTCATTACAGCCACAACTATTTAATACCCCATAGTAGTAATTCTAAATAGAAAATTAAATTATGCATTTGCTTTAGTTCAAGTTATGTAAACTATCTAGATATATAACAACATAAAATCTCTTTGAATAATAGATTTATATGGATATGATGGTTTTCACAGGTATTAAACCCGGTCAACTTTAGTAAGGCAAGGTAGGCGAGGAGAAAAATCATAATACTATAGATATTGAACCTGTTAGGTAAGTACAGCCTAAGGGCAATTGTTTGAACAGGAGTGAATAACAAAATGGAGAGTCATAGCAACAAGATTCAAAACAATTACTGATTGATTACTTCTGAGATTACCTTAGATAGCAAATTTAAGAGAGCAGTGTTGTAAATGTAGAAAGTAATGAGTGGTCACAGAGAATAGATTGTGAACTGTCTTCTTACTCAGCTCACCAAAAAGATCATAAGAAGTAAAAGCACAGGGCTGAAGCACACACGGGAACCCCACTAAGCCCACGGGGCCCTCAGCTTTGCGGCCACAGCACTGGGCACAGGCTCACAAACATAATGCCTGAAGGACACAGCCTCCACGTCATCCATAGCTTCTTACATCTTCCTCAAAAAATCTGTGCATGCTGGAAGCATCCTTTTGGAGACAAAATATTGCACTTAATGACAAGAAGTATCATTCAGTATGATTATTCCCAAGTAATGACAGATAAAAGCAATGAGAACATGACTATTCTATACGAGGCAAGAAACTGAACAGCCTTTAAATGTGGCACAGCACAGAGTGATACAGGTAGCACAGCTAGACAGTCCTTAGATTCCCCCCAGTCCTCGCAGTGGAAAGGCCACTTACCACTCCCAGCTGCTTTTCAGTTCAGTGCAACCTTAACTGTACTTATGTTTGCAGGCCAGAGGCAGGGACTTCAGGGCCCATGCCCACCAGACCCTTTCCACAGCCATCTGTTTGCACTAACGTCACTAGTGCCCAGGTATTTTGAAAACTGGAAGCTTCATTGAAAGTCAGTAAAGGATTTCATTTCAGGGAAAAAAAAAAATTCTTCAGGTGGCTTGTAACTCAAAGAATGAGATAAAGCTCAAATTCTGTAATTGGAGCTTTTATCCAGCTTAATGGAAATTGCCAACAGCATATCACAGGGAGGCAAAAGGTTGTTATTTAATTTGGTATGATTTTTAATGTGAAAACATAAACAAAGCCACCTTTTTAACAAGTGATCATGCAATAAAAGCCGCAAGTATGCTCATGGCAATACTTCCCTGGCATCATGCTATGATGCTTACAATGATCTTCTTCAAGCTTTTCCAAATTGCTCTCAAAATGAAGCTAACAGATACCCTGGCAGGTTAATAGAACAGCTCTGCTTTTAGATGCTCACGCCAAACAGGTCATCCATGGATATTAACAGCTAAGAACAGTGCTATTAGATTAAATTGCATATTTACCAGAAACACATTAAACATCTTGCCCTCGGTAACAGGTTTTTCTTTTTTAAATACAGTTAATTTTTAAAGTATTTATGCGAACTGAGAGACTAAAGTCAAAGAGGTTGTTAGGCTGCTTGTGAGCTCATCTTTTCCTGAATTTTGTCCTGAGAATTTGATTAAGGTCAATGACAAAAAAACCACAGGAATACAATATTTCCCATCATTAACTAGATCTATAGATTTTTAAGGACAGAAGGCAGCATTGTATTATCTCATCTGAACTCTCTTAAGCACAACTCAAAGAACACTAATCTGAACCTGAACCTTACTTTTGAACAAAACAGGCTGTATTCTGTCATTCAGAGTGGCCATCACTGGATAACTTACTTTGCGGTGCAAAAGCAAGGGGATTACACTGAAGAGCAAGAGATGCAGCAGCTGCAGCGGTCCTCAATGCAGCAGGGTGGAGCACTCCACGCCCTTCCAAAAGGAGACCATCTACTTAAACACTGTGGGGGCTGTGGAGTTGTGACAGCATTGCAGGACACCAAGATGAAAGCATTCAGAAACTTAAATAAGAAAACAGAAACACAGTTTCTTTTCTCTAGAAGTCTAAACCAGATGCCAGCCATGTCTGTCAGAGTATAGAGTCTTGAGTTTTGACTGAATCAAGTGCTTTTCACACAGTTTTAATTGAATTACTGTTTCTGATAAAACAAATTAATTCAAAACAAAGGAGAAAGACAAGAGCTAAAAACGAAATCAGTCTTTACTGGCCTAAAGACCTACTAATTAATCTGTATCAAACATCCAGCCTAGCTTGTTAATGGCAAATATGAACCACATGAACTATATAGAACATAAAACCAATTCAGTACCGAGATTGATATGCTTCTTCTCCCAGACATTCTTTTCTTCTCAATACAATTACTGTAGAACAGCTACAGAGGTAAGGAGGTAAGGGCAATGTTATGTCTGTGCATCCTCATCCTATTCTGAGCTATATTCATGCCTGTTGAACTTCATCAATTTCTGTAGGACACGCTGCTTGCAGGGGGATGCAGGACAGCAATAGCCAGAATACATTTTAAATATAGGACTAGATAGTAAAGGCTCGTTATATGGAGTCCAGAAGTTATGGATTTTTTGATCACAGGACATCTCCCCTCCTTTCAATACCTGAGAGTGCAAATGAGCAATAGTTGTTTTTTTCTTTAATGGCAAACATCCTTCCTGCAGGAGATGTGCTAACACGCAGAGAGAACAGTTACAGAAAGGTTGAGAAGAGGAGGGAAATTCTCCCTCCCCAGTGTTGCCAAGATTTTTGCATACCATCTCAGAACTAATGAGACTGAAAGTGTCATAGGTGAGGGAAATTCTAGATACTGACTCCAGTAACAACCTGCCTATTTTCACACCTTAGATCTCTTCAAGACTCCACTGAAAAAGAAATTGACCTAGGATGACTCAAACACCTCTCTCAGTGCTGCTCTACATAACAGCCATTCAAAACAATAAGAGTAATGGTTCAGCCATCCAAAAAAAATAACAGAGTAATAGTCTACAAATGCAAAAAGTTGATGCTATTATTTCAGAAGTGTTTGCACTCCCTTGCCCATCACAGTGTAAAACACCATGAATAAAAGCCATTTTGCCCTCAAGAAACAAACTTTTTTTTAAAAAAAAAGCACCCTGAATTTGTCACAGGCAATTTATTTAGAACAGCTGAAAGAAAAGCTATTTGAGAAAGACAGTGAATGATCTTGTTAAGAGCCTCTGCAAAAGTACTGGAAGACCTTTTTGTCTGCTGAAAAAGAAATTTCTCATCAGGTGCAAGTTTACTTCCCAAAAAGTCAAGCTGAAAGCTTATCGGATTGGCAACGGATTACCTTACTTACAGCCATGTAAGTAATTTAGTGACACTGTGTTGAAATAAGATAAGACTGGGAGTAATTAGATACTTATTTAACAGACAAAACAGCAGAATACTGCAAGGAACACAGACTTTCCACCATCTGCTTCAGGCCCTTTAAAGGTCGTCTGGATCACCTGAAGTGCACTTGTGCCTGGTAAGCTTAATTAAGAGCTCAGTGTAGAGTTTCACAAAGAAACAAATCACTAATCCTGCAGTCAAAACCAGGCAAATACATATGTTTAGCTTAATGCTTTGCAAAGCTATTCTGGACCAGAAGATTTTACCTTATTATGATTGTGTAAAACCTTGTAGGGGCTCACTAGGAAATGCTTAAGTATTATCTCAGTGCTCAGGTACTTAAAAAAAAAACCAAAATCAAGTCAACACTATGAGGTCTTGGTAAATATTTCTAGAACCCCTTTTCTGTAAGAGAAAAAGAGGTTCCTGGTTTCTGACAGAATTTATTTGAATCCTGTAAAATCCGGACTGACTGACACTATGTCAAAAGAAAGCATCTTCTCATTCTGTTTTTAACATCTTCTTAACATCTTTTGCTAATACAGTTACCTCTGACCATCAGCAGCCCTGCCTTCCAACACCAAGAACAGAGGGCAGATCGTCAAACCAATGAAACACCTTCCTTCCACCTTGGCAGCTTCGAAGTAAAGTGCAGAAAGATTAGCAAGCTTTGGGAAGCAGAGTCAAATTCTTACATTTGAAATGGAAGTGAACCATTTTCATTTGGCCAATACTGACTTTTCTTCAATTTACCCAGCTGTAGAGCAATGACACTTGGACAAGACAGTACAAGGTCAGACTCACTCCTACCGTAGTACAGATCATGAAGTGCTTTGGCCGTGAACTATACGTCCCACAGCAAACCTACTGGACCCAAAGCATCATAAATATGTCTCTTTTCAAGCACATCTTTGTCTCATAATGCACAAAGGAAAAAACCCACAGATCTGTGCTTTGTGAAGTCATGTAGCACAGTTCTCACTGGTGACAATGGCAAAAGACACCCAAAACAACTGGAAAACAGTAATGTTCTGACAAGAGTGTTTTTATCACACCAATACACAAAGGTGATATCATAATCTATCATGATCACATGATACTTCCTCCACTTTTTTTCTTTCCACTGGCATTGCTTTAGGTTCTAAACTTAACTTTCCGTTCTACCAGTACCTGTGAAGCTTTTATTAAGTCCCTCCCTGCAATACACCTAACTGATGAAGGAATTATTTGCCAACTTTTTAGGAAGTGTGGGGCTCATGCTCGCATATACTGTGTCAAATATGAATGTGTATGACATATTGTGTTATTATCACTTCAATCACTAACAGAAGCAAAAAATAAAAAACCCAACAACAACAAACCAACACATCCAGGTAATTCAAAGTGATTTGTTCTTCAAGATAGCCCCATTTCTGTAAATTACTTCATAATGGTATCACTTGTCTAAAAAACACAGATAGAATTACGAATAGGTATATTAAATGCAGCTGAACAGAATAACACATAAAGAAGTGAAAAATCCACACGCATCTGCCTCAAATGGGAGGGAAACCCACTTAAATATCCTGAAATAATTTTCTGCTTTGTTGAGTCATAAGAAACTTCTTTCCTTATAGAGCTTGTCAGAAGTGCTCTAGCATCTTTCTTAAAAGCATTTTTTAAGAATCTTCCTTGAACGTATGACATTTTAAAACACTCAAGTTTTTCAAAGTTACAACATGGCAATATTACAATAAGACATTAAAAATATAAAAGCAAGCAAAAGGAATCAGTGCAAGGTTTTTAGTAGATATGAATATCCTTAATCAATTGAAATCTAACATTATTCCTTTAGATCTTTCTTGACTTTAAAGCAAACGTGAAGTTATGTTTGATTGAGCCCGATATAGCTCAAAATCTGTCATAATGACAGGAAGAGTAGCTGGTAAATTAAGAAAAAACAGTTTTGGTATTAAAATAGGTAGTGTTTTGTATGTGAAAGCAATAGCCAGCTCTGAATGAAATGGCAAAAAAGGTTTTCTTGACAAGTGCAAAACTGACTGCAACAGCTGTAATGTGTCACAGCATCTGTAATTAACAAGTCTCAACTGCTCAGTAGAGATCTGAGTGCATCATGACACTCAGAAAACTCCTACCTCTCTTGTAAGCACATAAGACTAATCACGGCAACATTACCAATTAATTACAGAGCTTTTTCTTAAGGGAGATGGACACATTTCGTACAGGAGAGTAACATCTGTATGATCCATTGGCAGCAAATACATCAGCCTGAACAGCCAGATGTGTAGCCTGAACACAACAATATGGTCTCTTATTCATAGAATCATAGAATGGTTTGGGTTAGAAGGAACCTAAAACATCATCTAGTTCAAACCCCCCTGCCATCTGCAAGGATACTTTCCACTTGATCAGGTTGCTCATAGCCTCATCCAACCTGGTCTTGGAACTACTCCAGGAATGGGTCATCCATGACTTCTCTGGGCTACCACAGAAATTCCAGTGCCTCACCACCCACACAGGAAATTTTTCTTGCTAATATCTAATCTAAATCTCCTCTCTTCCAGCTTAAAACCACTACCTCTCACCACATTCCCTAATAAAGGGCCCCTCCCAGCTTTCTTGTAAGCCCCCTTTAATTAATGGAAGGCTGCTATAAGGTCTCCCTGTAGACTTCTCCAGGCTGAAGAAGCCCAACTCTCAAAGCCTATCCTTGGATGGGAGGTGCTCCAGCCCTCTGATAATCTTTGTAGCCCTCCTCTGGACTCTCTCTAACAGGACTATGTCCTTCATGTGCTGAAGACTCCAGAACTGAAAGCAGGATTCCAGGTGATGTCTCATGAGAGCAGAGAATAGGGGAAGAATTACCTCCCTCAACCTGCTGCCCACAATTACTTCGATGCAGCCCATTGGCTTTCTGGGCTGCAAATGCACATTACTGGCTCATGTTGAGCTTCTCCTCCACCAGTACCCCCAGGTCCTTCTCTTCAGGGTTGCTCTCAATCCATTCTCCAACCAGCCTGTAATTGTTCTTGCCCTGACCCAGGTGAAGGACCTTGCACTTGGCCTTGTTTAACTTCATGAAGGTAGCACAAACCCAACTCTCAAGCCTGTCAAGGTCCCTCTGAATGGCATCCCTTCCCTACAGTGTGTCAACTTCACCACTCAGCTTGGTGTCATCTGCTAACTTGCTGAGGGTGCACTCAATCTCACCGTCCTTCTCTGTGACAGAGACATTAAAAAACTCTGGTCCCAATATCGACCCTTGAGGAATGCTACCTATTACTGGTCTCCACTTGGACATTCAGCCATTGACCACAATTCTTTGGGAGTGACCATCCAGCCAATTTTGTTATCCACTGAGTGGTACATCACTCAAATCCATATCCCTCCCCTTTATTAACCAGAGTGTTGTGCAAGACAGTGTCAAATGCTTTGCACATATCAAAGTAGATGATATCAGTTATTCTTCCCTTGTTCACCAGTGCTGCAGACCCATTGTAGAAGGCCACCAAGTCTGTCAAGCATGACTCATCCTTAGTGCAGCCACGTTGGTTGTCACCAATTACCTCATTATTTTCCATGTGCCTCAGCAGAGCTTCCAGGAGGATCTGCTCTACGATCTTGCCAGGAGCAGCGGTGAGACTGACCAGCATGTAGTTACCCAGGTCTTCTGTGTTATCTTTTTAAAAATGGGAGTCATGTTTCCCCTTTTCCAGAAAGCAGGGACTTCGCTGGGCTGCTAAGACTTCTCAATTATGATGGATAAAGGCTTAGAAACTTCATCTGCCAGTTCCCTCAGAACCCATGGATACATCTCATCAGGTTCTGTGGACTTATACACCTTCAGGTTCCTTAGCTTGTCATTGCTCATAAAATTTTACTCCATGGGACCATTTCAACACAGTAATGTGCCACTGTGTGTGAAGTCATATTGAACTTAAACAGCTCCACCCAGAAGGCCCTGAAGAATGTTAATATTTTGACCCCATTTTCTCCTTCCACCTTCATTTTTGCACCTTGATAAATGTTACCCCTCAAACAGTAATCAACACTTCAATAAAATGGGGAGAAGGGAATCAGTACCATTTCCTTTCACTACCTATATAAAGATGTGTCTTTAAAAAAAGACCTTTTTTGCTTGGTCTGGGTTTTCCTGTGTCATCCCAACTGCTTTAACATACGAGGTTTTACAGCTATAGAATGAGTTTATTACATGTGTTATATACACTAGGGTTTAAGAGACACCTGCAAGTACTTCTCTACACAAGCTTGCCATAGAGTATATTACTGCTTATTGTTTTAGGATGCTTGTTTTATTACTGGAAATATTCATGCTAATAAAATAAATCCCAAAATATTTTGGCTTCCTGCATTTCAGGACAAGCCAAACATCATAGAAATACTCACCTTCAGGTATTTTTAAGCCTGCTTTCAGAGCTAGACATTTCTTCTCTTTA
Organism: Dromococcyx pavoninus; assembly: GCA_033558185.1. Lineage (NCBI taxonomy): Eukaryota > Metazoa > Chordata > Aves > Cuculiformes > Neomorphidae > Dromococcyx > Dromococcyx pavoninus. Next base: position 1,207,895 of record JAUMJL010000059.1, on the reverse strand, counting down.
CAACCTGTCTTTATGACATGTTGTTCCAAAAGATGCAAAAAAGCATGGCTCATGTTTTACATTATAAAGAATGCATGTTGTAAATACAGAACAAATGATGAACCAAAACCACAAATACTTTTCTTAAATTGAAAGTCAAACTGAGAAAGGCTTATAAAAATATTTAGGTAAATCTTCAGCCTATCAGACTACATCCTTGCTAGGTTTAGAAAGCAAAAAGTCAACTGCTCCAAAAATTTTTAAGGTTTTCTCACATACCTTGAGAATGAGCTGTAAAGAGAGTCTTTTCATTAAAAAAAGGACTTTAATCACTCAATCAATTACATGGAGGTATCCAAAGCAAAATGCAGTTCAGTTAAACTGAAACAAGTTTAACTAGGGGAAACAAAAAAAAAATACTAATTAAATCTAACACCAAGACCTCCCTTACAGCTCTCACTGAAGTCATTTATCTGTAAGGGTGATATGAAATTAGGGTCCTTTGCACACAGGAACAAACCGGTTATTCACCAGCCGAGGCTGCTAACGAGCCCGAAGTAGTGAGACAATGAAAGAAAGGCAGCAGCTAATTCTAAGTCTAGCCAAGCTTGAAAGAGATTTCCCTCCCTCCAAGAAATTATGGAAAGAAGGCTTAATGAAAACTTTGAATTGCTCAGGCATCTCTCTCAATTCCCTTCAGTTTTATAGCATTTATCACAGCTCATCCTTATCACCCTTGCATGCACAAGCAATGAAGGAACGAATCAGTGCCTCTGCAAAACCGAAAACGCCATTAAATTGTTGCAGGTCAAAGGAAGTAGAAGAAAAGGATCTTTCCTTTGGCTATTTTTAGGATATTGAAATGCTATCATAGTGTAAAGTAACAGCTTCACATATTAACTGCCAGATAATGTTTAACCTATGCATTCTAGCAGAAGGTCACACAGGTTTAAATAGGAAAATAGAGCACTTAAACTTTGATTTGAGATAAAATGCAGAATTAGTTACCTGTTGACAATTTCTAGAAAAAAATATTAACCTGCACTCTTTTTCCAGAGGAAGAGGTATTTTTCTGAAGGCAGGCTCACTCAGCTTTGTATGGTCACTGAAAGCTGCTAACAAATACTGGAAGGACAAGAGTTGAGGGAAAGGTTGTCATTGTCTGCTCTGTTGGTCTATCCAAATGGCTCTCACAAGAAAGGAGAAATCACATGGAAGTATTAAAGTGCTGTTGTCTGCCTCCACTCGGGAAGCTCTATGTACAGCTTAGTGGTGGTGACTGAAGGGATACCAACGAGATTGAAGGAGAGAAAATCCTGTCATGATCTGGTATACCCTGAGTAAGGGCACAGTAACAGTTGAACAGAAAATCTGTGCATTACTTAAAGGGATGCTTTAAAAACATCATTACGCGGGCATTTATCTTGTAGCCTTTTATGAATATGAAGAGGAATAGCTGTCCTCAACACTTCAGAACATTCAAAGCCCCATTTTAATGGCACAGAATGATGTTCACACCGCCTTTTACAGGTCTGACCTGCCAGAGCAGTCCTCAAACTGTGCAAAACATTCATAGCTACTCTATCTTTTCTATACCTAGTATGTGATGGTGGAAATTTGTAGTAAGCCCATCTCAGTATTTATAGTTTGTAGCTTTCTAAAACTAACATCTTCTGAAACATAAACAATAGATTTCTAATATAGCTGTACGTAAAAATAAATCACATAATTGCAGCCTTGCAAATTTACAAAGATATTTTTCACATCTATTGCCTTCATGAATTGTATCAATACAATTTTTGCTTACAAAGAAAGCCAGCAATAAATCATAGCTCTTCCTCCTCTTATTAATTACAATTAAAACATTCCTACAAAAGCATTTCTTGAACAAATAAAGCAATTTATCATTCGTACATGCTTAGAAATTCAGATTTAGAAACTTTTGTTCCAGCAGGCAACACTTAGTCAAGGAAAACAACAACAAAAAATGGGCAAACGTGAGCAGGTCAGTCTCCACAGAGACTCAACTGGAATGATAAATGGAGCTCACGCATTTCACACTTGGACTATTTAGAAAACAAAATTACCTGCTGGCACTTGTTTATTTTTCAGCCCTGCTGTCCATAAAACAAAAAAAAACAGCGCAAGTCCCACAAAACTCTTGACAGCATTACGTGCATTATGCACAGACTTATTTACTACAAAAAAAAAGCCATCACAAGCTTTTTCAGCTCCTATCATGGACCAAACCAGGAGACGTAAACCACGAGAAAGACCCAGCCACTAAGCAACTATTCCAGCTCTGCCAAGTGCCATTCATCCTCGATGACAGTGATTCATTTCCCCTGTTGTCACTCATATCAGCCGAAACACCGGTCATTAGCAAGAGCGTTTGCATCTCCCTCCCCTCGGACAAGGGTGCATTTTGTGAGGAAGAGCAGGTTTTCAGCAGGGAAAAACGAGACAGAAGGACGGCAAAATGTAGGAGAAAGCTGGTGGTAGAGAAAGGGAAAATACACAGGAGTAAGGCAACCAACCAAAAAGACTGGGAAAGATGGGTAGTTGAAATGTAGATGCTTACAGCTGTGGTTGAATTCTGAACAGTGTGAGATTCCTTAGTTTTTATGCTAATCTTTTTCCACACTTTCTTTACTGCCCTTAAAAATGCAATCGCCTCACTGATCCTCTTAAAGAATGCTTAATAACATTGTCTGAAGAAGGTAAAAGTATTTGAGGCAAGACAAAACTAAAACAAAAAAAACTTACGAAGGGGTGATATTTTAAGGATGCAAAATGGTACTATTTTCATGTATTTAACCCCACACACCATAATTTCTTGACAGAATTGAGTATAAATCAGTTCCTTTGAATTTTTAAAGGTAGATTAGAGGAAGAAAGACAGACAGGAAACTTCTTTCCCTAGCATTTATTGTTCTCAAATTTACAGGGTTATATGAGGTGTTTTGGATCAGAGTTTAACTGTTCACAGCTTTAAGGGAACTGCAAGAACTATCTTCTCAAGGTAACCTGATGACAAAAGCAGATCTGTTTAAAACTGTTTAAGACCCTCTTGTCTTATCTCTAGCACCTGAGGAAACTCTGGAGAGACCTCTGCTCATGAGTTTCTGGAGCCCATCTATAGCAATCAACACTACAAAACAACTTTTATGTGGCTTCTGTTGCCTCCATAAATCCCTCTTTCATAGTTTATTGTGTAACATATCAGCCACAGTAAACACCAGTTCTATTTTATGATAAGAAAAAACTCTGTAATGATCTGCCTAATGATATCATCTCATGAGAAATTTTATAACAATAAAGCGCCTGTTTGTTTTACCTTTTATTATTTTCTAGAGAGTAATTCAGATTGTATTACGTAGAATTCAAATGTACCCTGTGACAGTTTCATACCTATTGCACCTATATTATTATTTAATACATTTTTTAAGTACCTTTTTTCCTACAATACTTTGTAGCAGTGCTGAAAACTGCAGGCAAAAAGAGAGAGACATTCTTTACACTAAAATATCAAGAGGACGAAGTTCTAAGCAGCAGCATCCATTATCTGCAGATAAGATGATTTTCACTCTTGGCTAACAAAGGTAGTAGAAGTGGTTACTTGTGCTTCAGTCTGAAATGATCAAAGTGAGGAAAAAGGATTAGATGTCGAAATACTTGAAGTGTATCCCTTTGATCAGGATCAAAATCAAGTCTGAACTTTGAATATAATGTGCTAGCACATTTCAGTTGTCCTTTGAAGAGGAAAAACTTAAATTCATGAACATGTAATACTGTTGCTATGAATGGGATAGTAAAGCTGACATCTTATTCTCTTTTCCTAATTTGGTAAACCAACTCTTCTTACAACTTTTAGTTCTTGCTTAAGAAACTAAATTCCTGGTTTTTAATAGAATTGCATTACTCATCTTGCTCATAGGCTGTGGTGGTGGGAATGACATCTTGCTCTCACTTTCTGCACAGCCATTGCAAACAAATTCACTTACACATGACGAGGTACAAAAATAATCCCTGCTACCTCCTAGTTTACACGTCACTAATATTTTGAAAAAATGCAGAGGAGGAATCCAAAATTCAAAAGGAAGAAATATCCTAAAGGTCACTCTCCATGCAAAACGTCTTGTACAGGAACCCTTAGCAGACTAAAAATGGTACTTGGGTCTGAAATGTAGAAATCATTACAATGTAAATTAGGCAAGAAGAGGTCTGAAGGCATCTAAGTCGTTCCCAGACTTTAAGAACAAAGAAACAAAGAATGCAATTGCAAAACAGATTAATGCACAAGGTCACACCAGACTAAGCCAAATCGAAGCGGCTACACGAGCTCTCAAGACAGCTGTAAAAATTAATAAACTAAGCAAAACAGACTGATGCAAAGAGGACCAGAAAAATAAGCACACTGTAACAAATAGGACCAGGAGTGCTTTTAGTCCTGTATCAGCTCAATTACAAAGCAACTTTTAAGGAAAAATTACAAATTCAAGTAGGCAATAGTAACTCTTCAGTAACTTTACTTTAAAGCTCGAAGATTTCTATTTAAACAAAAATAAACCTCTTCTTTGTAGATGATAAAGATATTCCAGGGAGTTCCCTTTGAAGACACACAAATTATCTTCCGACATCCTGAACAGCCATGTGAGCAAAAAGGTGAAAGACTGGACTATTAAGTGAAATTGCAGTATTGGCTAGAAGATAGAAGACCAAGCCAAGAACTGAGATGTAGGTACGGATTATAAAAGTTAAACTGCTGCAGTTTAAAAACAAAACAGTGTAAAAGATTGTCACAACATGTCCGTATCAAAAATAACACAGTCAGCAATACAATGCCCTATTTTTTATTACTGTTTAGTCTCTTCTACAATTAGGAGCTTGTTTGCTTGTTTCAGTGTGGAGTCATGAACTCTTCTGTTGCCTTTTTTTAAATACTATTTATTTTCCACATGGTGGGATTTTGTATTCCGTCATTATGTAACCGAGTTGATTTTTTAACCAGGAAGATAAAATGCAGCTAATCACCCTGCAAAATCATTTGCACTCAAAGTACGCCACCCCTCATACTAAGATACAATGTCCAAAATAAGGCGAGACACGGAAGCTGCCTCATCTTGACTTTTCAGAAAAAGTTACTTTTAATTTCTACTTCAGTGGTGTAAAAATGATACAGACTCAAACATCAGAGAAAGTTACCAACACTATCTGCTGCTAATTTTTTTTTCTGAAGAAAGAAAACAAGATTTAAGAAATTTTAGCTAATATAAGCATTCTTAAACTAAAATACATTACAAAAAAGCAGCTTAGTTCAAAAGACCTTGAATACACCTTGACGGGCTTTGACCAAGAAAACATTAAATAAACAGCTTTGATTCAAAAAAGTAGTTGATTCTGTTGTCCTTTCCATTTCAAATAAAGCTAAATTGCACAATCACTCACAGACTAAAAACCTAGCCCCTGAAAAACTCCACCTTAAGTGACAAACCTGAATCACAACTAAAATTTATTTTTTAAATTACCAAATTTATTCTGGAATCATTCTGCTCATTAAAGTTTTGAAAAGACTAAAACTTTGTGGCATATTAAGCTTTCTGTTTGTTCTTTTTCTCTTTTTCAACAAAAAGATAGAACAGAAGAATATTTAACAGAATGTTTTTCATGTAGCTCATAATTGTTATGTTTTTCTGTGGCACATTTAAGCATTAATTATTATCGTATGTAAACAATTACTGGTATGCTTAGCTTTCTAGAAGTACATGTCTCAAATAACAGTGGTGATCTGGGAAATCATTGTGATGGACACTCATTCAGGTTAGTAATAATGACACCAAGAGATAAGCACTCCAGTACAGAAGAGCTGCTTTCAACAATTTGAATTATTATACATCAAAGGTTCAGCCAAAATTAACCTCCAATATAATTCTAATTTATCTAATGAAAAGTACTATGTATCTCAATCACACATAAGTACATTTTAGCAATTTTGTGTTCTTCCAGTTAGAATGTTCTTCCCATAATCACTGAAAGTTTCAAGCTTGCAAAAGCAATAATTTAGTCCCTGTTTGCCATGAACAGTTCTTCACTAGGTGCAAAAAAAGGTCTTTGGTATTTGAAATTGACTCAGACAATGAAACCAGCAGTTGAAGAAATGACTGCATTCTGCATTGTTACATTCCATAACTATATAAATTTAATTCTCAAAGTTTGCTTTACAATGTTAAAATTGGCTTTTGATCAAGACTGCAATTCTTCTCCTTCCTGTCCACAGCACTTCATCAAGATCTGAATAACCAGGAGAAATGCTATCAATAGCGAGATTAGGTCATGTTCGGAGACCAAACTAAGACTTTCTACAGGAAAATTATTAGCTGCAGCTATCTTTAGTGTCTTCCCCTACACACACCTTCTCCACCCTCCTCCATGAGCATCAACTTAAAACCCTCCTTCTAATCCTTCCTCTAAATTTCAGCACAAATCCAGACAGCAGGTTTGAATGGAGCATCTCATTACAATGAACTTACACAGTCCAACAGAAACAGAGATGAACAGCAGGGTGTAACAGTAATACCCCTTTCCCAAAAGAGGTCTTAGGGCTGTCCACAGCTGCCACCAGTGCCTGATGGATGATGGTCAGCTCAAATCAGTGTGGAAAATGCACTGGCCTTACACACAGCCCAGCCACCCTGTGTCTGGGCACCACAGGCTGCTGACCACGGGAGCTGGCTGCCCCTCGCAAGCCAACAGCAGTGTGGCAAAGGGCTGCCAGCTGGAGCAGCAAGAAACTCATTCTGAAATCTTCTCCAAAAGTTCCATTTCTTTTGAGCCATCTCATTAGAAAACAACTTAGATGTTAGTAATTGCAGAGACAAAATACGTGAAGGAAAGATACATCAGCAGGCTATTTTTTATTTTGACTTCTTTAAGACAATGCACATTCTTCCATAGACAGCACAACTGAACTACAAATGAACAAAACGAATCCCTCTCCTAAGAACTGCATAACAGCATATTAATATTCACTTAAAATCCTAGATTTAAATAACAAAGTCAACTGAAGTAGGAAGAAATCAGAGAAAAATAATCTGTAGGAAGATATGCATCTGAATCAGCTACACAATTTTAAAGAAACACAGATTTGCTAAAATATATGTAGTCAACAATACCATAATGAAACAGGGCATTCTAGTAATATGGGGATAATTAACACTTCTGTCCACATTTGAATCCACTTGGGGTTTGCACTAAGAAATTACTACAATGAAATTAAACAAGATGAGAGGAGGTAAAGGAAACAGCCTGTATCGCAGAATTCAGGTTCAAGGTATACATTTAGTCTCTTCTTAATCAAGTGGTTTAATTTTGTAGTAATAACATTGCTTCCTTATGTTTATGTATTTTCCCTTTCTTCCAATCAAACTTGAACCTGTGTAAGTCATGTTAAGAATGCTTACATATTAATTGAAAATAAACATGCAGATAGATTTCAGTGGTAAGAATGACAATAATTTCACTGTTTGTTTCATGTGCAAAATTTCTGAGAAATAATCTCCCAGAGGGAACCAAATATTTAAATTCAATTAGTTTTATTTTAAATAGCAAGTATATAAAAACAAAGGGTTATTTTTCTGTTCTTAAAACATTCAAACAATTCACAACTACATTATGTATCATGTCATAGTACCACAAATAGAATACATGTGTTAAAAAAAACAAATGAAATTATAATTAGTGATTAGTAGTTCAGAATAGGAGATTTTTAGTATGAAAGCAAGTCTGGAACTACTATTTTGATGTTACTAAATATTCCATTGTGAAGAAGAGATGATTAAAGCACAAGTTGGAAGACTTCTATTTGAGAACACTCCAGGAGCAGCAGATCAGTGTCTTGGTACAAGGATAAAATTAAA